>ML685787.1:19968157-20072876 GCA_007922175.1 Pelusios castaneus
AAAAGGACTTAATCTCATACTACTTTTTTTCCCCCCACTAATACCATTTATTGAAATATTTTGCTTACAAAACCTTGGGCAACTCAACTATGAAGGACATAATAAGCCACTGACAGCAAAATATTTAATAAATTGATTAGGGGTAAAGAGTTTAAAGTATTAACCAAACAAAAAAAAAATCAAAGGTTTCACTGCATCCCATCTCAAACCTTCAAAATACTTTGTCTTCAACTGAGATTTCTAAAAGTACAACTAAGTATTAATATGGACAACCCCAGTACCGCTGTTAACCAAAAGGGTTTTTCTGTTGTTTTTAAAGGTGCAGAACGTGTCATTACATTGAAAATGGAAATCCCTGGATCAATGCCACCTCTTATTCAGGAAATGTTGGAGAACTCTGAGGGACATGAGCCACTGACACCAAGCTCAAGTGGAAATACAGCAGAGCACAGTCCTAGCATCTCACCCAGCTCAATGGATAACAGCAGTGTCAGTCAATCTCCACTGGTGCAATAAGACATTTTACAGCTGTTTCAGACGTTCCTAATACCTTATGTACAGGGATGAAAAAAGCAAGAAAAACATTTTTACTGCTGCTTAGTTTCTGGACTTAATATATATATATTATATTAAAACTCTACAAGGACCAAGAAGTTTTCACATGTATCAGTATATTACTCCTGCTGTTTAAAACTAGAAAATGCAAAAGTTTGAAACTCTAAATCAGCCATTTCAAGAAACTAGCAAACAGCATCAAGAAACTAGTTAAACTTCTGTTTTCTCTTCTGAGCAACCAAGACTGCATGGTGACAAGACCAATCTCAAACTTTAAATTCTGGTTACATTTCTGAAGACTTTGTACATACAAATGTATGGTTCTACTTTCTATACTGGATGTTTGGTGCTTTCCTTTTTTGTCTTGCATACATAAAATGATTGGACCATCACGCTTATAAAACGGACTACTTGTACATGTCCAGATAAGAACATTTAAAAAGACATTCTGATTTAGTTAGTATGGGAACGTGTCATTGCTCTTTTTTGCTGCTCTCAGTTTGCATCTCTTACTCCAGCTTCTTCCCCACAAACGTCTTTATCAGCGTAACTGCCAGATCAGTTATTGAGATGTCACTTGTTCCACTGTTAATGTGACTTTACGAAGTGGTTTATTACTTGGCTGATGACATATCTAGACATATAATTAAAAAAATACTTTTTTTCAGTAATGATAGCCTCCAAGGCAGAAACACTTTTTTCAGTGTTACCATGTTTTTGTTTACTTCTTCACAAGCCATTAGGGAAACTTCATGGGATAACCAACAGGCTTTTTCACTATTTTTGAACTGGTGAATCTAGTTTATTTCCTTAAGAAACTGGTGCTGGGAATTGGCTTTCCCTATCTGCCTGATGCCAACGGGCTACCACTACGACTTCCAAAACCTGGCTTCTTGACCTTGTTAAATCACCTTGAAGCGGAGTGAGAACTGTGGCAGAATGGTTAACCGATGAAAAAAGTGTCAGTTTCTTAGGTTTCATTTAAAGCACTAGTGGATTTTTTTATATATATATATTCTAGCAAGTCTGTGATGTACTTTCACTGGCTCTGTTTGTACATTGAGATTGTTTAACAATGCTTTCTATGTTCATATACTGTTTACCTTTTTCCATGGAGTCTCCTGGCAAAGAATAAAATATATTTATTTTAAAACTGTGTAGAAGCAGTTCTGTAAGTTCAAATCTTCACACACAACTGGTAGTTTTCCGTTTTTAATGTTTAAACTTCATTTCAAAAAGCAGGTTTGCAGTTTGCAACCATGACAATTAAAATGTGTGCTTTAGCACAGCTGTCTAGAACATTTCTACAAGCCAATCAGACAAATACATGACATTTCAATGAGTAAAAAAGATCATAAAACTGTAGGTGTAAGAACAAAATGTTAAAATGCCTACACACGATAAAAACCATCAATTACATCATCACATAAGATAAGTCAAATGTACAAAAGTCTGCGACAGAAGGGACAAAAGGACAACACAAGTTATTTGTTGGAAAATGTTTGTGTGCTCTTTGGGCACTTAATTAAACATAGCAAAATCGTCATCTTCATCAGACTCTACAAAATATTTCACTTCTTTTCTAGCCCGACCCATCCGTGGCTTAGCTGCTGCTTCAGAAGCAAAGTCTGATTGAAAGATGTCTACATCAGAATCCTGGTCAAAGGAGGCTTTCTTGGATTTCTTTTAAAAACAAAATAGAGAAAAACCCATGATGTCATAAAAATACTGAATTCTGTAATTCACAGAGGAAACAAACATTTCCATAACATCTAGATTCTAGACCCACCTAAAATCCTAGTTCAGAATAATTATCAGATAGCGACATATTGTAAAAGATGCTTCTTTATGTGATACAGAAAATAATATTCAGACCAAGAAGCCAAACCTCTGATCCTTTTCATGCAACAACAACAGATTCTGAACTGACCTTGCTTGGGGCTGATTTGGGTGTTTTCTTCCCAGGGTTGTATTCACCTTCATTTTCAGAACCGGATGCTTTCCTTTTCTTTGACCCCCTACCCTTTCCTGGTTGAGAGAGAATAAAATATTACTAGTATTAAATAAGTGAAATTCCTTGGTGTTCTGAATGTCAGCAGATCTATTACTAAAACAGCTTGGTTTCCTCCAAAGGTTAAAACTTATTCTCCAGTTTCACGGCGACATATGCAGAAGGTAAGTAAAAGTCTACCATTAAAACGTGCCTCACATTCTGTTTCATATCTTTAATTCTGCTTCTTTGAAGCTATCATCTTCTCATAGGAGTTCTCACTCTTGATTTTATGGTCATAGTTTAAGATGGGAGTTTTCTGCTAGACCTACAGTTATTTGATCTCTGAGGAGGTACCAATTAAATGAAACCTGCACTCTCCTACAAGCGATCTGTGGCCAACTGTCATTACCATCTAATTAGAGGAATTAGCCTGACCTCTCATCACTAAGGCATTCTTTCTGTCTGGTCTTTGTGATTATTCTGCTTGGTCTTCTAGGTTGTATCCACTTAGAACAGGGGTTCTCAAACTGGAGGCTGGGCCCCCCTGAAGGGATCATGAGGTTATTATGGTGGAGGGAGGGGTTGTAAGCTGTCAACCTCCGCACATGTTGTGGCTGTCAGTCCAACGCATGGCTGACAGCCGGAGCCCTTCAGAGCTCAGCGGCTGGAGAGCAGCAACTCCTGGCCGGGTGCTCTGAAGGCAGCACCACCCCCACAAGCAGTGCAGAAATAAGGGTGGCCTGGGATGGGGGATCATTGCATCTTGAACTATTTTCAAAGGGGGTCCCAAAAAAAAGTTGGAGAACCCGTGACTTAGAAGCTCTCAGCTGTGAGGGAGTGGATTTACCATAAAAATCCTACTGTGGCATAGGGAGGAGAGAACTGAACTGATGCAAAGAGCCAAAACCCTTTACATTAGGAGATCTTTACTCTGTCTTTTACTGGGAACATGAGACCAAAGAATAAAGGTTCCTATAAGAAATAATGGTACTAAAGAAGAAATAGAGGTTTTGCGCCATGAAATGAATTCCCATAAAATACAGTTCGTTTAGCACAGTTTTACAACACTGTCTATTGTGGGAGGTGCCAAGCCCACGTGTAATGTTTCTCAGTGGTCCAACATCTCACGACTGAACACAGTTCGCATGACACTGAGCTCTAGTTTTAGGACCAATGCTGTTCTTTCCAGTCACAAAACTGAACATGATCCGGTGTTATGCAGAGAAGCTGGGACAGCCAGACCCTTCACTTAATACAACATTTTTGGAAGCATCAGTGGTGATGCGATAATATTAGTAAGATATCATGTAGTAATTCTACGGTTACACACAGACACACAAGGACAACAATACAAATCTATAGTAATATAATGTAGTAACCCTAAAAACGCAGTGCACCAAAATCCTTACCTTTGGGTGGTGCAGTCTTCTTTGGAATGCCGAATTCTGAATCTGAATCAGAGTTTATAATTTCCATCTTCTTCATCTTCGGAGATCTTTTAGGTTTAGGGGGTGTGTCTGAAACTGGTTTTGCTGTTCATGAAATTAGAGATACTAAAGATGCTGAATTCCCATATTAAATTAATAAATCTTTTAGTTAAATAAGTTACTAAACGCACTGCTTATAGCAAAATTATCGTTAGGCAAGAAGAGCTTTCTATATTTGGGGAAATGATTCCCTTTATACTCAGACTGAAACTTTCTATGTGTTGCATCAGCTGAAGTTGAATTTTTTGTTGTGTGGAATTAGTTGCATTAATAAGGCACTGGAATTCAAAAACAAATGATTTAGTTAAAACATTTGTGCTGAAATAACTCATACACAGCTTTGTTTTAGAGTCTAAAAATGGGTACTTGTTTTTAATGACAACACATCACTTCAGTTTTGAACAACGTTAAATTAGCTGCATCTATGTATAGAGATTTTTCAAGTGTGCTTATTTCTTTTCCCCATTTATGGAAGCCAAGAACGTTAACTCAGAATAGAAGACTATTCTATTAGCACAGACATTTTTCTTTCAGTATTCAGTTTTATTGTTTTAGACTTCCATAATAAATTAGTCATAGTTATATATAACGAAGTCCAAATGTTTATGAAATATATCCCAAAAACTGATATTCGCTGCCGTGAAAAGTTTATAGGTACTAACACACATGATGTAACAGAGGGGGAACAGGTCAGTCAAGGACTTGGGGAAGAAGAAGAAGATAACAGCAGAAAGAAAGAAAGAAAGAAAGAAAGAAAGAAAGAAAACATAGTAATTTAGTGAACAGCACAGGAGAGAAACATTTTTTTTGTTTGAGGAAGGATATGAAAAAGGAAGAGTAGAAGGAAAGAGACTGTGAAACTGTTGGGGGTGAAGAAGATGAGGCTGGGTACAGAGGCCAATGCCATGAAAGAGAAGATCAGCTGGAGAAGGGAAGGAAAATAATGTGATGGAGACAAGAATGGAAAGGTCAAGAGGGGAAGAGTTCTGCAGTGACTGAAAGGCAAGGACCAAGAAGTTTGAACACTATGTGGCGGATAACCACCATTTTCACCATTTTAAGTTAATGTGAGTGGAAAGAAAAATGAGTATCTCATCATTCACTAAGCCAAGAGCTGGCAAAGCACTTAAGAGTGCTTTTATAACTGTTTTGCTAAAGTGGGGCCAAAGTCTCTTACCCTTAAAGAAAGACCCCTCTCACTGTGCCAGGGGTCCACAGGCATATATACCCCATGACATGGAACCCATAAGGAAGGAATTTGCCCAGGAGAAGAAAAAATCTGTGGGGTCACAGTTTGAAATGAAAATAGGAAGCAGAAACCCAAGTGCCAGTATCTGGGGGTTGCCCAGACAGATTAGTAGCTTTGTGCCTCAATTTCCCTTCAGAACCATGGCTGATAGAGTTCAGCTCCCTCACAAGTCCTGGATCAGCTAACAGCTCTAAAAAAAACTCCTACACCACCACAGGATAATATCCAGCTGATGAACAGTCTTCACATGGAATGGATGAACTACTCCTATATAGTGCTCTCTGCGGTGCATACAAAGGCCTTGTGAGAGAGCAGTTCTAAAATCCCCACAGGAACAAAGGGAGGACTCCCAAAGCTTCAGCTACATGAACTGAAACCGACCTTGATCAACTCCCTACCAGATTCGAAGACTCTCAGTGATTCCTCCTCTGGCCTCATGCCATCTTTTATCTCTCCTAAGGACAACCACAGAAGATCCAGGAGGTGTCCTGAGCCTTAGATGCTCAACCCACTGGAGAAGACTAAGCTCATTAAGGAACAGTTTGGGATTTGTACCTTCTTTTCCACATCACTGGGTCCAAAGAAAGAAACTTCTAGTATGGGGATCTGTGGAGGTGATCTTATGTAGGAGACCTAACCTTTAAATAAATAGGACGGGTTACTACAACTCCATTTACCTTTTTTAGCAGCTACTGTTTTACTTGGAGTTTTCTCTGTTTGTTTCAGTGTAAAAGATGAGAAAACTGGAGTAGAATCCTCTTCATCACTGTCTAATTTTGTTGTGTCTAAAAACAGGGATAAAAATTCAGGATACGATATAAGCATGTCCATCTGAATTCCAGAGATCCTGTAAGGCAGGGCCAGTCCAAGGGTTTGTGGAGCCCTAGGCGAACTATGATTTTGGCGCCCCTTCCCCCCACATGTTATGAGATAACATATTCATATTTTTTTAAAATAGAAAAAAAAATTCACTTCCATCTAATTTGGTAACCCTTAAAGCTTGGCGCCCTAGGCAACCACCTAGTTCACCTATATGGTTGGGCCGGCCCTAAGGACACCGTAATTTGTTTTATCTGAGATAATCCCACAAATACAAAACTTTTGGTGTATGCTTTTTGGTTTTGGGTTTGGATTTTGGTTTTTTAATTAACAGCATTACCCTACCTGTAAATCTGAGCATTTTTCTGCTGTGATCAAATCTGATCAAAAAAATTTCAAAGTCTGAGTACAGGCTGAGTAGACATACCATCATCTGTCTTCCGAGAATAAGATGGAAATGAGAATAGGTTCCCAAAATCCTGATTCTTCTTGTCTTGAGAAGTTTTTCTACTTTAAAAAATATGAAAAAACAAACAAACCCTGAATATGCATTGCACTATGTATACAAGCACTGTCCTATACACTTCAGAGTTTAAACTAGCACTGCTAAATATATAGCACTTTTGCTACCTGTTTGCAAAAATCTATCCTATTTAACTATTTCTTAGCCAAACTTTTTGGCCATTTGTCAGTACTGGAGAATTTCAATTTTGCTATTTTTGTCATCTAATTTTGTAGACTAAAGCTGACACGGGGGCCTCATGAGAAGCAGAGAGAAAATGATCAATGCAAACTGGTAAGCAGCATCTTTAACATTTTACTACTACTGAGCCAAACAATGGTTGCGTCTGCACAGGTGCATTGAAAAGAGAATCTCTATCCCGCACTCCAATCCACCTGTACAGGATCTCTACCCTGCTCATAAGGATGTTGCAGATGCTGTTTAGGCTGTCTGGGTGGCGATACGGTTATGTTAGTTCTAGGTTCCAAAGAAGGGGTGTCTGTATGGGCCAAACCTCCAAAGGGGTCAGGAAGTATTCCTAAAACACATTATGCTTCACTCACACACTCAAGTGATATACATCTCCACCCCTTCCCAGACAAGTATAATTAAGCCTTTAATATGTTCATAGTGTGTAGGCATATTATTAATATTAATCCATTGTCCAACTGTCCCTAACATGAACTCCATGTTTCTGATTGGAGATAGGCCAAAATCATTGGCTCTAAAAAGTTATCTTAAACTAAAGAATAATATAAGTAACTATTTGGTTACCATACTTACTCTGGAGAAGGTTTTGATTTGATTGGGGAAAAGTCATATTCATCTTTATCTAAACTGTCTGATGGAACAAACTCATCCTCTCTGTCATTTATGACTGGAGATGCTTTTACTTTTAGTTCATCTAAATCATTATTGTTGGTATCATCGTCATCAGCATCATCTTCCTCTTCTGAGAAATCGAAAGTATACTTGGGTCTTTCAGCTAAGAAAAATCGAAAGTATTTAGAACATAGAACATAAAACATAGTCTACAAGGTCAGACAGTACCATTATGATCATCTAGTCTGACCTTCTACAAAATGGAGGCCATAAAACTTCACCCACCCAAGTTACTGAAGTCCTCAAATAATGATTTAAAGGCTTTAGGATACAGGGAATCCACCAGCAAACAACCCATGCCCCATGCTGCAGAAGAAAGCGAAAGCCCTCAAGGGCCTATGCCAATCTGCCCTGGGGAAAAATTCCTCCCCAACCCCAAATAAAATGATTAGTTAAACCATGAACATATGGGCAAGACTCACCAGCTAGACACCAAAAAAGAATTCTCTGTAATAACTCAGAACCCACCCAATCTAACACCCCAACAAGGCCACTGGGCATATTTACCACTAGTAATCAAAGGTCAGTGAATTGCCAAATTAGGCTGTCCCATCATATCACCACCTCCATACACTTATCAAGCTCAGTCTTGAAGCCAGCTTGGTTCCTTGCTCCTCTGGGAAGGCTGTTCCATAATTTCACTCCCCTAATGGTTAGAAACCTTCATCTAATTTCAAGTCTAAACTTCCTGATAGCCAGTTTATATCCATTTGGTCTTGTGATCACACTGGTGCTGAACTCTTTTCCCTCTCTGGTATTTATCCCTGTGATGTATTTATAGAGACCAATCATATATAATCTCCACCTTCTTTTGGTTTGGGTAAACAAGCCAAGCTCTTTGAGTTTCCTCTCATAAGTCAGGCTTTCCATTCCTCAGATCAGTCTAACAGCCCTTTTCTGCACCTGTTCCAGTTCATCTTTCTTAATCATTGGAGAACAGAACTGCACAAGATTCCAGATGAAGTCTGACCAATGCTTTGTACAATGGTACTCATACCTCACTATCTCTAATAAAAATACCTCACCTGATGCATTCTAGGACCGCATTAGCTTTTTTCATAGCCACATCACATTGGTGGTGCATAGTCATCCTGTGATCAACCAGTACCTTCTCTTCCTCTGTCACTTCCAAATGATATGTCCCCAGCTTATAGCAAAAGTTCTTATTCATCACTAAGTGCATGACCTTGCAATTTCCACTATTAAATTTCACTCTCTTTCTACTATTCCAGTTTACAAAGTCATCCAGATCTTGTTGTATGATATCCCGGTGTTTCTCTTTATTAGCAATAAAAAATAGAGGCCACAAAACTTCACCTACCCCGAGTTATCCAAGTCCTCAAATAATGATTTAAAGACTTTAAATCTTTGTATCATCTGAAAACTTTATTAGCACATTTCCAGTTTTTGTGCCAAAGTCAGTAATAAGAAGACTGGTCCCAAGACTGATCCCTGAAGAACTCCACTAGTAATCTCCCGCCAGCCTGACAGTTCACCTTTCAGTATGACCCACTGTAGTCTCCCCTTCATTCAGTTTCTTCCAATTTTTATATTAATCGCCATCTTTTACAATTTAACTAATAATTCCCTGGGTGGAACTATATCAAATGCCTTACTGAAATCTAGATAAATTAGATCCAATGCATTCCCTTTGTCAAAATAATCTGTTATCTTCCAGGTTGGTCTGGAACAATTTCCCTCTGTAACACCATGTTGTATTTTGTCCCTTTTACCATTACCCTTGATGTCCTTAACAACTTTCTCTTTCAAAATTTTTTCCAACACCTTTCACACTACTGAGGTGAAACTGACAAGCCTGTAATTACCCCAATTGCTTTTTTCCCCTTTTTTTAAAAATAGGAACTATGTTTGCTATTCTCCAGTCATTACGTACAACCACTAAGTTTACAGAGTCATTAAAAATCCTTGCTAATGGGCTTGCAATTTCACTTTTCAGTTCCTTTCATATCCTTGGAAATTATCTGGGTCACCTGATTTGGTCCCACTGAGCAATTAGAGATGGCTTCTACCTTGGATGTGGTAATTTCTACCTCCATATCCTCAATCCCATTACCCCTCCAGCCATTATCCCTAAACTCTTCATGAGTCTTATTAAAATATGAGACAAAGTACTTGTATAGATACTGAGCCATGTCTAGATTGTCCTTAACGTCCACTCCATCCTCAGTGCTTAGCTGTCTATTTCTTCTTTCTTTGTTTTCTTCTTATTTATATGGCTATAGAACCTTTTACTATTGGTTTTAATTCCTTTCGCAAGGTCCAACTCTCCTTGGCTTTTGGCATTTCTCACTCTCTCTCTAAATGTTCTGACCTCTGAGAGAGAGCTTTCCTTGCTGATTCCACCCATCTTCCACTGCTTGTAGGCTTTCTCTTAATCATCTGTCTGAGATGCTTGCTCATATAGCTTGGACTACAAACCTTGCCTATGACATTTTTCCCCTTCCTTGGGATGCAGGCTTCAGGTAGTTCCTGCAACTTTGACTGGAAGTAATTCCAAGCCTCCTCTGCCTTTAGATCCATGAGTTATTCAGTCCAGTCCAGTTCTCTAATTCCCTTAATTTTTTAATGTTAGCCCACAGATCTATTTTTATTTACATTTCCATTCAGTTTGAACTGAATTAGCTCATGGCCACTCAAACCAAGGTTTTCCCCTATAACAATTCTTCTATGAGATCCTCACTATTCACCAATACCAAACTTAAAATGGAATCATCTCTTATTGGTTCAGCAATTATTTGGTGAAGGAATCTGTCAGATATCATATCCTGTAAAATCTGAGCCCTGTTATTATTACTAGCACTAATCTTCCAGTCTATATCTGGGAAGTTAAAATCTTCCTTAATCCCACAGTTCCAGTAGTATTTACTTCATTAAATACATTAAAGGTCTCTATCCATATCCACATCAGATCCTAGTAGTCTGTAGCACACCCCAACCAGTATCCCAGGGGAAGCTTTAGTATCTTTCCTCCCCCATGTGATTTTTGCCCAGAAAGACACTCTTATCCACTGCATCACTTCTAATTTCTTTATAGTCTACTTCATCACTGATATACAATGCTACTCCACCACCTTCTCCTTTATTTCAGTTTAAAAACAGCACATACCTATCAAAGACTATACTCCAGTCATGACTACTCTTCCACCATGTTTCTGTTATCCCTATAATATCTGATTTTGCTTCCTGCACCAGTATCGCTAGTTCCTCCATTTTGTTACCCAGGGTCCTCGCACTAACATCTTAATTTTTACTTTTTGGCTTTGTCACGTTCCTTATATGATTCGTCACAGTCATTCTACTGCCAGTACCACCTATTAGACCAGTACCTACACTACCCTTCCTCTTAATGATCATTCTCCTACCCACTGCTATATCCTTTCCTATTTCATTTTCCTCCCTCTTAATGTTAAAATCATGTGTGGAGATTCCTAGCTTAAAGCTCTCTGAATCAGTTGTGCCAACCTCCATCCTAGAAGTCTATTTCCCTTCCTATTCAGGTGAAGTCTATCCCAAGAGAACAGTCCTCTGTCCATGAATGCCTCCCAGTAGCCAAAGCCTCCTTACAGCATCACAGCCTGGGCCATCTGTTGATCATCATAATCTTGTCACACCTTTATTGTCCTCCTTTAGTAGTAGTTATTTGTTTTATGGTAACATATTAGCATCCCAATGAGCTAGCTACAAACAACTAATAAAATAACGGACTATGCAATCTAAGTTTATGACAATATGCAACTGGTGGAAAACCAAACAAATGGTGATTTGGGGATTGAGAGGACAAAGTAATAAAATGGATTAATAATAATTTAATGTATGTTATTATTAATAATGAATTAATAATAATAATGTTTTGCATAATAAGCAAAAATCACACCTTGCCAATGCCCAGCCATAATCAGATGATAGTGTTCTGTCAACATTAATTAATGTCATATATAGTCATTACTTTAGAAAGGATGTGAAATCTACCCTTTGAGGGAACGTAAATAACTGAATGCATCTCTTTCTTTAAAATAAATCTTAGTGTTTTAAGCAGAATGTTAGCAATATTTATTGCAGAATTTACTACACAAACTATATGCAGGTTATCAAGTTCCCTGTTTAAAATAAGTAAAGATTATGATTAAAGATATTTTGAGAGGCATATTTAACATATTTGAATATTCCGTTCATGTAATAGTTCATCTACACTCATTCTATAATATACAATGCTTCTTTTACAAAGAAACTGGGAATACCTGCAGCTCTTCTAAGCAAAGAATCCCTTGGAATAATCACAGGTTCATTTTCTTCTAAATCACTTTCAGACTTGGATTCGTCATCTGACCAAGGGTTTCGTTTCTTCACTTTTTTTGCAGTGGACTTTGTGGAAGATGGTGTTCTTCTCACCCTGGTACCTATAGTAAAATGAAATACTTACAATAGTAGGAGAGTGGAGGGAACACCGACTTATGGTGTCTTTTCTTATTCTTTATATAATGTCTAAAATTGGCTTCCTACATTTTTATAAAAGCTTTTATGAAAGGAGTATCAAATTCTCATTTCCCTCTTCTTCCTGAAGGACATTTACCATTCTTTCAAGGTCGGGGTAATACAATCTCACAAAAGATTGAAACTCTTTCTCTTATACACATACCTTTCTTCTCCCTCTCTCTCTCAAACTTTCTCATTTTGCACCCTTTTTTTTAAACAATTTTTTTTTTTTGGTGGTTATTTTCTCTTTTTTTGCTTTCATCACCTATGACTTGTATCACTTAAAGGATATAGGGTGCTCTTTGGTGCCAGGACACATACTATGGAACCTGAGTTATATGTTGTAAGGACAGACTTTCATAGATTGGGTATTAAGCTGCTTCATGAGCCTGTAGCTCTGTACGTGTGTACTAAGGCCAGTGGTACTGAAGCCACATCGAGAATAGAGAAGATATCCAAAAAAGCTGCCTTTTACTAGCCACAGCAACTCATTCATTCTTGAGAGTTAGGGGGCTTGTCTAGACTCTGGAAACCCACAGCTGATCTAAGGTCATGCAGCCTTGCCTCTCTGCTCCTCACCTCTACCATGGCAGTGGTCTGGCAACTGCAAAGATTGTTAGAAAGAAATTCACTTTTTACAATTAAATAGATGTATTTTTCTACTCTACTTATACTCCCAAATTTAAGAATTTGGGCTCAATTAAAAATTATCATCTCTGGAGGAGATAAAGCCTGGAAAAGTTCAGCTCAGTAGTGGAATATTTAGTAAATTACTAGTTACTAAAACCAGGGGGTTAGAATGGGTATGAGTATGTAACTAACTACAGCGTTTACTACCATGCCTGCTGTCATCACTACTGTGCTACTAAACTATGGTCTAGCGTTTCTAAAGCACTTGGACATACCTTAGCATGAGAAGGATTATATAAAGCTATATAGTGGTAATTATTATGGTATGTTTCTCCTGTGACGATGCTTTTAAAAATGCATAAGGTCTCTTCTGGTACACTAATACAGTATAAAACAAAAGCTGCATGTTTAAGATTCCTACAGCTTCTAACGAACTAAAAGTACACAAAAAAGTTGATAATATAATGAACATATATACAATACATAGCTTGAGCCAGCTGTATCTTAAGGACATATAATAAGTTTAATTACACTGTACAAGTAACTTACCAGGCTCCTTTTTCTCCCTCTTGGGTTTAGCAGGTTTAGTCACTGAGACTGCTGTATTCAATGAGTCCTCTCCACCGCCCTCTGCTGGGGTTCCGCCAAATTCCTCATCAAATTCCATTTTTATTGCTAGAGAATCAAGATCACCCTAAAAATTAAAAAGGAGGTGGATAAAAAAACCTAGTAATATTATGTGCTTCAGGACCAAACTGGAATACATTTATTATTCTTTGCCAAGGAATAAACAGGCCAATCCTAAGAGTTATTGTTGGTGAAAAAATCAGCAGTAAGTAATTACAATAAGCCTGCCAGTATAAAACAATCAAGAAATGTAGTGCTGTCTTTTGTGTACACTATATGGGCAACATAGAACAAAAGAGTCTGTATAGTTCCATGGGTATAATGATTTAGTTTTTTCCTGTGCAAATGGCTAACATAAAAAGCAGTAGCACTTCACAGAGGATTTACAGAACTAGAATCAAAATAATATATAAAGTATTTTGACTTGCCTTCTTTTTCTTTAGCAATTTCTTACTAGCATCAGCTTTCATGGCAGATGTAACCTGTGGGACTATTCTTCTACCATAGGGTGATGGCATTGTCTCTTCTAACTGAAGTTTCTTCATCTTGGGTTTACCAACTTTACCCTTTATTGGTTTGCCACCCATGCCAGCCAAAATATCTTCTCTTTCTTGAGCTTCTACTTTCTAATAAGCAATAAGGGGGAAAAGTTAGATAAGTTGGTTGTTGAACACAATTCACAATCTGTATGGACAAAAGGGACCATTAGGACCACCTAGTTAAGATGGTCTCAGCAGACTTCCCTGACTTAATTTCTATGTGCTATGCATTAGAGCAGAGCTGGGCAACATTTTTGGCCTGAGGGGCCACGTCATATATGGCCACTCACAGCGGGCCACAGGCAAGATGGAGCCCCCCTTCCCCCCCAGATGGGAGGGAGAAGGTGCAGTGGCAGCGCTCTGGCCCCAGCGCAACCTGCCGCTGCTGGTCTCACGCTGGGGCCAGAGCGCTGCCACCACTCCTTCGCCCTCCCAGCTCCAGCCGGTAGCGAACCCTGGAGCTGAGGGGGAGGAGCGGCTCGGAGCTGGTGGGGCCAGAGGACAGGCGCTCGTGGGTCAAATCCAGCCCGTGAGCTGTAGTTTACCCGCCTCTGCATTAGAGCATATCTTTTAGGTAGAATAAGATTCAAATGTGATTTAGAAACTTCCAGATTGAGACTCCACCACAAAACTTGGCAAGTTATACAACAGTTTAGTGACCCTTACTGTTAAAATATGAATTCACCTAATTTTGACTTCCAGTCACTGCTTCTTTGCTTGCTAGGCTGAAGACCCTTCTATTATCAAATTCCGGTTCCCTACATAGGTACATATAATCTGTGATCAAGTCAACCCTTAGCCTTCTCTTTGATAAAGGAATATTTTCCAATTCTTTAATTATTCTTGTGATCTTCTCTGAACCCTGCCCAATTTATTAACATCCTTCTTGAACTGCAGACACCAGAACTGGACACAGCTGTTGAGCCAAATGCAGATGTAATATTCTACTCAATATTCCCCCTTTTATACATTGAAGGATTTCATTAGCCTTTTTGATCACACTGGGAGTTCATGTTCAGCTGATTTTCCACCATGATTCTCAAGTCCTTTTCAGAGTTACTTATAGGATGGGGAACTCTATCCTAGTAACAGTATGTCCTATATTATTTGATCCTAGTTGTATGACTACATTTGGCTGTATTAAAATGCACATTGTTTGCCTGCACCGAGAATACTAAATTATCCAGATTGCTTTGTTTCATTGCTCTGTCCTCTTATTTTATTCCCCTATCCCAATCTTTGTGCCATCTTTACCAGTAGTATTTTTGTTTTCTTCCTGGTCATTAATTAAAATGTTAAATGGTGTAGGTTCAAAAATCGATCCCTGTGGAATCCTGATAGAAATACAAATATTCAGCGATGATTTCCTGTTTACAATACATTTTGAGACCTACTGCTTAATCACTTTTTACTCAGTTTAATGTGTGCCATGTTGATTTTGCATCATGCTAGTTTCTTAAGCAAAATGTTATACAGTACTAAGTAAAATGCCTTACAGAAGTCTACGTGTATCAACACTATTATCTTTATCAACTAAACTGTAATCTCATAAAAAATTATATTAAGTTAGTTTGACAAAATTAACCTTCCATAAATTCATGCTAATTGGCATTAATTTTATTACAATATATGAGACCTATTTGGGAGCTAGATCAATTCTATGGACATTAAAATTCTGAGTGTATGAGGATTATCTGTGCGCTGCCATTTAGCTCAACTGGTTTTTTTAACTTTTGAAAATACAAACTTCATCTAATTCTGTACAGCCTGATCCAAGTGTAACCTGGAATCACATGAAACTTGACTTTACATTCAGTATTCAAAGGAATGATCTTGAACATAGCAACTATTCCAAAAATCACTTATTTCAGTATGTTCCTATTGTCACCGGTATTGGGAATAGAAGAAAGACATGCTGAGAAAACAGCATTTCACATGAAAAAGGAGATCTGGGATAGGCTCTGCAATTAACACGTAAGTAAAGAATCTTATGATGTGAGATATACCTAGCAAGGAACATAAAAGGCAATAAGAAGAGGTTCTATAAATATATTAGGAGCAAGAGAAAAACTAAAGAAAAAGTAGGTTCATTACTTAGGAGGGAAAGGGAGCTAATAATGGACAAAAGCAAGAAGGCTGAGGTGCTTTATGCCTATTTCAGCTTCCACTAAAAACATTGTTACACTTTTTCAATTAACAAGCCAGAATAGGGAAAGAACAGGTTAAAATATTTAGATAAGTTAGATGTATTCAAGTTGGCAGGGCCTGATGAACTTCAGCCTGTGGTACTTAAGATGAAGTAATCTTTGAACTCTCAGTGATAATCTTTGAGAACACGAGAACAGGTGAAGGTCCCTGAGGACTGGAGAAGGCCAAACATAGTATCTGTCTTTAAAAATTGAAACAAACAGGACCTGGGGAATCACAGACCAGTAAGCCTAACTTGGATACCTGGAAAGACACAGGAAAAATTACTAAATAATCAATTTGTAATCACTTAAAACATAATTGGGTTATAAATAATATTGAGTAAGTGCCTGTCAAGAACATATGCCAAACCAACCTAATCTCCTTCTTTGACAATTACTGGTCTATTGGAATGGAGAGAAGCTACAGATGTGACATGTCTTTATTTTTGTAAGATTTTTGATACAGTCCCCCCAAGATGGTCTCATAAGAAAACCAGGGAAATGTGGTCTACAAGAAATTACTACACAGTGGATGCACAACTGGTTGAAAGACCATACTCAGTGAGTTATCAATGGCTCACTGTCAAACAGGGAGGACATATCTAGTCATGTCCAACAGGATTCTGTCCTGGATCAGATATTTTGCAATGTTTTTATTAATGACTTAGATAATAGAGTATGCTTATAAAATTTGCTAAGCTTGGAGGTGTTATAAGCACATTGAAAAACAGGATTAGAATTCAAAATGACCTTGACAAATTGGAGAATTGGTCTGAAAACAACAAATGAAAAAAAAAATCAATAAAGATAAGTGCAAACTACTGCATTTAGGAAGAAAAAATCATAGGCACAAATACAAAATGGGTGAGAACAGGCTAAGCAATACTACTGCTGAAAAGAACATGGAGGTTACAGTGGATCACAAACTGAATCCGAGTCACCAATGTCATGCAGCTGCAAAAAAAAGGCTAATATTTTGGGGTGTAGTAACAGGAGTTATATATATAAAACACAGGAGGTAAATATCCCAACACTAGTGAGGCCTCAGCTGGAGTACTGCACCCAATTTTGGGTGCCACATTTTAAAAAAAAGCGTGTACAAACTAGAGAGAGTCCAGCAACAAACAACAAAAATGACAAAAGATTTAGAAAACTTGCCCTATGTAGAAAGGTTAAAAATAATTGGGCATGTCTAGTCTTGAGAAAGAGGACTCAGAAGGGACCTGATAAGTCTTTAAATATGTTAACGGCCGTCATAAAGAGAATGGTTATCAATTGTTCTTCACATCCACTGAAAACAGTAGTAGTAGTAATGGGCTTAATCTGCAGCAAGGGAGATTTAGGTTAGCTATTAGCAAAAATGTTCTAACTATAAGGAGAGTTAAATTCTGAAATGGATTTCCAAGGGAAGTTATGCAATTTCTGGCACTGAAGGTTTTTAGAACAGGGCAGACAAACAGCAGGAAAGGTCTAATACAGGGGTTCTCAATCTGTGGCCCACCGGGCTTTTTCAAATGGCCCACGCTCCCCTGCTGCTGTCAGGAAGCTTGGCTGTGGCCACCCGCCTCCTGCTAGGCTGTGGCTGCAAGCTGGGAGCCAGTTCCTACAGGCAGCCCAGACCAGCCACTTACTTCCTGGGGGGCGGGGAGGGTAGCGGTGCACAGCCACAGCGGGAGCTGGGAGCCAGGCTGCGGCTCCAAGATGGGAGCTGCTTACTGCCTCACAACACACAGCCCGAAGCTGCAGCAGTCGCTTACTACCTGGTGCGGCGGAGAGGGGCAGCAGGGGAAGTGAAGTGGGCAAGAGGGCCACTTACTGCCTGGTCCCAGGAGCAGGAGGAGAATCTGGGGCTGTGGCTGCTCTTTCAACAACCTTTAACAGGGAAGGAACAGGGACTGTGTAAATTAGAGCCTTTTGTAGAATTAATTGCTCACAGGTGCAGGCCATTTCCAGGTTGTTGTTTTTTTAAACTATATTTAGCACCTGCACCCACCTTGACTGAGCTCTGGGACTCTGCTTTTAGATATAGTTTTTGTATAAAGTTTTATGGTTTTTAGATACAGGTTTTAGATTTGGTGTTTAGATCTAAATCAGTCTACGTAAAAATGAGTGTAGCAGCCTCAAAAGGATCAAAGAAACGGAAGTTGGAGGACAGTAGAGCTGGAAATCAACAAGTTAGCTTCTGGTCTTCAGCCACAGAAATTACATTAGACTAGAATTGCGTGAAATGAACTATCTTTAAGAATTTGATCTTTTTTAAATTGTAAAATTTTTAATTTAAAGCTGTTTTTAATTAAATTTTCTTCCCAGTAAATAAATGTTTTAAAATTTTAAATAAATGTTTTAATTAACAATTAATTATAATAATTAAAGGTTTTTAAAATTAATTACTTGATCTTAATAGAAATTTAACTAATTAAATTTTAATTTCATTTTGAATAAATAGACTGATGGCCCTTCAGGGCTCTAAAAATTATATTTGTGACCCTCGAGGCAAAAGGTTGGGAATCAATGGTCTAATAGGTATACTTCGTTCTGCCTTGGCATTAGGGGCAGTTTGGGGGGTGGGGTGGACAACCTGGAACAGATGATCTCTCATGGCCCTTATAGCCCTAAATTCCAATTATTATATATTGATGAAAAAACCCAGCCACCCTGGCATGATGTATCAAAATATTTCCTGCTCCCAATTTATTGTACATTATTTCCATAAATGCTTTTTAAGGAAAACACAAAAATTCCATTAATTTTAATAAATAATTAATCAAAAAGGTAAACGTACTTCAAGCTCTTCAATGAAAGCTGCTAAATCTTCTTTCCAGAGATCTGAAGGAGATTTCCTCCTGAGGTCAGTGAGTTCTCTCCCCTAAAACATAAAGATGGCATGTAACAATAGTAGTAGATATTTAAGTTACTAAATGATATGAAGAATACCAAACTTGAATATTCACAATATAAATGCTTTATATTAGTTATACTGGTGCTGATGAAATGGTTTCAAAATAATTTTTTCACAATATGCAAACCTTTGAATCTCTCTGTTTAATCAGCTCTTCTACTTTCTCCTTAGTAAGACACCACAGAGACATGTTTAGGATGTAGTTAAAATCAGGGCCTGAGGTAGAGCCTGAAGAAGAGGATGCATCATCATTCAAGTTCTGTGTTTCTTCCTCTTCTGCTGCCTGCAGTGAAATCATATTATAACTATAGTTTTAAATTATGAAGATTTTACATGTACTTTATAACTATAATGGAGACTGAATTAAATGGCAGTACATTCCAGTCACATTATATAGCTGTCTCTTTTGGGAAGGTGTACTAGTGTTTTAGTTCTTAGATAGAACTACTACCCTAATCAAGGGTGTTATAAATTTTAGTTTTATAGGGAATCAACATTTCTCCTTCTCTTAGCAGAAATTCTGTTATTAAATACTATATATTATAGATAATTCAAATATGGGAACACTAAATAGAAAATAATTAAAACACAAACACAATATAAAACAAATAAACAATAAATAATTAAACCAAACAGACAAATTCAGCAGCAGCATTGAAAAGTAACTGTAATTAAAATTAAAAACCTCCTTCGTAAGTGATTTATAATATTTAAAAGGTGGAAGATAAAGGGAAATCAACTATGAATCTTTTAGAGGCAAGAAAGAGCTCTTACCTCTTCTCGATCAAATAAGTTACTTTAAAAAACTTTTTAAAAATTAAATACTATAATAAATTTGACCCTAATTTATACATAACTACAAGGAACAGACGGTATTAATTTTTGTATTCCAAAGGTCAATGAGATATTTCTTTCATATACAAATAAACATATTCTATGCTCACATGAATCCAGGAGGGCAGGCTGCATTTTAAAGAATTTTTTTTTGAGGGTACAAGAGCAAACTATCCCAATGTACAGGAAGAATAGCAAATATGGCAGGTGACCAGCTTGGCTTAACAGAGAAATCTTCTGTGAGCTTAAACACAAAAAGGAACCTTACAAGAAGTGGAAGCTTGGACAAATGACTAGGGAGGAGTATAAAAATATGGCTAGAGCATACACAGGTGAAAGCAGTAAGGCCAAAGCACAATTGGGAGTAACAGCTAACAAGAGATGTGAAGATAACAAGAAGGGTTTCTACAGGTATATTAGCAATAAGATGGTCAGAGAAATTGTGGGCCCCTTACTGAATGGGGAAAGCTATTTAGTGACAGGTAATGTGGAAAAAGCTGAAGTACTCAATGCTTGTTTTGCCTATACCTTTTCACAAACAAAATCAGCTCCCAGACTACTGCACTAGGCAGTACAGAATGGGAAGGAGGTGAGCAGCCCTCAGTGCTGAAAGAACAGGTTCAGGATTCTTTAGAAAAGCTGGACATGCACAAGTCCATGAGGCGAGATGCAATGCATCCCAACGTGCTGAAGGAATTGGCTGATGTGATTGCAAAGCCATTTGCCTTTCTCTTTGAAAACTCATGGTGATCATGTGAGGTTCCATATGATTGGAGAAGAGAAGGTTACTCACTTGTGCAGTAACTGGACTTCTTCGAGATGTGTGTCCCTGTGGGTGCCCCTCTTGAGGTGTCGCGTCCTGCGGCGCCCAGGATCGGAGACTTTACAGCAGTGTAGAGTGTGGGGCCGTGCATGCGCGCCGGTGTTTCTGGAGCCGTTGGCGCGCTCGGTTGCGCGCGTGCGCGGCTGGAGCTTGCCATTCCTTCTCTACCGGTAAGATTCTGAAAGAAAACGAAGAGCATACGAAGTAGAGGGAAGGCGGGCAGGTCGTGGGGCACCCACAGGGACACACATCTCGAAGAAGTCCAGTTACTGCACAAGTGAGTAACCTTCTCTTCTTCATCGAGTGATGTCCCTGTGGGTGCCCCACTTGAGGTGACTACGTAGCAGTACCCTGAAGTGGAGGAGGGACTTCGGATGACCCTGTTGCAGAGACTGTAGACAGCACTGAAATGCCAAAACGGGTGTCGTTGCTAGAAAATTTGTCAACAGCATAATGCCTGATAAAGGTCTCAGGGGAGGACCAGGTGGCCGCCCTACAGATGTCAATAATGGGTACGTCCTTGAGGAAAGCAATGGAGGTTGCCACCGCCCGAACTGAGTGGGCGTTAGTCCTTGGTGGTGGCTGTAAGTGACGTTGTTTATAACATATTTGGATACAGGATGAAACCCATTTCGCTATTCTTTGGTTAGAAAGAGATTTCCCTTTTGACTTGGGAGCCAGGGCGATAAACAGTCTGTCCGATTTTCTAAATGATCTTGTTCTTTGCAGGTAATAGGCAAGTGCACGTCTGACATCCAGGGTATGAAGGATGGATTCTTCTGGAGTCATATGGGGTTTCGGGTAGAAAACAGGTAAGTGTATTGTCTCATTTATATGAAATTCAGACACTATCTTTGGCAAAAATTTCGGGTGAGGTTTGAGCGATACCTTGTCATGAGAGAACACTGTAAACGGTGCATCTGCCATTAATGCGCTGAGTTCACTAACCCGTCGTGCGGACGTGACCGCAACCAAGAAGGATACCTTCATAGAAAGATGAAGGAGCGAACGGTTGCCAATGGTTCGAAGGGTGGCTTCATTAAGGATTTGAGCACAAGGTTAAGGTCCCAGTATGCTGCTGGAGCGTGGACTGGGGGGTATAGTTTTTGTAAGCCCGTTAAGAACCTCTTAACTGTCGGGTGGGATAATAACGGGTATCCCAAATCGTTGTTTCTAAAGGCAGAAATCGCTGAAAGATGTACCTTTAGGGAAGCTATGGAGAGATTAGCCAATTTGAGGTGTAATATGTAGTCTAGAATAGTTGAAATGGGACAGGTCCGGGCATTAGTTTGTAATGAGTTACACCAAGTGGAGAGATTCTAGTCCATTTATGAAGATAGATCTTCCTGGTGGATGGCTTTCTACTATTGATTAATACATGCTTGACATTCTCTGAGAAGTTTAGTTCTTTGCAAGAGAGCCATCTATCATCCAGGCTGTTAGATGTAGTTTGTGGATGTTCGGAAATAGGGATTGGTTGTGATGTTGAGAGAGAAGGTCGTGATGGAGAGGTATGGTGATCGGTTTGCAGACTGAGAGATGCAGGAGGTCTGAGAACCAGGTCTGTCTTGGCCAGGCCGGGGCTATGAGAATGACCAATGCTCTGTCGGCTTTTATTTTCTGAAGAACTTTGTATAGCAGCGGTATCGGGGGAAAAGCGTAGAGGAGGCCTCTGGACCAGCTGATTATAAAGGCATCGCCCATTGACCGCTTGCCCTTCCCTGCCCTTGAGCAGTAACGATGGCATTGACGGTTGTTTTCTGTTGCGAAGAGGTCGAATGTTGGTTTCCCCCAGAGGCGGAAAATACCATTCAGGACCTTCGTGTTGAGTTGCCATTCGTGAGCAGTGGGAAATTTTCTGCTCAAGGCATCTGCCGTTGTGTTCTGGAGGCCCGGTAGGTAGGCCGCCGATGTGTCTATTCTGTGGCGGATACACCAGTTCCATAATTTCACTGATTTCATACAAAGGAGGCGAGATCTGGCACCTCCTTCACTGTTTATATAAAACATACAGGCGATGTTGTCCGTCATGATCTTCAAAGATGTGTTTCCTATAAAGGGGAGAAAACATTTGCACGCGTATCGGACCGCTCTTAGTTCTAGTGCATTTATATGAAGAAAGGATTCCTGATTTCCCCATCGACCTTGGGTCGTTTGGTGACCAAAATGCGCCCCCCAGCCAAGCAGGGAAGCATCGGTTGTCAGTATGGCAGAGGGGTTCTTCCGATGAAAAGGAACGCCTTTCCGTAAGTTCTTGAGAGAGGTCCACCACAGGAGGGAGTGTTTGGATGCCGCAGGAATTGCAAGAAGCTTCTGTAATGAGTGTTTCGCTGGTTTGTAACTGGTGGAAAGCCACATCTGAAGTGGGCGCATTCGAAGGCGCGCATAAGGCACTACAAAGGCTGAGGCTGCCATATGCCCTAGCAATTGGAGAACAGTTCGAGCGGGAACTAAGTGCAGTGCCAGCACGTGGTTTATTAAGTTTTGAATGGATGTGCATCTGTCCCACGGAAGGAAGGCTTTGGCTAGGTGAGAGTCCAGATCCGCTCCGATGAATTGGATGCACTGAGATGGTTGCAGGCACGATTTTTCTGTATTTACTATCAAGCCAAGGGCCCCAAAAGTTTGAGATGTAAGTCGTGTCATTTCGATCGCTTGCAAGTGGCTTGGAGCCCGTATGAGGCAGTCGTCTAGATACGGAAAGATTATTACTCCTTGTTTTCGGAGGTGGGCTATGACGACTGCTAGTACTTTCGAAAAAACCCGGGGAGCGGTCGAGAGTCCGAACGGAAGGACCTTGTATTGGAAATGATGATCTGCGATCGTAAAACGTAGGAAACGACGATGTGCGGGGTAAATTGTGATATGGAAGTAGGCGTCTTGAAGGTCGAGGGATGAGAACCAGTCCCCCGCTGTAGCGATGGAATTATTGTACTTAATGTTACCATCTTGAATCTTTCTTTTTTTATGTATTTGTTCAAGGGTCTTAGTTCCATGATCGGCCTCCACCCACCTGATTTCTTCTGAACCAGAAAATATCAGGAGTAGAACCCTTTCCCCAGGTGCCGAGGAGGAACTCGTTCTATGGCTCCTATGTGCAAGAAACGGCGCACTTCCTGTACCAGGAATTGTACGTGAATTGGGTCCCTTAAAAGGGATGGGGTAGGGTAGTGTGGAGGGGGCACCGCTATGAATGGAATTGCGTAGCCGTGCTTGATAATCTGTAAGACCCATTCGTCCGTTGTTATGGACATCCAGATGGTATGGAATGGTTTTAGAATGAAATCGTTTTGACACTTGGGAGTTAGTGATCGCAGTGGGGGAGTTCCCGAACCCTCGACCAGCCCCTCAAAAGTGGTTCTTGTTCTGAGGTTGTTGAGAAGTAGACGATGGCTGTTGTTGGTTTTGCCTACGTCTTTGAGGACGTTGCCTCGGTCTTTGGTTGTCAAATTGTCTGAATCTGTTTTGCTGAGGGTACCTGCGTTGATAAGGCTGGAAACGATATTGAAAAGTGTTACGCCTGTTAGAGGGGGTATAAATCCCTAGTGTACGTAGGGTCGTTCTTGAATCCTTCAGTGAATGGAGGACGTCGTTAGTCTTTTGAGCGAATAATTGCGCCTTATCGAAAGGTAGGTCTTCTACCTTAGTCTGTAGGTCCTTGGGCAGGCCTGCGCTGTTTAACCATGAGGCTCTGCGCATGACGATGGATGTAGCTGGATGTACTGTAGATGGATGTACTGATCTCGCTGCCGTATCGGCCACATCCAAGGAGGCTTGCAAGGACGTGCATGCTGATAGTTGGCCTTCTGCCAGCAGTTTTTCATACTGCACTCTCTTGTCGTTGGGCAAGTCATCAGTGAAGAGAGATAGTTTTTCATATATACCATGGTCATAGTTGGAGAGTAGCGCCAGGTAATTAGAAATTCTGAGCAGGAGTGTTGAGAAAGAGTAGACTTTCCTTCCTAATAAGTCAAGCCTCCTCCAGTTTTTGTCATAGGGAGACGATCTATGGGTTGGCTGCTTTGCTTTTTGTGTTGCTGCATCTACCACTAGTGAGTTCGGACTGGGGTGAGTAAAAAGAAATTCCATATCCTTGGGTGAAATAAAATATTTCCTGTCATTACGCTTGTTGGTAGGAGGTATTGACGCTGGCGTTGACCATATAGTATCTGCTGGTTCCATCAGGGCTGTGTTCATAGGTATCGCCACCTTGGCCGAGGCGGTGGTATGCAGGATCCTCAACAGTTTGTGTTAGGACTCCTTAACCTCCTCGAGTGGTATATCAAGATCTCGCGAAATTCTTTTAAAGAGATCGTTGAACGATTTAGTGTCGTCGATGGCCGAACTGGTAGACGGAACCACCACATCATCCGGGGATGAAGAGGAATCATGAACCTCGGAGGAAGGCTCCCTATACAAAGATGAGACATCGTCATGTGACCGTGATGGCATATGTGAAGAAGACCTCGATGATAGTTTCCGCAGAGATGGTGACGATGGAGGAGCAGAAGGAGGTGGCTGAAAATGACCATAATCGGGATAGTAAGGATCCCAGTGCCTGTGATATGGTGGCGGATGAGGATACCAGGACCTGGAAACATAGTGGGGATGTGGAAGCCTGTGATGAAAAAATTCAGTAGGTGGCGAGGCGGGTCTAGAAGGTGAAGAGTGCTCAGATGAAAAGTAAGCCTCTTCTGGCAGCGGGGAACGGCAAGGCAACAACGAACCGTGGGTCATCCCTTGCTGCGTCTGGGACGAGTACCGAGGAGAAGAGTCAATATGCTTTTGTTTGGCTTGCTTCTTCCTTGGATGGCTATGGGAGCTGGCAGTGGCCAGCACCGTGGAAGAGTGAAACGCGTCCGAAGTCGGCACCGGAGGGTGATCCATCGGTGCCGATGGGCCTTGCGGTTCCGAAAGAATCGGTGCCGACTCCGGTGCGGTTGACGGTGCCGGTGCCGTTACGGAAGACGTTGGCTTGCTCGGTGCCCGTGCCCAGTGCTGAGCCGTCGACGATGACAGTGCCGAGGTCAGTGCCGAGGAGGTCTGAGGTCTCTCGGTGCCCGGCTCCGAGGGCTTAGAATGACTCGGTGCGCTCCGTGGCGCGTTATCTCCCCGTTTTCTTGGGTCTCTGCCATGGCTACCAGACGTCTTAGTCTTATGTAGCTTGCCAGTACCTGAGGAACCAATAGCCTCATCGGTACGACTAGCAGGAGATGGCAGTAAGGACGCTGCCTTAGTTCTCCGCGGCGTGGAGAGCGGCGACCTCGTCCTCTTTCTCGGGGCTGAAGGTTTGCTTGGAGGTCCGGGGTCAGAAGCCGGCCTCAAGGAGCTCTCCAAGAGAAAGAGCTTTAGACGTAGTTCCCGGTCTCTACGGGCTCTCGAGCTGAGGCTTTTGCAATGGATACACTTGAGGGGAACATGAGTCTCCCCCAAGCACCGTATGCAAGTAGAGTGGCCATCTGAGGCAGGCATGGCCTCTTTACAGTTGGCACAACATTTGAAACCTGGTGAGCCAGGCATCTTACAATTTCTTCCCACCCCCTCACCCCCCTTTTTTTTTTTTTTTGGAACAAAATAGGGGCGAAAGTCTACCTATCTATCTTTTATCTCTCTTTTTTTTTTTTTTTTAAGAACAAATGCCTGGAATGAACGGCAAGACGAATAAGGGAATTTCTGAGGAAAAAAAAATTTTTTTTTTTTTTTTAAAAGGAAGAGTGACGGGGTAACAATAAACTATATACACGATTATTACTCTATTTTCTATGTTAGGTGAAAGAAGAAAAGAAGGAAGAAGAACGAAGAGAACTGCTGAGTTGCTCCGTCTCGGACCGGCGGTTGAGAAGGAATGGCGGGCTCCGG
The DNA here is from genome assembly GCA_007922175.1 of Pelusios castaneus. NCBI lineage: Eukaryota > Metazoa > Chordata > Testudines > Pelomedusidae > Pelusios > Pelusios castaneus. The sequence continues at coordinate 19,994,539 of ML685787.1, forward strand.
CCGCGCACGCGGGCAACCGAGCGCGCCAACGGCTCCAGATACACCAGCGCGCGTGCGCGGCCCCACACTCTACACTGCTGTAAAGTCTCCGATCCTGGGCGCCGCGGGACACGACACCTCAAGTGGGGCACCCACAGGGACATCACTCGATGAAGAAAGGCCAATATAGCGTCTATCTTTAAAAAAGGAAAGGAGGCGGATATGAGGAGCTATAGACTAATCAGCATCATGCCAATCCTTGGAAAAATCACAGAGTAGGTCCTCAAGGAATCCAATTTGAAGCACTTGAAGGAGAGGAATGTGATTAGGAACAGTCAACATGGATTCACCAAGGGTAAGTCATGCCTGACCAACCCAATTGCCTTCTATGATGGGATAACTGGCTCTCTGGATGTGTGGAAAGTGGTGGACGTGACATACCCGTAACTGTATATACTGTAATAATTTAAAAACTTTAGCAAAGCTTTTGATAGTGCCCCACAGTATGTGTTGGATGAATGGGCTATAAGGTGGATAAAAAGGTGGCATGATTATTGGGCGTAATGATCAATGGCTGAAAGTCTAGCTGGCAGCCAGTATTAAGCAGAGTACTCCAGGGGTTGATCCTCTAAAATATTCATCAATTATCTGGATATGAGGTGTATTGCACCTCCAGCTACTTCGCAGATGACAGTAAGCTGGAAAGAATGGTAGATACACTGCAGGGTAGGGATAGGCTACAGAGTGACCTAAACAAGTTGGAAAATTAGACCAAAAGAAATCAGATGAAATTCAGTAAGGACAAGTGTAGAGTCCTGCACTTACAATAGACGATTCCATGCACTTGGACTTGGGACTGACTGGCTAAGAAGAAGTTCTGCAGAAAAGGACCCGGGTGTTACAGTGGACAAGAATCTGGCTATGAGTCAACAGTGTGCCCATGCTGCCAAGAAGGTTAATGAGCTGCATTAGCAGGAGCATTGCCACCTGACAGAGGGACTTGGTGAGGCCACATCTACTATACTGTTGCCCAGTTTTAGGCTTCCACTACAGAAAGGATGTGGACAAGCTGAAGAGAGTCCAGCAGAGGGCAATGAAAATGATTAGGGGGCTAGGGCACATGGCTTATGAGAGGCTGAGGAAACCGGTCGGTCTTAGTCTGCAGAAGAGAAGAGTGAGGGGGCATTTGACAGCAGCCTTCAACTACCTGAAGCGGAGTTCCAAAGAGGATGGAGGTAAGCTGCTCAGTGATGGCAGATAACAGAACAAGAAGCAACGGTCTCAAATTGCACTGGGAGAGGTCTAGGTTGGAGATTAGGAAAAACGTTTTTTACTAGGATGACAATGAAGCACTGGAATGGGCTGCCGAGGGAGGTGCTGGAATTTCCATCCTTAGAGGTTTTAAAGGTACAGATTGAGAACGCCCTGGAATAGATGATATAGTTGGGGGTGGTCCTGCTTCGACCAGGGGATTGGACTAGATGACCTCCTGCCATCCCTACCAACTCTAATCTTCTATGATTCTATAACCATTTGAATTATTCAGAAGTTTTAATTCTTCACATTAATCTATTAGAAATTCACAATTTCACACTAGAATAATATATCTTATCCAGAACTATAAAATAATTTCCACAACTCTCACCTACAAATCCCACATTATTTAATCTGCAAAGAATTGAGAATGCCTCAGATCATTACCTTTTCTTGTGCTTCCTTCCAGGCTTTCACTGGGTCAGATTCAAAACCTCTCTGGACTAACATTTGAATCAAATCTCTCTTTGACCTATTCTCTATGTGAGAAGATTAAAAAAAAAAGTTTGGGTCAATAAAATTGATGCCCTTTTTATTATATGTTCTATTGATCAAAATGACTCCTACAAACGTTTTTTCTACATTTATCAGATCTAACTTTAATGTTTACAGTTTTTCTTCTTACCTATGGTAATTTTCCCCTGTATCTTCTCTAGGATGAAGCGAGCTTGATTGTTGAGTTTAGTAGATTCTGCCCCCAACATTCCTACAAGCCATTCCTTGCGTAAACTGTAATAATTTAATCGTAAATCAAAGAATTCCTTCAGAATATCTTGCACAGTTTCATACTTCTTCAGACATCCCATATGATCAAACAGCACCTACAGAAGATATAAAGTATTAGTTTGTTGGAAAGTTAAATTTATTAAATGTTGTTAAATGCATAAATGTGAGCTTATCTATATTTACTATTACATATATACATACAATGTATACAGAATTGGATTTTTAAAAAATTCTTACAGTTTATGATCTCACAGAGGTGTAAATCAAGATTTAACTACATTGACATCACTGTAGTTGTACCTATATACAACTGGTGCGAGATCAAAATCAGGCCCCTAGTCCTAATGTACAATCCTACAGTACACAGACATGCATAGTGATAGAAGCAAACTACATCCAGCTATTGCACTAATAATTTCTAACACTCCTTGAAATATTTGCTAACATTACTGGATATAGCATAGACATTCAGGGCCTAATTTTAACTTATATAAACATACTGATTTATAATAATTGTTAGGTAACACTTTAAGAACTGTGATAATGTAGAAGTATTTAAAATAAAGAAATTTTGCCTCTCAGGTCAGTTATGTAAATTGCCACTTTAGCAACACTTTGAATACAAAATGCACAAAGTAAGGGTTGAATTCTAGTATCCATTTAGTATCCATCCCTTTAGTATCCACTTGGGTGTGTGGGAGATGCAGGATTAGACTTTAAATCTTAGTAAGTCTAAAAGGAGATATTTTGGGCATGAGTCCCCATTTTTAGTGTCTTGTGTAGTTTGAGATGGATATATAATGCCACCGTTTTTATTTGGTATACAGTACTCACTTTCCATGGTTTAAATAACCATATCAGGTGCAAGACACTCTCTGTGATCTTGCAGTAAATACTATGATCAGGAACTTTAAGTTGCTTTTATTTAAATCAATTTTTATATTATGGTAAAACCCAGAGACTCCCAAGCAGAACTGGAACTCCATTTTCCTAGTCTCTATGGCTATGTCTACACTGGGGAATTTAGGTCGACTTAAATAAGTCGACTTTAATAAGTCAACTTTGTCGACCTTATTAAGTCGACTTAGAGAGTCCACACAGGACTCCTAAGTCGACTTAAAGGGGGCCTTACTAACTCGACTTAGAGAGTCTATACTAGACTCAACTAGTTTGGTCCAGGGAGAGCCAGCCCCGCACAGGGAGATCTTCCCCAGAACCTGAGTGGTCCCGGCCAGGAGGAAGAGCTGGAGACCTGCGCTCCAGCTGCCGGCTGCTCAGCAGTTGGAGCGCAGGTCTCGGGGAGAAGGGAGCCCCACGCTCCCTACCAGGAGGGAGAGCAGGAGACCCGCGATCCTAAGTCGACTTAGGGTGTCCACACTTAAGATTCAAAGTCGACTTTACACAAGGTGTTATATCGACTTTGAATTTCCTTAAGTCGACTTAAGCAACAGCTTAAGTCAACTTCAGGAAATGCCAGTGTGGATGCACAGTAAATTAAGTCGACTTAAGCATGCTTAAGTCGACTTAATTTACTAGTGTAGATGCACCCTATGCAACTACATAGTTAAAACACAATTTCTGACCCACAGAGTTTACAACTCAACCTCCCATGCTGTAATCTTGTGAACATATAAACATATGCATTAATTAACTCTCAGGGATAATCCTATTTGGCTTCAAACAGGACAACTCACACGAATAATTATGCACATGTTTAAAAGTTTGCAGGATAGGGGCCTAAATATTAGATTTCTATGGCCTCGATCCCAAAATAAGTGCTGCGCAGATAAACTATTTTGGCCACTCAGATTCCACTGTAGGATCAAGGCTTAAGAAAATGGGAACATGAAAATGTCCTTTGACTGAAGTTTGAAACAGATTTATCTAAGACTGTGAGCTAGGCTGAGAGTCCCCAGGTCATGTATATATATACCTTGCACTACCTCTCTTCAAAATAGCATGAGTATCAACAGCAGGGTGGCCACATTAGCACTGGTAATGGCAGCAAAAGCAAAGCTGAGTTGTGCCAAATACATATCCCTCGATGAGCTAGCACAAGTAAGCAGGGGAATCACCCCTAGCTCGTAGTGTAGATGTAGTATATGGTAAGGAAGAAAATAAGTGTTCATATGAATAACATCTTTTATATTTAAATGTTATTGCCTAGGTGAACAGTTTTTGGATGTAAAGAAATTGAAACTGTACAGCTGGCAGAAAAAAATGCAGTTATTTCAGGTTGAAAATGCCTTAGCACTGTGATGGAAATTGATATTCTAAAGCCTCTCAGTTATTTTATAACTGTCAATCTATAATGGTAATAACTGGTATTTTTAAAAAAATCTAAGTACACAACATTGTCCAATGCACCAGATTTTTCTGATGAAACTTCAAAATTTGTTATACCGTCCAATATGAAGAAATAAGTAAGAGACAAATCTGTTGTCTCACCGAACTAAAAACTTAAATGCTCAGTAATTCTTTTTGCCAAAACATGAAGGGGATGTGTGAAATCATGTACTGGCTGATAAAATGCCACTACTGGGCAATCATAAAAACAGGTAAGCTCACAACAAGCTACTGTTATGATTTTGGTAGTCAAACATAGAAAAGTTACCATAGAATTACAAGTAAGACTTGTTTGAAGTTTAAAGACTTTGTGCAATCCAGCAGCTTCTGCTTGAGCAAGTTTTTCTTCTGTCATCTTCACAACAAATTTCACAGTTGTATCAGTGTGGTACTCTTTGTAATCGGAAATTAATGCTGGAGTTTTTTCGGTCCCATTCAACATAGGTTCTAATACCTGTTCTTTGTATACCTACAACAAAAATATCAAACAGTAAAAATGAACTATTTAAAGCAAGAATTGTAATTCCTTAACAAGCAATGAGCAATGCAAGTGGATAAGCTCCAAAGTCTCACACTGTTAAAGGATTATAATGCCCTGTGTCAAGACAATCTGCAGGTTGAGACGAGAATTGGCACCGGTCTTGTGGGCATTTGACATCCCTGATGATTGAGAGCATGTTTGAAGCCATACAGAGCAGAAAAGGTATTGTGGATTAATTCAAGAGGAAAAAAAGATATATTCCTTAAAGTAAAATAGGTAGCATGAAAATAAACACACCTTCTACTGAGGCCAAGCAAAAGGAAACCCACACTACCACCAATCTGAAGAATTCATCTGGATATGTGATTAAGTAGCCTAGGACAGGGGTTCTCAACCCCGACACATTGCGACATGGTTGGAAACCTCCCTAGCTGTGTACAACACAGTATGCCCCCTCTGCCAAAAAAGAAAAAGGGCCACTGACCCAAGTTTCAGTGGCAGCACAAATCACCACTGAAGCCCTACACCACCGAGGCTTCCTGTTGCCTCACAGTGATTCATCGGCAGAGCTAACCCCCCACAGCTGCGGCTTTGCTCCACTACAGGGAGTTTTAGCAGCAGTAGTGATCTGCCACCATAGCTCTTGGTGCCTGTGCAAGGTCCCAGAAGAGGTGACCCACTTGTGGAAGAAAATACCCAAGGCCAGAAGGATTGTTTCAGCAGTGGGGGTGGGGCTAGGGATGGGGGTGGCATTTCTTTCAGTGGTGAGTCGCCTCCAGGCAACACATTCAGCTGCCATGCTGAGACTCGCTAATGTGTCACAACATAGCAGTTGAGAACTGCTGGTCTAGGAAAGCTATTTTAAACTAAATTTATTTCACTGTTACTAACCTGGGTCCATGTTCTCACTGGAAGCTCTGTAATTTCCACAGTATTTCTATCCACCACAAATATTTCACCACTAACTGCATACTGATTCTGGCCAAGTTCCTGGATAGTTCCTTTAAAGTTTTTGTAGTTTGGAAGCTGCAAGTGCAAATAATAATACACATTAATAGTGTTCTTTCAAACAAAATGTTTCTTGGCTCTTCTTTTCTTCTAGCATTTGGAGCCTTTTCAAGTATGTGGCAGCACTGAGAGCTTCCCCAAATGAACACATAAGAATTATAATTTGGAAATTGTTGGTTTTCCTGTTTAATAACACTATCTTTCTTGCTGCTACAGAAGAACATAAAACAGAACATAGTTTAGCTGAAACAAAGGAGGCTTTAGAGGTTCCAGTGCAAGCAACAGAAGCTTGAAGATTGACTGAAGATACATTGTAATTTATCATAAAGAAATGATTGATGCAGCTTTTTATCCAGCAGATCACAATATGCAGTAGATCTTTTCACAACAATTATGATTTTGAGGGCACATTGACAAATCAGTAAGTAGAATGGAGAAAAACTCTTTAAAATGATCAGTAAAATTATAATGTACTGGTTTCGATGGGAATAAAAATCTTCATTTCTCTAGCTTCACTCCAATAGCTGAATAGTGTTCTTGCATAAGACAACCTGTTCCACTTCTAAGGTGATAATTATTTGGCTGTGAAGTGTTTCTAAAGTGATATGAGATGTCTTTATAAAAGCAATCCTGAGGTTTGTTTAGGAAATACATAAAATAGCACCATGCACTGTAAGTTACATTACCATAGGATGGGGATCCAAGCCATCCAGCATTCGTCTGACATTGTTCACAATCTCTCTGGTATCATAGTTAGGAAGTTTACAAGCCCATCCTGTACCAATTCCCTCCGCACCGTTTATTAAAACCATGGGAATGATAGGAATATACCACTCTGGTTCTACGCGCTGATTATCATCATAAAGGAACTTAAGCAGGTTGTCATCCACTGCAGGGAAAAGCAGCCTTGCTACAGGGCTTTGAAAAAAAGAAAGAAGAAGAAAACATAATTTAACCAGAGTCCAGTACATCAAAAAGTTGATACACTATGAAGATTAATGGGCCTAAATTTAATCTATTTAAAAATCTGTATTTTCTCTTTTTTAATTGTCATTATGATTCTGAAAATACTGTGTTCTGAAAGGAGGACAGGGGTATTACTGAATCTTCACAGTGGAACAATCTGTTCATAATAAATGCTGGGTGCTCAGTTTTTTTGACCCTGAGTGTATATATCTTACCAATTGAGGTTTGAAACATACAGAAATCCAGAATGCTAAAGAACTCAGGACTCATCTACCCAAAAGACTACAGGGAGGGCAAACAAACAGTCAGAAAACAGCAATACTCACAGAGTTTCAGACTAAACCAAACAAGCCAGTCTTAACTGTAGGCATAGCAGTCTCAACAACAGTCCATGAAACACTTTGCAAATAGAGGTTTCATTAATGGACCCTTTGCCAGTTATACATAGTGAACTAAGCAAAGAAGACTTCTAGTACCTATGGATCAAATATACTGGATATACGGTCCCACAGAAACATCTATATGTGGAATGGATCCAAAACTCCTTTTCACACAGAAGGGGGTAGTAAGTAGAAAAATCGAATGAAATTAACAAAAGGAAATTCAGGGTCAGTATCAATATGAAATAATTTATGAAGGGAAATGGTAGACGCCACATTACTTGTAACGTTTACAATCAGACTATACAAAATACTAGAATTTACTCTAGGGAACAAATTCTCTGCTAAACTACACTCTAATTTATTTGTAGGCAGCCTCACTCTCCTCAAATTATGCTCTCGATTACAGTTAGGAATCCCATTCATTTACTTTGTGGCTGCACAGGTGCAACTGAAATCTTAATTTTGTTTACAGAATCTTGATACTAGTCAAGAGAAGAAGGACACAATGCAGCTTGACTTTCAAAGCTTCTACTGAATTGTAAGACTGCCACGTAGAAATAAATGTATGGATAAAAGGATCACAAGGACCATTTTACATGGCATCAGAAAAATAATGAACATGAAATCCCACAGTTCCATTTTTACAAATGTGTTATTCTGAGAGCCACACTTGAAGAGTGATAATTGGACTGGATGATCTGCCTTTTCAATTGCTAACCTTATGATTCTAAGTAAAATCTGTAGCACTAACTTTTTAAAATCCACAAGTCCTATTCTCACAAAATCAGCAGGAAAAATCTTTGTGCAAAACTGTATTTGCACATGCAAATCAGGAATCTGGGCACACACACTACTTGATTTTCTTTGTCTCTTGCATACATGCTCACAAATACATGTTTGTAAATCTTGTGTAGTAACAAAGACAATTTGACAATATGGCTCTCTATATTTTTTGTTTAATCTGTTTTGAGCAAGGTTTTTACCTTAACATTGTGAAAATATAACGAGGACTGGCAGCATCCTTGCCGCCATGAAGCCTGGTACCAAACTGACCAATAGGCTGCAGTAGATTAACATTGTTACTTCCAACAAAGTTCTGAGCCAAGTTGACAATAGTCATCATTAATGCTTGCTGGAAGAAAAATACATACACATTGTTACTATTTATTGTAAGAATTCTACTCTTTCCTAATCAGCTGTCTAACATGTTTACATTTCCATGTAATGCATACCTCATTCTACTCTGATTTCAAACATGGTTTCTCTGAAACATGGAAGGCTACAATTTATTACAGAAATAGGGAATCAATTAAAAAACTACAAATGTTAGGATATTGTGATTTCTCTCACTGTTCTTCCCTACAGGGAAGGTTTCATATGCATTATATTCTCATTCCCTAACCTCATGCACAGGCTTTTTTAGTTTGAGTTTTCAGCCACACACATTTGTGTGCAGGAGAGGATAACCTCCCGTGATTGAGTATCATCCCTTCTCTCTCACAAAATGTTGGTGGTGCCTTTTTGAACATATATTTTTATATTTATATTTTGGCAATGTTAGTCTTTGGCAATATTGTTAATATTCCAGATAAATAACAGAAAAACTGGAAAACAATATTTTATCTGAAATACTTTAATTTTATGAAATGCAAGAAACTATATCACACAATTTCAAAATGTTTTGTAAAGAGACAACAGAATCCCATTCTAACTTTCTTTAATTTTGCATAAAACAATTTATCTTTCTTTGCTAAGTCTAAAATATGGTCAGCTATACGGTTGGCATGACTGAGGACCTGGTCCAAGACCACTAACTAGCTGCCCCGACACAGTTTCCTGTAGTCTAGAACTTTTGATGGGACATGGCTGTGCTCAGAGGAATGAAACTACTGTCTTCTTATCAAACTGGATCCAATTTGGTTCCCTTCCTTAGAAAAGTTCTAAACCCTTCTACTAATAGGATTCTTGATCAGTTGGTAAGTACTTTTGTTTAAATAAATTCACCTATAATTGATATAGAAAAAATACATCCTTCCCATTCTTCATACCTCTCCATGATGATAGGCTGACATTTCAGCAACAGAACCAGCTAGCTGAGCAACTTTGACTTCACGTTTATCGTTTCTTTTAAAGCAAGTGTACAAGACTTTGCGCTGCCCTGGTTTAAAACCTGTTTATAAGAATAAAGATTTTTAAACACATACAAACACATTTTTATTAAATTATAAATTCTGTCTCTCTCTTTATGACAACACATTTGTAATCTTTTTGAAAGGGAGCTAACTTCCATGTTAAATGAAAACAAATCTATATATTTAGCAAATTAATAAATTTAATTAATATGAATGGGTTCTTTTAAACTAAGTGTAACTGAACATTGTGCTCATGAAAAGAGAGTATCATAAACAGAACTTTTCTTGCCAATTAACTTACTATTAACATGTAACATTCAACAGTTCCCAACACTGTCCAGCTATGTCACAGTCCTATCCCTGGACTCAAAGAGGAGCCTTTTGCTTTCCCTACGAAAATCCACCCAAATATGGCTGTTGTTTCTGAAAATTTCTGTTAGAGGATGACAGCTACATTTTTATGAACATTTCATATGCATTGAGCATGCTCCAGATCAAACTACACAGATTTCCTTGCAATTGTTGCTCACAGCTGCTGGAGTCTATGGTAGTACTGGAACCAGAACTAAGAGCATGATTTCCCCTATGCTCTCAGGGCTCCCCCTACTAGTGTCAAAGAGCATGAGAGAAGGACATAGCCAGACTCAAAGAAAGAGGGCTGAGGAGCAGAGAGAAACAGGGGCAGACTAAAGAGTGCAAAGGGTCTTACTACAGAGTGAACAGATGTACAGTGAGGACTGGAGCTGAAAAGAGCAATGTTAGGGGGACAGCTGCAGAAGGATCTATAACCAGAAAACACACAACCTTCCAGAACTTGGAAGAGAACCCAAGATTCCTGAGTGCCAAACATTCATCTGCTGTCTAGCAAGTAGCTGTGAAATCCACTAGAAAACTGTGGCCAGGTCTACAATAGCAACAAAATTCAGCAGTAGTCAACGGGAATTATATGCAGAGTAGCTTGCATAACTCCCATTGGCTATGTCTACACTTGCACTTTTAAGTCGACTTAAGCAAAATGTAGTGTAGATGCAGGGCACATTGTCGACTTAAGCCAAGCTTAAGTCGACTTAATTTACCAGTGTAGACGCACCCATTGACTTTCTATTTCCCCTTTAGCACATGCGCTGTGCCAACATGAAATGTATTCCCATTGACACAACAGTATGCTACTTGAGGGGGTGATATTATTAAATCGATTTCCGGATCGACTCAGAGGGTTTTAACTGGAATCTGGTTTTATCTGAAAAGATCGATCTGATGGTGGCAAATTTGCCGCTGTCAGTGTAGACATGGCCTGTATGTCATTCCCCTCTAGTGACTTTTCTACATAGATGACAACAGCCTACTACTACTACCAGTTTTCTCCTTCTCAGGCAGCAGAGGTTTGTGCTGTGGATTTAAAAGTGTCGACTCTACTGATAACCTATGTGGAAATAAATATGGTTCCACATGATGGAATGTCTTTCAGTTTGCTTTATTTAAAAATTGAGGAAATTACATATTAAAATTATGTTTAAAAACCACTAAGGTTGCAAAGTTAAGCACTCAAATTAAGAAATGACAGAATCAATGGAATCCATGCAACCTTAATTCAACCCTTTGTGGAAATACACGATGACACAGCCTTTATTTACATGATCAAATACTCTCTTTTCCCTATGGGGGTTTTGAGATGTTTTGGATATGCTTTTCCTGGGTGCTTTTGGTTGGGCGCTTATATGCTATTCTTCCTCATCTGAGAAGTGGTCAGTAGGGAAGAGGCAGTAAAAGGATTCCCTTTGCCTGAAAGGAGAAGATATCTGCCTTCCCTTGAGGCAGGCTAGACCCCATTTAATACTATATGCAAGGGCCAGTAGTTCTTGGGGTTCTCACCTAAATTAGAAGCTGTCTGATTAAGGGGTCTTCTCTGTTGCAGCTGGATGGGAACTGCAGTCTTTGTAATCTTTCTCTGCATATCACCTGCCTTAAACACGCCTTGTGTTTTGCTGTGAAGTCTATGATATTGAGGGGAAGGGGAAATACTATCCCGCCTATGAGAATTCAGGGCCCTTTTTCCTGGATGAGCAAGAGTACATGAGCTGAAGATAGGATAGACATAGATCTCCTTCTCCTGTTCTGAGGTTTATAAATGGGGAGCATGCTTTGTGTCTGGAGTGCTTCTTTGTATGTCCATGTTGCTGCATGGGAGAAAAGGTAGTGAACCTGACTAAATTCCCAGATTGGGTCTAATGCCTTCAGAACACTGTCCTTGATGTGAGAAGGGAAGAGGATAGGATTCAGCCTAATCTGCTCCCTACTGCTAATTTGAATTTAATGTTGATGAATATGAGCACTGAAAGAAACATCGACGCCAGAAGTACAGCACTTGAACAGCACAGGGATGAGGTATGACCAAGTCGATAGGTTGTTAAGCTACCACTTGAGCTGCCTCTGGTTTCACTACAGAGAGGAGACAACTCAGTATTGTACATTAGTGGCAATGGAATGAAGCAGAAACATGAAGGTCCTCTCGCTAATTCCAACATTTTCACACTCAGAGCACCAACTTCTCTTCTAATACAATCACGTCCTTCAAAATGACAAGGGTAAAAGGAACATCCCCATAAATCATCATGAACATCCACTTACCATCAACAAGGGATGGAATGGATCTCTCATTGTCTGAGTTTGAGAAGAGAATCAACTCCTTGTTAATGAAGTCATTGTAAGTCAAATGCTTTGTTGCTGTACCATACAGAAATTGCTAAAAGAAAATGTATATATTAATATAATTTCAAAATTGAAGCTGCATTCATTTTAGCCACCATCCTCCGGGCCTCTTCTCTTATTTAGAACTAACCTCTGGTAAGCCATGTAACCGACGCTGTCGTCTGTCTTCCATGAAGTTTGTTAACCACTCTTTTCGGTCATCAATTTTCTTTTTACTGAAGGCCTGCAAACATTTCAGATCATCTAAAGCATTAGCATACAGCTATACACCTGCATAGTTTTAATAATCACTGTAAAATAATTCAGTGTTCTTTTAAATATATGGTAACTTTTTTATTAAAGATAAAAATTATTTTAAAAAATCTATAATTGCTGCTCCAACAGAGGCATTAGTTTAATACATTTCCTCTTGTGTACCTGCTCACAGCAAACACTCATTATAATGAGAATGATTATTGTTGGTAGGTTTTCAAATTGGTAATTCTCTGATCAGCAAGTGCTTGAGATTTACAGAACTATTTGAAATCCACACATAATTCAGGCCTTACTCAAGAAAAACTCCCATAAAATTGTACTTTCAAGTCAAACTTTAAATAGCTGGGGGCGTCTCTCACTTAGGATTGCAAGATAGGGCCCTATGAACCACAGTGTCATACCAACATGCAGCTTAAATAAATGGCTTTGGAACTAGAGACTTCAGTAGCTGTCAGTAGAGACATTCTCCCTCTTTTCTGTCAGTTTATATCCCAAATCTGCCCCAAAAGCCATAGGGCTGCAGTACCAGCTTCCATAACTGCTGTCACTCAGTCCATATTTGAGGGTAAGGATGGACTGGCAAATCCACCAGATGCACTGTATCCCAGCCAGCCACCAACCAATTACCCACTACAGAAACATAGAAAAAAACCCACAGAGTGCCAGCTCCATGCATCCTGTCCCCACTGCTCCATACAGCAGAATCACTTTGATTACACTATCTTTCACACCCACAGATTGAGGGAGGGAGTGGGTAAGATTTGCCCCTTAAGAGTGAAAGATTCAGGAACACAAAAAGTGGGTTTTTATATGGTATAGAAATAACTTTATGCTTATCTGAGATTAGAACCATCACTTACTCATTTCTCCAGGTAAAAAAATGCATTCAGAAAAGCATGTAATTTATTTTTCTGGAATTAAAATTTCAGTTTAATCATCTGATACAAACAGTTGCCACAGTTGCCACTATATCCACTACTATGACTCAACCAAATCCAAATCTTAATGCACTGGCTTGACAATGATCCTCATGAAGTCATGATTCAATCACAGGCAATTAAGTCCAAGAAGTAGCCACGGTCAGGGACAGTTCCTGGTAGCACAACTTCATTCGAGTTGTGTTGCTAAGTAGCAAGAAGATGGCAGGGACATAGATCCAGTTCAGAAGTATAGGTCTCTTGTGGATCCCAATGGCTACACAGACCATTTGGTGAGAGGAGAGAGAACTGGCCAAATCTGTCCCTGTTTCCAACTAGACCAGTGGAGGATAATCTTTTTAGGTTATTGTAAAGATCTTTTTCTTCTCCCCTTATTTAATTTCCTTCAAGTTTTACCATAGAAAGGAGCAATGTGGTCCTTGGTTTTCGCACAGATTGAGTAGAGACTGAGTAACAACTGAGTAAAGAGCTAAGATTTGGTCCTGGAATGAGTAACTCCAGTTCACAGAAAGCCTGTATATCTGTGCTTTCTAAGTGTGTCATGCTTCTGCAGCACAGCATAAAAAAGTTTTAAAAGACAATGTATGTGGCAATTATTTTTATATGTTATTGTTTCAATTTTGTAAATCATTCAGTAAAGGCTCCTAAAAATTACCTGAACTTTAAAAATTAATTTATTCTGCTCTGATACAACCCACTACAACTCTTTTTTAGTATTCCAATCATATAAGCCATAGCTATAGTTCCCATTTCCATCCTCCAAAAATCCTGCTCCTAAAGAGAAATGTAAAACTGGCCAGGGTGGAGCTTGAAAAAGAGATTAAATGAGTATATACGTTTGCTGTCTCCCCTGCTTTAAAACTCCAGATTTATAGGTCCCCTTGCCAAAAGACACTAACATAATAAAATATGGCACACAGGGGTTTTATAAATCCTTACCAGTGTAATGGCAGCATCATCTTCAGGACCTGCATATCTGAATAAGATCCGATGCCTCTCCATATCAGCAAAGTATTCCTTTGCTTCTTTAGCAGTGCTGGTACCTAAACCTGCATGGGGAGGTGAAACAATTACTACAGAATCATACAATTTTAATTATATTTTCCTGACAATTTTCTGGGAATGACTTTAAAATAATTTCTAGAAACAATTCTAGAAGCATCTACTAAAACAAACAGATACCACCCAATTATTGCTTTTTCAGATCCATAAGCGTATTTTAAAAAACAAACCTTTGTAGTATTTAATCTTCCATGCTTTATGGTTCTCCATATGTTTCTTCCACTCATCAAATTCAGGAATACTATAGAAGGCAAGTTCTTGCTTACTTTTGCTTGCCTTAAAAACAACAAAAATATACCTGGTCAGCCTTTTGATGTATTGTAGATAATGTTATAAAAAATGTATTTTGTCACTATAAGCATAAGCTGTACCTTGACAATAGGAGTAATGAATTCCTCAAGAAAACCGTGTTTCAAAAGAGATGGCCAATTGTGATGAATAAAATTGATTAACAAGCCTTTTATGTGAGATCCATCCTGATCCTAAATATGAAAAAGGAACACTGTCAGTACTGCTTATTAGCTCCAGTGCAAGTGAACTCACAAATCTTGCTGACCTGGATAAGAATGAAACACTGTTTTTTGGTGGGAATGGGTAGTTTCAGTGCTGGGTTGTGCAAAGGACATAGACCTCCTGTGGCAGAAGTTCTCAGAGGGTGGCTGCCAAAGCAATAAGCACCTACAACTTTCTTTTCAGGAGCAGCAAGCCAGCACAGACGCAGAATTGTACAGTTTGAACCGAAAGGGGAGTGGCTCAGTGGATCTCCTGGGAAAGTTCTGTTGATAGGGCAGCAATTTAAAGAAATAGTAACATACTCTGTGCAGTAAGTGTGGTTCTTTTGAGATGTGTGTCCGTATGGGTGCGCCACTCTGGGTGTACTTATGTGCCCTTGTACTTTTGATCAGCAATTTTTCATAGCAATGTCCATTTGACCCGCACACATACATGTTATTCAGTCTCGTGCTCTTGCTCCATGCTACAGTTATATAGCACTGCATGAGCGAACCGCCCTCAGTTTTTTTCTCTACTACAATGCAGTAGAATTACAAAGCAGAGAGAAAGAAGGGTGGGTAAAGGAGCACCTATAGGGGGACACATCTCAAAGAACCACAGTTACAGCACAGGTTGAGTAACCATTTCTTCTTCTTCAGTGTCCCTATAGGTGTTTCACCAGGTGACTACTGAGCAGTTCCCTGTAAGGAGGAGGGGGCTTCAGAATTGAGACCAATATACAGGAACGAATAGTTTAGCGGTTCCCAACCTTTTTGCCTCGAGGGCCACAAATATAATTTTTAGAGCCCTGAAGGGCCATCAGTCTATTTACTCAAAATTAAATTAAAATTGGATTAATTAAATTTCTATTAAATTTCAATTAAGACTAAGTAATGGATTTTTTAAAACTTTAATTAATTAAATTTAAATTTAACTGTTAATTTAAAACATTTATTTAAAATTTAAAAACATTTAGTGTAAAGAAAATTTAAAATTAAAAACAGCTTTAAATTAAAAATTTTACAATTTAGAACAGATCAAACTCTTTAAAATAGTTCATTTCACGCAACTCTAGCCCAATGTGATTTCTGTGGCTGAAGACCAGAAGCAAACTGTCCTCCAGCTTCCGTTTCTTTGATTCTTTTGAGGCTGCTACACTCATTTTATGGTATCTAAAAACCATAAAACCTTATACAAAAACTACATCTAAAAGCAGAGTCCCAGAGCTCAGTCAAGGTGGGTGCTGGTGCTAAATATAGTTTAAAAAAAAAAACAAAGCTGGAAATTGCTCAAAGGCACAGGTCATTAAATCTAAAAAAGGCTCTAATTCACAGAGTCCCTGTTCCTTCCCTGTTAAAGGTTGCTGAAAGAGCAGCCACAGCCCCAGACTCTCCTCCTGCTCCTGGGACCGGGCAGTAAGTGGCCCACTTGCACACTTCACTTCCCCTGCGGCCCTCCTTCCCCGCACCAGGTAGTAAGCAACCACTGCAGCTCCGGGCTGCATGTGAGGCAGTAAGCAGCTCCCAGCTTGGAGCCGCAGCCTGGCTCCCGGCTCCCGCTGAGGCCATGCACCGCTAACTTCCCCGCCCCCCCCCCCCAGGTAGTAAGTGGCTTCTCCGGGCTGCCTGTAGGACCCGGCTCCCAGCTTGCAGCCACAGCCTAGCTCCCGGCTGCACGCAGCTTCCTGACCACTTGAAAAAGCCCCGTGGACCACTTTTGGCCCACGGGCCAGGGGCTCAGAATCCTTGCTATAGCTGATCTAAATGTAGCATTAGAAGCAGAGTAGCAAGTTACTGCATAGTGCTCAGTAAATGTAAAGAGAGAAGTCTAAATTACAACTCTACATATTTCAATGATTGGAACATCTTTGAGAAAGATTACAGGTCTTCAATAGAACTTGAAGTGTGAGTTTGTGTGCATATGGGTGTTGGGAGGTTACAAGATTGGGAGACGACAAGATTGATAGCAACAACTAATATAGCTGGATATAACTTGGAAAGTCTGGTTAGAGACTGCAGAGCCTTTTGATCTGTTTGAGATCAAGGCAAATAATTTGGGAATCTTTCTGAAAGATTTAGTCCTTACAAGATAGAAGGCCACGGTAGGTCTGACCTCGGGTGTGTGTAAGAATGCTGCTTCTTCGTCTAGGTACGGTTCAGGATGTTAGATCAAAAGATGAATGGATTAATTAATATGGAACTCAGTAGGTATTTTTGGTAAAAACTTGGGATGTGGTCATAATGTGACCCTGTCTTTGAAAAATACTGTGAAAGGGGGGAATGCCAAAGGGCCCCTATTTCCCTAACTCATCGAGTCAATGTTAGAAATGTTGTTTTCATCAATAAATGGAGAAATGAGCAAGTAGCCAATAGTTCAGATGGAGATCTTGTAAGGCATTTCAACAGCCAGATTGAGGTACCAAGCGGGAGCAGGACAGAAGATTTCTGAACCTCATGAGAGCTTTGTCATTGGGTGGGAGAACAGAGACCATCTTCTACTGGAGAATGGAAAGCTGTGATGGCTGCAAGGTGGACTTTAAAGGAGCTCAGAAACAGCCCAAGTGGTTTTTTTTTTTCTAGGATGCAGTCCAATATATCTGAAAGTGATGAGGTTGTTGCTGGAATATATTTTGAGATCACACCAGCAGGCAAATCCCATCCATTTTTGTAAGTAAGGGTACTACGTAGACTGTTTTCTGCTGTGTAATAGCAATGTTTTTACTTCCTCTGAACAGGCTGTTTCTAATCCCATGAACCACTGACCACCCACGCTCTGAGATGAAAAACTGCAAGATTGGGGTGATGGAATTCCCACATTTCTAGGAGAGGAGATGAGGAGCAGCCTGAAAAGTGATCACTGGGTAAATGGCCAGCTGGATCAGGTAAGGAAACCATATTTGTCTGGGCCAGGTTGGAAATATTACAATAATTCTGATTTTGTCTTTTTTTATTTTCAGTAGCACATTGGATATTAGCTGACTTGGATGTAATGCATATAGTAGACCTGATGCCTAGTGAAGGTAAAAGGCATATGCAAGGACTGGTGACCCAGCTTGCCTCTGGAGCAAACTGGGTGCATATCTCGCTTATCACTGTCGCAAACAGGTCTATTCAAGGGGTGCCTCATTGCCAGAATATGTGGTGAAGTACGATGGAATCTCATGAGAGGCATGCCTGGTGAATACATCCACGGAATCTCTTGAGAGGCATGCCTGGTGAATACATCCACGGTCAGATTCTGAACTCATGGAAGGTTAAACTGCTGTGATGACAATCTGATTATGTATGCACCAATTCCAAAGCTTGACCACCTTGGCAAAGTAGGAGACGGACCTTGCTTCTCCTTGCTGGTTAATATGGAATATACATAATATGTTGTTCATCATCACATTTATACAAACAAGGAGTTCTGTGGCACTTTTAAAGACTAACAAATTTATTTATCGCATGAGCTTTTGTGGAAGAAAATCCCACTTCATCAGACACTTTGAAGATGGGGTACTAGTTGAACAAGAACAGCTTATGCGATAAATACATTTGTTAGTCTTTAGAAGAGCCACAGGACTCGTTGTTTGTTTGGCTGACCTAGACTAACACGGCTACCTCTTTGGAACTTGTCAACATGACATTTATGTGTTTGTCCCTGGTTAGTGATAGAAAGTGGAGACAGATGTATCCGACTATCCTGAGTTCCAAGAGGTTAACGTGCAGAGCGGTTTCTGGAGGCATTCACCTGCTCTAGGCCACGTGAATGTCATTATGCACTTCCCACCCAACATGGATACATCTATCTTTAGGGAAGGCATGAGAAAGGGACTCCTGCACAAACATTGTGAGGGTATTTCCACCAACTGAGAGATTCCTTTATGAAAATGAGTATGGAAAATAGTGTAGCTAGACTCTGTCTGTTTGACAGCAACGCAGTTGCACTCTTGCTTGGTCTATGAAAGTACCAGTTGCCATACGCCCCAACAGCTAAAAACAGTTCTTGACCATGGTCTGACAGCTGATCTGGATTTTGTCGAAAATGTTGGTTAGGACCATGAATCTGTGAATTGGAAGGTAGGATCTTGCCACTACTGAATCAAGTTGAGCTCCTAATTAATTCTAGCTTTTGCACAGTGGTTAAGGTGGATTTTTGAGTGTTCAACTGTAGGCCCACTTTGAGGAAGAGGTTTGTGACTTTGCAAGATGCCCATGAAGCTGTGTCCAGGGAGCAACCTTTCAGAACCAAACCATCTAGGTAAGGAAACTATAGAATCCCTTTTCTGAGTGTGTCACTATTACTAACATAACTTTTAAAAAGATCATTGTAACAAGAGGCCAAAAAACAACACTGTACCAAAAGTGGTCCTGACCAACAATAAAGTGCGGATGGAACAGACATTGCTGTAAGAAATCTCTAATCAAAGACACAAGAGCGTGAAAGCACATCTATAGTGAAGCATCCACAGGGACACTACTTGAAAAAGAAGCTGCCTTTTTCAATGAAATCCCGTACACTTTTATACAGGTGAACATACCAAAGAGCACACTGGTCCCCAGTGACTCAGGAAGCTCTGATTAGCCCTGTCTCAAGCTATAGATTTTCAATAGATGATTGCATTTCACAGTAGCAGTATACTGTTACAAATGACTACTGAATCTATTGATGCATCTAGATTGTCAGGTAGCAGCAAAAAATAAATGTTTTTCATCATCTCTGAATGGCTGAATAACTGCAACTATTCTTCTCTAAAATGTATCATGCAAAATCATCTGTGCATTTGGTACTTCCATGCTAGATTACTGCAGTGTTATTTTTATGTTTATATCCTGAAATCCACCCAGAATTCTTAGCTAGTAGAAAATATTGCTTCCCATAATGTGACACAAACAAATGACAACTATAAAATGTCAGCATTCGTGTATCTACGACGACTCATATTCACTTCCAGGTGTAATTAGAGATACCGGTGTTAATCTTGAGAGCCCAGAGTGATCTGAGACTCAATTTAGACATCACCTTTCATTCTATATCCCATTGCAGCAGTTAACACTAATATGTAGGACTTTGTCGTCAATTCCACGGATTAAGCAGGTTGGAAAAGTTTTTCAAAGGCAACTAAAGATGTAGATGTAATTTTCTTAGGTGCTTATGAACCTAATTCCCACTAAAATCAAGCAAGAGTTCACTCTGTTGAGGACCCCTATCTTTGGAATTTGTTCCCTTCAGGTGTCTAAGTCACCAATTGTCTAGGGAGACAGCATGATGTAGGGGATTGTAGGGCTAGAGCGGAAGATTTTGTGACAAACATGTAGTGGCATCCCCCATGAGCGACCTGACTGTGAACTGATGCTGGCTTCATGCCCAAAGCACCAGCTGGAGCCACTCTCCTGTGTGAATCGGCTGGGGCCTGATATAAGGTGTTTTGCTGGTTTTTGCTGTTTTGCAAGGCTTGGCTGTGATGTACTTCTTTTACCTGTTCCTTCAAGCTACCTCAACCTTGGGCCCGAACATGTGAAGGGAAAGCGGGCTTGATCACCCCACCTTCTCTTGAGATGCTATATGTTAGCATAGCCCCATGGCATCTGTGGACTTCACCACAGGACCAAGGCAGCAACCTTTGCTGTGAAAACGAGGCGCCTCCGAACCTTCCTCAGCATCATCCGCAATTGTCTAGGGGGTCCCCAGCTGCCGAAGGAACGTAAGCTTCTCAAGGATTTATTTACTCATCCTGGCATTCAATAAATACTTTAAATGGTCTCTGGCTGCATCTGGTGAATCCAAATGCGAACCTACCCCTTGGGAACAAGGATATGGCAAAAGTTTAGGAATCAAACACTTCTGAATTCTAATATCCATTCTATCACTTATTCACTAGATGGCCTTTGGCAAATCACTAAGGGCCAAACATTCAAAATTATTGTCTACTATTGTGTGTGTCTCCAACTTTAGACTTTGAAGACTGATTTTCAGGACCAATAAGAATCCACAACTAACTTTCAATTAGTGTTCTGGTAATTCAGCACCTTTGACAAAAATTAGATCAGCTGGATTTTTAAAAATTTGGATCTGAGCCTTCCCCTTCAGTTTCAAATCTGTAAAATATATCCATACTTCAGAGCGGTATTTGAGGATTGTTTGTAAATTGCTTTTGAAATGGGAAGTACTATGGAAGTATTTAATTATTAACAGTAAACTAACTCAGCGTATAAAATCTCATTAGATTTAGCTTCTCAGTGTTTTGTTTTCATAATTCCTAACAAAAGGACACTGATTTTAATGCCTGACATTTTGGAGAGGGTTCATACAATATTTTCGCTAACACTTACCTCTTTTTTTAAAAAGGACACTATTAATAGTATATTTATTATCCCCTGGGCCTTCATTTTCCCTAAAACTTGGCTTTCTTACCATTTTTTCCACTCAAGTCCCAACATATGCTAGGTTACATATGTTCTCATTTATTCCAGTGTGACAAAGATTTGAAATCAACAGGGTTGCTTTGGTATAGCAAAGCAGATTTTGGTTATCTGTTTGATACCAGTTGTAGCCTACACAATGGCTTCTGAGGACACCATCCCCACAAAAAACATCATGCAGTGGGGAGCTTCTCTGCACAGTTCTCTGCCTACGTTCTACAAAGGCCAGGTATAAATGATATTTACAAAATTAGCCAAAATGAAAAGCCAAGGACCCTAAAATATCTTAGTTTTGTATTTTTAAAATCTGTAAATCTCAAACTGACCTGATCAGTCATAATCATAATCTTTCCATATCTCAAGCTTTTTAGAGATTCTGGATCTTCATAACTTTTCTTGTATTGCAGACCAACTATTTTGATAATGTTGTTGATTTCTGCATTTTCCATAATCTGTGTAAAAAGCAAAAATTCAGCATGGGGTGAGAACCACCATATTTTGATACTTTGATATTTGTTTAATATTACATCAGTTATATCAAAAGCCCCCTATATTTCAAGGAGTCTCTTAGCTAAGATGCCATTCTTCCTTACTCCATCTTGCCAACTCTCATGATTTTATCACAAGTTTTGCAATATTTGATATATTTTGGAAGTCACATCTCCAAAATTCATTTTATTAGATGCGAATCTCAGATTTCAATTAAAAAATAAGTTTCTAGCCCTCATATCTGCTAAGAAACTTTTTTAAATGCCTGATTTCTCACACACCAAATAAAGATGAAAAATCATTATTTTTAAAATCTCACAATTTTTAAATCATTATATATACTGATACTGACAAGATTTTTTAACATTGGGTATTAGCAACACTGCTTACCTGCTTGTGAGAAGCTTCCCGAACATTAAGAATTTTACCCCTGAGTGGGAATACCCCATATCTGTCTCGTCCAATGACCCCTAAACCAGACACAGCTAGAGATTTGGCAGAGTCTCCTTCTGTTAAAATCAAGGTGCAGTCCAAAGAATGTTTACCACCTGGGGAGAGGATGGGAAAGAGGAAAGAAATAAAGCAAAACGAAGTAGAAAGAACATTAAATTCAAATACAGGAAATATGATTGTGCTGAATTACCAGTATTCTCCCTAAATCAAAATGATAGATGAGAATTTCACTGAGGAAAGAGAGCTGTCCATACCACTTAAGCTCCAGTGGGAATGATGCTGCCTCCCCACACACCCCTCTTGGAGGAGGTCCTCATCCTAGCGATGGATGGGCTGATGTGGAGGAGGAGGATAGATGCAATGGAAGAGGGTGGATTGTATCTCCCACAAATGGAGGGACCCAAAATTCTGGCATAAGGAAAATAGCATAGCAGTGGCTGTTATACCTTTGATTGAATAGCCACTTCCTGTAAGACTTACACTCTGTCTCCAAATAACATACACATAATAATACATATATACACATCTACACTAATGGTGGGTTATTCATCGCTCCGCTCATATACCTGCATAATTTTTATACACTTAACTTCATCTTCCACATCCTTATTACATCATACTTTCTCATACACACACAATCCACTAGTCTAAAATAGACGACTGGATAAACACACGCAAAAGCACACACAAGGAAGCTGCTAATAGATCAAAATCTTCATGCCCCTTCTATTTTCTTAGGAACCAAGATATAATCCCAATGTTTTGCCTCTCTCTGACTGAAGCAGAACAACAAGACAAGAATACTTGTTTGCCTAGGGCAGGGGTCGGAAACCCCCGGCACACGTACCACAGCTGGCACGCGGGCTGAGCCTGAGTGGCACGTGGAGCCGCTCAGGCTCCCCCGCTGGCCCCGCAAACCACGTGGCCAGCAGCTGCGGCGCGCGGCTGAGGGTCCCTGCTGGCCCCGCTCATTTGCTGGACAGCAGGAGGAGAGGGGAGCGGAGCGGGTCACGTCGCTCCGGCCCGCCCAGAGCCGCGCCGCTGCCAGCAGGGCAGAGCCGGCCCCGGCCATGGCCAGCAAGAGGGTGGGTCAGGTCGGCCCAGCCAGAGCCGCCGCTGCCGGCGGGTGGCCTCCGGTTCCTGGCCCCGGTGGCTCCGGCCAGGCCGACCTGACCTCTTGCTGGCCATGGCCGGCTCTACCCTGCCGGCAGCGGCGCGGCTCTGGGCTGGCAGGGGCAACGTGACCCGCTTTGCTCCCCTCTCCTCCTGCCGTCCAGCAAAGGGGCAGGGCCAGCAGGGGCCATCAGCCCCGCGCCGCCCTTGTGGAAGGGATCCGGCCCCGAGGCCGGGAACCGGAGGCCGCCCGCCGGCTAATGCCGGCCCAGGCCCTGGCCGGCAGGGCACCTGGTCTGGCCCCGCCCTCCTTTGGCTCCACCCCTGGCACCTGCTGAGGGTGCAGTGGGTGGGGCTGGCACAGGGGCCGGCAAAGGTTGCCGACCCCTGGCCTAGGGAAACACCTCAGACTTGGGATTTCTCCACAAGCAGTTCTCATTTGTCTGAAAACATTAATGTACTAAAACAAGGTGATTCAACCTTGTTCCTCCCTCATAGTTAGGGATGTAGATTGTTTATATATTTCAAAGGAATCCTTCCTAGAAGGAAGCCTAGATGTTAGCTCCACTCCTCTAGCCTACCCCACTGTTCAGATACTAGTGACTCCCCTGCCCCTAGAGGCTGGAGAAAATGGCTAATCCTAGATTTTAAAAACCCTTTTAAAAAGGCATATATAAATTCCTCAGAAAAGAGAGAGGGCCTTGTATTCTCCAGATTCCTCACAGTAATATGAATAATTCCCTGATTCAGGAGGTAGCCTATTTTAATCTGATTATTTGAATAGCCATTGTGACACTATCTGGATTTAGGGGACCATTTATGATAGTATTTCATATCAATATTTCCATAAATGCAATAATCCATATGAGATATGCCATGTTTGGTCCCAATAGAAAGGTTGTAATTTGTGAGGAATGATTATAGGGTTTATATGTAGGTGTCATATCTGTATTAGAAGTTATGAATATATTTGTTATATCTGTGTTTCATCCTATTTGATTCTTGGGAAACTCCCCAGACTGGATGTCTACAGCCATTGTCTCCTTAATGGCCCATTGAGGAAGCTCACCGGTACAATGGGCCCATGTGACTCAACTCCATTTTGATTTGTAAAAACACCACATAGCATGGGGAAGACGGGAGGTGATAAAAGCAGCTGCGCCCAACTCCATTTTGTCTTCAGTCTGCAACAGCTACCTCTGGATCTAGTTGTCTGCAACTGAACAAAGGACTGAGGCCCACCCAGGTGCTGGGTGTCTACCAGAGGAAATAAACAAGCCTGCAAACTCCAAATTCTTCCAAGGACTCACTTTACATGGACTCTTAATCATTTGTATGTATGTGATTCACTTTAACATCTCTCACATTTTGTTTCTTTCCTTTTTTAATAAATCTTTAGTTTTAGTTATTAAAGGATTGGCTGGAAGCATGGTATTTTGATAAGATTCAAACCTATATTGTTCTGGGTAATGTGACTGATCCTCTGGGTCAGGAGAAACCTTTTTGGGTAAAGAGCTTGGCGTTTCAAGCAACTTGTCTCTTTACTAAACCCAGTGGCTATTTGGGAACCAGGGGCTGAAATGAAATAAAGGGGGCTGTTTGTACTTTGTGATGCTTCTTGATAACCGGTGTGGGGAATCAGAAGAAAGGTCTGTAGCTTTGGAAAACTCTGGTTTCAATGCCACCCATCAGTGTTTTAGAGAGTTTGGCTCTCACTTTTGCAGCTTGCCCTGCTCTTTCAATATTCAGGTGGTCACCCCAGGAGGCCCGGGTCACAGCCATATTTCAAAACTGAACAGGGATCTGAAAACTAAAGAGATGGACACTAAAAATATGTCTACACTGCCATTAGAAACGCACAGCTGCCCTGTGACTGGTGACTCAGGCTCATGGGGTTCCAGCTGCTTAAATATGGTGTAGATATTCAGGCTCACGCTGCAGCATGAGCCCTGAGACCCTCCCACTTCACAAGGTTCTAAAGCCCAGGCTCCACTACACGCCCTAAAAGCCCAAGTCAGCTGGCCCAGGCCAGCCATTGGTTTCTTGATTGCAGTGTAGACATACCCTACACTCTCAGAAATGTAAATGAAAACATGAAAATGAAAATGTTTTAAAAGGGCTACTCCTTTCAAATTCCTAATTTTCTGAAAGCTACAGTGTACACAGAATGGTTTGTTCCTGGTGCAAACAGATCGGTAAGCAAACACTGACTCAAATTATACTAAATGCCCAAAGGTCAGACTATTTCTCTGTCCCTAAAAATCTCATCTCTACCTAAAAAAAACCTAAAAGAACCCCACTAATTTCAGATGATGGAACAATTTCTCCCTGGGTTTCTTTGGATAAAAAACTTTCAGAAAAGAGATTATGAAGCCTCCTCAGCAGTCTTACATAGTGCTATATAATCAATGCTGAATTATTATTTCTATATACTCAGTGAACAGTGACATATATTTTCAAAACTAACAGACCATTGAACATGTTACTTATTGCTATGTACCTCTTTAACAGACACTAAGTCAGACCTATTAACTCTTTACCATAAGGTGTCTGCTGTCTAGCATCAAAATGACAGCTGCAATTATAATTTCAATAGTAAGGGGTTCCTCTTTATTTCATTGATCATTAAAAATTTACACAAAGAAGACCTAAGTATGCAGATCTGTTCAAGATGATAAGTTTGAATAGAACAAAAGTTTACTTTTTTTGACAGACCACTAACATAATGATAAACCATCTTTACAAACATGTGTAGAACAGAGTCAGAGCATTGAACAGTGACAAACAATCATTGATAAAATTAAAGATATTTACATGATAAACTTCTTGGCATGAAGTAAACATATTATAACTCTTACCAGCATCATTAGCATCATCTAGTTTTGGAATGCCCTTGATTTTACTGTGCTTCACTGATGAACATTTTTTGTTCAGCTGAGTCTGTGCCTTGAATTTGACCCAGTTCAGAATACTCTCTACGATACCACAATTAGAGGCCTATAAATGATAGATTAGAGTTGTGCATAAGCACAGAAGTAGAGTTCATACACTAACTTAAAATAATGCAGTAAAGTGTAAGAATCCAATCTAAGATCCATAAATAGTTTTCAAATTCCCCCTACACAATTTTTAAAAAGCATGATTAAAAACAATTCAAGGAACTAATATCACATGTACATTACCATCCAAGCAACCCCAACCAATCCCATTTTTTCCTTTCTTCTCTCTATATCCCCCCACATTCTTTGTTATCCTTCTCTCAACTTCCTGCTTCCTTTCCCCACCTCTTTGTCAGTATTTTTTCTATGAGTTGTCTATTAAACTATAAACTTGTAAAATAAGGGACCTGTCTTATACTAGATTTGTGAAATGCCTAGCACAATTTAGGTACCATGAGCCTGATTCTATTAACACTAAGGTGACTTTACAAGAATCTTACAATGGAAGTGAACTATATTTACATTCACTTTAAAGAGCCCTTCATATGGTCAGAATGGTATAAAGTGGCCTAAGAATAAATGAGAATTTGGATCTGTATCAGACACTATACAAAACCAACGTAAGACAAATTTCTTCAGCATGAATAACATGTTTCTACAGCAAATATTTGCATGCAGTAACTAGTTGTAGAGATAATTTCACACCAAAGGAAACCACTAGTGGAGGCAAATATTGTGTGCTTTGGCTTTCTCTAGTTACAAAGAATTCATTGGTTAGAGATTTCACTGCCCTTAATATCCATAACATTTAATACCCTTAAATATAAATGCATACTTCAAGAGAAGAGTACAAACACTGCAAATCGAAAATATTGCCAGAAATATAAAAGACATAATGAAGTACAATTCTGGAGGTTGTATCCAGTCTCATATTATTTTGGTTAGTTGTTTTTCTGTTAAGTACTAAAAGATTAGAAGAATACAACTGATGTCATGATGCTGATTTCATGTAATGGAACTATTTTTTTATTTTGTTTTGTTTTCAAAAAGCAATTAAGACAAAGTTACCATAAAATATTAACATACTACAAGGTATATTACAAAATCAGGTTAATGTTCAAAGAACCTTGCTAATGATTCCGTCTAGATGGATCGGGAGCCTTGCTTATCTGAGTTTTCTAAAATGAGCGTCCAAATTTCTAAATACCTTCCACTTTTTGGTGCTTCTCTTGTATACATATGTGGTTGTGGTACAGTCAAATATAGACTGTCCTTGTAATGGAAATGTTTTTACACCAGGTATGGAACTAGTATATTAAGAGCAGAAGGTTGCATATTTTTATTTATTCAGCGTAAATCTGTGTTCGAAGTTAGGAGTATAAGGTGTAAATCACTTATTCACATGCTGCTTCATTTCCATTTAGACCATTGGCACTGAAGTGGACTCAGCTTAATACATTCTAGCTGAAATTTAATTCTACTTTTTCTTCCTTAATAAAGCTTTATGAAGAGGCACTGGTGCGTGAAACTTACATTTACATCGGTGCATTTAATTAAAGAGGGCTATACCTAAACTGTCTGAAATGAAACACAAAACTGTATTTTCAAATTATATTACTGGATAATATACATTTTTGAATGGCATATTAATAGTTATATGTTACTTGATTCACAGAAGAGAAATTCTTCTATGCACCCTTTCATAAGGAGCAGAAGACACATTTCAAAGGAGTAAGTGGAAAAGATAATATTTCTCAACTTAAAAGGTACTAGTCTACTAAAATTTATAAATGTCTGTCTTTGTATTGTAATAGTTAAATACACTTTACCACCATAAATGTAATCTAATCCATGTGCAAATCAAACAAAAGGTGACAGTTCAGCTCATTGCCCCCAATATTAAGAGTAGAAGGGCAGCAGAAATCCTTCTATGCCATTTGCACAGTTTGTTGGACCCTCTGGATTCATGAAAATGCAGTTTCCATAGCTCAATTCATCTTGTACTTCATTTGGAAACACAAGAGTACCTGATCCATATACTATCTTCCTATCATAAAAGAAATGTGCAATACTTACTGCTTTGAAAAATTTCTCTGATAACTGACACTTGGACCCAAAACTTTTAGGCTGAAGGGTCATGTTTTCCTTTGTCTGAGAATCAAAAGTTGGATTTTCTATCAAACAATTCACAAAAACCCATATATGATTCTTCACCTGTTGAAAACACAGAAATCACTTATTAAATTTATCAAAATCACTTATCAAAATTGTTGCCTTCACCCTTTTTCAGTATTTTAATATTTATTTTTAGTATATATGAAACTACTTGCCTGAAACGGTTTCACTGAAACTCCAGCTTTGTTCTTCTTCTTCACCACCTCAATCAATTTACCAACAATCTGATCCACTACATAATCAACATGCCTACCACCCTTAATGAAAAAGAAAAGAACAAAACCACTGAAATTCCATACATCTTGCAATTATGTTACCAAAAATTACTGTTTCCATATTGAGGCTGAATAATCTTTATACAGTGAACAATCACTTCTTCAAGAACATTTATCACAATATTAAAATGTAATGCTCCAAAAATTAGTTTAAAGCTTTTATTATACCAGATGGTAGTCATCATTTGTGTGGATACATAAGAGGGATGTAAGGCAAAAAGAACATTCTCTTTTGAGCCCAGTGTGCAATGGCAGACCACAAATATAATCTATGGCTTCACAATATAGTAGCATGCATGCCATCCTTGTGACAGCTCTAGAGACAGATGACTCTGAAGCTCAGGAATGGTATACGCAACTCCACATGATCCCCATCAGGGGTTTTTGCCTAAGAGGCACAACTGGTTTTCAAGTAAGATCGCACAAGCATGTGAATGTGGGATTCTGCCTCATCAAATCAAATCTTCTTTAGGGATTTAGGCCCAAATCCACAAAGGCAGTTAAGCTCCTAACTTCTACTAAAACTTTGTAAATCCAGGCCTTAGTGTATACAATCTAGCCTGCATTTGCATCCTCAGATTTACATCATCCATCACTATTCCTTCCTCTACCTATGCAATCCATCTCTAAATAGGTCCAAATAGGGACTGAGAGTGGCTAGCTCACTACAAATATAATTTTCCCTCTAAACATTCTCACCTTTTCATCAGCTGTTGTTAATGGGCCTCATCTGCACTGTTTGAATTGCATTGTTAACTCACCTTTCCTTGAATGTGTCTATATATGTAACATACTGCAGTTTTCACTTCATGCATCTGAAGAAATGGGTTGTACCCATTAAAGCTATGCCTTAATAAATTTGTTAGTCTTTATACATGCCACACAGGACTCCTTATTTGTTTTGCTGAAACAGACTAACATGGTTATCTCGCTGGAACTTGAAACAATTCATCTCTATTTTTCTTAGCAGAATTTATAAAACACTCCTGAAACAACACTGAGAGCTATCTGAAGCAAGAAATCCTGCATATATAGAAGTTTGGGTACACTAAAATGATTCTCTCTAATGAGTCTGCTCTATACTCTGAAGCCTACAGAATGATCCTCTTATCTTGTAAGGATGGTAAGTCTCTTATTTCCATTGTTTGTAAAAAGAGAATGAATAAGTGAAGTTGGATTTGGGGCAACCATAAAATCTGAAGTATGAGACTTCCATCCCCCTACCCATTAAATGGAGGTTATGAAAAGATTTTATTCTTTAGGACCTTAAAGTGCTTGATTTAGGGGCTCTCCAAACATATGTCTGCTCCGATAGAGAAGTTGTATTTCACTGATTCTGACAAATCAGTGCAGTAGTAGCTACACTGAAGCTCTGTGTGACTCAAAAGTGTCTCTCTCTCACCAACAGAATTTGGTCTAATACAAGAATTTACCTCACCCACCTTGTCTCTTTGACAGATTCATGACAGCCATTATCCAATATTATGACATCTTATCTAACAATATGAAAATCCTTCTGGGTTTGTGAGAAAGGAAATTCTTATATAGTGTTGTAAAGATGGTGAACAGCAACTTTCAGACAAGACAGAATTCATGGAAGCACTTCAGAAAGCTATTTGACTAGGTTCTCAAGGGATAATGCCAGTTTTTATCAGGCGAGAGAAGGACCTCATATCTTCATTTTTTCAATAACCAAACTGTAGAACTGGATGCTTATTGATTCATTTAGCATTTGCCCAAGATTCCCTTGCCTTGGAGTTAAGATTGTTTGGTTCAGAAGAACTGCTGGAAAATTCTGTAAGGACAGCTGCAAAGATTTCAACAAACAGAAATATGAAAGCCAGAAGGACCAAAAAGAGAATAATCCAAAAGAGGGGCTCAGATTAGCATGTTTGTGTCTTTGCTTTTGTTGGATTTCTTCTATGCATGTCTTCTTTTTTTCTTTATTTTCGGCCTCAATTTGTAGGCGTAAGGCCTCAGCTGAGTTTTCAAATGTACTGAATAGTGAAGAGATTAAGAGAAAGAATGCAAAAGAAGAGAAGGGTGAAGTAAAGGTGGTAAGAAATGACTAAAAAATGACCAAAGGTTTAAGTAGAAGTGATGGAAGTTGATGATATCGAGAAAGAGAGGGCTTGATTTAATGAGAAACTCGATATGGGTGAAGCTAGTATGTAAGTCTCCATTCCCATTCAGTCTTTAATCTCTGCTGAGACTGAAGGTAACAGTTTCAATTAGCTCCACTACTCAATTTGAACTTTTGGATTTGAACACCTGAGCCACTGAGAAGTGAACTGAGGCCACCAAACTCACTCTATAGAGGTCACAAAATGGCCATGAGATGATAATGACTTTTGGTCATTACCAAACAAAGGCGGCAACCTACAGCAAGAAATCTATATACATTACCAATCCTCTAGGGCTGGGCCCTCTAGTTCCCCTTCCAATTTATGTTACAATTTAGTATCTCAGGAATAGTAGGAACACAGAAATTTGAAGTGTGTATTCTATTTGACAAGATTCTATAAAAAAGAAGAATGATGGGGAAGCTTATACTAAGTGAATGGCTACACTTGAAGCTGGAGGTGTGAATCCCAGCTTAAAGAGACATAAATTAACCCTCACAGAGCTAGCACACTAAAAACGGAATGTAGCTGCAATGGTATGAGCAGTGGAAGGGACTTGCCATCCTAAGTACATACCTAGGGTCTCTGAAGGGCATTCGTGCTGGGTGGTCTAATCCCTCCCACTGCTTATGATGCCTCAGTTACATTCTGTTTTTGCATGTCAGCTCAGTTAAAGCTAGTGTGTGTGCGTATCTTCAAGATGGGAGTCACACCCCCAATCTGAAGTGCAGACAAACCTTTACACTCCAAACTTGCCATCCATGCAGAGCCTATCGTAATTTAAACAGTAGCACATATAATCACTGCGGGAGCTAGAATAAATATACTTTTCAAAAAGTAATAATAGTGATTTAAAAAAAAAATCTATCCGTTATTTGTCTCTTTTATAAAGCACTACAGTCCAGTAATGTATCATTATTAATGTATTATTCACAGTAAAAAAGTACTGCCTCTCCAACAGGGCAAGGTAATCCAGTTTACTGAAATTTCAGTTGGGCCATTATATTTTAAGGAAAGAAAATTATAATTATTTTTTAAGTCTGTAAAAAAACTATTTATTGACATTTATATTCATAGAATCATGTATTCTAGGACTGGAAGGGACCTCGAGAGGTGTTCTAGTCCAGTTCCCTGCACTCAAGGCAAGACTAAGTAGTATCTATTCTAGAACATCTCTAATGGAGAAAAGTGTTTTCAGCTAGTTTTGTTATAATTTTACTCACCACACCACTACAGCTCAGACTGTGTCAATATCTCTATTATAAACCTTATTTCAAATATTTATAGTGGGGTTATAGAAATCTGTTTTTCCACTCTTAATATTTGGTAAAAAATATAGCTGTTGATATATCAAAAAATTATAATTACTTACCTGTAATTCTTGGTCTCAGAAGTATAATAGTTATAATAGTTCCCCACTCTTGGGTCCATTCTTAGTATGCATAATTGAGTGAGGGATGTTGAGAGCTCAAAGTTAGGAGCCTTTAAACCATCTCACCAGTAGGTGGCATACTTATCCAATAATTTACAGACTGTAACTGCCCCAACTGTCTGTACACTTTAATGCAAGTTCACAAGACTGAAAAGCTAGATTTATCTGGCAGGTCTGAGGGGATGTGGATGGGTAACTATTATAACTACTACCTTCTGAGAAAGATAATTACAGGAACATAATTTTCTTTTCCCAAAAGGTAAGTGTTATAATTGAACCCTATTCTTGGAGACTCAAGAGATGTGTCTAATAAATGCTAACTGGTCAGTTTCTACATGAGGCCTGGTCTACACTTAAAAGTTAGGTCAATATAGCTATGGTCCTGAGCACCACAGCTATGTTGACCTAACACCAACGTAGACATGGCTACATTGATTAAAAAGAATTCTTCCATCAATCTTACTACCACCACTCAGAGAGATGAATTACCTACAATGATGGGAAAATCCCTTCTGTTGCTGTAGGAAGTATCTACACTAGAGCATATAGCAGCACAGCTGCTATGACACAAATGTGCCTATAGACATGGCCTAAAAGTACCACTAACAGCCCTGGTACCTAGATTTTATGGCAAACAAAACCTAAATTCTAAGAAAAAGCCAATAGCTTGTGTGGAAAACTGAAATTTCTATAGCTTATTTAAATGAATTACAAAGCAGGGGTTTTCTGTGAATTAGATATGTAAATACAATTGTTACAGTATCCCTTGTGGTGCTTATTTTTCTATTAATATTAAATTCAATGTATTTTAGACTATCACCACATTTCCAATTTTCAATATGCAACGTCTGGGCAAACAGTTGGATTACAACTGAGACTTTGGAATGCATCTTCTCCTCCACTCTTGTGGATGTGGTTGCATATTATTTTAAATTCTGGGAGGACCTTGAATTTCTCACTACCAACATCAACAAATCTTAGCAGCACACAGCAGAGCCTCTGCACCCACCTTAAAATTCACAGCACCCACATAAGCTGAATGTTTCTGCTAAAATGGTAAGTAGTGAAACAATTAACAATATTGACATACTTCAGAGCTAACAACTGAGCTGAATAATATAGTTCATATCTCTATTACAGCTATTATTGCAGCTGTTTGAGAAATCAGAAAGACAACAACATTTAATCAGTTTACAAGTGATTCATATTTGAAAAGTTAGCTACATAACCATAATAGCTAGAAACATTCTTTTAAATGAAATCTTAAATCCCCAAGTATAATTCTATAGCAGGTGGTGGATTCTGCATAATTGTGAATACATGGGGACCTGATCATAACAGACAAGACAACAAATTTACAAAAAAACAGGGGGGATGCCTTAGCACTCTACTTGAAGAAAACTTATTTTGTAACTGACAGGTTTTTGGTTTTGGTTTTTTTGGGTTTTTAAAAAGGCAGGGGAAAAAATAAGTACTGGCTGAAATGTATCTAGAAACAGAAAATAAAAGGATTTTGGCAAACAGAGTGATATACAACCAAAAAACAGCTGAAATGAGCTCCTCACCTGTTAGCAGATTAAAGGGAACAGGCAGTTGATTCAGTTAGTTACTAGCCATTATGCCTCATCAGTAGGTAGTTGCACATCAATTGCTGGTGAGGTGGATCACCGGCTTCGAACACTCCACATCCAGTCACACACATAAGGCATGGATCCAAGAGTGGAAGAAACTAGAAATTACAACACTTACCTTTGAAGAATACACAGTACTTTTTTCTATGATTTTTCATAAAGAATTTCTGATAGTATACATGTGTAAGTGCATGACAGATGAAAACTGATCCAAAGGAGTCATTCTCAATTCTCTTTGAGTAAAGTATGTACTACTCCTCCCCACAATAAATAATATATGTAATAACTTTCTATTAGAGAAATTTATTTTTTACTCTGTGTGAAATCAGCTGTAAATATGACTTCCCCTCCATTCTTGACTTTTTTCCACAAACT
The DNA here is from genome assembly GCA_007922175.1 of Pelusios castaneus. NCBI lineage: Eukaryota > Metazoa > Chordata > Testudines > Pelomedusidae > Pelusios > Pelusios castaneus. The sequence goes on from ML685787.1 coordinate 20,028,739, forward strand.
TTATATTAAAAGGTAACCTGTGACAGACTTTTAAAAATGGGATTTGCACACCTTTTTTTTTTTTTTTTTGCCTCTTTATGTTGTATAAAAAAGACCTGAATTAAAAGAGGGTTCTACTTGAGTTTTTAATTATTATTACAGAAATACCAGGAATGGCAAATCTGTCTTTCCCTGGTTTTGACTATTGTCAGTTAGGAATTCATATTAAATAGATAGATGCTTTCTTTAAAAAAAATATATATAACTATGTCTGTACTATGGATTTTTAGCAAAATATTCCTACCATTTCTGCCACTAGTTTAGCTGCACTGAAGAAAACAATGGTGGGAACTGTGTAGTAAAAATGACGGAAGCCACAAGGGCCATGTCTATACTTAAGCTCCCACAAGTACTACCTCTGATTTCACTGGAGCCTTGACTACAGTAGGGCTCTCACTTAGTGCTACTACTGGTGCTTCTGAATCAATGGCAGCATTACACTGGTGAGATTATTCCTTTTTTGTACTATTACCTAGCACAGACCTGACCAAAGAGTTATAAAGTATCTGGAAATCCCCTTCCCTCTCAGTATTTCACCTTTTGAGGAAATTCACAGCTAGGCTTTCCTAAAAATGGTTTACGCCAGTGGTTCTCAGCCAGGGATATGCGTAAGATGGCCTAAAGTGAATCTTGCACCATTGTGAGGTGAGCAGACTGTTTCTTGACTATAGCTTTGGATTTGGCTCTTATCAATTTCTGACTTCTTTAGTCAACATTGAGCCTTCCAGTGTAGAGAACACTTGGATATCTAATATAAAAACCCAAGCAGGGGGAAAAAATAACCCATGCATTTCAAGCCTGCTTTATATGTCATAAAGTAACAGGAAAGAAAGAAAAGGGTGCAGGAAAAAACTCAAGCTCAATCTTCCCCCACCACTTTGTGGGTTTATTTGTGTGCATAAGTGTAATCTCCAAACAAGGATCAGTAATATTTTATTGAAGTATATATTTTTAAAAGTTAAGTATAAAACACAGTGGGTACTAAACAATAGTTTTAGTTCATTTTACAATATCATGTGTATTTGTAAGTTATTTGCACTACTACAAATGACTACCAGTATTTTAAATAAATCAAAAAATGTATTTAGAAATACAGTTCTGCCATCAAGGTATTTTGATTGTATTTTGACAGGCTATTGTATTTCATGCAATAGAATTAGTTCACCCATTTTTATTTTTTTTTATATAAATAAGATATATATTTATCAAATAGCTGCATAGACATAGCTTTAGTATACATTTTTATCCCTTAGGTTTTACTCATTTGAAATATATAAACTACTCACCTTTGTGGTAGCTATACTATTTACAAAGCTGATTTGCTGAAACCCTTTTTCACTTAAAGTGAGACACACATCCCATCGTTCACTGACAAGTTCATGAATAACTTTGAGCGCAACTCCAGTTTCATCTAACTTGTCCTTTACGTAAAGATCTACGTAACTGCGGAATCCGTTTACCTAACAATTTAAAAAGATAAGCAATTACTATCTTTACGCTTACCTAGAAAATTTTAAAAATATTTTTAATTGTATTCTTACAGGTAATTTCTTCCCATTAAACATAATTTTGACTCCTTTGCATGATCCAGCCAAATCATAAGCTCTTCTTGTCATGAGGGCCATAATATCTTTGTCAAGCTTTTCCATCTTAAATTTAGAAAGATCCGGTTGGAATGTGATGCATGTGAAGTCATCTCCTTCAAAATGCTTAATCTTGGGATCAGAAGTCTTCATCATATTGTTCAGCCAAGTCTTTGGAAACAAATTTTAGATGTTAATAACAATCTTCTCTAGTTTAAAATAAAAAATAAACGTAACTAAGAACCTTCTTTCTTCCAGTTTCCAGCAATGCTAACTTTACATTAAACTGCAGCATGAAAAATTTGCATACTTCACCTTATTGCTAACACAGGAAATACAACTGCTTTCCTATGTTCTGCATGAGTATTAATATGGTGATAGACTCAAGGGTCTGTGGAAGTGAAATGATGTAGAGACACCGTGACATCTAAGGCTATGTCTACATTTGCTAAAATTAGTTCGAATTAGTTAGTTCGTACTAACTAATTTTAGTTAGTTCGAATTAGCTTAATTTGAACTAGAAAAAGTTAGTTCGAATTAGCGATCCCCATTCATTTCAATGGCCGGTTAGTTCGAACTAAGAAATTAGTTCGAATTAACATGGCCACATTGGCTAATTCGAACTAGTTAGTTCAAATTACCCCTTTAGTTCGAATACTCTATTAGAACTTATTAGTTTGAATTAAGGAAGCCCTTAATTCAAACTAACTAACGCCTAGTGTAGTCATGGCTTTAGTTAGTTCGAATTAAGCCTCCTTAATTCGAACTAACTTGCCAGTGTAGACATAGCCTAAGTGTATAAGAACAAACCAAGGAGGTGGCTGATTCTCTGCAGGGGAAAATGAACAAGAGAAGAAACAGTTCACTTCTGCACATATTTTTCTTACATAGTTTTTCCTGAAAATGCCCAATGTTAAACTGTGAACATTTTAAAGCCCTCTATAGAAATATACTTTCATGCCATCAACATGATTTTTAGCAGTCCACTAAAAATATTAAAAGCCTGAGAAACAACTTTTTGCAAATTATTTACTGCTCATTACAGTGCTATATTGAAGAGTTGGAAACTGAAGTCCTCTTTATTCTCCAGAGACCTAGTAAAAGCAAAAGCTGTGAAAAATTCCAGAGTACCCTAACCAAAGTGCCTCAAACCTATATCAAGGCAACCAATTCTAAGAGTAAGAAGGCAGATCAATGTACATGCCCATTCAATCCATGGTCTCTGTGCAGAGAATGTTGACAATGGACCATAAGGGTTTGTATATTTTGAAAAGTGGTTGTCTGTCCAATAAGGTTAATTATAGCAATGAGAAACATACACAGAAAAAAATTGTTTGAATATATGATTGTATAAGGTTTTGTTTTATTTCTATTTTTATACAAGGACCAGGACAGTCTTTAAGAAAGTATTAGGATTCCCAGACTACTGCAATGTCTATCAATTTTTAACTTAGTAATAAATTTATCCAGAATAAATATATATTTGTTCCTTGAGAAACTGTCCAACTCCAATGAGTACCAACAGTAATTTTACTCAATTAACTCTGATGCTTATGTAATTGTTACTCTTAAATTTTCAATCATTTATTTTATGGAGCTCAGATAATGTGTTAAAAATTATGTTTCTAATTAAAAAAAAAGAGGAGGAAAAAATCAAAGAACATTTGCATACCTGTTTGAAACTGTGTTTGTATTCTTTGCAAGCAGTTTCAACTGTAAATTTTGTACTGAATATATTACAAAGTTTTGCACCATAACCATTACGACCACCTGGAATAATAATTAAATTGTTAAGTTTTTTAAAACAGAAATTACCTGTATCATATTCACAAATTGCTTCAATGAACTAAGATGTTCCCATATCAAGAACTTCTCTGAGATACAAAGGACCAGGCTAACAGACATCAGTAAAGGACTGGGACCTAATTCCATAACTTTTTGCTTTGGACATTCAAGAAAGTCGCACACTGTTTTCATTTTAAATCTGACTGTGTATCAATCTGGAACTAAATGTTAGCCATCTTTGGGGGGGCAGCTTTGCAGAGGAGATAAAGTGGTGCTGCCCTGGAATTTCCATGGATGCAATAGCTACATGGGAAATTCCCATCCAAATCCCATGAATCTTGATATTTCTTTGAGGAAAGAAAACATCTTCACACACCTAAGACCCCCCTGGTGGCCAAACTCTCAGAAACCCTGCTGCCAGTGACTGCCTGACATGTCAGCACACCAAAATCCCTATTGGAGGAGGAAGAGAAGGTACAGTGTGTGGTTAGTTAATATGGCATTACCTACAGCTCATATTTCCACTTAGAAACTCAGTAGGGATTGGGTACAAATAAATTTAACAGAATTAGATGCTGTGTACATAGTGGCATATGCCACAGCATGGCTGCTCTCCAACTCCATCCCTACCTATCCTTGCATAAACCCCAAACACACAGATCCCTATTTACATATTGTCTGCATACAGACATTTTCCTAGATTCCCAGAGATGAGGTAAAATGAGCAGTATAGCTACTTTTTCCCTCTTCCACCAAGATTTGGGCACATTCTGCTCTTTTGTGCCTATACATGGCATGGGAATGGTGGGTACACAGGAACCCTGATTACAAATATAATGATGTAAGCTATAACTATACATCACAGCTCAATTTAATATCCAAGAAATTGAGAGAATAGGATCCCTGTCTTAAATCAAGCACAGAGCAAAAAACCATATCCAAGCTTCCAAAAAATCTTTAGCAATGCACCTGAAACCCAACCAGCAATGTATATATTATTCTATTCTTGGGTGTCACTTGAGAAGAAACTTCCAACCTTGCCAAATCATCATAGTTTAGTGGTTCAAATACACTAGAATGAAACAAAATTTACTTCCATTTGTCACTTAAATCAGGATTAGCATATGTTTAAGTGTTGATCTAAGGCCTAACTGACTGCACCATCTAGCCCAGGCTTGTCCAACCTATGGCCTGCGGGCCGGACTCCAGCCCGCCAAGGGCTATCTGGCCCGCAGACTGCTGCGCTGGTGTCTAGGAGCTGGGACCTGGCTGGGGCCTTTTTAATTCTCCCGCCTTGTGGCCCAGGATGGGAGACTGGGCCAGGGAACAAATTCCAAGGGCTGGATCCAGTCCCTTTGAAAAAGGTAAGGTGGTTGCATGGCTGGGGCGGGATCATGAGGGAGAGGGAAGAAGTTAGGGATCCCAGTCGGGTTAGGTTGGAGGCGCAAGGCCGGGATTGAGGCAGAGGGGCAGGGGGGCAATGCGGGCAGGGAAGAAGCCGGTGAAGTGGCGCAGGGCAGCGGGGCACAGGGAGGTGGAGCAGGCCGCAGTGGCCGGGATCAGAGGCAGGGCTGCAGGGGCTGGGATCGGGGCCATGTAGGCGGCGCGGGGCTGCAGGGGCCAGGATCGGGCCCGGGGAGGCAGCACGGGGTTAGTGAGGGGATCTGCGGGGTCCAGGATTGGGCCTGGGGGCGGTGGAGGATGGGCGGTGTGCCACGGGCCAGGCAGGGTGTGAGGCCAGGAATGGATGGAGTCACGGGGAGGTTCTGGGAAGTGGGGTGGTGCAGGCCAGAGAAAGTGCCGGGGAGGCAACGCAGGGCAATATGGCCCAAATTGGGCATGGAGAGGTGGTGGGGCTGGGCTGGGAGGGGTGGTGCAAGACCGGGATTGGGCTGGGGGAGTGTGGGTGGAGTAGGGTGGGAGGTGCAGGTGCTAGGCTGGGAACAGGGCCGAGATCCGTGCGGACAGGAAAGGTCCTGGGGAGATGGCGCAGGGTGCTGGCAGGTGGTGTAGGGCCCCAAGAGCGAGGTGGGGTCAGGATCAGATCCAGGGCAGGGTGTGCAGTGTGGGGCTGGGAGGAAGTGCGGGGCCATGGAAGAGTGGAAGTGGTGGAGGGTCAGGATCAGGGCGGAAGGAGGAGGGATGACAAGGGGCAGGAGGCAGCATGAGGTCAGGTTGAGGCCGGGGGTGGCTCAGGGCAGGGAAGCCAGCATAGGGGGAAGGTTTGGGGGAGCTGATCCAGTGCAAGACCAGGGGGATTGGAGCTGGTGAGGTTTGAGGGGAAAGGAAACAGGTCCCACTACCTGGCAGCACTGCTCTCTGCTGCACCTTCTTCCCCCCCCCCCCCCCGGCCCCATCAGGCTCCCCTACCACCCCACACCATCCCTACTCTGCCCCTGTTCCCCACACTCTGCCTTGCTACTCCTGACCTGCCTATGTTCCCCACCCTCTCCTTTATGGCCCCTGCCTTATCTATCCAAAATTGCTCACTGGCCCTCTGAGTGAGGAAAGATTTGAAATGTGGCCCCTCATCAAAAAACGTTGGACATCCTTGATCTAGCCCATTAAACTTTTCCTTCTATTTGCCAGTTTGAAATTTTTAATATTTGCATATGCATATAAAGTCCAATTTCAGATTAACACTATTAGCACAGATGTATTAAATGTAAATTTGTATTTTATAACATATTTTGAATCCTAAAATTGAATAAAAGAAAATATATTATTTTAAAAATCTAAGGATTTTCTTTGTTAGGACAATGCTAAGGGGTCAGTTATATATAAATGGGTACTATTAGTTACTTGCAAGAATACAGTTCTCTCTATACTTTTGTGTACAAAACAAAACAAAACAAAAAAAATCCATGAAAATGTTGTTTTTCTAACAATTTTATAGAAACAGAAAACTGGCAAATAGTTATTAGAAAGTTCACCAATAGTCATCTCTCACCACAAATCAAGAAAAGAAAACTCAGAATTAGGTGTTTAACCAGCCAAAAACATATTAATAAGATTCTTGCCTGTAACTTTTTTCTCATCATCATCATAGTTGCTAGATGTTAACAGCTGTCCAAAGATTAAAGCAGGAACATACACTTTTTCTACTTTGTGTTCCACAACTGGAATTCCTTTCCCATTATTCCAGATACTAATAATGTTTGATTCACTGCAAATGAACAAATAGTGACATCCATTCAAATAATTTATTAGTACCAAAACACTCCTAGATAGGAGCTGTTACATACATTTAATTAATATCAATCAAGAATATACTATCTAGAATTGTACACTAGCAATTTTAAATCATTTTTATTGTGTTTACTGGCATCTTTTTCTCAATTTTATTTATCAAGAAACATCTGTTTAAAGTGCTATTGCATGAAAGACATCTGTTGATGGGAGACAGACAAAACTGATAATAATTGTCATCTTATCCCATTCTCTGTCATAAAAATCTCTTTGTCCAATAAGAATGTGCAAATGCACTGGGAAGGAGAGGAATATGAGTCTTTGACTCTGTTGTCCTACAGACTGGTGTTGATAATTCTATGGCTTTAACAACTTCATTAAGCAATGAAGTTTAACAACTTCGTTAAGCAATACTTCATATCCAATTGAAAGATTAGACAAACTGGGAATAGAAGCCAGATCTCTAATATGGCAAACCCAAATCCCACTTACATAGCTACAAGGATACCTTTCAAAAAGAACCTACCATAGTGTTATCCTTAGCTACGCTGTTTATACTCACATACATATGCAACGCAGTTGAGTGTTTTATGCATCTTGGACTAGTAAATGGTACATATAAAATAGCTGCATGGTGTTGCCTGCTAAAGTAATTAGTTACAAACCTCAAGAAGTAGAAGTCAATGCTATAAGCTATGTCTACACTTACTAAAGTTAGTTCAAATTAGTTAATTCAAACTAACTAATTCGAACTAATTTTAGTTAGTTCGAATTAACTTAATTCGAACTAGCAAAATTTAGTTCGAACTAAGCAAGTGCCATGAATGGCACTTGCTTAGTTCAAATTAGCAAATTGCGTTGAGTTCAATGGGCCGGTTAGTTCGAACTAAGCAATTAACTAACCAGTTTGAATTAACCCTTAGTTCGAATAGCATATTTGAATGTATTAGTTCGAATTAAGGAAGTCCTTAATTCAAACTAATGAAGCCTAGTGTAGCCAGGGCTTAAGTTAATTCGAATTAAGCTTCCTTAATTCGAACTAACTTGCCAGTGTAGACATAGCCATAGAGCTCAAGGTTCAGTATTCATACTCCGTTTGTGATCTACGTTGATGGGATACTGAAGTTGTATACTGCCAAACTTGCCTCAACCTTGACTGTTTAGATTATTTCAGGTTTTATCAGCTCTATACACAAAATTTATTAAAGGGTGGTGACTTCAAATTAGAAGTGGTGGTAATTATTCTTCTCAATTTCAGACCAATTTCTCCTTCAAATGTAACAGACTAAATACTTTCAATAAGATATTAGAAAATGGTAAAATTAATTTAATATGATCTGCTGTAAAAAAATTCAACTCCAATTCCAGACAGAGAAGGTCAGTTAGCAAGAGCTTCTACTTACGGATCAATGGAAATTTTAATACAGGTCATATTCTTGTCCCTCTGCTTATTGTCAGCAGCATTTACTATGAAAAAAATTAACAGTTTTTAGGGGTAATAAATAACAACTAATTACTTGCTTACATATACTAATCACATATTTGTTCCATTACAAGTTACAATATACAGAAAATGACATTTTCTTTACCTTTTTACCCAAATCAAGAAATATAACTGTAAATAGATAAATATAACAATCTGAAGGCAACAATTTGATTCCTTCAATCAGACTATCTGGGGTTACTTTTTCTATTTCAAACAACTAGGCTATATTAGAGGTAAACAAAAAAGTATAGTTCATAATTCCATTTTCATAACTGATCCAAACATACTATACATCTGAACCTTTATTATTTCCCTTTTGCAATGCTATGGAGTCTAACTGCATATTTTCACTCATTATTATCTATTTCTTCCTGGCCTCAAATCCTGAGATAATCTCTTGGAGAAGAATATTCCTAAAGCTAAACACAAATTAAAAATTCATCAACTTTTACAGATTGTTATTACTATTTATTTGTATTACAGTACTGTCTTATCCGGCACCAAGGTCCCACTGACACTCACTCACTCTCTCTCTCTCTCTCTCTCTCACACACGCACACACACACACACAGAAAATTTACAACTAATTAGCATTGTAAGTGATGACAGTACAAAGCAGACACTTATACCAGTATGACAGCATTTTAATTTTAGTTCTAGACTAACCCTTGTTCAGTGGTGTTTCGGATACATAATTAATTACATTTATTATACTGAAATTACTGTTTTCTAGTATAACGACAAGGTGGGTGGAGGTTTTATCTTTTATTGGACCAAGCATTTAAATACAATCAAGGGTGGTAGAAAGGAAATTTAGTTTATGATGTTCAGAAATTTCTTAACATCAGAAGTTATAATTGAAAATATTAACTAAAAAACCTACACATAGAACACATCATCAAATTAGCTGACCTCCCAAAATATACTCATATACCCATTCTGCAGTGCAATCCCAACCCTGCAGCCCCTCATAAGTGGAACTTGCGCTGATGTCACTGGGAAATTCTTTTAAGTTCCTGAATGATTGATTACAGACTGTGTTAACTCAGAATAGCAATAAAAGCCAGGTTATCAAAGAAGTTAAAATTTCATCAGGAAATTAATTAAATTACATTTGAATTTGTACAAACTATAAGCAACTGAACTCAAAAATTCTAAGTGGTTATTGAACATGAAAATATATTACAGTGATTTTCAGAATATGCTTTATCAGACAAAATATGGATTAAAACAATCACCTTATGGACAGAATGATAAACTTTGAGAAAAATAAAACACATTTTAATGGATAGAAAGTGATTACAGTATATCCCAATACAATATGAAATCAGACATATTTCAAGTGTTCTTGTTAAAGAGTATCAAGCTGAAAACAATTAAAAAGCATGCACAATTACAACTAATTTTTATAATGTTTTTATATACATCAGTGGCTCTCAAACAAGCACCTGTGAAGCATTTGCTGCTAATCTATGGTACTAACTTCTCCTGTCATGAGCTTTTGAAAGAGGTAGGCTGGAAATGGCTCCCTTTTAAAGTCTGTAAGTTCTATTGCTGAGTCAGCAAAAGGACCACAGAAAAAGTGATGCACAGTATTCATTTTCATAGCTCTCACTGTTTATAATATATTTAGAAATTTGAAAGTAAAATCTCTCCTCTCTCCATTTAGCCAAAATGTATTCTTTACTTTTAATTCAGATATCAGAAGAACTTTAATGGTATGGGGTCAAATTCTGGCCTCAGTGATGATGTAAATAGCAAAACTCCACTGACTTCAGTGGGGCCAAAATTTCATATAGGGTATGTGGAAGGATCAGTGCTAACCTCAGGATCTTAAAAATCACTTACCAGCAAAAAGATTAACTCTATTAAAACTAGTAACTCAGCAGAGTCGAGGGATAGTCTTGGGAAATTACATCCTCCTGATGTTCAAAGCCTGTTATCAAGCCAGATGTCACAGGATGGGAAAAGTCATGCTGAGTTGAATGCCTGCTTACAAAATTTTCAAGAGACACTAAGGTGCTGCAGGAGGCAGTGTGTTGGTGATTCAGGAGGCAGTACTCCTTCATCTGAATCAATACTGAATCAATTTCCCATCCTGGTGTTAGGTGTGCAGGGCTGCTGAAAGTTTCAATTGTTAAGCTGAAGTCATGAACTCTTCTGCTTATTAAAAAATTCCATAGCAACTCATTCTAATGTCCTGGCAAAAAGTCAAACTTGGGCATTTATATTCTGGACACAGTACCTCTTCCTCTAAACTGCTTTACCCCCTTTTCTAAACTGTTCCACGGTGCTGATGTGCTCTGAACAGTTATTATACCTCATTTCAGTAGTGGATCGAAGTATTTCTCTGTAATTTGTATATCCATTTATTATGTTAAGATTTTTCAGAATCTTCAGGAGGAAATATGTGACAGAGCTTTAAGAACATTATTATTATTAAAAATACTTACCAAGAATTTCATCAAAAATCTTGTACAAGCCTGGGACAAAGGTAACTTCTCTGCAGTTCATTCCAATATCTTCATCATAAACCCACATTAACTATATATAAGCAAAATAAAATAAAAATACGTATTGTCTTGGAGACAAAAAGAAATGTTCATGTTGCTATAATATGGATTACTGTATATGCTCACGTATAAACCAAGATTTTTGTGGCGAAAAATGAGCTTAAAAGGCTAGTTTCGGCTTATACGCGAATCACCACTAGGGTTTACAGGGAAGTATCATTGTCACCCCCCCGCCTGCAGCCTTTCCCTGCTCCTCTTCCCTCCACAGCATTTCCCTGCTCCTTTCGGCACCCCCTCGCGGCTTTTTCCCGCTCTTCTCAGCCCTCCCCCCCCCACCCTTTCCCTGATCCTCTGCTCCTCAGCCCACCCATGATTCCTTCCCCTGCTCCTCTGGCCCCCCTTACCTGGCTGGAGGCCCGGAGGTGCAGGGGTAGCCAGACCGGGAGCAGCACTGTGGCCAGACGGCCATTCCCGCCCTCAGCATGCTCTGTCTGAGACAGAGCATGCTCAGGGCGGGATACTTGAAACTCCCAGTCTGGCCGCAGCAGGACAGGGCGGAACACTTGTTCCACCCGAGTCTTCTGCGGCAGGAGCTCGCGGGCCGGATCAGGCCTGCCCAGGGGCTGGATCAGTCCCATGGGCCAGATCGGGCCTGCTGCAGCACCGGATCCAGCCCTTGGACCAGATCCGGCGCCACAGCAGGCCCGATCCAGCCTGCGAGCTCCTGCCGCAGAATACTCGGGCGGAACAAGCATTCCGCCCTGTCCTGCTGCGGCCAGGCTGGGAGTTTCAAATCTCCCGCCCTGAGCATGCTCTGCCTCAGACAGAGCATGCTCAGGGCAGGAGCGGCCAGCTGGCCATGAAGCGGCTCCTGGTCTGGCCACTCCTGCACCTCCGGGCCTCCAGCCAGGTAAGGGAGGGGCCAGAGGAGCAGGGGAAGGAGCCGTGGGGGAGGCTGAGGAGCAGGGAAAGGGCGGGGAGGGGCTGAGAGGAGCAGGAAAAAGCCATGAGGGGGGGCCGAAAGGAGCAGGGAAACACCGCGGGTGGGAGAGGAGCAGGCAAAGGCTGCAGGCGGGGGTGCCGAGAGGAGCGGGGAATGGCCGTTGGGGGGGGGGGGGGGCGAGGAGCAGGAAAAAGCGGGGAGAGAGGAAAGGGGGACTGGCCCTGGAGGGGCCTTCTGTAATAAAGTTTGACCCTCGGCTTATGCATGGGTGGTGTATTTTTCCTGGATTTTGGGCTTTAAAAGCCAGGGTCATCTTATAGGTGGGTCGGCTTATAAGCGAGCATATATGGTACTTAACATTTAATGAATTTGATGTAAAATTTTATTTTAATCCCTTCAATCCATATCTTATTTAACATTAACCAAGCTGTCAACCCTTTGAAAAAAAGGGGGCGAGGGTTGTAATTGTTTCTGGTTTTATATCTTTAGCATTTGTAACCATCTGATAGACATATTATGTTAGATGGATCTAGATTTCCCTGTAAGCTATTGCAGCTATTTACTTTTTAGTTACTTCAAATTACATTTATGGGGACAGATTCTGTCTTCCTCTCTGGCCTCTGTATGCCACTCTTGCAGCATACAGGGCAGTTTAGGCCACAATCAAAATAGTGCAGGCTACTCTAATTTATAGTGAGGACCATTTTGACCCTAGAGCAGTTCAGAATTTGGAAGATACAAAGGTGGCATACAGTAAATCCCCAGTTTCCCTGGGTTCATAGTCAGATGGGTTCACAGGCAAAAAGTTATTATGTATATATTTTACCTTAGCTGAACAAATACATTCTGATAGGTTGCATTTCAATGGCTGGACATACTAAAAATACCAACAAACACACTGAAAAACTTGTATCTTCACAACAGGAAAACTGTAAATTTAATGGAAACCCACCTGAGTTAAAGGTTCCACTGACCCAATGTATGTATCAGGGCGGAGGAGGATATGTTCAAGTTGAGTCTTTTTCTGATAAACTCTCTCAACTGACATCTTCTTTGACGTATCATTCTTACTAATGTTTTCTGACTCTTCTTTTTTTGAAGCATTGTTCTGATTATCAAATAGAGTCTAAAAAAATAAGAGAATGAGGCAACTTACAATATAGTTCTCTAAAGATGTAAACAAATCTTGATTGAGATTTAAATTAATTTAGAGTCATTTTCAAACTCAATTCTTGAGCTCGGAACACTGGTTACAGAAATAATTCAGCATGTTACTTTGTGCTTTGCATACTAATTATCACAGGTTTTAAACATTTTGCAACATACTCTTTGTGATATATTAAGATAAAATAGTATCTACAGAAGGAATAATTTAGGTAGAGCTTCTTTCTGTTTCTGAGATTAAGGACACTGAAAATTTCAATTTTACATTTAAATGTACAAATGCTGAATTTGTCCAACTAGCACTACTCTAAACAATTAAACTAAATATATGTATTCATTTAAATTTTGGTGCGAACTATTAGGGCCTGATCAATTTCAGTAGGGCTTACGAATATGCAAAAGTGCTGTTCTGAACAGGAATGCTTTCTGGAATTTAGGCCTTAAAACACACCAAATGTAATTTACACATCCTGTTTAGCCCACTGAGTAATTAAGGCTGGATTCAAAAGTGATTTATACTGATTTATGGTGAAATAAACTGGATGCAGGGCCTTCAGCAGCAGAAAGACGGAGAGGCTACAATGAGAGAAAACAGACACAACCTCCCACCGGTATATGTAAGCAGAGGAGAATCACAATTTTAACTAGTACAGTACCAGGAAGGGTGCAGCCAGAAGTATGGCCATTCTTCCAGTTATATGCTAATTCAGGGCATCTCTCAAAGACCAACCCTGGTTAAAACATTTCCCTCTCACAACATAAAACTCCAAAGGAGAGGCTAAATCCTCCCAGAATAACAGTCTTTACTGAACTACTTCCCTGAGTCAACCAGGGCAAAACTAGTGAGTGATTAGTACAGAAAAGGAAGGTTACTCACCTTTGAGAAGTAACTGGAGTTCTTCGAGATGTGTCCCCATGGGTGCTCCACTCTGGACTTTTGCGTGTCCCCATGTTACAGCTCGGAGAATTTCAAAGCAGTGCTCGTTAGTCTAGCGCTGGATGCTTTTACAGCGCACATGGCTAACTCCCCCTCAGTTCCTTCTCTAACCGGGAGCTGCATATTAAGTAGAGAGGGGAGGAGGGCGGGTAGTGGAGCACCCACAGGGACACATATCTCAAATAACTCCAGTTACTGCACCAAAGTGAGTAACCTTCCTTTCTCCTTTGAGTAGTGTCCCTGTGGGTGCTCCACTCTGGGCGACTTCAGAGCAGTGTTCTAATTGGTCGGTGGGCCTTCGGAGTTATCCTTTACAATAGTAGAGAGTACCGATCGTCCGACTGTCGCATCTGCTCTATTTATCTGTTCTATTGTATAGTGTTTTATGAATGTATGGTATGAGGACCAGGTGGCTGCCCTACATATATCTTGGATAGGCATGTTGGATAGGAAGGCCATCGTAGTTGCAATTGCCCTGATGGAACGTGATCGAATACATTCTGGAAGAGTGATATGTGCTAGTTTATAGCTTTCATAAATGCATCCTGATATTAATTTGGATAGTCTTTGAGTAGATATTGGCTTTCCTTTTGATCTGTCTGCTATAGAGACAAATAGTTTATCTGTTGTTCTAAATTGTTTTGTTCTCTCTACGTAGAATGCTAGCACCCGACGGATATCCAGTTTGTGGAGGAGCACGTGCTGTGGATCAGTGTCTGGTTTTGGATAGAACATGGGTAAGTTTATAGGTTGGTTGACATGGAATGTTGTGGATATCTTGGGGATGAATTTTGGATGTGAGGTCAAGGTCACCTTGTCCTTATGGAAGCTTGTGAATGGGGGATGTGCCATTAGTGCCTTGATTTCACTTACTGATCTGGCTGAAGTAATTGCCTCTAAGAATGCCACCTTCATGGAGAGGTAAGTTAGAGAGCATGTGTCCACAGGTTTGAAGGATGGTTTGGTTAGAGTTTTTAGAACTAGGGTGAGATCCCAGTTCAGGGTGGGGGGTCTAACATCCAGATAAAGGTTTTGAATTCTTGCTAGAAATCGTTTTACTATTGGATGTGTAAATACTGATGTGCTCTCGAGGCCATCATGGAACGCGGTGATGAAGGCAAGATGTACTTGTAGAGAGCTCATCGAAACTCCTGACATTTTTAGATGTAAGAGATAGTCCAGTATGGATGCTATCGGGGGGATTGTGGGTGTGAGGCGCTTCGTGTGACACCAGTTGGAGAATCTATTTCTGTAGGTATGTTCGCCTTGTGGACGGTTTTCTGCTATTGAGGAGAATGTACTTCACCGGGTCAGAGCATTCTAGCTCCTGCTGATGGAACCATGAAGGAACCAGGCCTTTAAGCATGGAGCCTGAAGGTTTGGTGAAGTATGTGTCCTCCTCTCTGAGATAGGAGATTGTGTCTCCTTGGAAGGGTAATTGGTTGTCTGGCAGACATTTGTGAGATTAGAGTGAACCATGACTGTCGAGGCCATAACAGTGCTATCATAATTACTCTTGCTGAGTCTTGATGAACTTTTATTAGAAATCTGAAGATTAGTGGTATCGGTGGGAATGCAGAGAGGAGGTGTTGGTTCCAGGTTTGTGTGAAGGTGTCTCCTAGGGACCCCTTCCCTAAGCCTGCTCTTGAGCAAAATGCTGAGCATTTGCTGTTTGTGGGGGTCACATATAGATTTATTTTTGGTCGACCCCATGTGCGGAAGATGCGTGTTAGGACTTTGGGATTCAGCTCCCATTCATGGTCCTGTGTGAAGGATCTGCTTAGATGATCTGCTATTGTGTTTTGCTCACCAGGGAGGTAGGCTGCTGAGATCATGACATCGTGATTTATGCACCACTGCTGTAATTTCCTGGCCTCAGTACAGAGGAACTGTGATCTGGCACCCCCTTGGTGGTTTATATAAAACATTCATGCTGTGTTGTGTGTCATGATTCACAATTGTTTGTGTATGATGAGGTTGCAAAAGTGGTAGCATGTATTGCGAACTGCATGTAATTCTAGTATGTTTATGTGCAAAGTTGTATCATATCTGGACCATCGGCCTTGCACTGTGTGGTTGTAGATATGGGCTCCCCAGCCAATGAGGGATGCATCTGTCATCATTATAACTGTAGGGGTTTTCGAGCTGAATGGAGTTCCTGAGAGCAGATATGTTGGATTTGTCTATCATGTCAGTGAGTCTTTTACGTACTTGGGGATGGCTAGGGACTTGTGAATTGGATGCTTGTTACCTTTGCGAGCCAAAGTTGTAGTGGTCGCATGTGAAGCCTCGCATGTCTCACTACAAAGGTCGTTAAGGCCATATGGCCTAAGAGCCATATGCACAAGAGAGTGGTGGTCATGGGGGAGACTCGTAGTATGTGAACTATTTGGGTAATCATGTTGAATCTGGTTTGGGGCAGGTAGGCTCTTGCATTTCGAGTGTCTGTCTGTGCCCTGATAAATTCTATGATTTGGGTAGGAATCAAAGTGGATTTGTCTACATTTGTGACTATTCCCAGGCGGTGAAATAGTGTTTTTGTTTTTGCTATATGTTCTGCTGCCTGTGATTGGTTTCTGGCTTTTATGAGGCAATCATCCAGATATGGAAAAATTGTAACATTTTGTTTTCTTAGGTATGCCACAACTACGGCTACCACCTTTGAAAATACTCTTGGGGCCGTCAATAGCCCAAATGGGAGCACGGTGTATTGACAGTACTGTGACACCACTGTAAAATGAAGGAATCTCCTGTGGGCTGGATGAATGGATATGTGAAAGTATGTATCTTGTAGGTCAAGGGCCACGTACCAATCGCCCTCTTCCAGACCTGGAATGATTGTGGAGAGTGTTACCATCCTGAATCATTGTTTTCTTATAAATTCGTTTAGCACCCTGAGATCCAGGATTGGTCTCCATCCTCCCAATTTCTTCTTTGTGAGGAAATAAGGAGAGTAGAAACCCCTGTCCTTGAATTGGTCTGGAACTTGTTCTATGGCTCCTAAGCTTAGTAAGTGCTGAACTTCCTGCTGTAGGAGCTGTTCATGAATAGTGTCCCTGAAGAGGGACAGGGAAGGGGAATGTGGAGTAGGGGTAAATTGGAAAGGGATGGTGTAGCCAGTCCTGATGATCTCTAGGACCCACTTGTCTGATGTAATTTCTTCCCATTGGTTGTAAAACAGAAGGAGTCTGTGGTGGTAAATGTGGGTTGTTTGGCTCTCCGAAATGTCTGAGAGGTGTTGTGGACACTCAATCACAGCCTCAAAATTGTGGTTTTGATTGCTGTGGTTGTGACGTTGTTGATTGGTTATTCGGCTGCCTGTGACGTTGTGAGTGCTGCCTGCCCCTGAACTGATCCTGTCGTCTGCTGGTATGTCAATATGGCTGTTGGAATTGATACCTTGCATTGTACGGTTGGTATCTATACTGGCGATGCCTATTAGCCAGTTTATAAATGCCAAATGAGTGTAATGTCACCCTGGAATCCTTAGATGTATGCATTAATTCATCCATTTTTTCTGAGAATAATTTTTTCTTGTCAAACAGCAGGTCCTCTATAGCAGATTGCAGCTGTCTGGGTAAGTCTGCAGAGGGCAGCCAAGAAGATCGTCTCATGACCAATCCAGTCGCTATTGTTCATGCAGCAGAGTCCACAATGTCCAATGCTGCCTGCAACGCCGTCCTGGAGATTAGTTGCCCTTCACGAACTATTGCTAAGAACTGTGGTTTCTTGTGTTCAGGTACATCTTCAATAAAATCTGCAAATTTCAAGTAATTGTCATGGTCATAATTCGCCAGGAGGGCTGAGTAGTTGGCGACTCAAAGTTGTAACGTAGCAGATGTATAAACCTTTCGACCTAGGAGGTTCATTTTCTTGTCCTCCTTATCATGGGGGAGTTAACCTGTTGTATATCTGTTTAGACCTGTGATTTGCTGCCTCTACTACCAACGAATTTGGAGGAGGATGAGAGAAAAGATATTCAGAGTCTTTGGCCGCGAAGTAGTATTTTTTGTCTGCTCTCCTGTATGTTGGTTGTATTGTGGCAGGGGTTTGCCAAATGGCGTCAGCAGGCTCAATTAACGCCTCATTCATTGAAAGCGCTATTCTGGATGAGGACGAGGTTTATAGTATGCGTAGTAGTTTGTGTTGTGATTCAGCTACCTCTTGTAGTGGGATCTCCAGTGAGTCTGCTACCCTCCTAAACAATTCCTGGAATTGTTTGAAATCATCTTCAGTGATAGGCGGAAATGGTACAATATTTTTATCTGGAGATGAGGATGAGTTGTGTGGTGGAGAAGGGGAGCTTCGGAGTTCCTTCTCTTTATTCGCATCACCCTTAGGGTCCTTGTGGCTGGTACGTGTTCCTGAGTGTGAAGAGAGAGTTTTGGATGTGTCTGGTCTGTTAAGTGATCTGGAGAAAGATGAACATGGTTCCCATCCTTGCCATCGGTGTTGGTAAGCGGGAGGTGGTCCATACCAGTAGGGGTTGTACCACGGATATGCCGTCATGTCATGATGTGAGCGCGTTCTGTATCTCTTTCTTCTTATGGAAGATCCCTGGGGTGAAAAAAGCGCAATGTTGACTCCTTCATCTTCATCATCCATGGAGAATGGTACCAGAGAGGATGAGTCTTGCGGAGATAGTGATTTTGGTGACAAGTCTGATGCTTCTACTGGGGAGACTGATGGGGATCGTGGCTCCGATTTGTCATCGGTGCCGTGATGTTTCCTCTTTTGCTGGCGCTTCCTCAGCTGGCGCCATTTCCTGTGTCAGCACCGATGGAGAGGATGGTTGCGCTATGTGCGCCTCTGAGTAACTGTCGGTGCCGTGGTAGATGGTGGCTCCAGTGCTGTTATCTCAGCGCTCGGCAGTGCCATGGTTTCTGCCTGGTGCGGCATTGGCACCCATGTGAGAGGCTCTGTCGGTACCGATGTAGTTGACAGTACCGATGTCGTTGGCGGTACCATTGAAATAGTTGTGGACGGTTAGAAGGAACTGAGTGGGAGTTAGCTGTGCGCTGTAAAGGCGCCAAACAACCGGCGCGAAATTGCCACGTCGCGCGCACGATCCTAACGAGCACTGCTTTGAAATTCTCCAAGCTGTAACGCAGGGACGCACTAAAGCCCAGAGTGGAGCACCCACAGGTACACTACTCAAAGGAGAATTTTGTTATTCATCTTTATTTGTACATAAGGATTCTTTTAATTGGAATCACCCACAAGATGCCTGGGCCCATATTACACATTTTTCTGACAGGCAAGGAAGTTAGTAGGAGGCATAATACTGGCAATATTCCCCTGGCATCTGAAACAGATTTCTCTCACAAAGCCAGTTCACTGACTTAGCAGCAACTGTTGAAATAAATATTAAAAGCATCAATAAATCAACAAGATCAACAAGTATGTTTTCTGCAAAGGGAAAGAGGAAGAGAAGTAAGAAAGAAGGGAGTAGGACTGTGTGGGTGATTCCAGAAAGTAAGTTTTTATAAACAGAAGAAAACACTTTTCTCTTTAGCCAGATTACAAATACAAACACCTGGACTCTGATTCTAAACACAGGGCAGCTGTGGGAGGACAGACACAGTAACAGTACACCTCTGTCCCCTTCTCAACACCTGAAGCCATCTCAGTTATAAGCTAGAGCAGCCCAATGACTGCTCTGCTTACATCCAACTATCATAAATCCAAAGGATCAAACACAATGGCACTCCAGCCTGGCTCCGCAAGCCAAAGGCAGAGAAATGGGGTAGTGTACAGGTATTCTGTCATCTGTGCCATCCAGGGAATTCTCCTATGCTAAAGGAGTTCCCAGTTAGCTCATTTGGCTAGCTTTATGCAAAACCAGTGTAAAATGATCCCAGTAGAACCCAGAATCAGGACTCTGAAATCTTAGCACCTAGTGAGACCCTGAAGATGACTAAATCAATCAATAACACTTCATGGACATACCTCTACTAGACTAACAAAGGGGATGTAATTTCTAAGGGAATAGCTTCACTGAAATCACAAAATCATAGACATATAGTACTGGACGTGAGCTCAACAGTTTGTTCAGTTCCCCTGTACTCAAGGCAGGACTAAACAGACCATTCCTGACAAGTGTTTGTCTAACCTGCTCTTAAAAACTTCAAACGACGGAGATTCCACAATCTCCCTAGGCAATTTGTTCCAGTGCTTAACTACTTTGACAGTTAAAAATGTTTTCCTAATGCCCAATTTATATCTTCCTTGCGAGAATCTAAACTCATTGCTTCTTCTCTTATCGTCAGATGTTAAGGAGATGTTATATAAGTTTGTTACATCATGATCATCACGATAATATCTGAGTGCCTTCTAGTAATACATTAAGCAACATGACACATTTATCACACATTTTTCGTTTTCTCATCCTCTCCCTAGATGTTGGTTTCGTAGGGTGTTTTTTAATATACTGTTGCTAAAGAAAGTCAAAGAAATGTGCCTTCACATCTTATATCACCCTGGTCACAAAGGTATGGAGAAGACTTCTGAAAAATCAGTTGTGGACAAAGTCTCAATAATCAATATGTAGAATTTGATGAATGCATGTACTGACAGCCACATGGCCACTACGGATCTCATTACAGGACACAACACTTCTCTGTGATTGTAAGTGCTTCTACAGATTGGATTTTGTCATTTCATAGAGGGAAGGATTTGGTTTGGGAATGAATACTATGACAGTCATGAGGACTATGTCTGAATCCTAAGTATAATACTAATTGTCATCAGAGAAAGCTCCCAGCTTCGAAAATCACCTTACTGAAGACAGTAGTAATCAGGAAGTCTATTTTAATTAATGGAAAGTACACTGACACCTGCTACTAGGATTCAATTGGCATAGCACATACAGGACCAGAATGGAATTCCAACTATGGGCACTTGATTCCTGTGGGCTGGAAGTAGGACAGATACCATCAAGGAGTATTTAATATTAAGGTTTGTAAAAAACTTTTTTTTCTTCAATCTTCTGAGAATGTTACTGTACAGAGATTTGACCTTTTACTTGGACACTCTCAGATACTCTCTTGAAAGAATTCAAGGCTATGGTTCAGTTGTTTAATGTGGTAGTTAAACCATAGACTTTTGCTTCATCTACTGGAATAAGTTTTGTTTGTTGATTCTTTCTTTTAGTGATGCTATCTATCTCCTATCACTGAGAAGCAATTGAAGAGGTCAGAAAACTTGCAGAAGTGACATTATCCAAGTCTGCAGTGGTGTTGTAACCATACTGGTCACAGGATATGAGAAAGACAAGGTGAATGACGTATGGCCTGGTCTACACCAGGAAGTTTTGTTGACAAAAGTCAGCTTTTGTTGACAAAACAATGCTGGTGTACACACTGCAATCTCCCCACTTCTCCCATCCCCGGCTGACAAAACTGCCGTTTTTTGACAAAATAAAACCACCTCGACTAGAAATTTAGGGCTTTTGTCAGCATAGCTACAGCAACACAGTGTCAGTGTAGACATTGTGTCCTCTTACAACAGTGGAGGGAGTGTCTTTCTTGTCTATTTCACCACTCATGAATTCTGGCTCATAATTATTATTAATCCTATTTATTATGGTAGTGCCTGAGGGACAAACAAGAATGGGGCCTCATTGTGCTAAATACTATATGAAGAAAGTAATACAGTTCTTGTCCTGAAACACTTATACTCTACATAGACAAGACAGGCATAGGGTGGGGAAGGAGTATAATACTCAAGCAGAGTGATTATAGTGATGGCAGCAAAAGTCCTTTTTATAATGTTTGTTCAGGTGATTGGAGTTACTTAGGACAGATAAACTAAATGGAAAGAAAAGGTTAGGGGAAGGGTGACATGGGGGACAGGGCAGGGAAGAACGAGGAGAGAATGGTAGGTGTGGAGTGAACCTGAGGTGAAGCAACTGTGGAAGGGGAGGGAGAAGGTTGGTGCAAACTACTAATCATAACAGGGCAGAGAAAATACAGTCAAAACTGAAAAGTTCTCTGAAATATTTGACGTTTCCTGTTTTGGCTGCTTCTGCAGCTACAGTCTCTAAATGGCTCCTATCTGCTGTTTTCCCACAAATGCCCAATGGAGGGAAGGGGACAAGGCACTATCATGGTCTCAGTGCCACTGATGGGGGTAGGAGCATGACCCCTCTGGACAGTTCTGGATCCAATGGGATACTGGGGGAAGGGGAAACACTGAAGCATGTCTGTGCATGAGATCAGCATTCCCCAAACAGGCTTCACTAAGAACTGTACTTTTGTTTCTATGACACCACTTGTTTTCCTTTATACCTATCTTCATATTCTGTAAATGTTCTGATGAGATGAGATCTTATACCTAACAGGATTCATCCTCAGCCCAGGCCTACGCTTTACTTTGCAAGTGCCTTATGTTTGTGTTTATCAAAAATACAAATGGCTTCAGAAACCGTGTTTTTCAGCTTTCTGCAGAGCCCTGATCAGCAGAACTTTCTAGAAAGGCAAAAAACCAATTTTCTTTCTCCTTGAAGTTAATATTAATACCAGCTTTATACTGGGTGCCCTTGTCAGATCAAGTGGTAATATCTTGGCATTTCCCTAGGCTGCTTGAAATTAGAAGTGGGGCAAGTCTGTGCCAGTGATTCTTGCAAAGCTCAATAAAGTATTCCCTCTGAGTGATGTCCAATGACCTCATTTTGACCAAAGATGTAGGTCGCCATTTCTCCCCAAACTGAGGTCTAACTCCAGATAAGACTGGCTGGAGTTATGTAAATTGCTCTGAGGCAACTCACCTGATTTGTTCAAGCTATCACAAAGTGGTCTTCTCTTACATACTTCCAGGATTTCAACTTGCCACATGATCAGTGTATCTTTCCATAATGTCTGGCAAGAGCTGGAGTTATAAATCTACTTTTCCAGTAACTCTAGTAGCCTCGGCTTTCAGTAAAGCTATAAAGTTTCAGTGAAGTTCTCACTGTAGCACTGAGAACTATCTGCTGGTATCTCTGATCTCAATGACAAAGGCCTACGTGAAAAAGATGTCCCCCATTATCTTTTTCAAGGAGTATTTTGTTTAGAGAGAGACAATGCTTGCAAAAGTAACCACCTACTTTAGCACTATTTGTGAAAACATGTGGACCACATCAAAATTTTTATTTTTGTTGGTGATGTTCTGATGTCACCAGTTTTTATGCCTAGTGGTGGGAGCTAAGTGAAAAGGCCTGTATAGTGAGACCACTTACAGACAATCAGTGTCCTCCATTAGAAACAGCATGATCCTTATCACCAGCAAAGATAGTAGCAGTGGTATACTGGGGGAGGATGCTAACTGGGCTCTCAGAGGAGGAGCCACCTTCTCTGTAACTGATAGCCATGCTCATCATCAGGCCTGCTAGCAGCCAAGGACCTCCCAGCCCTTCCCCCACACACACTGGGTGCAACGAGGGAGCTACAGGGACCAGAGCCCATCCTGTCCTACGGGGGCATCTGGCCCTGTCATTCCCACTCAACTGCCCCCACTATCCCCACAGCAGCAGTATTGGGAGGGAGGAGGGGGGGAGAGCAGGAAACAGGCCTGCAGAACCCCTCCCCCATGAGGCACTGCTGACACTGATGTGGGAAGGGGCATAAAGGAGGTATTGGCTAGCATGCACTGGAGACCCACAATATGTTGCTGGATAGTAGTGTTTACCTTCAGTAGTGACACCAGGCTAAATCTGAACTGGTGCACACTGAGGATCAATAAGGCTTTATAAAATAGAGTGGTAGGCCATAAATAATTAAATAGTGCACTAAGAAAGATTCTCTGTGCCTGCTTGTTGTCATCTGGGCAGCTCTCCCTCACATTATTCCACGGCGAGCTGTGGCAGGGAGGAAAGTAAGGTGGTGGCAAGGCACAGGAACTGGCAAGAGCAACTAGAAACAATCTGCATATTATAGCATGGCTATCTACCACAGCAACCAAAGTGACAGCCCAATTCTTCCTTAATCTTTTAGGTACAGTAGGAAATCCCCATTCATTTACTATATCTTCCCCGGAAAGATGGGGATAGATAAACTGCTTAGTATCTCTGTGGCTGCCCCTAGCTTAGTTTCAGAGCACTCAGGACTCTACCTGAATGATGCCAAGTTCCAAAGGGATAGCCATATTAGTCTAGTTCAGCAAAATAAACAATGAGGCTGGTGGCAGTTTTAAAGACTAACCAATTTATCCTATGAGCTTTCGCGGGAGAAAAATCCCACTTCATCAGATGCTTGAAGATGTGTCTGACAAAGTGGGATTTTTCTCTCACAAAAGCTCATGCAATAAATTTATTAGTTTTTAAAAGTGCCACCAGACTCCTTGTTTGTTCTACCTGAATGAGTCTTTTGTTTAATTTTTAATATTACACATTATTTGATCACCTAACTGTAATTAAGACAGCTGGACTTGGTGGCTCATGGAATAAGGATTTTCTTTTTAGCAAGCGCATGCCCCCAGAGAAATCACCATAGATCTTTGGCTTAGTCTTTTCTGCATTAGTCCACCACGATGCCTCTCATGAAGTTGAGCAAGGGAACTAGTGCTAATTTTATTGATGTATCCTTTGGGACGCTGTCCCAATGATCCTGGAAGAAGCATAACAGAGCCTGGACACTGCTCAAAAAAATATTTTAAGTATTTAGTGATTGCCTTCTCCTCAAAACTGCTGGGCTTATTGTCTTCTCTCCTCAAAAATGACCCTTTGTGTGTGTCTTATGGAAGGACTGAAGTTCAAACATGGAATCCCCCTTAGGCTTTCTCCCTCTCTTTACAATGTGAGATCCCTACTGGTCTGCATTTTCTTAGGAGGGCACAGCCTGGGAAATGTGAAAGGATTCCCTGGTGGGCCCACTATAGAGGATGAGGGTTTGGATTGAGCTAGGAATCTTAATTCATTCTTGGGCACTGACAGTGTCTTTGCTTTCCATCACATCCCAAGACGACACAACAGAGCTCCACTGCCAATGGCTGTTAAGGCAGAGTCTGGACACTTAAATGCGATTTTCCATCTGGCTAGCTGCTGCTCTAATGTCATTTTGTTCAGGTACATGGGAGAAGAGGAACTGCTTGCCCCTGCAATCAGCTATTTCAAACCTGCCTGCCTCTTTGCCTGCTGGAGAAGGGACAACCTCAGGCTGACTAGGCTAAGACTTTCTTATCCTAGGTCTTTCCCTGAAGCTTACAGAGGTACAAGCTGCTGCAAAAACCTCAGAAGAAAAGTAGAGCAAGAGGGAAGTCTCCCCAAAAAGCAAATGTAGCCCTAGGAACTCCCCATGACATATCAGTCACATTGTTGAGTCAAACTGTTCATCAGAAATTTGAAATAAAGTTTGAAATTTTACTCAGAAAAACTGGGCATGCTTGCCCCTGTGCATCTCCTGGAGAGGACTGCAGGAAATGGGCCAATCCCCTGCTGCCAGTGAATGACAAGTCTGGCTCTGCTCCAACCTACAAACAGGCTGAAAACTATACTAGAGCTATGGCCCTTAGTACAATGAAGAATATTTTTACAATCTGCTCCCCCAATTAATTAAAGGCACTGGTTCTCTACAGAACCAGTTAGAATTAGTTTTGGAGTTTTCTGTCTAAACTATTCTGGAGCTAGGGAAGTTGGGAGGTAGAGGAGCTAAAGCACAGAGAAGCTCAGCTTTTTAAATTCCCGTTTCTTCTTATTATGGTGTAGCATTTGACTCTCAGTCGGGGGAAAAACACAGTCCTATTCCTATGAAGTTTCTAGGATACTGGTTTAAATGTAGCAAAGCTTGGCAATGGGGGCTCAGCCTCAAAGTCAGATTTAAAATAGTAGTCTAGCTTCCTCTTCCATGGCAGTCCCACTTTAAATTACTGAACTTTGTGAATTAGCAAGTAAAACAAACAGCACACCATCTTTGAAAGTGAAGAAAGGCCATCCTTTTGTGCAAATTCACATGGCTCTGCAATGCGTAGTTTTAAACTGAAAAGTGTCATGCATATTGTAAGTGATTACACTTTGATTTGGAACGAGTTTCAAAAGACAATCATGACATTTTCCAGGTTCTACTCCACTGAGTAAAATAATGTGAAACATATGGCTAATATCTCTTCAGCACAGGATCATCACAAACGAGATGTTTTCAGGCCAGTTACAGGTACCTATGAAATTAAGTTGCTAATTTACAAATGGTAAGTTTAAAACATGAGTATAAAACTAAAACAAAAAAGAAAGTTTATTATGACCAATAGAAACACAGGTCACCTAATATTAAGCTGCCAACCGGTCACAGATCATTACGTAAGGAAACCATGAGGATTTCATCAGAATCTATTTCTTTTCTACCCATATAATTAAATCTCTTTGAAAACTAGCACTCAAGCTCTATTTTTGAGGGACTTGAGCTGTACCCAAGCAAAATTATTAGTGACAGTTGAATCTAGAGGTAATTGCAAGAACATGCAGGCACTATATGTGTGCAGATTTAGAACCCTTTATGCATGTGAAATAGTTCAAAGATTAGCCCTGGAAGCTAGAGGAAGAGACAAAACTACTACATGAGAGACCTTGGTAATATAAGTTCCAAAAGGGTAGCTATGTTCATCTATTGCAGAAAAACAAGAGTCTGGTGGCACTTTTAAAGACTAAGAGATTTATTTATCGCATGAGCTTTCGTGGGAGAAAATCCCACTGCGTCTGACGAAGTGGGATTTTCTTCCACGAAAGCTCATGCGATAAATAAATCTTTTAGTCTTTAAAAGTGCCCCAGGACTCTGTTGTTTTTCTTGGTAATACACAAGCCTGAGAGCAAGCTTAATGGAAATTCTAAGGAGAACTGATGGAGACTAGTCCTCTTTCCAAGGCTTTATTACTGATGTTTCTAAATCCAGAGGATAAAGGAAAACATTGGGTGTTGGGGGGGTTTGAGGAGAGAATGTAATTTGTAGAAAGAGTATTTTGCATGGTATGTAGGGGAATGATACAAGGAACACACCTACTTTAAAAAAAGCTAACATCATTTAAGTGATAGTTTTTTTGTTTGGTTGGTTTGGGGGGGGACACTGAAAGCAGCACTCCAGTCCTGATTCTTAACACTGATGCTGTTTAATAATTGTTTTGTACATTTGTTGTGGAGGGCTCCCTGCAGAATGAAAGACAACCATTTGAATTCAAAGCATGAAAGTGTGGTGTGTTATAGGAACTGAGGCAGTGGCATCATGGGATCCTTTTTGTTTTGAATGGGAATTTTTTCTACATCCCTCATTGACAATCCAATCCCTATCATAGCCCCACTTTGAAAACTAATTCCCCTCCCTTATTTTTTTCCCCACCTCATTCACTGTTGCCCACTTTCCCTGCTCCCATGCTTTTGGGAACTTTCCACCACTTTCTTTTCTCCAATCCCTCATTACTTATCAAGAAAGAACATCACAGAAAACAGCTTTTGTCATTCATCACTCTGCTACTTCCCTTTCCTTCACCATCTTGCTATTTAGACTAATATCTTCAGGGAAGGAAAATTAAACTGTATATTACTATAGATCATTTTCATCATCTTCAAGTGGTATTCTTTGTCCACAGTATGAAAATTGAACAGTTTTGTATTGTTGACATTACATTACTTGTAGCAGCACCACTCAAGAGTGCTGACTTCAAGTGTATCATCTAGCCGTACTCTTGGGCAGAACTAATCACAGCTATGAAAACAGCATCAACCAGTAGTAGGCTGTCTTTACTAGCACTCAATGTTGGCCAACACAGGTTTATGTAAATGGTGTTAGCAACTGTGCAAATGTTTTTCAAAAGCTGCCCTAGTGGGAAAAACAAGTCCTTAGTTTTTAACAACCAACCATTCAGATACATAGCTTTTGTAATTCTGTGCCCTATCTTGAGCAATGCAGAGTATCTTCAAGTATCAATGAGAACTAAATAAAGCATGTTCATGACTTTGCAGGAGGCACTTAGCATCTTGCAGGACTGGGCCCATTAAGTGTTTTATCTGGTAATCTCATGTGTGTAATAATACTGTTAAGGATTAATTAGTTTAATAAGTATGGACTTCTGGGACTGTATCCTGCCTCTTTAATATACGAGTTTAAACTCAAACCTTCTTGAAAAAAAGTCACACTATTTCCTGATCTTAAGTGAAAACTGTAAATCTTACACCGAGATAACTGAGAAACAGTTTGAGATGTAGTTGCCTTTATGAAGAATTAGTTTTATAAACCAATGAATGGGTTGTGCACATTATTCTAATCCTTAACCTCCTTTCAACATGCTTCCCCATGTTTTCCTTGAATCTATTTCCTAGATCATGCCTTTATTTAGTCTAATCTTGCAAAATCATTCACAAAGATGCACCCTTTTGGCCATAGCAGAGTCCCTCTAAAATCAATAGGAATCTCATAACAATGGTCAACCTGAGAGATTACCTGATACTTAACACTTTGAGGACAGGATCATGTGCGTTTTATAGTTGCCATACAGTGACTAGCAGGTTTTGGAGAGCTAACACAACAAAAATCTTTGTTCCTCCAGCAGTTGGTTTAATTGGTTGTCCACAGCCCCAGAAAGTAAACTGATAACTGCCTGCTAATTTGAAAATACAATTTCTAAATCCCAAAGGAGATGTTTCTGCACAAAGCATTTATCTTCTTTCTCAGCTGACATACTTCAATCTCTCAGACGATGCAGACAAGGGATTTTGGTGATGGGTGCACAAAACCTGTTGAGGAACTTGGTAAAACTTATCAGCCTTTGATATAGAAGGTGAAAGTGTCATCTAGCTATCCCTGATTGCCAAGAAAGCATTAATTCATAGTTAAAGTGATCCTGTCTTTATCCTTTGATACTAGGAAATAAATAAATTATACGCCTTCTGGGTTGACAGAGTCCTGAAATTCAAAGCATCTGCCATTAGAGGAAATGTAAAAGAAGCCATGACATTCTCAGTTGATGACAGATTAAGCTAGATTATCTTTGTCTGCAAAATATCATTTCCTGTATCCTACATATGATATATCTTTCCAATTCAGACAGATCATCTACAACATGGCTAGTGGAGGAGAGGAAGGAAAATGTGATTCCATTGCTGGAGGGAGGATATGAAATGCTTAAGGACCATGATTCTGCAAGCGAATGGAAGAGTAGATTGGACTGCAGACTTAACCCCACTCCTGTGCTCTGAAAAATACCTGAAGAGGAGGCCAAATTCATTTAATAGCAGCCAGAAAGAGGATGCTAAATGAGTTCACCACAAGAGACTTCTATTTTTAAGTCTCCTAACCAAGGCAGAAAATAATGTCATTACAGTTTGGGCTAGTTTATTCCAAGGGGTGACCAGGCAGACCTCTAAACTTATCCCCAATGGTACCAAAGTCAACTCTGACAATTCCTAGAACAGAGGCATCAACAGAGGGACGTTCAAAGAAACAGTCATAAGATACAATCAATGGTGTCAAGTAACAGGAGCAGCCTGGTACCAAGTGATACAATCTCTTCACTTTAGGGGGGAGAGACAAAATCCAGAGAATTGGCAGCACTATAAGATGCACCCTTGGTTCTGGGGAAGTCAGAACCAGGATTTCTGAGCAGCAACTTTGATATTTATCTGTACAAATGTTTCTTTGGAGATCAACAGTTCTTTGGGACCAAATACACCACAGAGCTCCTTTTTCCTCTTGTAGTCAAGTCAATTCAAGTCCAACTACAGTGCCTGATCCAATGGTGGCATGGTACCAATGGTAGAGCAAGGGTCAACAGATACCTCTGAGCCCATGAATACCCTCTGCACCAAGGAGCTGACAACAGCCGCCTAAGCAGACATACGTTGACACTCCAACACTGAAGGTCCTTCAGTGGTAGCATTTGCCAAGAATGCCTTTGTTGCATTACATGTCAAGGCTACCTTCATTGATCCTTTGTTGCAGATTCACAGAAAGGTGTTGGCTCAAGCAGAGTCAAACCCTGCTTTTAGAGGATGACTTTAGCCCTGAACAATTCTCAGGTGTTTTACCAGCATAAAATTTTCTTTCTGGTAGACCAAGCATCTACATAATTGAGTCCTATCAACAAACCCCTCAGATTTTGCTGGCAAAAATTTACCAGTCTACCAAGCAATCTATGCCTTCTACCACCAAAATCCTGGTGTTGATGCAGAAGTATCTGTACAGATTTACATCTTCCAGCAATGAGACCCACAATGCAGCTGTCCCTACAGCAGCGATCTCTCCGGTCCAGTATTTTGAACTCTGATACCCAGAAGTCAGTGACTAGCAGGCCACGTCTTCCCATTTATAAAGCCCAGTATATTTTGGAAATGCCCCTTTCCCTATCAAGTCTGCAGACATAGCTGCATAGGCATGGCTCCAGTTCACCCTTGTCTTGCTGCATGAACCTACCACCTCTCTCCTGGACTTTCTGGTATGTGGGAAGAGGAACGTGTACAAGTACAAACTTCCACAATTCTCTGGGAAGAATGATGGCGTCCCAGCAATACAATACAAAAATATCCCATAGCTGGAGACTGATAGAGTTGGGGATTGTAGCATAACATACATTATTTGGACTTAACCCCTCTCAGAGCTATTGTTTCAAGCTATGCAAACTCAAGAAGACCACACCACATCAGTTCGCACTCAACATAGTTTTAAAGGTTTCTCTAACTGTACAAGTTACTTTTTTTTTAAAAAAAAATTAAAGCAAAAATTCTAAAGCACAGTTCTGCAGAAAAAGTAAATTCTGCAACAAATTTCAAGACCACAAAACTCCAGGGTACGCCTGAGCCAGATACTTACTGCTCATCCCTCTCACATCTGAGCCTATATTTTCCCCTTTCTAAACTCTGATACTACCATGTCCACAGGCTATCATATGAAATTTTATAAATGCTATATAGTGGTATGTGGAGTTTACCATGCTAGTAGGTGGAAAAAACACAAGTTATGGGATCCTAAAAATATAAACCTAGGCCCATGTAGCAGTTTTTAAAGGAAGGTGAAAAGTTTGAAAGTTTCAGGCTTATGGGGGGGGAGAGGGGTGTGAACACACACTTGGCCAGATTCTTATCTGGTGTAGACTAGCATGGTTCTATTGAATTCAAAGAAGCCAAACTGATTTACACCACATGAGGATCTGGACTACTCTTTAAAAAAAGACCTAGAAGGATATTTTGTGCTGAGCTGTACCCTCAAAGGGAAGTTCTCTTCCAGCCAGATTCAGGACTCTTATGGACCTTTATGCTGCCAAAGTAACATAAAAGGACAGTGTTGGAAAGGAGATTTTCTCCCGATAAATAATTTCCAAATTATCAAGCTAGATTCCATTCTTTACCCCCTACTATCCTAATAAAAGAGAACCTATGGAAAATTTCAGGCTTTTCTCAAACAAAACTTACAAGAGTCCAAAAAATCAGGAACAACCTCACAATCCTAACTATAGTGTACTTTAGGATAGGTATAATTTGTATTGGTATAATATGACTAATGACTTTATAGTAGAGTATTATTGCTGAACATGCATTCATATAACAGTGTGTCTTAACAGTTCTTTTGCAGAACAAGCATTTTAAGGCTTATGTGATGTTGCTCTATAAAAGAATAAAAAGTATGTGAATAATTACAGCCATTACAATAGATTAAGATTCTAGGGGGCAAAGAAACAGCAGCAGTATATTTCACTTAATATTGTAGACCAATGAAAATTAATGAGACTAATCCCTTTTTCTTGTTTTTTCACATGGAACAGTTAGGAATTTAAAAGCAATCATTCTCATACTTCTTCCATCAGGATGACAAAACCACCCCATGACATTATATGCCTTACACCTTCATCTTACTTGACTATGCCATCACAACCACTTTTTTATTAACAAAATAGTATCTTAGAACTATTAAAAGTTGCCTTAAAGTGTTACAGATTAAAGTAAATATGAATCCAGCATCTCTCTTTTTATCCTGTTCCACAGCAGGCTCCTTATCGCGCAATAAAGCTGCCTGCATACACACGATCATTTTTCTTGTTGCGTGGCAACACCCTCTTGCCGCGCAACAGTTAAACCACTCAAATCGAGAGTGGTAAGCATTACTGCAGAACAGTTGGGAGACCCTGCCGCCACCCAAAGCCCCGGGGCTGAGCTAGGGAGCTGGCTGTGGGCAGTGCATGGTGGGACAGATGCCCACATGCACTGCTCTTGTATCGCAAAAGAGCATTCACACGGGTGAACGCTCCTTTGCGATATAAAGAGAATGTGTGTACACACGAAAACGCTATATTTATATTGCTTTCCTTGTCCCGCAATAGCTTATTGCGGGACAAGTTTGTCATATGTACATAGCCTTAGTGTGATAGGCAATGAAACTCCCTAGCCTAAGGAGAACATGAAAGACTTCAAAGATGGGTAAAAACATGGTGGATAAAAATCAATTATTTTTAAAAAAATAAAATGGATTTTATTTAATTTCCTAAATCTATTCAAAATTATATTTGAAGTTATAACCTATATTAAGTCCTATAGGTAATATAATTAGCCTTTTAAATGAAATTTTAAAAAACCATAAGTAGTACATATTAGCTGCCAAGCTTTAAAGAGTCAAACCACTGAACTGGTGGAAGTCGTTGACTAAGCACTCAGAACCAGAAGGTTTGTTAAAATGCTAAACCAGCTTTTGACAGCAGTAGCCTCTTTTTCAGCCAAGAAGAATATTTTCTTCTCTTCAGTTTATTCAATTAGTTCAGTTCAGTGACTAGTTCATTCAAAGCTGAAACACTGATGGAGAGTTAAAATCTCCATGAATAGAAAACGAGGTGAGAAGATGGAATCTATCAAGCTCCAAAATCTTGAAAGGCTCAGTAAACAGAAACAATTAATTCAGTTCACTAAATGTAAAATGTGTTTAGGTAAACACATTTTTCTTACGTATACAGCACATTAAAGATCGTTTTACTTAATTAAACATTCTGAGATGCTGGTTTTGTGCATTTAATTGAATTCCAATTTCCATCCCAATGCGGCTTGATAAAAATCACAAGTAATACATTATTTAGGATATAAGAATGTATCATTTTCCATGTGATAGAAAACAAAAAAATAAAAATCCCAATAAATGTATGTTAAACTATATAATTGCTTAACGATATAGAGGGTGTACCCTCTTGGTTAGCAAAAAGTACAAATTTTAGCATAATGACTTTATTCATCCTAGTCAACATGTTTTAATGGTTACCAACTACAGAGAATCAAACTAAAAGAAACAAAAAAGATTAAAATCAATGTTTTAATTCAATCCATCCGGATAGACAAGGGAAGACATGGAAACAATGAAATAATACTGGTCACCAGAAGAGCAGCAGTCTCAGCACAACAACTACTTAACCACTGTCTTTATGTGGACATTGTAGAGAAGAGATTTTAAAGAGGGACTTAATGGAAAACAACAGAGGCTTAAAACAAGAGCATTCTAGGCCTGGCCTCAGCTGGCCTAGAAGTAAGGCGAAAAGAGACCTAATCCAAATGGGGAGTGGCAGGAACATGAAGATGCTGATCTTCAGTTCCAAACCCCACAGGCTCAGGATAAAAGGAGTCTGGAGGATTCAGCAGGGGACACCGCAGCTCCTCCTCCAATTGCTTTGCTGTTGAACAGGTCTGCCTACAAACCTGATAAGAAAAGAAGCAAGAGTATCACTTAGGCGTGGTTCACATATTAAAAGAAGTTGTTTGTGTTACATGGGCCCAGCTTTAAAAAAGGTACAACCTAAATTATACAGTATGAAAAGAGAGACGTTGATAGTACTGGACATACATATGTAGAAAGTGTTATTACTTTTAATAATCAGAATTTTGTCAAGCTTAATTTAAAGGATACTCATCCATTCTATGTATTACAGCAGTACCCACAAGTACCAATCAAATCAGGACCCTCTTATTTCAGGCACTATAGAAATAGTGAAGGATTGTCCCTGTCCAAAGAGCTACAAAGCAAACAAACAAGACCAAGGCTCTCCAAACTACAGCCTGGAAAGCAATGTCATCCAGCCCGCAAACGAGTTTGGAAAATCTAAGAAAAAATGCTGTTTCTCCGCTCGGCCAGGCTGGGTAGTTTTCAATCTCCCATCCTAAACATGCTCAGACAGATGGCTCAGGGCAGGAGCAGTCTGGCCAGAGAGCAACTGGAAGGTCCTGCAGCTCTGGCCAGGTAAGCGGAAAGGGTTGGTGAGCTGGCGGGCGGGTGGCGGGCAGGCAGGCCTGGTGGGTCAAAGAAGGAAATTTGATATGCTTCTATAAATGTTTGCCAGAGGAACACTTTCCCCATATGAGAATCTTCGCTCATGGTTTTATTTCAGTGTTTGCTACAACTTACATCTGTGAAAAAACATTTTCCAGGATGGAATTTGTGAAGTCTAACTACAGGTCATCTTTGTCTGATGAACATTTAAAATCACTTTTAGTGATAGGCAGCACAAAGTTAGAGCCCCAGTTGGATTTGATTTTATCAGGAAAGCGCCAGTTCCACTCCTCACACTAACAGTTGCAAGTAAGTCAAAATAGTTCAAAAACAGTAAGTTGCAATTTTCCACTTTTGATGGTGATGTATAACTTCTATAGAACAAAAAGTATTTAATGACTTCAAATATCCTTTGTTGTCTGAGCTTTTTTTTGGGTAGTCTGGCCCACTGGTAATGAAGTAAAAGCAGATTAGGCCCTCAGGTGAAAAACTTTGGAGACCCCTGAACAAGACTAAAGGTAGACAAAACAGAATAGTTAATGTAGGCAAGCATATTCTACATTCTACAATTAGCCAGATACAGAATGGAACAAAAAGGTGAAGGAAGACATGTTACTCAAAGCAAGTTTTAGTGAATTATGGAGAAGGGTATCTGAAGAGATTACCAGACAGTTTCAAAGAGGTACTTATCTTTTTCTTGATACAGCAGAACAGCAGATATATTTAAACAATCAAAGCTAAAAGCTCTCTCTTCATTTTCAATGTTAATTAACTGAAAAAAGATCTGATTCATTCTGTATATTCCATTTACTTTTAAATGGACTGATTAAAGAAGGGAAGACAAGTTCCCTCTAATGGCAACTGTCAAGTCAAACTAAAGACAGATCATGCTTCAATGTTTGAGTCAAAAGAACTAACTTTTATCCCAGCTCATATACATGCTAACTTTCACTCAAGAAATTAGAAAGCTTCAAGACTGTCCCTTAAAACTGCTGACACGTATGACTTAAAATTCAGTTTTACTAAAAAAGTTCACCCTCTTTTCACCTAACAACACACAGCTAATGTAACATGTTTTATTAAGCCTAAACTATGCCATACTCTGTCATAATCATCTAGCTGTACTTCAAGAAATCCTCAGATCTAGGGTCAGATCATTTTAGTATTAATAGGATTAGCTTAACTAGAAACCACACTGATTCTAGACAAGTATTTCATTTTACACTTGTATTTCCCAAGATACAGGGCATGCCTCCTTGAGGGAGATGAAAGGGAACAGAAGAGGTAGGAAGAGACCTCAGTTACTCTCCAGTCTCAGTTTTAAAAAAATCTCTAACTATTATGGTTGTTAAGAAACACCAAGGTAATATTTTTAAGGTTAAATGATTCAGACAGCCTTTAACTACAGATCCAACAGACATGACTGACCCATTTATTTTGATGGGTACTAACTCAGTTATGCTACTTCAAACATTACTTACTAGTTACACACTTTAAACAGTGAAGAAAGGATCAGTAGTATTATGAATGTCTACACAATCTACACCAAGTTGACCGATCATGTTGGGTAACCATGTAAGACAGGGTGGACTAGATCCAGAGGCTCCATGATGGAGGCCCTGCAGCCCTGCCTCAACCCATCCCAGAAAAGAGCAGAGGAGAAGTCCTCCAGGCAGCCTAGAGTGGCTGCAGCCAATCAGGGGTCAGAAAGCCCATATAAAAGCAAGCAGCAGAGGCAAAGCATTCAGTTGCTGCCTGGAGCTTAAAGGAGGAAAGCTGTGTGCCTGTTTGAGTAAAAGAGCAGCAGGACTGTGGACAGCTCACTGCAGGCAGAACTGAGCCCTATGCCAGCTAATGAAGACCAGGTGCCTGGCTCCTTAGAAGAGTAGCAGGACCATGAACAGGTCAGTACAGGAGGACTTAGCCAAACCGTGCAACAGTACTCTGATGGGTTCTGATGCTCTGGCTGCAGACAGTGTCCAGGGCAGGCTACTGAAAGGACTCCAACTGAGAGTACCAAGATGGGCCCCAGGGGGTTGTTGAAAAGGCACTGGAAGCTTAAAGTGCTATGGCGTCATACCAGGGCTGTGAAAAGAGCTAAAGACTGTATACTCTAGAAGGGGAGGACAGCATGACAGACTTGGCTGGAGAACTGAATCAACAAAAAACTAGCCAAGAGCAGTACTGGCCAGGGGGTAGGGGATGGTGCCAGACGGTGCCCACCTATTGTAAGACTAAAGATAGAGAAAGGCTCACACCTGACTAGAAGGGGTGTGGCACTTGTGAGAAGTGGATGTCACCCTGCTAAAACAAAAAAAACCACAGACATATTGACAAGAAAAGGGAGCATTTGTGAGGGATGGGTGCCAGCTCTGTTACAACATATATGTGGCAAGGTTGAAGGTGAATGTGACTGATTTCTTTTTCCTCAAGTGGGAGGGAATGACTTAGATTTCAAAAGAGTGGGAAATTCTGCAGTAATCCAGAAGTGACCATTCTTAGTTTGACACTTTATTATCTAATGCTTTGAGATTAATGTCTATCATCTTCCATAAAAACTGCTGAACATGATCCTTTGATATATGTTGCAAATCATGTACATATTGTTTGCTTTATAAACAATCTACCACCACCTTTGGGGGAAAGCTTTTTTGTTTTTAACCGCCTGCCCCACATCCCTTCCATGTACTGGTTTGCCATTCAAAAAATGGCTTGATTTGGAAATCAGACACAGAATTAACCACTGACCTTTTTTTAAAGGAATATAGAAGTCCAAAAAATATAACTCTTATAGGAAAGTCATTTTTACACAAGAGACATGACTCAGACTAACTTTATCAATAAGGCACCCTAATTGAATCAACAACAAGCAGGAAAAACTAAGGACTTTTCAAGAGTAGAGTACTAAAATACAAACCTGTTACTCAGACAACCACAAAGTGTGTGAGGAAACAGGAAAGAGGCTATAGCTAAACTGCTGATTAAAATGAATGGTCTCCTCATATGACTTTTTCAGGTACATACCCACTAAAGTTGCCATTGGAAAGATATGGCTTTCAAAGCTGAGCTCTCTATTTCCAATGTTTCAAGGCACAAAAGAGGAGCACTACAGCCTAAATTGTTCACTCAACTGAGTTAAAAATCAGAAGTGTTAGATCCCTATCCTGATCGAAGAGAGAAACAGATTCATACATTTTAAGATGTAGCCTTTAAAATACAGGAGACAACAAAGGTTCCAGAAGTAATTCTTCCACTCTACTCCATCCTGATTAGGCCTTAACGGGAGTAGTGTGTCCAGTTCTGGGCACCTCATTTCAGGAAAGATGTGGACAAAGTCCAGAGAAGAGCAACATGAATGATTAAAGGACTGGAACACTTGACTTATGAGGGAAGACTGAAAGAGCAGGGTTTG
Organism: Pelusios castaneus; assembly: GCA_007922175.1. Classification (NCBI taxonomy): domain Eukaryota; kingdom Metazoa; phylum Chordata; order Testudines; family Pelomedusidae; genus Pelusios; species Pelusios castaneus. The sequence goes on from ML685787.1 coordinate 20,065,980, forward strand.
TTTAGTCTGGAAAAGAGGAGACAGAGGGGACATAACAGTTTTCAAGTACCTAAAAGGTTGTCACGAGGAGGAGAGAGAAAAATGTTCTCCTTAACCACTGATGAAAGGACAAGAAGCAATGGGCTTAAATTACAGCAAGTGAGGTTTAAGTTGGACATTAGGAAAAAATTCCTAGCTGTCCGGGTGATTAACCACTGGACTAAGTTGCCTAGAAAGATTGTGGAATCACCATCATTGCAAGTTCTTAAGAGCAGGTTAGACAAGCACCTGTCAGGGATGGTCTAAGAGGGTACTTGGTCCAGCCATGAGTGCAGGGACTGGACTCGATGACCTCTCATGGTCCCTTCTAGTTTCTATGATATTGCCTTCCCCTCTTTAGATTTTTTTTTTTTGTTTTTTTTAAAGGCAAAAAGACTCCCAAATCTGTCCAGTTGTGAAAAACTCTAAAGTTTACTTTCTTCATGAGGTATAATATTTTTTCTTGGACTCATATCCCTGCACTGTATCACCATCTACTCCAGGTATCTCGCTTAATTACTAAAACAAAACATTTAAGAACCAATGGGACCAAATTCTAGAAAAATCACTGATGATCTAAGAGGTGTCTTTCATATCTAAATCACAGTTCTGCATTTCTTTTTAACTGGTATAGCAAGAAACTTTTGCTACACTAATTTTCAATACAAGAAATTTAATCTAATTGCCTTTTTCTACGAGTTATTTCTTTAACATAAAATGGAAAGCCTGATATGATACTCTACCACCAGAATATGCACACAAGATCAGCTAATCTCAATAATATTACTTGTTATGCAAACTGGAAGATGGGAAAGGGTATACTGGACTGGAGGAGGGGGGATGGGGCAAAAGGGTGATGGGAGGGAGCACTATTATGTGTCCATCTGTCTCAAACTTTAAGGGAAGAAGAGAACATCATAATTATCTAGTCTGACCTCCCACATATTTCAGGATACAGAACCTCATCCACTGACTCCTGCAATAGGCCCATAACCTCTGGCTCAGTTACTGAAGTCCTCAAATCTTGATTTAATGACTTCAAGTTACAAGGAATCTACCAATTACTCCTCTTAATCAGCAATTGATCTGTTCCGCACATTGCAGAAAGAGATGAAAAATCCTTAAGGTGGTATCTGCTACTCTAACCTGTTGGAAAATTTCCACCAATCCCAAATCTGGCTACCAGCCAGATCCTGATATGAGAAGAGCCAGCCAGAAACCCCAGAAAGAATCCTCTCTAATGCCTAATCCTCTCTACCAGATGCCATTGAAGTTATTTGGTAATAGCACATGTAGATACATTATTGTAGGCAACCTCATCATACCTTCTCTTCCAATTTGTCAAGCTCACTCCTAAAACAAATGAAGTGTTTTGTTCCCACTACTCCCTTAGAAAAGCTGTTGTAGAACTTCACCCCTCTGATGGTTGGAAATCTTTGTGTAATGTAAAGCCTAAACTTGTAGATAGCCAGTTTACATACATTTGTTCTTGTGGCAACTCCTTTCCTCTGGTGTTTGCTCTCTATAAATACATCAGACGGATAATCATACTTCCCCTCAGTCTTTGTTTTATTAGTTTAAACAAGCAAAGCTACTTAATTTCCTTTTGCAAATCAGGCTCTTCATCCTAGTAGACCTTCTCTATGCCTGTTCCATTCTGAATTCATCTTTCTTAAACATGGGAGATCAGTACTCCAGTTGAGGCTCAGCAGTGCCTTGTACCTGGCAGTAAACTTCCTTCTCACTTACCATATTTTAAGATTCAGTTACCCTTTTTTTATGGCTGCATCTCACTGGTGGGTTGCGCAATCAACCAATACACAAGTTTTTCTCCTATTCTGTCACTTCTAACTAGTAAATCCCCAGCTTAAAACAAGATCTCGTCATAAGTCCCTAAATTCATGAGCTTGCCCTTCACAATACCAAACTGCATCCCATTTCCATTACTCCGGTTTTCATGGACATCCAAATCTTCTTGTACGATGCAATATTCCAGTCGTCATCTATTTTGATGATATTTCCCTCTTTTGTCATCCACAAGTTTTAATAGCACATTCACATTTTGTGTGCCAAAGTCATTAATGAAAATGTTAAATAACATTGGTTCCAAGAGAAATCCTTAAGGAACTCCACTAGTAACCTACCTCTAGTCTGACAATTCACCTTTCAGCATAACCCACTACATACTGATTTAACCAGTTCCTTACCAACCTTTCAATTCCCATATTTAATCCCCATCTTTTCCAATTTAACTAATATTGTATCAAATGCTTTACTGAAATCCAGATAGGCTAGATTTACTGCATTTCCTTTGTCTAGAACAGGGATGTCAAACATACAGTCCACAGGCCAGATATGGCCCGCAAACTCTTCCATCTGGTCTGTGACTATGCACCACAGGACCATACTCTCTCTCCCCAACAGAGAGAGATAGTGTGGTCTTGCGGTATCAGAGTGCAGTCTCGCATACCCAGCGTGCCGCAAGAGAGTACACCCTAGTATTTCGATTTATGCCCACCGGAAGTACATTTAAGTCAAATCTGGCTTGCCACAGCAAATTAGTTTGACACCCCGGTCTAGAAAATGTTATCCTCTCAAAGAAAGATTGTCAGCCTAACATGATCTATCTTTTGTAAAACTATGTTTTTATATTTTACTTAAATTACCAATTACCTCTAACTACTCTTACAAAATGTTGTTCTAATAATTGTCTTTAAAACAAGGGGGAAAAAAAACAAGGGTTCCAAAAGATAATGCTCCCCCCCCACCTCCGCACCATTTAGATCTTAAAAAACCCCTTTCTAAAAAAGGCACAAAAAATAATGCTGCATATAACTCATGATAAACAGACCTATAGTATCCTAGGTCATTTCTTTTCCTGTCTTAAACGCACACACTACGTTTTCAATTTTACAGTTATAGGGTACAACTCCAAGCATATGAACTCGTTAAAAATCCTTGCTTTTGAGCTTGTGGATGGAGGATATCTAGGCCCCCATTAAAGGGGAATATTGCACTGACAATCCCTAGTAAGACAGTGAGTGCCTGTTTGATGATACTACTGCTTTACTACCCATTCAGCTATGCTGCCTTTTCTTGTTAGCTATATTATGGAAGTGACCCTACTCTGAACTCTACGCTGAGCAAGACAAACACCAGTGAATTATTGATCCTGCGTGGGAACTGGGTCCCTTCAGATCTTCTCTCCCATCCTGGGGGTCTTTCTAGAACCAGGAGACCAACTGCTAAGAGACATGGGTGGCACTGCTCTTTAGCCCCTATTCTCCGCCCTGTTCCTAACACTGCCAAATGTTTCTGAGAAGCTGAAAAACCTTCTTCAGTTCCAGTCACTTAACATTCCCACAACCCCAAGTTTAGTTCTGTCTGCTCATCTTAAGTGAGGCCAAAAACGTCTCCATCCATCACAGAAAACTTTCAAAAGGCTGTAAAGTTTAATTCATAGGTACACAGTGAAGCATACGACATCCCCGCTGAACAGCCTGCTCTCTTCTTCTAGGTTATTAGAAATGAATAGCCCTAAGACTATAACTAAAATGATTAAAATGTCTGTCACAAAGTTTACTTCCTTCACTTTAAAGTGACTATGGAAATCAATTTGGGACAGAAGTGCACCTCTATAACCCTTTTCTAAACCCCAGAACTTTTCATTCTAATATAGCTGCACAAAACTCTTAGATCATGAAGAGGATGATGGATGCCACCTCACTAGGGAGAAAGATGTCTATAGAATCTGTCCCTGTCCTCCAGCCCCTTCCAGGGCACCAATTTACCATTCAAACAAACCAGTCCTCACTATCAGCTGAAACACAGCAGCCTCCCTCCCTCACAGTTCCTTCCCATACATATCCCAAAGCCCCCCAATACCACCATCTCCCTACAGTCCCAAACTCAGCACTATACCTTCCATCTCTTTAACCTATCCCCTCCTTTCCCATTTTCCCTCCACATACCATCTGCCCACTGGGGCTTATCCACACATAGAAATATTAGGGAACTGACCCACTCTTAACTCCATGTGCAGACAAGTCCTTAGTCTCTCAATCTGCAGCCTCCTCTCTGATTCACGCCTCATAAGGGAAGAGTGGGGAAAATAACTTACCACCCAGGTCAGTCCCCCGCTGCCACCGCCACCTCCTCCGGATTTAGCCATTTTCTTCCCGTTGCCTCAATATAAATAAGGAAGAGCTAAAAGAGCCCAGGGCCAAGACAAGGCTTCACCGCTCACTTCAGGACTTCACACCAAGACTTGGGCTCCCACCCCCTTGCTAGTACACAGACACACACAGCTGGGCACACTCCACACCCCTTATGCCTGTACACACACACACACAGACAGAGCTGGCTCGGGCCCCCCCCCCCACCTCCACACGCACACACACAGAGCTGGCTCGGGCCCCCCTCCCACCTCCACACACACACAGAGCTGGCTCGGGCCCCCCTCCCACCTACACACACACACACACACAGAGCTGGCTCGGGCCCCCCCTACCTACACACACACACACACACACACACACACAGAGTTGGCTTGGGCCCCCCCCCACCTCCACACACAGCTGGCTCGGGCCCCTCCCCCACCTACACACACAGAGAGCTGGCTCGGGCCCCCCCTACCTACACACACACACACACAGCTGGCTCGGGCCACCTACACACACACAGAGCTGGCTCGGGCCCCCCCTACCTACACACACAGAGAGCTGGCTCGGGCCCCCCCTGCACACACAGACAGACACAGAGCTGGCTCGGGCTCCCCCCTTGCGGGCACGCACGCAAACACACACAGCTGGCTTTGGTTTGCTCCCCTTTCACACCACCGCGCTCGCGCACACACACGCCTGGCCCCGGGCTCCCCGCTCACACCCCCCACTGGGCTCCCGGTCCCCTCAGTCCCGGCTCGGCGCCTATGCCATGCTGAGGCACGCAGTCGCGTATGAAAGCCGCGCTTCAGCCTTCGCTCCGCGTGCGCAAGGCCGGCCCGCTCCGGAGCGCCGAGCCCGCACAAGCCGCTCGTCCGCCGGCCGCTCTCAAACTCGAGGCTGGGCGGCGACGCAGGCGGGCCCGGCCTGCGGGTCTCGCTCGCACCGAGGCGGCGGGCGGGGGCGGTTGGTCCCTCGGCGGCGCCGCGGCGGCTCCCGAGCCCACTACGGCCCCGAGGAATACGTTTAAAACGGGATTAAACGAGCCGGCCCAACCGCCGCGCGGCCGTCACCGCTTCCCCGCCCCCCGCCGAACTGAGGCCCAGCTCAGACAATAACTGCGCTGCCCCCGTCCGGCATAACCGCCGCCAAACACCTCCGGCCCCGCCCCCGACCATCCCGCCAATCAAAGGCAAGGGGCGGGCGCTCCGCGCCCAAAGCCAGCCAATCAGGAAAAAAATAACAAAGCGCCCCGGTGGGCCTAGGTGGCGTCACTGCGGGTGGCAACAGGAAGGAATATCCCGCCAAGAGGGGGCGCTGCGGCGCGGGGCGGAAGCTGCCGCTGCCGGCCGGCTTAGGGACGGTCCGTGGTGCTGAGGCTGCGGCCGGCCCGGCGCGGCGGCTGGGGTTGTGCAGTGGTGCTGCTCTGAAGAAGGAACAGGACGGACGGGGCGAAGCGGCCTAGTAGAAAAGAGCAGCCAGGAGGACTCAGACCCCGCTGTGGGGCTGGAGCATCATTTCTTCAGCCCTGAGCTGGCTGAAAGTGCCTGCTCCAGCCCGGGAACCTTTTTCCTGTGTACTCTGGCCATGATTGCAAGTGGGGCTGGGGGCTGCCACTCGACATAGAAGCCATTTTAGGATGATAGGTGGGGTGGGAGGCAGCGTGGCAGAGTATCTGCACTGCAAGTTTTAATCCTCTTGATACTGTCAGATCCCAGGGCTTCAGTTTCCTAGTCCTTAAAATTGGAGTGATAAAATATCCTGAAAGGGTCTAGTTTTGTAAACTAGATTAAATTAAGAAATACACATTATGGGGTCCAAATGTTAACCATCCTGTTTCTGCTCATTTCAGCTAGCTAGCAGCTGTACAGCTACCGTCTGCAATTTTTTAAAAGCACTGGTGGGATCACATCCAATGAAATCTAACAATTTTGCTGCCTTTCAAGAAATAATTAAAACCTTGCTTGTCTTAACTAAGAACAGAAAGGTCAGTTAATATGTATGTATGCCACTGCCCTATACTTGCACTCTCAACTGTGCTGGCAGGACGTTAGAGAGAGAGAAGGCATGTGAGGTGATATCTTTTATTGAGCCAACTTCTGTTGGTGAGATGGAGAAGATTTTGAGTCACACAGAGCTCATCGTCAGACCTGGGAAAGGTACTCTGAGCATCACAGTTAAATGCAAGGTGGAGATTGTTTAGCATAAATAGCACATATTTTAAGGGCCCCTTCAAGGTAGTGAGGCTCTTAGTATGTCTGCAGTCAGAGGACAAAAAGAGGCAATTAGTGTGTTGTAGCTTGTAATAAGGTATAAATCCAGTGCCTCTGTCCAGTCTGTGATATTTAGTATCTAGCAGAGTTATGGATTTACGTTCACAGGCTCATCTTTTGAAAGTGTGCAGGCTTCTTTTGGGGATGAGGACTGATAGGTCAGACATAGAGTGATTTCTTTGTGAAAAGTGTTCACCCACAAGTGATATGGTGCTTTATTTTTTTATCATTTTCCTGTGGTTTCACTCATATAGTTGTTATTGGGACATTTAGCACACTAGGTCATTGTATCTCAGGCTATGTACACACGAGAATACTTGTCCCGCAATAAGTTATTGCGGGACAAGTAAAGCGCTATAAATATAGCGCTGCTTCGTGTACACACGTGCACTTTCTTTCGCAAAGGAGCATTCACCCTGTGAATGCTCCTTTGCGAAAGAAGAGCA
>ML685787.1:20073276-20154838 GCA_007922175.1 Pelusios castaneus
TTACTGCGAGATAAACTGATCGTGTGTACAAGGCCTCAGTTGGTGTTCCATGGAATACCAGTGCTCCGTGGACACTGAAAGTGTTCTGTGACCAACCCTGACCCCCGTCCCTGCTGAGGCTGAGTGGAGAGGGGGTAGGAGCAATGCAGTGAGCAGACACGTGCCTGGGAAGTTTAAAGAGCCCCAGCTACAGCAAAGCTTGCAGGCATGTGTTAACATCTGCACCATCTTGCTGCTTTGGTGCAGCTGGAGCATTTTAAATTTCCTACCGCTGTTACTGCTGGCATCAAAATCACTAGGACATAACTTCCATGGCAAGACTTTCTTTGTTGAACCTTATTCCAAGAATAGATTAACCGTGTCCAAACATACAGGCCCAAAATTCCCATTAAAACTTCAGTGATATCATTTTCAGTTTTAAGTTGTGTGCATAATCATTATGTATCTATTTTTTTTAGAAAGAAATGCTTGTTATATTTGTAAAATTGTATTTTAACTGATTTCCTGAATCATTTTTGCAGAAATGCGTAATACACAGGTATTACAAACATTACAGCTGGTATATACCGGCTTTTTCAAGGAAGTTTTCATCAGGTGTTCTGCATAAAATAATTAATATCTTTAGGTGTTCCCCAGTCCACTAAAGGCTGAAAAATACTGCACTAGATGAGGTATACCATAGCAGAACAACAGACGCAAAAACTACAGACATTTCTCCATGACTCCAGTGATCAATACCACCCCCCTGCCCTCCCCCCACATCTTTCGAGATCCATGGATCCTACACTTACATATTACAACATCTGGTGTACTTGATAAATATTTTTAGCCAAAGATTTGTTGCTCTAGTAAATAATCACATAATAAAACACCTGTAATGGGACCTGATTTTCAGGTATTTGTCACATTTGAAAAATTATGATTTATGATGTAACAGACCAGACTTTTTCTGAGCCCAGATAGTGTGTGTATAAAGTTTAAAACTCAGTTTGTTTTAAATATGAGCATAAAAATGTGCAATATAAGCTATTTTCACATTGTGCCATGCAAACTCAGAGCTTTGAATTTAAGAAACATTATGGTCATATTCCAAAGGGATAGCCGTGTTAGTCTATTGCAGAGAAACAAACAGTGCTAGACAATCTTGAAGAAACAATGACAGATCTATGCTACAAATTTACAGCAATATACCTACATCGCATGGGGGTGTGAAAACTCTGTACCCCTTAGTGACACAACCAACCAAATCTTGGCATAGAAAGTGCTATTTTGAAGGTATGGCTTCTCCTGTTGATATAGTTACTGCCTTTGGTGGAGGGAGATTAATTATAGTGATGGGAAAACCTCTTCAGACAGCATTGTAGCATCTTCATTGCACTGCTGCAGCTTTGAAGTGTAGATCTGCCCTAAGCGTTTGCGTTTGCATAACATGTAACTTCTCCATTTGTAACAATTACTTTCAGCTTTTTGTAAAAGATGCAGGGGCCTGGCTACAAATGTAACCAGCCCTTTCTCCTTCTTGTGTTAGTCCCAATGTTTTAACACAAAAGGTGGGATTGATAACAGGCCTGCATCAGAGTCAGTAGAAAATTAGTATCTAAAGAGACTAAGTAGTTTAAACTGAAGAGTAGTAACTTAACAGTTTTTCTTTTCCTTAATGCTTTTCCCAGTAAGTAAAGAGATTAAAAATTGAGCAGCTGCTTGTGAAAAATCAATAATAATGTTCAGTTATCCCTCAGGGAAGCATATGAAGAATTTCTATTAAATTTTGCTAAATAAGCAATATTTACAGCTGCCAGTTTCTGAAGAGTCAATGAGCATAATATCTAAAAGTGCTGTAGCAGGATTACATGAAATAGTGGGAACTGTCCAGAAGGGACAGTAAATTGGCTTACCTCAAGCGGGTCCTCCTAGAGAGTGCTCCCCGCCCTTCTCACAGTCCTGGCCCTCCGGAGCTTTCCATCGGGCCCTGGCCCCACAAGACTCACCTGGCCACCCCCCACCACATGCCCCCAGCTGGCGGCTAGATTTGCAGCTGGCCTGCTTTTGAACTGTGCCTTGCAAATATCTGTACATGCTCGTGCTCTATACCATCCACTTCCTCGCCCTCGTGTCCTGCCCAGACACTAAATGGTGGGACCTAATTCCACCAGCAGAGGGTGAGGACCCCCGATGGGCCAGTCTGTATGCCACCTTGACACCACGGCCCGCCGAGGACCTCAGTTGGCGGCTCCTCCACAGAGCCATGAGCATGGACGTGTACTTGGCACGGTTCACCCCTCGCCCCAACACCTGTCCCTTGCACTCCCCATGTGTGGCCCCACAAAGTCATGGGACTTCCTCACAGCCTATGCTAAGGTCACCATTTACAAAACCAGGGAGAGGAGGTTGGCTGAGGGGGGTCTCTGAGACTGTGGGGCCTACTTCTGGTCCCTGGTCCATTCACAAATCCAGGCAGAGTTCCTCTGGGCAGCGTCCGCTGGCTCCCTTGACACCTTCTGGGACAGTGGGTGCTGTCCAGGGCTCTCTGGTTGGTGTCCCCTTTAGAGTTCCTAATTTTGAACCTTTGACCCTCACAACTGTTTCCTGTTTTTCATTAGTTGTCCTCCACAATCAATTGGATATGGGCCTAGTGCCTCCTCACCCTTAGGCAGGGGGAGGGGTTTTAGCAGTAGGCCCACTACCCGGTATCCAAATAAGAGCATCCATTGAGTTTTTCCTGGGGTAATCTTGTTCCAGGTGTTCTTCATCACAGCTCCAGTTCCCTTCATGCACTGAGATAAAAGGGAGATGGTACTGTCTGTGCCTGATTAAAAAGATTCATAGAGCTGCAGGTCGCTGGCATCATAGCTGGTTTGGCTCAAGATATCTCTGTTGGTACTACATGTATGTTGAGTAGTGGCATGATTGAGGCCTGTGAGACCAGGACTGAGCTCTTGGAAAAAAGAAATTGCAGCCCATCATGACTCTTTGGGTGCGTCTACACTTGTAAATTAAGTCGATTTAAGCTTGCTTAAGTTGACTTAATTTACTCTGCGACTACACTACATTTTCCTTAAGTCGACTTAAGCAAGCTGCTTAAGTTGACTTAAGGAAAATTAAGTCGATTTTACTAACCCTGGTTTAAAGTCGACTTTAGGCTTAAGTCGACTTTCTAAACTCAACTTAAGCCAGTGTAGACCTGGAGTAGCCCTAAGTCAACTTAGAGTCAACTTAGGGCTCTCCAGGACTTCCCCACTGCCCTTCCTGCTGGGGGATGGGCACAGGGGGAGCCTGGCATGCCCCCCCCCCCCACAGGGCAGGGCAGAGCCCTGCCTACCCTGCCCCTATGCCCTGCCAGGGTCCCTGTCCCCCTTTGCCCCATTGTACCAAGGTACAATGGGGCAAAGGCTGAGCCCCCTGGCAATTGGCAAGGGGTGCCCCTCCCACCCCCGTGGACCTCTCCCAGGTCCACCTAGCCCCTAGAAGTTGACCTAGACATTCAGTGTGGACACTCTAGGTCAACTTTGTAAGTTCCCCCCTAAGTCAACTTAATTTTGTAGTGTGGACATGCTAAGTCAACTTAACAAAGTCAACTTTAAGTCGACTTTGTTAAGTCGACTTAGCTAAAGTCGACCTAAATTAACAAGTGTAGACATAGCCTTTGGGATTTGTAGTAAAGAAGGTATCCTAGATAGTTTATAATTCAGCTGACTCTCTCTGGAAAAAATAGGGGTAGTTAAAGTATTACATTTAAAACATGAGATAAAATTTTCAGGGGAGTAGAATCTCTCTATTAGGAGAGTTCCCATTCCTATAGACAAAAGGGGGAAATCCAACAGCTTCTATTTTATGCGAAAAACTTGATACTTATTGTGTGAAATGTTTTAGGCCTTAAAATAATTCTGGGATGTGACAAGCACCTCAATTCCCACTCAAATTAATGAGACTTCTGAATGCTCAGCACCTCTTAGGGTCAGGCCTTAACTTTGACCTTAATGCAAAGACATGGTCTCTATTGGTTTCAATGACAACTTAACTGATGACAGAATTTTGATGTTTTTGGCATTAAGTTAATCACTAAGCCTAGCTCTAGTTTATATAGTGAGTCTAGCAATAGCTTTCATATTATAGACCAGTAAGATATTTTTTTAGTAACCATTGTGGTCATGTGTTGATGGCATTTAAAAATTTCAATATGTTTTGCTGTATATAGACTTACTATCAATTTTAAACCATTTGAGTCTGACTGCTTTTGTAGCTTGCAATTTAATAGAACTGCTATTTTTTCTTTTGTTTTCTTGGAACCAGACTTGAAGGGCAGGAAAATTGATTTGATGTGTGTTGAGTTGCCTATATCTGGAGCTATATACATTCAATTATTCTGAAAACACATTCAAATGCCAGCACTCGTCTAACTGTATAATCATAGTTTTTGCTTTCTAAAGGCAGAAGAAGTTACATGGCCAAAAACTGTATAGAGACGATGTTTGTTTTAAATTTTAATAAAAAAAGAAAAGAAAACATGATGCTGTTATGACACCCTGACAACTGTGAATCTACCATATTGTATCTTCCAATAAGGTGTGAGTGAACATGATGCATAACACTACAAAATACTTACATTTACAGAAAAGCAGAGTAATTTCCTGATTTTGTGTATTTAAAAATCTCAGTCAGAATGTATTAACATAGTTACTGTGTCTAATTTTATTTGATGAATGACAAAACTGTGAAATAATGGTTATTTACTGTGTTGTTATTGGCTTAACTCTAAATAGAATTTGGAGAACACACCCATTATGTGCTTCAAACAACTAGAAAACAATTTTATCTATAAAGGGAAGTTTTATGCAGGGATATCATATTTGTGAACATTGTTTTCTAGATGACTGCAGGTGTTTTTCACTGAATAGTAATTTATATTAAGCGAACAAGATCTGGAAGTGGCTGATGTTCAAAGAACACCCTGCCGTTACCTCTTTTTATACTGTTAAATGTTCCAAGCCTCCAGAGTTTTGAAACAGTGTCAGTCCTGACAGTTAGTTGTCAAGTCAGATGACTGTCTGGTGCTGTTCCTGAAATGTTTCTTCTTTGTACTTAATTCATACTGTATTTACTGAATGGAAAAGCTTAAGTGTCTAAGTCAAGGGTTTTGTTTTAATGTTCAGTTTTTAGTTTGAATGTTCAGACTATGGTTCTCCTGTTCTGTTTTTACTGTAACATTCCTATCTTTTCTTTCTACTCATGACTTTACTCTTCCCTCCTTTACCATGTGAGACACTTCCTATTTCCTTAATGCCTTCTTTTCTTTTTAAGTGGAAAAAGGAATCAAATACCATAATCTTTTATTGAAGCAAAACCATCTACATCATTCTCACTCCAGATTGGGTGCCAGAAGCATCCCTTCCTCTGCGGCTCACTAAAAATGTTGACTCCTCAGCATTTCCCTATTGGATTTGGTACTTTTAGCATCTCTTCACACCTGGAAAAGGGGATAAACAACTCCTTTAGTCCTTAAAGTCAAGTATGTGCTTGAGTGTTTGTTGAATTTGGATCTATGTCACTTTGCCTGACCAGCAGTCACCATTATACTTAGTAGATTTATTTCAAGTTGTGTTATTTTAAAAGCTGCAGAGCTTTTTTCTGCAAAAATATTGCCCAATGTACCACATCTGCAGAATAGTTCCAGAATGTTTCCTTCCATTCAGAAGTTCTGGTTTGCTAAGAACTCATGAAATTCAGTTATTCTAAATGTAATCTCCAGTGGAAAATGAAATTATTTTAAATATTTAATGTTCTGGAAGTTAGTAATGAATTTCTCCTCCTCACCGTTTCATATATGTGAAATAATATCTACTACCTACTGCCGGAGAAACACTGCAATGTTAATATTAAGGAAAGGTCTGGATAAATATATATCAAAATGTTAAAACTACTCAGTCTTCCTTTTTCCACTTCAGTGTTTTATTTACATAGTCCAAACCCATTTTGCAGTTTCCACAGCAAAGAAATCAGCAGACTCATTAATGTGGACAAACGTAGAAGAAATCTTGACATTAAATACTGTAGCTAAATTAATTCTGAAATGCTTAAGTGCAGCTATTTGCTCAGTGTTTCCTTTTTTAAGGAAAATGGCCTTTCCATCTATGCTATGTCTTAAATAAGCACCTTGGTTCTAGAAGAATGAACACATTTTTAACTCTAAACCCATATTTTTGAGCTCTCTTAGAACCTCTTCAAGGCATTAAAAGTACTGCTCCATATTTCTACTTGTTATTAACATATCTCCTAAAGAACTAACAAAATATAAAACTAAGAGAATGTGGTCCATAGTACTTTGAAATAGATCTAGCTACACAATACAGAATAGATCTAGCTACACAATACAATGGTTTCCATACCTGAATGTGTGTTCGCCATAAAGAGTTTCATATTGTAAAAGCTAGGTATTACTATGCCACTTGGTGAAAAGCCTGAATTAAGTCACGTTTTGTAACCTTCACATTTCCTAGCAGTATGGCAAATAAGTCTCTTGTTTTGGAATTATTTAAAGATTCGTTTTCAGCCAGGAGAATAGGGTTATTTATAAATTATCACAATTTTACGTTTCTGTTGGGAATATGCCTAGAACACAATTGGTACATTCCATTTAATGAACTCTACAGATTAAACTATTCCCTGCTTCTTCAGTTTTTCTAGTTACTTTTCTACAGATTTTTGCAAAAGACGAAACATAGGATAAACCTTAAAAAAAAAAAAAAGAGAGAAAGAGAGAGAATATTGAATTCCAAGTTTTATTGTTTATGCTTGTCTTCAAGCCTATGTTTGTATTGAAAAGACTTTACATACATTTTTAAACATAACCAAATCTAATAAATGGTATAAAGTAAATAGATCTAGCTTTATCTTTTAAAACTAATTTATACTAGTTATTGAAGCATTACTTTCTTCTGTAATAGTTGATAACAAATAAGTGCCCTTGTTCTCTGTGTTGACTACCAAACAGCATAAAGTCTTTACCTATGATAAAATGGCATATACAAACAACAGTATTTTCTTTCATAGTTGGTCTTTAATAAGCTTTTCTTCCAGTCTCATTCTTTTATTGGAACTCTTTCCCAGTATGCCTTTGAGAAGTAGGAGTAGCTCTTTAAATCTAGTGAAAGAAGGATCAGCAACATACACTGATGATTTTGCAAATAGCTGTTCTTGCATCTCTGTATTGTTCATGAGGTAGGCATTAACTTTTGTTATGTTTTCCCTTACTTTTTTCTAAGGAGATGGTACATCTCAAACAGAATTTTTCAACATTGTCAGTTTCTCTTTGTGTAAAATTAATATGTTTTTTCTTGTATAGATCTTCAAAAATTAGAAAATGCAGCCCCTGTATTAATATCTGTCCTCATGTTTGCAGGGTTTTTTTAAAAATTTTTGTAACTCAGTACACATTAGAGTCCCATTTATCCTCCACCACAAACAGTTCTGAAAAATGGTAAGCCATCTCTTTATAAAGGGGCACAGATCTTATGAATTCCTCTATATTCATTGCATATGGTGAGCGTGGTTTCCCTCTCTTGAATTCCTTTCTTCTCTGTGATGGGTGGCAGGGATGAGCCAATCACAACTTTTTGAAAAAGCTTTGTGATGCTCTCAAATAAAGTAAACATAGATGGCTCAAATTATTGTCATCCCTGATGTGTTTTTTGATTTCCATCCTGTCCCCCAAGTTTTGTATTTATTCCCTTGAGAGACTATTGTACTCTGTACCTCAAAGTAGCACCCATGAACGCCCACATTCACCACTTCCATATAATTATGGTATGTTTTGTACAGAGTATGTCTTTTAAAAGTCTTGATTCTGTTGGATTGTATTTGTTGTATGAATTATTGCTGTTATGTGTCACTAAGGGTGCACCTACACTTAGAAATTAAGTCGACTTAAGCTTGCTTAAGTCGACTTAATTTAATCTGCGTCCACACTACATTTTCCTTAAGTCTACTTAAGCAGCTGCTTAAGTCGACTTAAGGAAAATTAAAGTCAACTTTACTAAACCTCCTTGGAGTGCCCCCCTTGCCACCATGGACCTGTCTCAGGTCCACCTAGCCCCTAGAAGTTGACCTAGGCATCCAATGTGGACACTCTAGGTCGATTTGGCATGGTCCCCTCTAAGTCGACTTAATTTTTGAATGTGGACATGCTAAGTTGACTTAAATTAAGAAGTGTAGACATAGCCTGAGATATATTGTGAGGTTGGAGCACCACATCCAGCCTTTCTGGTACAATAGTGGAGTAGCCAGACAGCAGTTAATGGCTCAACACCCATCAACATAGAAACCCACTATCCAAGAGACTGTGTACACTGGAGACTGCCTGACCAATGGGGACTGCCTGATACCTATGTTACAGAAAGATCTTTCCAGCAAACTAGAAGAACATATAAAAGAGGGGAAGTGATATCTTAACTTGGCCTCTCCCTTTCATCCCCCACCCAACTCAACACCTGGAAGAACAACTGGAGGAAAAATACTTTGAATGGAGGAAGAGGTCTTGGACTGGACTGGAGTCCAGTCTGTGTATTGAGGAACTGTAACCTGTTTGTACCATCTGTCAGGGTGAGAAACTGCTTGATTCAAATCCTGTTTAGTTTGTAAAACTCAGTGAATTTATTTTATTTCTTTGCTTGTTACTTATAATCACCTAACCTAAAATCTATCTTTCTGTAGTTAAGAAATCTGTTCTATATTTTATCTAAAATAGTGTGTTTTGGTTGCAGTGCTTGGGAAATCTGAGCTCAGCTCACAAAAGGCTAGTGTGTGTCTTCTCACACTGAGAGAGGGGCAGACTGGGTGAGAAACTTACATTGGCCTGGCTTCTGACCTGTGCAATACAGCACAGTTCTTGGGTGGAAGATTGGAGGGCTGAGGGGAATGGGTTGGACCCTCCTTTTTGATGGTCCATGACCATCATTAATGTAACTCACTTGGGTGTGTCCCTGCCTGTGGCTGTCTGGGTAAGTGTGGTACCTGCCAGAGGTTTGTGACTTGACACAGCAGCACAAGTGTGAGAGGGATACCCCAAAGTTCATGGGACTGAGGGTTCAGTAGTCCCATAGTCCTTGCTGCACTGGGCTGAGGGATTCCATCATAGAGATTAACAATAATCATTCAGTACCTCAAGCAAAAGCAAAGAGTAATTGAGAAGGCGATGCAATAATTTAAGGTAACAAATCAGCTCAAACTTCAAGAGCAAGTGTATGCACCTTAGGACCTATTCTCTGTGATTGTGAATTTGCCAATATACATATAGATTTTTCAGCCCTTTAAGCAGAATTATTGTTTTCACAACTGTTGACAACTGTACTGTTTTTTTCTAATTTTAATTGCTGTGCTGAGTGGAAGAAACCCACACCCAACAGAGAAACTTTCATTTGATAGTTTTTGTTAAAGTGCCAGAAAACATTAAAAACAGTATCAATTGTAAAAGGATAGTAAAAGTAGGGACACACTCATTACAGAGGATATGGTAAGACATGCTCACAAACCCTGAGAACACAGCACAGGCGGCAGCAATCTAACAAAATGCAAAGTGCGTACTGAGAGGTATGTGATTAGCTCAATATTGCTTCACAAAACCAGCATACCTTTGTCACATAAAGCAAGTCACTCTGTAGTGTTGCAATGGGGAGTACAGTTTCATACTTTTAAGCTTCTGTACAACATCTTCTTGGTCTTTAAATCATCCTTGGTTTGACAGTTCTCAGGACACCCAGGGCTGTATGAATAATCCTATTACCCCTCTCAGAGGCAAACTAACAGCCAAGCCAGGGCTGCTAGCTCAGATGCTGTAATAAGTCAGCACTCAGGCATGCAACAGCAGACTATCAGTGAACAGAGTCTGGGTCAGATGACCCCAGGGTCAGATATTTCCACAACCCTAGCAGAGCTACAGGTCTGAGTAACAGCACCATGTAGTAAGGAATACCTCTGCTGTCTTGCAGTGCATGTGATTCCCAAGACTGCTCCCCTCACCTTCTCTCTCCTCCCTTCCCCACCCCTCCCTGCTTAGATTCTGACTAATTGTTTTTAACATTCAATGTGTATCTGGACAACATAGAGGAATATTTCAAAGGGACTTGGCTACACCTAATGTTAACCTGCAGGGCACAGGAAGAGCTGATGTATTCTAGACGAGAATGCTTGTGTGGTTCACAGCCTGGTTGGGTCAGGGATCTGACCCCTAATTAGGCACAAGCAAATTTCCCTCATGCTGGAGACAGGGGGTATCAGGCACTGTCTCTTGTAAACAGACCTAGTGGTTGGAGTATGGGTCTTAGGCAAAGAGTTGGGCCGGGGCCAAGGGAAGTCCTACAATTGAGATCTGAGGGTAGGTAGGGTCAAAACTAAAATTAGTCTGTAGACAAACTAGAATCAGAACTGTAGCCAGAGTCCAGGTGCAAGCCAGATGCTGAGTAGCCACAGTCCCAAGACAAGACAAGTTGTAAGTAAGGATAATGGAAAGAAAAGATTGCTTTTATTTTATTTATAAATAAACTCCTTCCTTACATAGCTGTACATACATTTCAGAATGATAGTAACAACCACTGTGGCCTTGGCTTTCGTATAAGACATCCATGATGGGGCGTAGACCCCATACAAGACCAGAAGTGGTTAAAGTGGGTAGGTAGACTGACTAACTAACTGCCTGGGCTGCACCTGGAGGATCCAAGGCTCAGGGATTAACTGGACAGGAAGAGGAGGGGCCTGGAGAAAGCCCTGTAGCTGAAAGCAGAAGTAGATTGCAGTGATTCTGTAATAGAAGAGAGGTGTGTTGGGAGGTAAGTAGCCTACAGTTAATCCCTGGAGCTGGAAATTTGGGGTTGGCAAATACTGAGAGTGGGGAGAAATAGAAATACAGGAAACTCTCAGGGGAAAAGCAGTGAGGTATGGGATAGGTTACTGTTGATTGGAGGGCCCCTGAGCTGGAACCCAGAGTAGAGGGTAGGACTGGATTCCCCTGTCAACCACTGGGGAAGTGGCCCAGACCAGGCAGTAGAGAACAGACTACTTGGGATACTCTGTGGTGGAAAACTTTGGTACTCCAGAAGGCAGCAACCACTAAGGCTGGAGGGTCGAGTTACGAAAAGGAAGTGGTAGGGCTGGCCCAACCATATACATGAGCTAGGTGGTCATCTAGGGCATCAGGCTTTAAGGGACACAAAATTAGATGGAAGTGAATTTTTTTTCTCTATTTAAAAAAAAAATCTATTAATATGTTGTTGTTTTTCTCAAATTGAAGTGTGTGTGTGTGCCAAAGTCATAGTTTGCCTTGGACACCAAAAACTCTTGGGCCAGCCCTGGGAAACAGGGGGACTGGGAGTGAGAGAGTGCCTTTGGACAGAGAGAGAGAGAGAGAGAGAGAGAGAGAGAGAGAGAGAGAGAGAAAGAGAGAGAGAGAGAAATATGGAGAGAGAGAGAGCGCAACTCAGGAAGGGGTATTGGCCTGGCAGAGCTATTCTCCAGAACTGCTAGGAGGCACTGCCCCACCATATGACATTCTTTGGTGAACCAGAATATGCATGCCAGAATCAGGATATATATTTGTAACCCCTTAGGCCAGCTGGCATCTGGGCTTCTTGGATCACACTTGAGAGCTAGCTATCAGTTAGACATCAGTGCACTTCCTAACCAGTAAGAAGTCCTGCATGATCTGGTATGTTACCCTTTATCTGTGCTACTCCCAGTAAACATCCTTATTTTTCATGTTGTTCATAAAGGGATCTCACATGATTGATGAGAGGTGTGATGGCCCCTCTAGGTATGTAACTGTGCCAGAGAGATGGAGTTGTTCAACAGGTTCTAGTATCCCAGACAATACCATAAGGATAGCTTAGTCAGTTTCCAGAGGCCTTTAAAGAGACACAGACTCCCAAACTGAGACTACCTCTTGAATTTGGTGCAGCTAGATTGGTGCATTTATAAGTCGGTATTTTGCTGTATGTTAGTTTTATCCAGCAATGTTGCCAGTTTTAAAAGCCTTAAAGAATTAAATCTTAATCTATGCTATAAAAAAAGGTAGCAGTTGCCCTCCCCTTTAATTTTTGTCCCTTGCAAATATATACTATGTTCATGTACATATTTCAAAGGGGGGTTGGGGTGGTATTGGAAACATTAGGTTTTAATTTTGATCTGTGAATGAGAACTTCAACTATTCTAAAAAAAATTTACAGGGGAAGTGATAAAAACATCAAGGTTTTTGTTATGCCTGTTAGGAAGCAAAAGGAAAGTTAGAATTTTCTTGGGGAAGGAGAATGGGTGGGGTCACTGAGTGTGGTGAAAGAGAACAGCTAGAGGGTGGACTCAGCTGTCATTAAATATTGAAGGCGGAAATGGGTAAAGTTTTGGAATGGGTGAGAGGAGAAACTGTGATTGGTTCAATAGAATATGGAATCTTCAGGAAGGTGGGCAAGGCATTTGAGTCTATATATTACTGTCTAATTCATCTTACTTTTCCATTGTCAGTGCTGGATTAATTCAACTCTCACTTTAACTGGAGTAAATGTGAAAGTGAATGATAAATACTGCAAATGAGTGATGACTCCCAATTAATGACTCCCAAATAGCAGTGACTGAATTAGAATTTTCCACAAAGGAGTTTTCCATTCATATATTAGTATTATTGTAGCATGTAGGAGCCCTGTTCTTGAACCAAGATTATAATACACTAAATGTTGTACAAGTAGAGAACAAAGAGATTGTTCCTGCCTCCAGGAGCTTACAGTCTAAGACAAGAGATAGCAAATGGATGCAGATAGATAGCAGAGTACCAATACACAGTGAGATAACTGATCAGAATGATAGGCCATTAGTGGTCTTAGTACACCAGCAGCCTACACTTCTGTAAATATTCCAGTTGTGATTTAATGTGCAAAGCTTGGAATGTACTAATTCTAGTTTTTCTTTGAAAAAGCTCAACTTGTTATATACTTCTATAACAGCAAATCCACATGCTTTGCAAACTGAATTATACATTATTTCCCTTTTCTCTTCCTTTTCCTTCCACCTACCCTATCTCTGGAATGAATTTTTTTCTTTGAATCTAACTCACTGCAGTCTATTACCATATACATTGCTTGCGTGTCCTGCAGGGAATCTGGACTTCGTGCTTTTGTTTGGTATTGAATATTCACAAATGGCTGAGCTACATAATTTCCTTATATGATCTGTAACCAATACCAGGTGAAAAGCAAATACAATAAAATACAACACTTTAAATTATATAGACAAATTACCTCTGGCTAGTGCTTGTTTCTGTTTGTTTTCAAACACGGTTTTTGGCTCTGCTGGGCAAAAATAACAAGCAAAACTTGTTATCCTCTAAAGGTTATTTATGCTAGGGCAGGCTGAATGCCTGTTTCTTTGCCTCATTTTTTTCACTCTAATTCCTTATTTAGTAATAAAGGATTATCTCATACTATTAAAGACTGTATAACATATACCTTAAGTATTCCATTTTAAAAGCAAGACATTTTTCAAATAGACTATTGTTTTATTGGTAGGAGATCATTAGCAAATGAGCTACATGTGGGAAAGCAAAGTTCTGAGCAGCTTGTGAATCTTTCAACTATACTAAAAAGATATACTTCTGTTGTTGCTATAAAGCAAGGGAGTTGAGAACCAAATAGGGACTACACATTCTTTCCCTAAATAATTCGTCATCTGTGACAAACAAGAAAATTCTAACAATGCAGAATAGGAGTAAAATATAAATTGTAACAGCAAGTATGATATAATTGTGGCAAATCCTGAAGGTGCAAGGCCTTCTTTCAGATCGAGCACCACCCAGATGGATTGCTGGCAAGGTGCTCAAGTGGTCTGTTTGGATACTCAGTTTACATCCTTCACTGGCAATCATCTTGTGCCATGAAGCTTTTGACACCATTGTGATAGCCAGCCATGTGACAGCACTCTCGGGTATGCATATCCTAGAACAAGTTGGTTTTCCATTTTAATAATATGCCAAGAAAACTACCAAAACTGAACCACTACTCTTGGAGGTAGGTGCTGGGTGTGGTTTTGAATATCCTAACTTCTGATCTTGTCCTGCCACTTGACATGGAGCAGCTGACAAAAATGGCAAGACTCAAAAATGTTAATCTAGTGTTTAGCCTTCCTCAGCATTCATGTTTCAGTTCCATACACTAGAGGTGGTATTACAATGATGATATAGTAAAAAAACAATCCTGAAGTTCCTTCTGAAACTCCCACTGAAATACAATCTTTAGGTTTTGATCCTTGGAGAATGATCAAGTATTCACACACTGAATTACTGATTTCAATCACAATATTGTTTGGAAACAGAGAGTTTTTCCTAACAAAAAGTTGTGACAAGTTCTTGGACTCTGTTTCTTTTATAGATATACTGGTTTTCTTTGTAGGGTGCCAAGACATTGATTTCCTTCCCTTCCTGAGAGAGATGGAGTATAACCTAACAGTTGAACATATTGACTTACTTTGTTTGAATAAAAAACTGTAGTCCTATCAATTTACATTCTAAATGTGTTGAAAATTGCTTGGCAATTAGCTACAGGAACAATCCTCCAATATTTTCTCTCTCTGGAATTTCTTTTTGGAATTCCAGTCTATCATTTCAGGTTTTATTTGCTCATGCTAGATTTGCATAAATTATTACTCCCTAGGGGAGTTGCTGTACAAAGACACAGGCAATAACTTCTTCCGAACAAACACAACATCCAACCCCAAAACACTTTGGAATATCTTTTGTAAGAAACATAAAGGGACATAGTTCACTTTCAAACCAATTGGCATAATCCACAATAGGCATTGTGAGGTGACTCATTAAGGTCCGTGACTCATTTTTTCAGCTGTGATTTTGGTAGGGCTCTACCCATGTGGCACCCCTTTCCACTGGTTGTGTGTACTGTGGTACTTCTCTCTCTCTCTGATGCAGGGTGTGCCCTCTTTATGACTTGACCCTCCAGTGTGATCACTGTATAGGCTCCTCCTTCAAAGTCCCACTGGACAAGCTGTCCATTTGCCGCTTCAGGGAGTGTATCATTCTGATTCTGGTCCTGTGCCACTTGCCCAGTGGCTTATAGGGGAACCCAGGTCTGCCTGCTACTCTGGGTTTTGGTTTAGGGAGCTATGCCTAGCAATTTAGGTTTGCTTACTCTCAGTTCTTGTTTCCTTAGGCTCCTTCCTCACCCATCAGTTTACCAGTGGTGCTTCCCCATGGGTACTGCACCCCTCTATACCTCTTGTAAAACCTTCTATTCCAGGGCTAGATGCCACAGCTTACTCTTCTAAATTTCTTGCTTCTCCCTGGCCAACTTTCTTTCCCTCTAGGGATTTCTGACTGCAGATCTCCTTCCTAGAGCCTCTTCCTTCGCTCATTTCTTGGCTTTATACTACTTCAGCACATGCCTCAGCAGGCCTTCATCAGCTGTTAGTGCGTATTGATCCTTGGATTCCCTCCAACTGCAGCATCTAAGATAATTGGCCCCTTCTGGCCTCATTAACCTGTTCAGGGCTTTTGTGGGGTGAACACCCCATTACACTAGTTTTTCTGTGTTCTTTTTAATCTTCAGTTTTGTTAGTGGTGATAGTCGGGTGATTTCCTTTCTAATTAAAGGCCTTATCCTAGTCAGCAGCTTGCAGGATATTTCAAAGTGCTCCAGATCTTGCATGATCAAGTCCAAATGTTGTCTTTTTGGAATGACTTTACTTTTCTGTCCGTCTGAATAACTGGAGAGTTAATTGTAATGGATACCACTGTATTGCACACCGACTGCCCTGTTTGGACCTTCTTGGCATGCACTCAAAACACCTTAATGTGATTTAGAGTCCACAGAGGACAGTTAGTGCACACCATTGTAATATGAATTAGAAATTTACACCCCAACTAGTGTGGACTAAGAAAGGCACCATGTAGAGGAGAAAAAAAAATTATTTCAATTGTTAAATGCCTTTCTATTTGTTGAATGACAAAAAGTTCAATTGAAGAGTGACACACCAGAATATAATGCATGTGTAGCTGTGTCACCCTGCCTTGGAACAGGGGATGCTGTTTACAATGCCTTGCTGTTGTAGCCTCCAACCTGGACTGCTCACAGACTGCCTCCATCATGTAAATCACTCCTGACTGTGACTGTGTATTTGGAGTCAGCAAGGCACACCGTGGCTCTTACCAGCCTAAGAGATTACAACAGGGTGACCACAACACACTCCCAATCCAGATTTTGTCCTAGAATTGTATTTCCTGTAGTGCTCTGCTCTCTTCTGGACAGTATGAATATATTAAGTCTGTTGTTCGTTTGAGGGAGTAACATGCACATAACTTGTTACCCTAAATGGAATTACCCAGACTCTTTAACTTGAACACACTGGATTAGATAAAACAAGTTTATTACCTACAAAGAGAGATTGTATGTTAGTACAAGTAATGAGGCATAAGAGTCAGAACTGGTTACAAGATAAAGATATAAAATGCTGACTGCTGCCTATCATAATAAACTATATTAGAATCAAAGCACAGTTTCTCCCCATATGCTTTCAACAGTTGGCTCAGAATCCCTCCTTCAGAGTTGAATGATTGCTTCCTTTCTCTCTTTAATGCAGTGAATGGGATTGGCAGGGAGAAAGGGGTGTCTGCCCCTTCTTTTTATAGTCCTGTCACCCCTCAGAGAACCATTTCTATCTTGGAGCAAAGCACTAGGCAATCTGGGTGGAAGAGAACACCATGCTGTTTCTTTACTAAGCCATACATTTTTGCCTCAGTCCTCTTTCCTGCTATAGAATGGCCACTTAGCAGGTAATGGCCCATCAGCCTTGTTTATACCTGGCTTAGTCATCAATTTATCCTTTCTCTTTCCCAAAACTTATCTGGAAAATATATGTTGTCATGATTTCATCTTATATTTATAACTTCATATATAATTCTACAAGGTGCATTTTGCCTGGCCCATGATGTTATTGGTCAGTAAGTTATGAGTCTTTAAATGATACCTTACAAGACAAGTCTTGAACAAAAATTATTACAAGTGTGTAGGGTGTGAACACAGGTATATTCTGTCACACCAACCTTCACCAGGGATTGGTAACTAGAGGCTGGGGTAAAATCTCCACTAGGTTTTGTCCTGAGTCATTGACCTCACTATGATTCCCATACATCAGGGGTGGCCAAACTTACTTACCCACCGAGATCCCTCTCCTCACTGGGCAGAATCCTCTAGCCCCACCACCCTGCTGCAGGGCAGAAGCTCCAAGATCCTAATCCCAGTCTGGAGCAGAGAGTGGGGGCATACTGGGGGCTCTGCAAGCATACTTCAACTGTAAAAGAGACGCAGGCAGCTCACAAGCTGCAGTTTGGCCATCCCTGCCATATATGAGGGAGATGATGAACTTCAGTCAGCATGGCAAACAGTACAATAAATAACGGAGTGATCATTGGAAGGACTCAAGGAAAGGCAATTTTGTGTTTATAACTTTTGACTCAGTATGTTGGAAAAAGAACTTGGTCACCCTTCAGTAACATGCCAATTTTATAATTGCATCTCTGAGTGAAACTAATTGTCATGCCTGGTTTTTAACTTTGTGACCTCTTTGGCTATGTCTACACTAGAAGAAGTTAGGTCGACTTTAAGTTGACTTGATAAGGTCGGCTTTAAGTTGACTTAAAGCCGACCTTATTAAGTTGACTTAACAAAGTGGACTAAGTCAACTTAAAGTTAAGTCGACTTAGTCCACTTTAAGTCAACCTACCTGCCCTTAAGTCGACATAATAAAGTCGACTTAAGGACTACTCCCTGTCCACGAGTCGACTTAAGGCTTAAGTCAACCTAATGGATGGTTCTTATGAGGTCAACTTAAGCTTTCATTAAGTCGACTTAAGGAATTTCTTAATCCAACTTAATGAAAGTCAGGTGTTAGACATGGAGTAATTTAGGTATACTTAAGGCTCATCCTTGGTGGATGAGCAGGTGAATGAGCCTTTGATGGAGTAGCTGTCTTGATTTGGTCCTGTGATGGTGTCTTTAGTGTAGATATGAGGGCAAAGTTGGCAGCGTGGTTCATTGCAGGGATATGTTACTGCTTTAATGTTTCTGTTGTTTGATCTGTAGTTGCTGGTGAGTGTCCGTTTAAGGTTAGGGGGCTGTCTGTAAGCAAGGAGAGGTCTGCCTCTCCCATTCTGTAAATTTCCCATCTTCAAAGCATCTGACGAAGTGGGATTTTCTCCCAAGAAAGCTCATGCAATAAATAAACGTCAGTTTTTAAAA
Organism: Pelusios castaneus; assembly: GCA_007922175.1. Lineage (NCBI taxonomy): Eukaryota > Metazoa > Chordata > Testudines > Pelomedusidae > Pelusios > Pelusios castaneus. The sequence continues at coordinate 20,091,552 of ML685787.1, forward strand.
GTGCCACAGGACTCTGTTTGTTTTTCTGCAATAGACTATCATGGCTACCCCTTTGGAACTTGATTACATGGAAGGCACTGAATACAGCCGTTTGAAGTGGAAATCCACAACTTCATGAAACAACTTGCACAGATGCAGACAGATGATATCTTCCTTTCCAAATGCAAACAACTGGACATTATACCTAACGAACTGAAGGTAAAGAATCTATTACAATTGACATATTACACAGACTCCAGTGAGAGACTGTGTCCAACACAACATTCTGCAAACCACTTCTCTCTGACCCCACTGAGGAATACCAAAAGGAACTGCACCTTTTACTCAAGAAACTCCCCAAAGCAGCAAAGGAACAAATCAAGACAGACACACCGCCAGAACCCCGTCCAGGGATATTCTATCTACTACCAAAAATACATAAAAAAGGAAACCCCAGATGCCCCATCATCTCAGGCATTGGCATGCTTACAGCAGGATTATCTGGTTATGTGGACTCTCTCCTCAGACCCTATGCTATCAACACACCTAGCTATCTGAGATACACTACGGATTTCCTGAGAAAAATCCAATCCATTGGTGAACTTACAGAAAATACCATACTGGTCACTATGGACATAGAGGCTCTTTATACAAACATCCGACACAAAGATGGATTACAAGCCATTAGAAGAACTAACCAAGATGATGCCACAGCAAAACTAGTGACTGAACTTTGTGACTTTGTACTCACCCACAACCATTTCAGATTTGAAGATAATTTATATCTTCAAGTCAGCGGCACTGCTATGGGTACTGGCATGGTCCCACAATATGCCAACATCTTTATGGCCGACTTAGAACAATGCTTCCTCACATCTCATCCCAAAGCACCTCTACTTTACTTTTATGCTGTATTGATGACATCTTCATCATCTGGATCCACGGTAAGGATGCCCTTGAAGATTTCCAGAGATATTTCGACAATTTCCCCTCCACAATCAAACTTAGCCTGGAATACTCCCCACAGGAGATCCACTTTCTGAACACTATAGTGCAAATTAGTGATGGGCACATAAAGACCACCCTATGCCAGAAACCTACTGATTGCTATAGTTACCTACCTACCCTTGAACTTTCATCCAAGACGCACCACACGATCCATTGTCTATAGTCAAGCCCTAAGATATAATCGCATTTGCCCCAATCCCTCAGACAGAGACGGACGCCTTCAGGATCTCTATCAACCATTCTTAAAACTACAGTACCCACCTGCCGAAGTGAAGAAACAGATTGACAGAGCCAGAGGGGTACCCAGAAGTCAACCAGTACAGGAGAAACCCAAGAAAAAAAACAACTGAATGCCATTGGTCACTACCTACAACCCACCACATCATCAAAGATCTACAGCCTATTCTTCAAGACGATCCCTCACTTTCTCAAGCCTTGGGAGACAGACCTCTCCTTGCTTCCAGACAGCCCCGCAACCATAAACTGATACTCACCAGCAACTACAGATCAAACAGAAACATTTAAAGCAGGAACTTATCCCTGCAACAGGCCATGCTGCCAACTTTGCCCTCATCTCTATACTGAAGACACCATCACAGGACCAAATCAAGCCATTTACTCTATCAAGGGCTAATTCACCTGCTCATCCACCAATGTGATTTATGCCATCATGTGCCGGAAATGCCCTTCTGCCTTATATATTGGACAAACAGGACAGTCTCTGTGCAAAAGAATAAATGCACACATCTGACGTCAGAAATCGCAACATTAAAAAACCAATAGGGGAACACTTCAATCTCTCTGCTCACTCCATTGATGACTTGCTAATAGCTGTGCTGAAACAGATGAATAACAAATCACAGCTTCAAGAAACTGCAGAAATAAAACCTTACAACGGTTTTACAAGTTATCAGGTCATTTGTAGGACATATGGTCAGAACTTAAACATTTTGCTTCAGGAACATTTAAGCTTGAGGATAAAATGGCAATAGTTCTTTTATCTATTAATACCAAATACAGTGATTTAACAATGGCTTTAGATAGCAAGAAGCAATTGTCTATTCTTTTTATACAGGAAAATAGAATATGTGGAGAACCAAATCAGAAATAGAAATTTAAGACTAGCTATTAGAGGAAATCCATGATGTTGAACCAATGTTGGGAGTGAGTGATGTATTTAAAAAATTGATATGTAGCAAATTGGAATCTTTATTAGTCATTGTAAAATAATATAGATTTCTTAACATACAGTGTATATCAGGTTTTAGACAACCCTATTGTCAATGAGATAATCCATTTCAGAATATAAAAACATTCATACTGAGTCAGACCAATGGTCTGTTTAGCCCAGTATCCTGTCTTCTGTGTGAATTAGCGTAAATCACTTCTCCCCGTATCTGTTTTGTCATCTGTAAAATAAGAGTGATACTTACCCTCATTTGTAAAGTGCGTAGGCGTTCTTAGTGGGTAGGCAGTGTGGGCAGCTGCCCATGGCCCTGCAGCGGGGAGGGGCCCTGCAACATGCATGGCTGACACAGGTTCCACCCACTAAGGCTGCCTATGGCGGTGGGGGACCACAGTGGGGCCAGGGGCCCTCATGGGGCAGTAGGGTTGGCGAGGCCCTAGCAAGACTGACTTCGGGGTGGTGGCCGCATGGGTGGGTGGGGTGGGGTGCTCCATCCTTGACTTTTTCCCCAGGCCCCAGAAACCCTAAGATCGCCCCTGGTAAAGTGGTCTATGAGAGCTGATGGTGTTCCTGTCATTATCCGTCTGTTAGCATACAATCCCTGTTTCATAATTTTGATTGCAGAGGTAAGTAAAGATATTATGTCTTGGTTTCTGCCAAGTCCATTATGACTATTTTTTCTCAATCTCTCACACAGTTTAGATTTTGTACTGGACTAGACACTTCACCCCATCATAACATGAGGCTGTACTATTCCAGTATGGAACTGGTCCACATTAATGGTCTATTAATGCATTAAATGAACATATGCCAGGAGACAGTAGCATTGCCACAAATTGGGGTGACGATGTAAATAGGGGGACCTGCTGGTACCTGACTGTGATTATCACTGGCCTTCAAGGGAATTTCCTTTGGCTTTCATTTCATGCTGTTAGAACTCTGCTGATGTGCGTTTCCAGGTTTTGGTGGTAGTACATATAGTGTGGGTGCCTGTTTTCATATAATTGTACTAAGGAGAGAAACATAGTTTGGTTTTGGTGTTCTGTATATCTTGATGTTGAATTAGGCATATATGTCATTCTGAATCAATGTGTGAAATGTGGTCTATACAGGCAACAAAACATCATTCAGGATCAGTTGGGTCATTTCCACTTCCTGGAATTGCCTATTTCTCTGTGTGAGCATATAAGGTCAGGTCTACACCACAAACTTACATCAGTATAATCACATCCAACTGATGTAGTTGTACTGATCAAGCCCCGCCTCCCCCAGCATAGACAGCCCTATGTCAATGAGAGAGTTTCTCTCGTTGACATAGTTGCCTCCTCTCACAGAGTTGAATTAACTATGCCAATGGGAGCTCTCCTTTCCGGTGTAGTAGCATCTTCACTGAAGTGCTACTATGGTGCATTGCAACTGCAGTACTGCATATGTAGATGAGCCCTAATTTATGTTAAGATCTGTTCCCTTGATTCCTATATGCTGGAGTTTTCTCCCGTGTGAAGATTATTCAGAATAGTTAAATCCATAGCTGACTGTAAAGAGTTACAAAGCGATCTTACCTAACTGGGTGATTGGGTCACAAAATGGCATATGAAATTCAGTGTCGATAAGTGCAAATGAATGTTCGTTGGAAAAAATAATCCCAGCTGTACAGGCAAAATAGTGGAGTCTAAATGAGCTGTAAAAACTCAAAGATATAATCAAAGATAGTTCTCTGAAAAATATGCAGTGGCAGTCAAAAGGCTAATCGAATGTTAGGAACCATTAGCAAAGGGACGGATACTAAATCTGAAAATATCATGCCACTATTTAAGTCCATGGCACACCCACACCTTGAATACCACGTATAGTTCTGGGTACCCCATCTCAAAAAAGATACATTAGAATTGGAAAAGGCACAGGGAAGGGCAACAAAAATGATTAGAGGTATGGAACGGCTTCCATACTAGGAGAGTTTAAAAAGATTTAGGCTGTCCGTCTTAGAAAGAGACAAATCTGATAGACACTTACAAAATCAAGTCATTGAGGAGCAAAGACATTTAAAATTATGTTGCAAGTATCTATTTGGCAATTTTGTGCTTAGAGAATAACTTGTTTGAAAAGATGACCTACATCTTAGGCTATGTCTACACTTGCTAAAATTAGTTTGAATTAGTTAGTTCAAATTAATTCAAACTAATTTTAGTTAGTTCGAATTAGCGATCCCCATTCATTTCAATGGCCGGTTAGTTTGAACTAAGAAATCAGTTCGAATTAACATGGCCACATTGGTTAATTCAAACTAGTTAGTTCGAATTAACCCTTTAGTTTGAATACCCTATTCGAACTAACTAAAGCCTAGTGTAGCCATGGCTTTAGTTAGTTCGAATTAAGCCTCCTTAATTCGAACTAACTTGCCAGTGTAGACATAGCCACTGTGACACTTTGGAAGCAGTGTGGGAACACCATGTAGCTATATATTCATTAACTGTATAGAATTACACAGAATTCTGTAATTAGCTGGGGACCATCTATTATGATGGGGACTTGCAGCTTTTTTTGCAACTGTATTTTTTTTTCTGTTCATACCCCAAACTCCTAAAAACCATATAAATGATGTCTTCCATCTATGCATGCCTTGATGACTTCCCCATTTAACTCAAACAAGAACACACACCAGTCTACACAAATAGATATGCAAACTTTTGAAGCACTTCATGGTACAGAACCTTTTTAACTTACAATATTTTAAGTCCACTGTAGCATAAGGTTTTATCAAGAAATGATTGATGAAAGAAAGCAAGTGCTGTCACAGGAAGAATCTGGCATGGTTACAACACTGCAAACAATTTTTCCAATTAATCTTGCAATAGTTGAGTGTTCACACTATTTTTCGGTAAAAATAAGTAAATGTTAAGTGCCCCAAAATTTTAAATGGAGTTATGAAATCCACATCTAGCTACAACTTTATTATTGAGATGATTCAAAAGTTTGCACATAAATACAAAAGCAGCCATTTTGACAAAAAAAGAAATCACAATTATATAAATGTCAAAACATTTTTGGGGAGGAGAAGGCTACTCCTCTTACTAATGCCCCTTAATAAAAAGCTATATTAATTGTGGACTTAAACACAGGGCTAAGAAGCAATAGATTCCAAGTTCAGAGTTACCAACTCTTGTGATTGCAAGTTCCTTGTAGCTTGTTTTTTTTCCCCTATAAAACAATTCATAAATATAAAACAAAACCAGGGAAAGCTGGGGATTTTCTTGTAACTCCACATTAACTCCCAGTGTCTGCCCTTTGTGACTGACACTGCACTGCTCTTGCTCACCACGGGAATGGAGATCTACAGAGAAGTATGCAGTCTTCTGCAGATTGTTTGCCTGCATAGATGAAAGCGGTTGTGAGGCTTTGCTCCCTCCAAACCACACTTGGTCCTCCAAAGCCATCCTGATATCGGTTTATTTTATAGGGAACTGTGGTTTTATTTGCCTGAGCATCATCTTGCAGAAAAGAAATAGTTCTGCTTTTTATTAGTTACCAGTACAGAGATGCGTCCTCATTTCTATATCAGCAGTCATCGTTTGTGTTACAAAACACTGCAAACCCCTTTCAATTCTCCTAATAATAAGCTCTGATCTAGTGCCATTAAAGGCAATGGGAATTTTGCCATTGACTTCAGTGGGTGCTGAAGTCCATAATTTATAGAGAAATGGTCTTGAAACATGTCCACAAACGTAATCAGTTTACTCTTCCTCTTTACTGTGTCTTGCTTTGAGGTTTTCATTCCTACCAGTTTTCCTCATATCTCTCTAATTCTTGCTTCTCCTGCTAATCAAGCAGAATGTAGAAGTTTCTATTATCACTTTACCTGCTCTTCTTTTGTTTTTCCATTGATTCTACTTGATAATTAGTTCTTTCAAAGTCTGTTTTGTTCAAACCCTTTTTCTATATGGACTATTTCTTTACTGTTTAGTTCTGTCTAATCCAATATTCCTCACTATTAGAACTTTTTGATTTTTTTTTCTTTAAAGCTTCAGATAATTAAGGCATGTCAGATTATCCTAGGTATGCATGGGATTATATATGTGCATATTAATATTATTCTGTTAGACACAATTCTATGCATTTCACTTGGGTTGAGTTGCTCAAATGTGATGTATGTAGAAAGTGCAGAACAAACAAGGAGTCTAGTGGCATTTTTAAAGACTAACAAATTTATTTATCGCATGCTTTTGTGGGAGAAAATCCCAAGTGCAGAGTGCTGCTTCCTATTTCCTCACAAATGATCAGTTTAAATCCTCACATTTCTTCTTCATTGGCATAATTGCACAGATAAAGTAATTCATCACTTTTTAAAATCCCTCTACAGACCCTCAGATGTTTGCTGATTGTGTATGTGTGCGGGAGGAAGAGAAGACAGAATTACACAATTTGCTATTAGTTCCTGGGGCTGTTGAAACCAAGTATTCACTCTCTGGTGGCTCAGTTTACTTACGCTACATCAGCAGCACTCTGTCCATGAGAGGCCAGGAAGTTAGACCAGGACTGAAAATCAATCTGACACCCTGGATGGTAGTGTTGGTTGTGTTTGAAGCAAAAAAGTTAAAAGTTGAATTCTAAGATCCGAAAATTTTTTGCATGAAGTGGAGAAAAAAACCCAGCACCTTATGTACTTCTAGCACCAAATTTGTTGTACATAACTCAGATTGACACGATAGTTACTTTAAAAAGTTATCATCTTAACAAAAAAGTGAATAAATATCGATTAAAAATGTACAAAAATATGTATAACAAACCAGATATTTTCCAGAATAAAAAAAAATTTTTTAAGCCAAGTTTAAATCTCTATTTTACATGATGGACTATAACAGAATTTCTAAGTATAGGCTGAATGTGACTTTCAAATTAAGGTTTTTACCAGTATACGATCATACTCCAAAATATGTTTATTGCTTACCCCAATACACACAACTAGTCCATCTTTAAAAATGGCCTGAATATTTGTTAAAAAATGCTGTTCTTATTTATCATGTAAAATAACATTTTATCTGTTAAATTCCTGAATAATGGGTAGCTTTAACTTGAGATATTGAAAAGCCAATACTACCCTTTAAGTCCTTGAAAATTAAAAACAGCATAACACGTTGCATACCAGACAATTAGGTGCAGAGAGTAACACAAAATAATGGAAGAGATTGTGAAACAGACCAGCTCCCAAATTCAAGTTCCTCACTCAGTTTGGCCTTCTAATAATTATTTCCCTCTCCCAGTATGAAGCAAGTTTAGGATGGAGTGTCAATTGTAACTTTGATTACCTTAATTTCTGTCAAATTCCAAAGGGGTAGCCGTGTTAGTCTATTGTAGAAAGCACAGGACTCTGGTGTCTTAATTTCTGTGTTTGTGTTTTGGATGAAACAGGTTTTTTACTTTGGTATTTGCTACACGTTTACACGGGAATAAAACTTACAAAATTTAAAGGATTCTTTATGATCCACAGTATAAAATTTATTATTTTCATGATGGCCAAATGAAAACTGGCAAATGGGAAATAAAATGCCAACCGTTCTTATTGACAATCAAGTCTTCACATTGTATCCATAGCATATTTTATAAATCCTTGTTTTCCAACAGTATTTCTCCTCTATTTAGGTTCTCAGAGATCAAGGAGTTTTATAATTACCTCCAAACAATTTTCTCCATCATTACTTAAGCTCTCCCTGAACAGCTGGGTGTGCTGCCATGCAACATCACCATCCCCTCCACTTAATTCAGCTTCCAAAATAACTTCTGTTGCATCAGAGAAATCTGAATAGGAATGAAGAATTTTATCTGTTGTGGAAGAAAAAACCCCAAACAATTAAAGTTCTGTCATAGATAGTTAATACTGATAGAATACATGTTCAAGAGGCAATTTGTAATGAACATTTAAGTGTATGACTTGCAGATAATCAAATATATCTATTAATTCAAATGGTGGAAAAAAGTCCCCTACAAATTATGATAGGCTTCAATCAGGATTGAGGCTCTGGTCTGCTACATGATCTACAAATACAAAGACCGTCTCTGCTTTGAAGAGTCCATATATCTTCTGCATCCAGTTTATAGAGTTTTGCTAGATCCTAATTTTAGCTATTTTCTCTAAATATGGGAAAATGTGACAGGTGGGATTTGTGTATTGATTGTTCTTAACTTTTTTTTAAATCTTTGATAAAAAGCTTGAGCGGGGAAAAAGTTAAAATGTAAATACATTTTAACGTTCTTTAATGCTACCATTTTATCTCCTCCCTGCATACTGGTGCATTCCGTTTGCATGGCACTTATACCTCATGATTTAAAAAAATTCAATCAGATTTCACATTTACCTCCAATCAGATTAGCTTCTGCTGTGTTGGAGCGCAATGTCCACTTTATTCTTCCACTGTGAAATGTCTGACTATTTGTTTTAACTGAAATGGTGTCTATTTTTAGACCACCTGACCCACACTCAAACTTCCAGCAGATGTAAGCAGAGGATGACCCTTCTTTTCGGGCTAAATAAACCTAAATGGAAAGATATCATGGTTAAGATATTAAAAGATGGATGCTGAGCACAGATCAAATTAAATGCCTTAACTGTTGTTTAAGGACACCAAACCTTCAAGATTTAGTATTTAAGTCATTGAATACAGTAGATGCTCATTAGCAGCAACATATCCGTGTCCTTTGATATGTTGCTCCTAAGCGGCTGTTGCTATTATGGGGAGTGTCCACAATTCACAATAGTGAGTGTTTCCAGGGGAAATAGCACTTATAAGAGGCAGCTGCCCTTACAAGGAGTTGCTGCAAACTGGTCTACTGTACTACATTTGTACACAATAAAACTTTTTTAGAGAATCTCATTCTAATTACTCACTCCTGTTTTGATAGTGATACTGGGTAGTTGTACATTTTCAGTGAAGTTTACTTCATTGAAATAGTACTGAAAGATCTTTGATGTGCTGTGTGGTATTTTAATAACATAGACTCACAGTGTTTTAAATATGTAGAGTTCTGCTTTTTACTAAATTCAATGGGCCAGATTCTTCATCCTGTTTTGGCTCCTTTGCCTTCTATAGTAGCACAAATGGGTTGGGAGAGGCTATACAACAAACAGATGCATGGGGCTCCTCAACTAGTGCAGCTGGCTCTGTCTCCCCCTTTCTAGGACGTGGCATGCCCGGAGTGAGACAGAGGATGACTAGAGTCCACGACACTCCAGCAACCCCAATCGCTGTAATGAGCCTTCTGGAGCCATCAGCACCTGGCATGGCTTAGAGTAGCCCTGAAGTTTCCTATGTTACAGAATGCCATAGTGCCTCTTTATTTGTGCCTCCTTGTTTATACTGAAGGGATTGCAAGCCGCCCGAATCTAGAAGGATAAAATCCAGTTTACATTCTCAACCATGAGTGCAATTTTTTTGGAAGATGGTTAATGTAAATTTTAAGAACCTGAGGATACAAGGTTTTAAAAAATCTGTGGATTTTAGATGAATAAGTTCTTGTGTTACTCCTTACATTGTGCGTGTTTCCACCATGTGTTGCAGATGTTTTCAGGGGAATTTGGACTATTAAATTCTAGTTTTCTTTAGTTGGCTGGCTCTAATTCTATGAAGTTTTACCTCATGGACATGTTCACTTATAGCACTGGAGCATATAAATAAGGTGGTGATTACTGCTAATCAGGAAACTAACTAGGTAGGAGGATCAGCAAATCCACTTTACCTACATCGGCTTATCTTTCTGTTTTGTACTTCAGTTGGTATTTCTTCTCTACAATTTGTGGGCTGAGATCCATAACTAGCTTTAGGGTAACTTTACCTTTTGGGTAACTTTTGGTAGTTTCTTCTCCCTTCTTTCAAATTAAAGGATGACCCTGCCCACACACACTTTTAAAAAAAATTTATTTATTAAATGAAGGCTCCTCTGGTTTCTTGGGCAGTTGTTTATCTGGACAACAACTACCTTAGACTGTACATCTGCTCAAGTGAAAAGACTGATCATTCCACAAGATGGCATTCTGTAGAAGTGCCATACCAGAGGTAGAAGCCTGAGGGATATCTGCTGTCACCCTGATTTTTCCCAATTCATGGAAGAGCTGCTTATTGCTGGTAGACTCTTCTTGCTCAGTCAAACCAATCAGTGGCTCCCTGCTCCATTTGTTACATATGGCCAAAGTAGACAGCTGAGCAAAAGAGCAAATGTATGCATTTAAACAGAGCACTCCCCTGATTAGTCACCAGGACTTTGTTTCTGGCAAAAATAGGAAAACTGATCATATGAAGGAAAGAGGTACAGCCATGCTGTTAGCACACCTGGAAAGGCTGGGAAGTAGCCTTGTGTGTCTCAATCTGATTTCATACCCTTCCCTGTTCTTCTTTCTCCACTATCCCATTGCATTACACCTTCTTTTACCCTTCATTTTACCAGACTGCTGTTTCTCTTCTTTCCTCATTGTGCACTTCACTAACCTGTTCCTCCATGCTGCTCTTACAGGTTGCTGTATACTGGGCCAGCACAGCAAACTTCAGAATGAAATTAACTTCTCTGATAAGCTTCATTTTCCATTGTGGATAGAAGCCTAAATTGGTGGTATGACTGGACAGAGGGAGCTGCAGACTAACAAGCTATTATGGAGAGCAAAACAATTGTTGTAATATAGACTGCTCAGCTCTAGATGTAGTGGTTGTTTGTTGAATGTCCCCTTCCCCATCATAGCCTCAATTCTTTTGCCTCTTTTGATTTGGAGTGTATAATATTCTGTTGCTCGGTGTCTCAGTGTGTGGGTAGGGTTTGGTCAAGGACTTCAATAATCTGGCAAACTGACAGGTTTTTCCTGCCTTCTTGCAGATGGAGCTGTAATATTTAGGAAAAGGAATTTCTTCCTTTTCTGTGCAATAAAGAGAGATGATAGATTACAAAGCTATTTCACCACAGTTGGAAAAATAATTTAGACCTTTTGTAAAGAAGTATTCCTTTTTAATACACTCAGTATAGTGTGTGCCCATATGAACACAGGGGGAAAGTAGGTCTTAAACATTAATGCTCCAACAGGGCTTTTGTTATTTGCAGAGATGTCAGTCATTCCATTTTGAAAGGCAAGTTTACTTTATTTCCAATTTCTCATATCAATTAACAATCTTATCTGAAGCAGGGCAGTAAAATTTGGCAACTCCAACTGAATCCTTAAGCACTGAGAGATTTGATGCAAAATATGCTTAGCAATTTTAGACTTCACTGAAACTATTGTATTAATAACCCAGAAGATTCTATAGTACTTCTTTTATTGAAATCCTTACCATTTTCCAATCTGTTTCAACTTTTCTCCACACAGACTCCATCTTCCACACACCTTTCTCCCAGCCAGTGATTTTTTCATTATTATTGGAAATTCGTGTGTAGCTATCTTCCACTATATTGTAGCTGAGATGAAAGAGTTTAGAGGCCGTTTCGTTCCCAGTTGGAATAAAAATGACTTCTTCTCTCTTCTGAACAAAACCAAAAACTATACATTGGTGTTTTGCAATATATTTGAAGGGGATCATGCTATTTTTATTTTTCCTTTTTGTTTAGCATAAATATCTGGCAAATTATTTTACTTACACACACACACACACCCCTCCCCCGTGCACAGATTATCACATACCCTAATTTATTCTGGTGTATAAGCAGTACACCAAAGAGGTTCACGGTTCTTCATGAAAAACAGTAGAGTGGCCAATTTAAAAATGCAAGAATTTTTTTCCATTGAAAGACGTTTGCCCCAATTTAGAAAGTTTACTCTGCTTTGGTAGAATAAATATACATTCTTCTTAAAGAAAGGCAAAATAATTTATTTTAAAGTAATTGGTAACATGAGTCTGTCTACGGTAAACTGTTTACGGAAAGAATTTTTATGCTTGGTGATACCAGCAGTTGCTGGAGGTAGGTGTGTTAAACAGATTTAACAGACTGACAGAAAAGCAAAATATTAAACTATTTTAAGAGAGCAAGTTTCGCTCAATGACTAATACAAAAAGTTGCTGCTAACTAAAGCAATATGCAGACAATGTCTTTCTAAATCTGATAGGAAACAAAATACAGGTGGGCTTTCAAAATGAAGGGTATATGAATTTGATAAAGATAACTGTAAAATCAGAAAAAGAAGGGAAAATGGAATTATGCACTTAAAATAGATTTCTAATCATCCTTCACATCATGAGATTCAGTAACACATTTATAAAGTTCATAAAATATGTATAGTTGAAATAAACCTTAGTATCTCAGATCTGAATGTTGCCATGAAATCTATTAGTTCCACTTAACTAGCTCTAATTCACCCTTTTTACATCAAATGACAGGATCACTCAGAAAAAGATATGCAAAATGGCAGGAATAATTCATACCTTTGTATACTGGCCTATCTAAGGTAGTTATTTTAAGGAAATTCTGTTTCAGCACAAGGGATTATGAAAATAAGAAAATATATTTTGTCAAGAACCTTGAAGTAAGGGGGAATTATGAAAACAATCTCAGTTTGTGGGGGCTGCATTTGCATATTCAGAGTGGGCCCTGATTTACATTTTATTCACAAGAGAAACGGTAGGTAGAAAATTGTTCTCAAGCTTAATTAGTTTAGACTCCCCAGAATTCTTGAGGCAACTGTCAACAACGTTTTTATTTCAGAGTTCTATGACTGCTATTCTTTTGATTAAAGCTACAAGACGACAAAAGCAGGAAATGTAAAAAAAAAAAAAAATTTTTTTTATATTTCTTGCTTTTGTTATCTTGTAGCTTTAATCAAAAGAATAACAGTTATGAACCCACAGTTCAGAGACAAACAATTTAGTCACCTCTAAAATGATCAGCAGTTCACAAATTAAATACCTCTGAACCAATTTCTCCCCTGGCTACTCTCCAAGCCATTGAACCAGATATTCTTCCACCAAGTTCACCAGGTTTAGGAGTTTTGGGAGAAATGAACTCAACAAGCTCCACAATTATCCTCTCAAGGAGCTCTCTCCTTCTGCTTTCTGACAGGGATCGTTGTCTCTGTAATAATTAAAAGAAAAAAAAGTGCAAAAAGAAAAAATCATCTTTCAGATTCCTTCCAGCTGTAGCTCTGCCCTGGAGTGATACCATAAGGAAATAAACATGAAAGAATCTAGATTAAACTGATAGTTAAAACATTAAACTGGATCACATGCACTAATATGCCTCAATCCTAATTGTATGGTTACTGCATCACATCATGCAGTGACTTTTAAATGTTTGAGTGCCCTAGCTGCATGTTTCCATACCTTAATCTCTTGGGATTTCTTTTAAAGTAAACTCTAGCTGAATTTTCTGTGATGATAATGCATGTTTTTGCATTGTTAAAACATCCTTGTAAGGCATTTTATCCTAAATCACTGATATGTACTCTCAACCTTAATGAATTTTTTTGGTCTGGAAATAGAAAGATGGTGTGATTATTGGGTCAGCCTTTTCTTCTACATGGTGGATATTCTGGTTACCAGCAATCTTGGTTCAGTGATTAAGTCTATGATATCTGAAGAACAGATTCACATTGATGAATGCCGTTACAAATGCAGTAAGAGTTGCATATTTTTAAGAATACAATTTGAGTAACATCATGCCTTTCCACTTAAATATAAATCAAGTGAACCCAAAGACACTCGCTACAGAGAACAAGAATTATATATAACATTCTTATTATATATTATATTATATATTATATATTATATATTATATATTATATATATATTATATTATATTATATATTATATATAACATAACATTCTATAACCATATGATTAAAAAGGGTGGGTTTTCTTAAGAAAGCGACTTTAAAAAATGCATTGGAGTGAGATAATCCATTTTTGTCTCAATGATTTCCACATCAAATATAGTAAGCTGACATGTAAGACTTCTTTTATTTCTTCACAGACAGTCCTTCAAACAGTCAGAGTCAGGTTGGGTTCTTCTCCTACTGCCAGTAAAAAGAGTTCTGAACAATGAATTAGGTTCTCTCTTACACCGATAACGCCTTATGATCTTATACTTTCATTGATGTTGTTCAACTCAACTGTTTGTACAGGTATAGCTGATAGAAATTTAGTTGACATATCTGTTGATGCACAACACAGAATTAGAATCCAGTTCACATTCTCTGAAGAGCCAACAAGAATAAAAGGTAATAATTTCCTTTTCCCCACTAAAATAAAACAAACAAGGAGTCTGGTGGCCCTTTTAAAGACTAACATATGTATTATTAATTATAATAATAATAATAAATTTGTTAGTTTTTAAAAGTAGCACCAGAATCCTTGATGGTCTAGTCCAGCAAAACAAATATGGCTACCCCTTTTAAACCCCACTAAAATAAGGAGATATGACTGATTATACAGGGAACAAACTGGTATAAGTAGATGACATTTTTACACAGGATAGAGGAGAAATGTACTTTAAGAATTCTAAACTGACAAATTCTATGCTGGTTCTTAATTTGTCTTCTGTAAATCATAAAGTACATATAAATAGCAATATTTAAATTATTTTGTTCTGAAGCCTTTATCAGGACTAGGGCCCCTGGTACAAATACATTTGACAACATGGTCTCTTGTTCAAAGAATTTATATACTCTGTTACTAATACACAGCGTTTTAACAAATCAGTTGAAGTAAAGCTACTTACCAGCTTATTAAGCCTATCAATTGTTCCACGCAATGCTGCTTCTGTGACCCGTGTCCTTCTAGAAAGTAGTTCTTCATGTTTACAGGAATATCTCCAGGTGACATCAACAAGCTCAAGCGTAAAATGCAGAAGTTAAAATTTTTTTTATAATACTCTGCCTCTTAAATATCTGTATATTTTAAATAGACAACATGATCTATTACAATAATCTAGCTGATCCCATTAAAATGCTATACTCTACACAGTTTCTTTCTCAAGGCAAATTTGTATTTTTATTTCATAGCATATTATTTTCCCTACCCATACCTCATCTTTGGAGAATGCAATTATATATGAGAGTTTCTTTCCCCAGCCAATCTCATAGAGAAGAGGTTTATCACAGACATTTTCACAAGGGTCACAATGAAGCCATCTCTGCTGGGATGAAGAATACACCTCAGTCCAGACATGATCTGCATGAGAGAGAGGCCAAGGAAAACAATTAATGTTTTAGATGGGTTTTCTATTGTTACAGTCTGAGACATTTAAACTCTTCCAAATCAATTAAATGGGGAGCATAGCTTGGAACCATTTAGAGGGAAGACTGCATTTTCAGCTCATATGTATTCAGAAACATCTCCTGTTAAATATGAAAGCACAAACAATGAATTCTGCTTCCTTTTACTGAAAATAAGAGAACCTGAATGTAAGATATAGTGTAGAATATCAAGATTTCATCATGCTGAAAACAGCAGTCCAACTTCATTTGCAGGCTATTTTATGTAATCAGCCAATGGAAACTTAACTTACACCATTTTATTCATTAGATACAGTAAAACTTCAGAGGTTACCAGTTACACGAACACACACATCTAATAATTAAGTGCCATTTATATGCGTGCTTATATTAAGTTCTATAGCACTGATACCTGTTGAATCCCAGACATATCTAGCTTCAAATCCTACAGCTCTGCAGCACAGTGTAAAACAGTTAGCCCACTCTCCGCAACGCCCCTGTCTTGTTTCCAGAAGTTTCTCAGGATTGTTGTACCTAGAAAAATTAAACTTTATTCACTGTAAATTATGTGCTTTGTACATATTAATAGATTTTAACTGGAATATCTCTATTTCCGCCCTTTTAAGTCTTTGAACCATTATAGTTCTCTTGATGTTCTCTGGGTTAACATGAGATCTGTTCTTAGTGCCACTGACTTTACACCAGTTGCTGAAATGACTGGCACTGGACAAACTTAGTATTTGACTAATCATATCCTTGTTTCTAGGAGAGCTAAAATTTACATGACTGTTCTTATCTTAAAAAACTCAACTTGGGTACGATTTTTGTACCATAATCTTACTGACAGATGTCAGCAGAATTCTGAAATCAGTACATATCTGCTGCTACAGCCAGCAGAAGTATGCCCTCTTTTGTGGGCTCCCAGAAAAGTGCAATGGTGTGTGTGTTGTTTTTTTGTTTTTTTTAAAACCTCTTTGACAATAGCATATTTATTAATTAAAATCCTTATACAGAAAAAAACGCATTTGGCACATTTTAACAGTTTTAATATCAGTCAAAAATTCAGTAAGAAAACCAGGGCCCTGTTTTTTTTTTTTAAAGGCAGTCATTGTTTTTTAAAAAGTAAGTTATCTAGGCTGATTGATGATTAAAAAATAAATAAAAGAGCCAACAACACCCCCAGGGTACTGCTTAAAATGATGTCTCTATATGTTATAGCAAAGATTTCAATCTATATAGAACAAAATACAAGCAACAATCTCCCAATAACTTACAGAATACACAAAGTGGCATTTTAGAAAATCCAGGGTTATGCTCACCTTGGGAATCTACTGCTGAATTGGCACTGGTTACAGTGGTGATTTTCAACTCTCATTCCATCCCATCTCAGATCATCATCATTAGGTGGTAAGTTACCTTTCAACTCTGTTGGACCACCACACTTGCTGCAAGGAAGGGTATTTACCCACTGAAAAAATTCACCCTTAAACCAGTGCAAGAGCTCCAACAACAAAAAATCATCTTCATTCACATCGGTGCCTATAACATTAAAACATAGCAATTCAAATACGTTTAGATTCAACCGACCTTTCCAACAGCCACATAATTACTATGTCTGGATCTTTATTATAACTTAAAGTATGAAGAAATAAATGTTTTTTTTAAAAGGAATATTTTGAAGATTGAATAATGGTAAATAATACCATGTTTTAAAAAACACAAACTGCTGAAAAGAAATTAGAATAAGGAACTGAACAGACAAGGATTGAACACAGAGGAAAATTACCATAGATTGGAAGAATATTATTTACTACAAACTCAGGTATGGAATATCTTTTAAAGAATGAAAAACAATTGTTTGAACTCCAAAATCCCAAAGGTTTTTTGACCAGAAGCTAGTGGCAGTATAGCCAAATATGTGTAGTACAAACAGACTTTTATAAATTATACAGCTCTGTGCATATTTTTCAATAAAGTTTGTGAACAAAGTTTGAGTTGATTCATAATTCTTAAGCAAATGTGTCCTTTCACTTCAACTTATCCAAACTAGACATAGCTGTCTGGTCCTATATCTTTCTATTGTCCAGCCATTTCCTAATCTATGCTTGAATAACAGATTCCTCTCTTTGCAGCAGGGGTAGAGCCTTCTCTCTTACTGTTGATATCCCACCATCTGGTACAACGTCACTGCACCTAACTGACTCTGATTTTAAAATCCAATTTTGAGACCCATCTCTTCTTTGTTCTGATTCTTCACCAACTTTAATTTATATATATTTTGAATATTATACCCTGAATCTTCCTCCCTCCCCCATTCCTAAACAATTTCCATAAATCTGACCTTCACTTTTATCACCCTGACTGTATCACACTCACAGATGTTAATGCCTATATAATGATTTACTCCATTTACTTGTTTGTATTTACAAACTGGACTAACTATAATATGATATATTTATAATAAGATGCTGTACAAACCAAAGTTGCACTATATTTTGAATATCCTGGAAAAAAAGGTGTGGTGTACAGACATGGATTAGATGATCCATGTTGGGGTGCTACTATTTTATAAACATGATTTTAATCTTTCTATGGATTTCAGTGTGTTTGTCTAGTTCATAATACTCTTTGTGTCACTAACTTCATTAAACTTAGTGTCTGAAATGTGAATGGTGTGATAGAAGAGGATAGTCTGTTAAGCAAAGTGCAAGCAGATAAGTCTGGTATTTAAGACTGAATTTTGATTGAATAAAACCTCTTTTAGCACTATACAAATGAAAATGTTCCATAAATGATTCTATAGAAATAGGATCTATTGCTTATATTCCGGATATGCTTTGTGTCTATTTCACTGCTACCTTTTCTCTGAGCTGTTAGCCAGTAATTGAATGAGGTATTTCAATCAAAACACATTTTTCTTTCTGTTGGTTAATAGTGAATATAATGATGCCTCTCTATAAAAAGAAAATTGCCACTACATGAATATTCTTCTCTAAATTCATAAAGTGAATCCTCCATAAAAGGCTCAGCATAAAAACAATAACAAATATGATCTGTTTCAACAAGAAATGATTGAAAATACTTGGGTATTACAAAAATTAAAAGTATACACAATTCTGGTCAATTTACATTGCTAATGGCAGGTGGGCAATGAGGATGAAAACAAGCATTGTAATTTCTTGTTTAAATGACCATAACTTTATCAGGGTGGTCTTTATGAGCTACAATGCTTATAACTTTGACTTGGTCTTCAAAATCCTCCAAGTTTATTTTTAGATCTGCCTTTAATAATTGTTCTCCAACAGCAATGACAATTTCTTCAGGTGGCTGGAAGGGCCAATTATTTCCTAGCAGCAGAAGCTACTCCCTTTCAACCAGCCCATTCTCAATGGAGTCTGTCTTTCTATATAGCTTTCAAAATTAAAGTTAATACATTACCATTGCTTTTAAGCTGTAATTGCCTGACAAATGGCAGTGATTTTCCCACACTCCTTTACACCTGAGTTTAAGATGCAAAGCCTGAAACCTTGAATGCTGCTTGTAGAGGCTGGGGTCACATGAACACAAGCCCCATCCCCCTTAAAGCAGAGTGGATAAAAATCATTATTTTAAAAAAAAAACCACCAAAAATACATTTTTTTTGTCTAAATCAACTTTTTAAAGTTGAATAATATTTTTTGTTTACCTATTAATAGTTGGTTCTTTCATTTTATTGTCTGAAATTGCTATAACAGACGTGTTGTAATTTTTTAAATTTCTTAATTGTTGGAAAAATTTCAAATGTTACATAGCGATATTTTTTTTTCTTTAGGTAATTTCATACTTTAAGTGCTCAGTATTCTTATTATGTGAACACAATCTCAAACACATAACTGATAAGCAACCACACCATCCTTTGTTTATAACTGACATAACCTTGAAATATACTGAACTTCCATAAGTAAAGAGAGCTAAAACTCTCTGATACTCTTCCATCAGGGTTTGAAGTTGATAAGCCTTCTGTGCCTAAGTCACTATGGTATTTTTGAAAATCCAGATTGTTGGTGCCTAAATCAAGGTATAGAGGCCTAATTAAAATTCTTATTTTTGGAATTTTTTAGCATGTATACATAAAAATTCTTAATATATTTCTTAAAATATAGAAAGCCTAACTTTTCCTGTTAAAACTGAAGCAATTTTATTTTGAAGTGGTGAAGATTTTATGCCACTATAGGTAATTTTTATTAAACATACAGTTTTAGATCCTGATGTTGGAAGCACGTCTGCATACGCTTCACTTTAGGCACATAATCAAAGAGATTATTCATGTGAGTGAAGTCACATACTTATTTGCAGTATCAAGGCCTTAATTTCCATTATTTTGGTTTTTGCCAATTGTATTTCTATAAACTTCAGAAAAGACACTACCAAAAGTGATATTTTAAAAAAGAAACAGCATTTGTAATTTAGTTCATTACACATTATAAACTAAGGCTGCAATAGTACAAGTTTTCACATTAATTTTAAAGTCTCAAGATGATCTAAATCTATTTTTTTAAAAAGTGATTTTAATCAATGATTTCAATTGCCCCACCTTTCCTTAAAGATGTCCGTTTATTTTCTTCATTGTACTCCAGATGCAAGCAACTAAGTAATACATACAAAATCCTGCTGCCTCTAGTGCTATTTGCTGCTAGCTCAGAAATCTGGATTCAAGTAAATTTTCTTTGCTCTCTTGTCCCTCCTCCCACCCCCAACTATGAACAGATGGATAGCAGATGGGCATATAAAAAAGCATGCAAAGGAAGAGAAAATACAATATTTAAGAGATCAGTGTACAGTGAATGAAGGGAGAACAGATGAGAATGGAAGACAGAACAGAGTATTAATAAATTTAAGAAAGGTTCAAATGAACTGAATTCATGAGACCTCTCAAAGCCCCACCTGTAAACAATAGAGTACTTTGATTCAGCCCCATGCACACATGGGTTCTGAATGCATATGGTGCTGGTCCTCAACAGGTTAACCTGAAGGACAGAAGAAATGTGAGCCTCAAAACATCATCTGATATGATTCTGGACAAAGAAAACAACTAAAATTCTCCAAGTACTCTTTTTTTTTTTTTTTTTTTTTTTTTTGACAAAGAAGGTAAACCAACTGAATAACATGGCGTACTACACAACTTCTGAATATTAGTATAACTTGAAACTAGAATTCTGAACTCACAAAAATATGACAATCCTTCTCTATAACATGTAATAGACATACACTTTACACTCAAATGTTTAACCTAGTACTTTAGTGTGTCGTAAATAATCAGAACTAATACCTTTATCCATGTTTCTGGCTTGTGTTAACTTTTCTTGAGCTCTCTCTTTCAATTTTTGGACTGGAATAAAAGACAATGCTTTTTTCTGAAGAGACTGGTTCTCATATACTAGTACATGCTGAAAGTTTGATTGAAGGGTTTCAAAGAAGATTTTTTCAGCCTGCTAATATGGAAAAAGCATAGATATTATTACAATCTAGGCAAAACATTTTATAGTAATTGGATGATTTCAAAACATCTGGTCTTCATTAAGGTATAAGCTGAAAAACCCCTTACTGGAGGTAGTGATGTCTATTGTTAAGGTTTTTGAACACTTTTTGTTATAAGATGTACTGGATTGAGACTTGGGAGACCCTAAGTTCTATTCCCAGCTCACCCACCTTCATCTTGTTCACTGTGCCACATTGTCAGATTGACTAAACCAGTTTTAGTTATCCTATGTCTAATCATGGCCTCTCATACCCTTCAGGAGGGTCAACATAGTCAGGAGCAGCTTTGGCAGCATAGCTTCTCCTTCCAATTCCCAAGAAGGTGGAGCTCCCTTTCTCCCTGATTGTTGGCAGCTATCCACTAAGGAACCTTAAAGCTATATAAAAATCTCCAGGAACTCGACTAACTAAAACAATGTTTAATGGCAGTTAAGGGGGCATACCATCCCCCAGACCTTAAAAGAATAGATATAGGAAGTCTCTTGTATGCTCTGTCACCTTCATTGCCTACAACACAGCTGATAATGGACTCAACATGCCATAAGGCTTTTATTTCCAAATCCAAAAAATACCCCAAACCAGTACGAGTCCCAACTTCATCAAACTTGCACACTCAGGGATATGCATGTTATTGGTGTTTCTAATAAGATTACTAATTTTCTTTCTTTTTACCAGTGGGAAAGGTGTTCAGTGGATGAGGTCTAGGTTGGATATTAGGAAAAACTTTTTCATGAGGAGGGTGGTGAAGCACTGGAGTGAGTTACCTAGGAAGGTGGTGCAATCTTCATCTGTAAGAGATTTTAAAGGTGCAGCTTGACAAAGCCCTGGTTGGAATAGTTTAGTTGGGGGTGCTCCTGCATTGAACAGGGGGGTTGGACTATATCAGTGGTTTTCAAACTTTTTTTCTCAGGACCCAGTTGAAAAAAATTATTTATGCCCATGACCCAACAATTACATCTTTGAGCAATGCATTCCAGTCTTTTGGCAGCGGCAGCAGGGGGTGTCGTGATCCAGTGCCTGAGGGTCTGCAACCCAGTACTGGGTCCTGACCCTAAGTTTGAAAACCACTGGACTAGATGACCTCCTGAGGCCACTTCCAAACCTAATCCTCTTTGATTGTATGATCTGTACTATTCTATTAGGCAATTTGCTGTTATATACAGTCTGGAGAGATACATGCAGACTGGTAGCCTGATCAAAGATAATATTAAATTCTGGAAGCTTTCTGCCCATTCGGCCAGGAATTGTAGATGTTGATGCAGAGGAGCACGCTTCTAATTGGTTCCAGACGAGTACATCTCTTGGGTGCTGGAATCTGACGTCCCTATTTACATGGTCTATTTCAGTGCCACATTCTATTGTTCCTCTTTTTTTTTTTTTTTTTTTTTGGCTTCATATGTAGCTAGAATCCAGCTTCTACAAACCTATTCTGTTCACTGTTCATAGAATTGTATGTTCCTGAGATTCCCTATTTGTCCTAACTCCTCCTCCATGATTTTGTTCAGTTTGGCTGTTTATTGGGAAGGCTCTTTCATTGATAGACCATACTTATTGGGGGCACTTTAAACCAAAGCCATGGTGGTTTGTCCCTTTAAGGGTCTGGGACCAGCCAGCCCTCATCGGAGGCAAAGCCCCTTTAAAAACAGGTATTTGGGCCTGCTAGGGAATTATCAGACTCAGCTGGGAAAGGGTCTTCTGACTGTTTGATGAGTACCTGATTCCTATAAAGACTGAAAGAGCTCACTGCAGAAGAATTATGGAAGCAAGTTGGCTCTGTAATGGGGCATGTTCAAGCAGACTGGTCATAGGCTGGAGCTGCCACGAGCTGGAAGGCTCTGGTGGGGAAACCCCTGGGTCAGGAAAAACATAATGTTTGGATTTATGTTGAACTTTTTTTTTGTTTTTTTAGGGGAGAGGAGGTCTGCTAAAGACCATCAAACACAACCAATAAAAGGTGGCCTGAAAAAAGAACCTGAACAGATTCTTGACATGCTATTAATCCTTCTGGGATGGGGAGACATGACAACAGACTACATACTAAAACTCTTTAATAAGGTATCTAGATTACAATTGTTGTTGCTCGTACCCAGACTGAATGAGTATTCCCATAGCATTCATTTAACTCTGACGTCCTGTCACTGTGTGCACTGGACTCATTGCAAAAAGTAGAATAAACTATCTTGGGGGGCAATTACTACTTCATTTGTTCCAAAGTCTTGGCAAGTAAGCTGAAGGGGATAGTCCCTGGACATTACAGGCAGCAGCAGTGTCTTCCTACAGAAAGGCATTTAGAAGTTTGTCAAAGAGAGTCAATGAGCTCTAGGTGCTGTGCAGTCAGTGCTGGCTCTCAGCTGCCCTTCGATGTTCCACTGACTGATATTTAACTTCTAGCAAAAATGATGTCAAGTCAGGATGGTTCTCCTGACTCTACAGTGCTAAAGTGAATTGTCTGGATTCAGGTTGTTGTGTATCTTGAATTGGTGTTGGTCCATTCTGAACAACTTGAAGCCAGATTTGCCTTCCTTAGCTATTGGAAGCATGGCTGGTACCTTCAGCAGTTCTGTGGCACCTCCTTTCAGTTTTGAGCAGCTTCCTGTGACTTTGAGGATGTCTTATTCTCATCATTTACACAGAAATTTGGTGTCCGATGGCATCAGCCACCTTGAAGGAATTTCTTGGTGTCTTCAAAGGACCTTAGCTCATGGCCTTGGTGAAGTTTTTGATTCCTTGAGAGATGCTATGTAGCCTCAAGGAGTTGTCTGATTATCAAGTGACCTTGAGCAGGTATTAGTTCTATGAGAGATGCTCTCTTAACCTTGAGTAACTTTAACCTCAAGGGGTGTCTCAGGTGAGCCACCAGAATTTCTGGAGTGCATTCTATTGGGTATAGTTACTTTTAGTGATGTCAAAACATTCTGGAATACTTAAGTCCCAAGAGATGCTGAAACCTCTGACATTTTAGTGTACCATATTTAGAGTGCTAGATAGCTTGTTCTCATGGTGCCAAGCCCTGAAGGTGTGCCATGGTGACTGGTTCAGTATTACTCGTGCTCAGTAAATTTCTAAGGAAATGTAATGCCAAAATCTATCTCTGCACTGTGACCTAAAAACAAGACATTCTAATAGGCACATGTCACAGTTTGAGTAATTTAAGATCAAGAAGCAGTTGATCACGTTTCTTTTACCATGTAAATATAACCAGAATTCTATGCTATTATGAGAAACAAAGTATGCAAATTGGATGTTAATTTAATTCACTAAGGAAAAGTGCTGGTTTCTCCTTGCACAACATGGACCATTGATTGTATATTGTATTGTATATTGATTGTTGAGCCAACCAATTGACCTGTAGGCAGAATAGTGTCCACTGCTGGTATGCCTCTCACGGAGCTGCTGTGCATCACTGTTTGAAGTCTGTAGATTAAATAGGGTTAGCAATTAAAATGTAACAACCTATATCTCCATTTTATACACTAGCACAAAAACTCTAAGAGCTCTTACTGTCTTTCAAGAAAAGGTCCAACATGTTTGGATTCCCTTTTTGATACTAGGAATGATGACATAACTACAGATTTGGGAATGGTCATAGGAGGTCTCAATGGACAGTTGTCACTCTTTCCCAGTCAATCAGATTGGAGTAGAACTAAGGAACAGCAATTTTGTGAGCATTCTAACCTCGGATCACATAACTGCCTTTAATAAGGATTTGGGGGGGAGGGGGCTGGTTAGCAAGCTGTACTAATAAAACACTTGAGCGTGGGACCTCAAGAATGTAGCACTCTTACAGCTTATAGTTTGACAACTGCAGGTAAATAACTTTGTCTTCAGCATGAGGAAGACTTTACAAAAGCCTCAGAACTTCATAAAGCAGACAACATGCCAGCTATGTGAACAGTGAGTACTATCAATCTCAGTAAACGATGTCATAGAAGGTGAATGTATCTAAAATGACTGATTAAGATAGTGAATTTTCACCTTATATAGGGCAAATTGACTCTCTTGCAAGGGGTGGGAAGGCTGCCCATTCACACAGGCCTAAAAAGTGAATATTGGATGAAATCGATCTGTCCTGTAAATTATCTGTCCAAACACTTAAATCCACTCCATTTAGCTGCTCTCAATGGCCTCTATTATCTATGTCTCCAATATGGCATCTGGCTTCCACTAAAACTTATATAAATAAGAGAAAATAATTTTTGTGAATGTAGAAGTGACTCCATCTACATGACTTTTTTTTCTCTCCATTAGCTCTATTTTCTTCTCACTTCTGGTATGGTTTGTTTCTGTTGCTTTTTAATCAATGCTCATTTTATGACAGTTATTTCCCTTTTATTACCTGCTGCCTAAGCTGACATCATACTTTAAGCTGTTTCATATTGAATTTGATTGAGCCTTGGATATTCTCCCCCCCCCCCCCCCACCGCAAATGAGCCTTCCTACACAATTCTTTTATATCCTTCCAGTAGCCATAGATTATTTTTCTCTCACTTTAATCACCTGGCCAACCACTCTATACATATGTTATTCACTCAGTCAAATTAAATACTTTTGTTCTTTATTTTAATTTCTTTTCTTTGAGTACTCTCTAACTTATCTTTCTGGTGACACAGTGTATGGACCTGGACTCAGAACACTAGAGGTGGTTTCATTGATGGTATATGTAGTATGTACTTGGCTACTGTTACAACTGATGATTATTCAGCAAGTTAGAGCACATATGCTCATTTTTTAGCATGTCATCTTTCACAAGCCCATTTAGTGTACTAAATAGTGTAATAGATAACGTGTCTGCCAACAAACCACTGCATTAGGAAGTTTAGCATAGGAAAGTAATTGAAACATAAGATGGGAAATGCAATAAATTATACAGAGATTGATGTTGTGAAAATACCTTGAGCAGGATTAAGCGCATAAATAATTTGTTGGGGGTGAAAATAAAATACAACTTGCTAAGGTAAACAGAATTTGCTAAGGGGAGGCTTAATAATGAAGTGTAGAGCCCTTTTATCATTCAGTAATCAAAATCTGCCTAAGTGGGCAGTAATCAAGTGTTTTTTAGGCTAAGGAAGCTTGTTAACTGAGCTGCACATCAAGTCTGGTTGTCTAATAAAATGCTAAGCTAAGTTGCCCTATATGCATGCCACACTGGTCTGACTTATTGAATGTATGTTTTCAGTTACCGTATTTTTCGGACTATAAGACGCACTTTTTCCCCCCAAAAGTGGGGGGGAAAATGAGGGTGCGTCTTATAGTCCGAATGCTGTCCAGCGCTGCTCCCTCCAACCCCCGGGGCAGCCGCTTTGCCGCGGCACACCTGGCCTGCGCCCGACCTCTGGGCTGGCCTTCCCCGCCCCCAGGTTGGGACAGGCAGGCTTAGGTTAGGGTTCGGAGCGGGCGCCTGCCTGCCTGCCCCACGTGGCCGGGCCAGAGGGGTGGCTGCGGCAGCGGCGGGCTCCCGGGCTCCCACCCGCCGTCCACCTCCTTCCCGGGGCCTCGGCCTCCCAGCACCGTGCCGGGATCAGCCTCCAGGGCTTGGGTATGCTCCCCCCCGCCGGCGGCTTCCCGGGGCGCAGCAGGGTCCTCCCCCAACCCCGCCGGCGCCTTCCCGGGCCGCGGCAGGGTGGTCCTCCGGCCCCGCCGGCGCCTTCCCGGGGCCGCAGCAGGGTCCTCCCTCAGCCCCGCTGGCGCCTTCCCGGGCCGCGGCAGGGTCCCCCGGCCCCGCCGGTGCCTTCCCGGGGCTGCGGCAGGGTCCCCCGGCCCCGCCGGCGCCTTCCCGGGGCCGCGGCAGGGTCCTCCTCCGGCCCCGCCGGCGGCTTCCCGGGCCACGGCAGGGTCCTCCCTCGGCCCCGCCGGCGGCTTCCCAGGCCGTGGCACGGTCCTCCCCCGGCCCCACCAGCGGCTTCCCGGGGCCAAGGCAGGGTCTTTCTTTCTTTCTTTTTCTTGCTTCTTTCTCTCCCTTCCTTCTCTTTTTTTCTTTCCTTCTTTCTCTCCTTTGCTTTCCTTTTTCTTTCCTTCTTTCTCTTCTTTGCCTTCCTTTCTTTTCTCTTCTTTGTCTTCCTCTAAAAACTGGGTGCGTCTTATGGTCCGAAAAATACGGTAGTCATTGGTCCTCCTCCATTTCTGAAAGCTTATCAGAAACAGCATTCTGAGAATGTAGAATGTATCTTGTAATGAACAGTGTGATGTTATAGCTTACTGGATAGGGATAGATATGTTGTATGGAGAATCTTCTAGTCCATGAAGGGAAGATGGAGAGTTTTTTTTGATACTGACATCAGTAGGAGAGGATAACAGGCCACGACTGTCTGTCATCTAAAACTAACCTGACATATGGATGAGAAGATTCTTGTACGTTCCTTCTAGAGGCAGCTACTGCTCTGATATATATTTAGTGAGTGTAGTCAGGATTTTTTTTTTTTTTTTTAAAAGCATATCTCACCAATCAAACAAATTAATTTAGGCCTGTGTTATCGAGGAGGTCAAAGAGGATCACACTGGTGCTTTATAAATATAATCAATGAAGATGGGAACTGGCCTCCTCCAGTGAGTTTCTCTAAGTGTTACATAAAAGCAAGTACACCCAGCTACACTAAAGACACATTCTCTACTTAAGTAATTAGCTGAGGAATTTAGCAGAGTAGTAGCTAAGTAGACAAATGCATTCCCCGTCCCCCCATTTAGTATACAGGATAAGGAAAGTGAGTTGGGAGAATTAAGATAAGGCCTGTCCAGCAAGCAGCAAGCCATTCAGTTTTTTCTCATCTAGAGCAATTTAGTTGCTCCAGTTTTCAGCAAACTGGATTTTTCCTGGTCTGAAATCATTACTATTTGATGGCTATATGAGATCTATAGGAAATTTGTGGCCACATAATGGGTCTCCACAATACCTATAGACTGCCTGGGCATGAAAACGTAACTGAGGCCATCTGCTCAGACTATGCTTAAGGCACACTCAGGGAAGGATGCAATGCTACTGCTGAATCTTTTCTTGGGCTAGAGCATTCTTCAGTGGTTTTAATCTAGTGTCCTTCATTAGCACTGAGACACTTACATATGGGAGACAGAGAGCAAATGTGACACTGAAGGTGAGTAGGAGGATCCCAGGAAGAGAGCTCCCTTCATAGGATTATTCTTAATTCAAAAGTAACCCTTTTGCTGCAGGACAGTACTACAGGACCAGCCCGAACTTTTCATAACTATTGAAACAGGACGGAACTGGTTTCGCTCTTTCTGGAGCTCATCAGCTGTAGGTAACTGCTTTTAATATAAAAGACCACATTCTGCCCTGATTCACCTCAATGCAGCTGCATGGAGCATAAGTCAATGGTAGAATTTGAGAAGGATATATTCCTCACCCTTCCAGGGATGGCATGTATTTATCAGAGACAGTTTTCACCAGTAAAATTATATTTTTTTACCAGCTTAGCTTTAGTTATATATTCAAATTGTTGTTACATATGGCAGTAAATTCATAGGTTAACTTATGGTTGTACAAATGGTAAGTAAAATGGTGGTGGGTAACACTAATATATGTAACTATAATATTGAGCACTGGAATGTCTGTGTACATTTTGGTTTCGTATTTTCTCAAGGAAGCTACACATCATGACTCATATTTCAGCTGCCAATATTCTATTAACAAAATTCAGAAACGTCTGATTATATAAAAAGGGCAATAATATAGAACTGTAAGCTTAAAACTTTAAGCAATCAGAAGGATACTGAATGGCAGACTACTCCATGTCTATTTGGCTACACAGTATCTTGCAGCAGAGGACCAACTCTGATATAGAAGACAGACCAGGCTTACTCCTCCATTTTGAATTCATATCCAAAGGCTGAAAAGACTTATTTTATGCTTGCCAGTGCTTTTTTTCTGCCGGAACGCACCGGAACGGCGTTCCGGCACCTTTTTTTCCCCGCCGGTGCTCCCTCCCAGCTGTGCAGGCTGGGCCGGGCTGGGGAGATTTAAATCTCCCGCCCTGAGCATGCGCAGTTACAGCATGCTCAGGGCGGGAGCGGACTGGCCGGCAAGCAGCTCTGCCGGCTGTCTCTGTGGTTCCCAGCCTCCGGCCAGGTAAGGGGGCTGGAGGGAGGCCTGGAGAGGGGTGGAGGTGGGGACAAGGAGACGGGCCGGGTTAGAGGGGTGGAGGTGGGGACAAGGAGACGGGCCGGGTTAGAGGGGTGGGGGTGGGGACAAGGAGACGGGCCGGGTTAGAGGGGTGGGGGTGGGGACAAGGAGGGACCCCCGCGCAGGCCGGCAGCCCCCACCGCCCCCTCCAGACCCCTGGGGCTGCTTCCTTTCTCTTCTTTCTCTTCCTCTTCCTTTCCTTCCTTTCCTTTTTTTCCCCTCTTTTGTCTTCCTCTTCCCTGCCTTCCTTTCTCTTCCTCTTCCTTTCCTTCCTTTCTCTTCTTTCTTCCTTTCCTTTTTTTCCTCTCTTCTTTGTCTTCCTTTCTTCCTGCTCTTTCTGTCTTTGCTTCCTTCCTTTCTTTCTTTGTCTCCTCCTTCCTTCTCTTTTTTCTCTCTCCCTTCTTTTTTAAAACTTTTTAAAAATTAATTTTAAATAACCTCTTAAAATTAGATTTCAATTCCAAATTCATTCCAATTAAATTAAACACTAATTAATTAATTCTATTTAGTCACTTTATCTTCAATTAATGCCTATAATTTCTGTCTTGAGTTTTCCCCAAAAATTTATTCTGAAAAAGTTTTTCACACGGCTTGAAAATTTTGCACACAAGCCACCAAACCTAGAGGGAACATTGGCTACTAGTTGCGTACACAACAGCAGGCCAGCAGGCTAACATCGGTCAGTCCCACACTCTGGGCCTGGCCGGAGCCCACAGCACCAACAAAAAGTGTGTGGATGCATTACTGCCTGCCACCCAGTACCCAGAAACACAGGCCAGCAGCAGACGTGATAGCTACGCATTCATGTTTTTTTCTAATTATAATATGGCCCCCCAACAGTCTGAGGGACCGTGAACTGGCCCCCTATTTAAAAAGTGTGAGGACCCCTGCTGTAAGACCTCACAGGTTGTCTTTCAGTATATTAGCGGCCTGCATAGTTAATAAAACTTAACAGTTTTTACCTTGTATTTTTATTTCTTTGATATATTCAAAAATTTACTGTTTACTGCACTATTTTCAGTGTTATTTCTTTATGACACGACGGACATCAATAGGAGTTCCGGTACCTTTTTTTTTTTTTTTAGAAAAAAAGCACTGATGCTTGCTGAACAGTGATGCAATTCCTATATGTCGGATCTTATCTTCAGTGTAAGACTGGGTAATGGAGACATGAACATCCACTCTTTTGGTCTGATCATCACTTACTTCATTGAAGCAGAGATCAGAGCCATCCTGCCCTCCCCCTAGGGGAGGGAGCAACCAAAACTATTCCACCCCTGCAAATGCCTGAAGTTCTTAGGTTTTCAACTCATCCTAGGAATACAAGCCATCTAAACACAAGGCAAAGGTGCTGATGAATTAGTACACCAAAACAATCACTGCCATCAATACCAGGGCTCCAAGTCATTCATTTCCCCCCAACTTTGAAAATTACCAAGAACTATGGCAGGTAACACGCAGAGGCTGAAAGTTAGAATGTGAGTGGCACAAAAATCATTCTGAACCCCTCTGTCAGCAGCACAAATACCACTCACAGGACTATATCACTGCAGTAAAAGAAGGAACAACAAGCCATCCACTTCTTTGCAATTAATGCAGCAGAACCACAACCAGCAGAGCTATTCTGTAGTGAACTGTCTAATCAACCCATGGACGTATC
The DNA here is from genome assembly GCA_007922175.1 of Pelusios castaneus. Taxonomy (NCBI): domain Eukaryota; kingdom Metazoa; phylum Chordata; order Testudines; family Pelomedusidae; genus Pelusios; species Pelusios castaneus. The sequence goes on from ML685787.1 coordinate 20,122,207, forward strand.
CCAGCCATTAGATCCAGCACTGACTATGAAAAGTGCTGTCAGCATATTCCATTGTTAAAATCAATCAAATGTGTATGAAGCTTACTAGGAAAATTCCACTCTGGCCAGAGGGTAGTATTTGCTTCACCACCATGGAATTTGGCTTCATCACTCATGCCAAAGCTCAAGACGACTTAAGAAATGTTAGAACCACAATCTGTAAAATGGATTCATAAATATCCCTCTCTAACAGAAATAGTCAAGGCTCCTTCAGAAAAACCTCTAGCGAGCTCCTTGAAAAAATGTAATAGTTTCCCCCACTCCTCAAGAAGCCAACACCCTATCCTGCAGACCTCTCAAACCACCATCCTGTCCTCAAGCCCCTGTTCCTGAGCAAAATACTTGAAAAGGTAGTAACTATCAAGTGACTACATCCTAGATGCCTCACAATTATGTTCAGGCCAGGCCACAGCATAAACTGCTCTTGTGGCACTAAAAGATGATTTCTTCATGGCCATGGACATGTCTCTTCAGCTCCTGTTTGACTCCTTGGATGACCAAGTAAAAAAAAAATCACAATTTTAAAAATACCTTATTTCACCTCCAGCTTGCTAGGAAACAGCCTTCATTCTTCCCTGATGAGGACCTACCCACAGTAATCCAACTATTTGTCGTTTTCACAGTGATTATTGTTACACACTACAGCTGATGCTGAATGTGAAGGCTGTGCACAGGCTCCAGTTGGTCCAGAATGTTTGCCCAGCTTTTCCATGAAGCTTCAGCTGCTGTGAGCACACCACACGTGACTCAGTCAGCTTTTGAAGCCAGTTTTTAATGGCCTTGATCCTAATTTCCAAAGTAATCAACAGCTCAAAGAGCAGCTACATCAAAGACCAAATGCTGATCTATGAACCATTGGAACAGCTGCACTCTTCTGGGACAATGCAGATCATAAAGACCAGGATGAAGCTTGTGAGAGCTGGGGACAAAGCATCCTCTGAGAGGATCTGGAAATGAAACAATCTTGCAGAGATCAGGCACATCTAGGAGTGTGAGCATCTCCAGGAGCAGGCTTTGACTTCATTGTGACTGAGCATTGCCTTCTCCAAGGTCAGGTAGTTGAATGGCTAGCCTACAGCCCATCAGGGTGGCTAAGTGGTCTAAGCAGTGTTTCGCAACCTTTTTGATACCAGGCACCTGCTTCCTATACTGTATCAGGGAGATCTAAGGTTTCCTATACTGTGTCAGGAAGATCCCAGGGACTGGTTTCGGTCCATGGACTGGTACTGGTCATTCACAAACACTGGTCTATGCACTGTGTCAGGTCACGGTCTCCTTTAGGAGCACGAATTCAAATCTCACCTGTCATGGTAGTAAAAGGCTCCCTCAAAGAGGAAGATTTTGCACCAGAGACATGACATTTGCAAGTCAAACACCTCTTCTGTTTCCAAACAGTTACCAACTCTTTTCCTCCCCATACCTCCACCAAAAAATCCATTAAATCCATTAGAGACTGTGCTATTGATTTTACATGGAAAGTGCTCAGATACTACAGCAATGGGAGGCAGTGTAACCATAACCCTAAAGTAAGTAGGTAGGTAGATCTTTGTATTTTAACTCATCTGTTTGATAATTGTCATTTTATGACTAAGTTGTCCAGGTCCTTTTTGTAAATAAGGGAGACGGTGGCGTCTAATGGGTAGAAGAGAATAAATTAAAGTCGGAACTTATCGGCTTTGTTCTTAACACTACTACTGGGTGAATTTAAGTTGCTTAATCCTCTACATCTCCAGGCTTCTGTTTCTTCATTTGTAAATAGATATATTTTATACACTGACATATTAGGTTTAATTAACATTTATAAAATCAGATAATCTAAAATGAGTTATTGTAGAAACAATCATTAACCTTTTTACAGAAGCACAGAATTGTGCTGAAATGTGAAGAATGGGGAAACAGATTTTTAAACAACTGAAGTTAAAAACAAGATTAACTGAAAAGCTAAACATCTTCCAAACTGTTTCCACTAATGTTATCCTCTTAGAAAATGTAATACTTCAAGGGCAAAGTATAAACTACACTTCCATAGTGTATAATTAAACAAGTTGTGGAATTCACTGATGATTTGTAGAGAGCTGGCTGATCACATGATACCGGCTCTCCTCATTTCCCTTTAGTGTATCACATACAAACCAGCTAAAATACAATACCTTCCTTATTTATTACTTATACTTTTACACAGTGATGCAATTATTACCAAATAAAGTTATGAATGCAAATGCAAAGGAATGTGACCACACCATAAGAAGCTGAGAATCCCTTGCCTATCACAAACAGAATTAATTTTTTTTTCTTCTGAACTATTCAGCATTGCTCATTCCTGGCTATAAGTTCTTGAGCTAGATGGACCACTGATTTGTGGAATCTGCACTGTCACCATCTGGAAGTCGATGTAGTAAATCCACCCCCCTTAAGAAGTGTAGCACTGACTGGATCAGAAGGCATTTCCCTTCGACTGTGTGCACTGGAGATGCCATGGTAAATAGGCATCAGGAAATCAAAGGGATATACACAAGTTATTTTACACAGCTTGCATATCTCCCTTCGACTACTGCCAAATTCTGCAGCCAGTGTAGACCTGGTGTTAGGGCAGGGCTTGACAAAACTGCTGCCCAGCTAGGCACTCAGCTTCAAACTAAGGCACCTAGCTGGGATATCCTCTGCTGCCGAAAAAACCACCACCATCACAGGCCCTCCGATGCCAAATCCACTGAGCAACGCTGCAGGTGCTGGCGAATCTATTTTTAGGTGCCAGGGGCTGCTCCATTTCTGTAGTTCCACAGTGGAGCTAGGTGCCTTGCTAAAAACCCCAAGTGCATAATGACCTGGCGCCTGGGGTTTGTCGAGACCTGCCTTAACGAGCTTTCTTCTGGAAGCTGTATACCCTCAGAAAGCTTTTCTGTTACATCACTTGTTTTTAGTGGGCCTATATCACATTGAACTTTAAGGCTGGATGCAGACAAAGCAGCATTTCCACAACTCATAAGATATTCCCAAGAAAGTTACCAAGGGAATCAAATTTTCAGTTGTTCCTAGTTCTCATTTCTACTTCTGTCTTTATGGAAGTTTTCCCAAGTCTTGCAAATACTAATCACTTTTAGAAAGGAGGTAACATAATAGAGTTTTAAAAAGTGCTTACCATTGTAGCAGATTGTGCAGCTGATGTTTGTAGTTGCCTGTTGACAGGGATTGGGGTAAAGTCAGCAGCTCTTGAAGACTGAGCTACAATAGGCTCCATATTGGTTATAGTCTGAGAAGATCCTGATCTTTGAGTTTCATTTGGTTCACTTAATCTTCTATTTCTCTCTCCAGCAATCAGATCTCTAATTTTGTGAAGCTTTTCCATGGAAGCTTCCTTGGGAAAAACAAGGTGAGTTTCTCTCTGAAATGTAGAAACACAGAAAAGTTAATTTTTCTGTATTTTGTGCATGCAAATAAAGCAATACCGTTTAACCCTTTCTCTAATGGCCTTGCTGCGAAAGAAGAATATGGCACCTCACATTTGAAGATCTCTACATGAATACATTTTGGAAATACTGCATTGCTGTTTGACATTTGCTTGACACTTCTTCATACTTCAGATAAGTTTGATGGAATTGAGAGTTCTTGAATTGGAAGTTGTTCAAAATCATCAAGGGCTGAGACTAATGTTATGTATGGGCCGTTCAGAACCTTATTGAAGTGTTCATCCCATCATTTCAGAATTTGTCTATAAATCGTCAGTGGCAGTGACTCATTTACATTTTAGATGAGGTAGCACCATGAGACTGCAGGCAGGATACAGGCTTCGGCTCATCAGAAAACTGGGTGGAGTCTTTTTGGCCTGCCATTCGTTAATGCTACTTGGCTTTCATTTTCCACCAACTATCCATCATGTGGTAAAGCTTAGCTTGCACATTACACTTTATACGTGAATAAGCCATCTTTTTAATAGACAAGTCTTTATAATTTATCCATAATGTATGATGAGCATTCATGAATGCGAAGAGATGCTTTACCTCAGTATCATTTTTGTCGAACTGTTGATGCATCCTCTTTACGCAGCAGAGGACTTCTTTCGATGCATCAAACAGTTTCCTTAAAAGATGACCAACAAGAAGCAGAATCAACTGTATTTCACAACTGTCAGTTCCTCTTCTCCTGGGAGCTCACTGACTTAGAGTTACAAGGTTCAGATAGGAGTTTAATGGGTTTTGAGAGACAGCACGGCACATGCGTCCGATTCAGAGACTATAATTTATTAACCTTTCATTGTACAATGGCTAAGCATGGATTAGATAAATAATAAAGGGATGCAGCAGAACAGCTGTAGCTCACCAACTGCTGACCAAGGTACAATCTGCTGGCCAGTCAAGGTTCTGTTCTGGAGGCACCTTCTGCTCTGCACCTTCCTTCAGTGCAGGATGAGGTCAGTATTCAGATTGCAGGAGGCAGTCTCTTCACAATCAGACCATCTCATATTTATATAATCTCCTGTCATTGAGACTTGCAAAAGCAGCATATTTCCTTATTGCAAGTGGGTTGTTGGAAAAGGGGAAATGGAGACAGCATACCCTGACCACATCCTGCACATTTGCTGAGCTGCTATTCAACAGCTCTTGGAAATTTCACCTACAATTTGTTACTATTTCACCTGTCTTACTCAGGCATCTCGAACATCTTGCGGTTAAGGTTCATAGACAGTTCTACTATATTTTCAGATACCCTCAAGGGTCATGTCATGGGCTATGCCTGTTTATCACTTTATGTTCTCCGCTTGATTGCTGGGTAAAGCTGCTAAATGGCCCCTTACAAGAAATAGGAAGGCATAAGGACTTTGCACCTGCACAGAGAACTGTTTAAAGTGGTACTAGATTGTGCATGACTAATCACACTTATATTTGTCGGCTATTTTGTCCACTGGTGCAGAAGGCTGGAATGCATGGGCTGACAACACAGCTCTTTGTGAGGTGCAAGTGAAACAAGCTGATGTTCTCCTGAAGTCTGGACTGGTGTGCCACTGTGCCACCCTAGGCCCCGACTTACCCTGCTTTGCTGTGTGAACCCACACTGCTGGGTCAGTTCACGCCCAGTCTCCTGTGGGTAATTGGTCCCTCACTCAGTGGAACAGTGCTCTCTCTAGCCACTCATGGGACAGACCTCCAGCAAACATCCCAAGTCCCAGCTGAAGCCCTGAGGAACTACTGTCTTGCAGGGTTCAGTGCTCTCCACCGTATCCTGCAAGCTCATTTACACTTGTCTGTCAGTTTGTGAAGGAAATGCACCAGCTTTGCCACTCTGAATATACACTGCTTCAGAGAAAACAAACAAGTTTGACTACTGTAAGATTAAGTCAGAAAAATATAGATCCAAAGATTGATAAGTCAATTGATAATAATCAAAAGAAAACTCACATTCTAAACTAACATCCCTATTCCAGTCTATGTTTCAGCTCACCACACAGGTCAGCTGCTGTATGTTTTGCATCCCCCATCCTGTGGGTAGGTCCCAGGCCTTGATGTTGCTTAGAAGAGGGCTTCCAGGGAGAGAGCCACAGCCAAAGGTATCTCTTTCTTTTAACAAGTTCTTCTCAACACCCCTGGGGTCAGGTGATTGTTCATGTCCGGCCATGGGCATGATCCTTCCCCTTTTGAGTCAGGATGCTTAAGCTGTATTGTTCCTGTATGCATGCCTCTGCGAGGCATGAAACCACTGCTCTGTGTTTCAACTGGGGTCATGACATAGCAGTGTTTCATATCTGTACATATGTATGATGTAGAAAATATGCCACCATAACAGTAATGTTCATATGCCATAACAAAAACACCTTACATGACCTACTTTGCACTAGACCACACACAATTACACTGTAAGGGTGAACATGAATGATACACAGATCACACCACAAGGGTGTATGTGGGGTACAGCATGTCACAAACAAATCAAGAAAATTGCTTGCAGAACCCACCAAAGGTCAAAGCGAGCACAGGCCAGTGCATGGGCTGTGTGGCAGTGCCAAAGCTAGCTTGCTAACCTCACTACAGATGGAAACAAAGTGGCTGAATTCTATGGCTATAATTGGCTAGCAGGTCAGACAACCCGAGTTTAAATACAGAATATGACTTCTCCTTAGACCTGATGGTGCTAAGGAGTCTGGTTAATGTCAATAATGGACTTTTTGTCTGGTGAATATCCTATGACCTGTCTAGTTGGGGTGATCCTACTCCTGCTGCACAGCTCTCGTAGTCACTGAAACAGGTCGTTTTCAGAGTCATGGAACACACAAGCCTTCCCACTCTGTCAAAGTGCGACTCCCAGAGAAGGCCCTACAGCTTGCAATTGTAAAGTTAAGTGTAAATTCAGAAAGGCACCAGAATAAAGAAAAACCACCTATTACAATGTAGATAAAACTGCTTAAGTTACACCTGGATAAAACAAGCCTGCAAGACAAACATCTACAATACTTACCTCTTCAAATCCCATTTCAAACAAACATTCAACTGCCCCTCTGACTGGTAATAATCGAGTAGAAAATGCTGGATTTCCAATCCGAATAGACTTATATTTTTCTTCATTTGGGTGTCTGATAGGAATAAAAAAATGAAGATAACTATGTATGAACAAGTAAATGTCATCAGCTAAAAATGGAGGTATTGACATCTTTTGTTCAATTTTTCAAGGTGCTACATTTTTTAAAAGCTAAGAAACTTACACTTGCTTTCATGTACAGAGTGTAGGCAGTGTATGAACAATCATTTTTATATCTACACTATTAATCCATCCTAGCAAAAAACTTGACAATGTTTAGGCCACTGTTGTGCTGATATAACTGCTCATAATGCTACTGCCTTCTTGTTTCCTTGTCTCCCCCCCCCCCCCCCCGTTTCTGTGTCTGTCTTATGCTTACTTTTGTAAGCTTTTTGGGATAGGGGTCATCGTTTTTGTGTGTGTTTGTATAGCCCCTAGCACAGTGTGGTCCTGGTTAAAAACTAGTTCCCAGATGCTTTGGTAATATACATGTAATAATAATTTCAAAAGTTAAGCATCAGTCATAGGTTTCAGTTTAGAACCATCTCAAAGTTCATGCATGGGCTTGAATTCAATAGCGTTATTCAGATTTGAACCAATTTAACTTTACATAAACATTTGACATAATGTCTTCTCGTGAACAGGTGTCTACATCACAAAATACTATCAGAATAGATTCTTGGTACTAGTTTTAGCACATGGAAAGAGGAAGAAAGGAGCATAGAGACCAAGTTAATCTAAAATTCTAAATCACTTCTTTGGAACTACTCAAACAGCTAAAAACAAGGATATGCTTCACTGGTTGCAGGATCAGGGCCAATTTGTATTTTAATGCTTACATATCCAAGTTTTTATTTTACTCAGTTGAAAAAGTTCTGCAGTCCTTTTTCCACATATTTGGAAAACTGAAAATGATTTTTGACTTTTAAAATTTTGAGACATTGTATATAATAAGCAACAGTGACCCAGTTACTTAAATTGATCCCCACTGGCTTTTTGGCTGATTGAGGTGTCAATTTGCGGAGATGACACTGAGCCCACAGGAAGTTGCTGTACAATACAAGTGTTTTAAAAGATGTGTTAGTAACCTAATAGGAAGTACTAAGATAATGGACAGGGTTTATCTCCAAGCAATTTTTTTCATTATTGCTATTTTTCATAAAACCTCACAAAGTAACCAAAATGATTACAGCTTTTGGTGAACATAATATAAGTCAAGCCTGAGTTTTGATGAGTCAGATTCTAAAATCCATTTTTAAAAAACACAAATCAAAGGTGCCTGATTTGTAAAGGAGGTGAGCACCTACAGAGCCCATGGACTGCAGTGAGATGTGTTAGTGTTCAATTTTCTATAAATAAGGCCATTCTAAGAGCCTAAATATGAACTTGTACCTGAATGTAACCAGTGATAGATGAAAACCTTTGGCCTTTCTTTTAAGTGGTGCACTCCACTTCAATATGACCCCATCTTTAAATTTCTGTAAAATCTCCTATTAAATCTAAGATTACAAACATAAAATTTAAAAGGGGGGAAAATCACAACAAAAGAAATTCATAGCATCTGAAAGTTAGACGCTGCAGCTGACCTGACCTGAAAATGAAACCAGTTTAATTGCTTTTCCATTACACAGACAGAAATGCACCCAGGAAAAAGGAAGCTGAACAGTTACAGTATGCCCACCCCCATAGAAACATATTGTGCAGTACCATGAGGCCAAAGCAGCGGTGATGGGCATGGTATAACCACACGAACCCCTCACTGAGGGCGTGGGTGCCCGGGGCGACAGCTGTGAAATGCCATCGTGGCAGGAAGAGCAACTGACTCAAATGGGATTTTATGCCCTTGTCCTGGCACCAAGGGAGGTGGGAGCAGGGGCTGCCAGCTGGGCAAGTCCAGCGTGTGCCAGGGCTATGGGTGAAGAGGCAGGTCCCAAAGCCAGATCTTAGCCCCCCAGAATGTGGCAGCAATGGCCCGGCTGCCCCATCAGGCCATGGGGACCCAGCAGAACGTGGCATCAATGGGGCTGCCCCATGAGCACATGGCAGCCAAGTTCCCTGGGGCGATGCACTCTGGGTGCTGTGTCCATCACTGGGAGCTCTCCAAGACGGCGGTGGGTGGGTACGACAGATTCACCACAGGCTAGGCTAAGGCCCCCCCTGCTGAGTCAGCCAGGCCAGGCCGTGCCCACCCGCGCCGCAGCAACCAGCCCGCAGGCTGAGAGTCGAAAACTTTATACCCGCCCCGGGCGCGGGCCCCCCCGCCCCGCTCAGCTCACCTGAGAATGTTGTCCGCGTAGGTGAGCAGCAACTGCGAGGCTTCTAGGAAGGTGGCCCGCGCATTCTGGCAAAGCTCGCTCACGGCTCGCGAGTGCGCTGGCGCCGAGGGACCCCCCACGGCTGCCATCGTGCTACTCTCCGGGAAGGGCAGGGGACAGGATGGATGACCACCCCAGTGAAAATGAGCCGGCGCTGTCGTCTAGCGCCCGCCCGCACCCAGATGAGCACTCGCCGTGCTGAGTCACCCAGCGGTCGAACGTCAGGCGGCCGGGTAAATAACTCCGCCTTCTTGATTAGCAGAACCACAACACAACTAAGCAGCCCTCAGAGCGTGTCCTTCCGCGCCTGTCCTCCACAAGGGGGGCAGGGTGAGAAAGAGCCATCCGCCAGCCCCGTGACCGTACGGGACACGCGGGGCGAATCAACACTCCAGCGATTCAAGGAATCCGAGCAAGGCAGCAGCAGGCTACCAATCCAGCGCCGATTTCTCGATTGGAGCAGCAGGAGCGCTTCTGACCAATCGACGAATCGGTAGTCGATTGAGCATTGACACCTCCCACCCCCTTTTTCCTCACGTGGGTTAACCCACCCCCGTTGGAGAAAAAGAGAGTGACGGAGCGGACCATAGAAGCGAGGGGGAGGCGGGTGACGAATAGACATTGGAGGGGAGGAACGTCCGTGAGTTTCCGCGCCGCTCTCTGGTGGGGTAGGCGGGGTGGAGCCGGAACGGAAGAGGAGGTTCCGGAAGGCCGCGGACGGATGTGAGGAAAGGTTTTTCACTCCTCTTCCTGGAGAGAGTGGGGGGAGGGGTTGCCCCAAAGGGAGGGCTGGGGGAGTTTGTCGCGAGGGCGGGGTGGGTTTGGGCCGCGACCTCATCCGGGCTGCAGCCTCGAGCGCTGTGGTGGGGGAGCCCCCGCGGCGGGGGAAGCTGTAACTTGCCCTGTGGGGACCGCTCTGCTCCGCAGTGCAGCCTCTCAGTTCCCCCCCATGTGTTGGCAGGCCGAGCATGGAAAAGCCCTGTGCTTGTCAGTGCTGTGCTTGGGGCCTGCCAGTGAAACGCCCCCAGTTTTCTTCTCCCGTTTAGCGGGCTCCACTCCTTCCCGGCTGTATGGTGAGGTTTGGCCCCTGTAACAAAGCAGTAGCCTATGAAATGATCTCGGCTACTCTAGCAGCATTGCCAATCCCAGTGCTCACCAGCCAGGGTAACAGAATTGCCATTCTCTTTATTTGCCTTTTGCTTATGGAGCTGTTATGGGGCACGGTTTTAAGCCTTCTCTACAACCGCAAGGGCTGAAATTTACTTTTGCTTTAAGAACTGCAATCACATAGCCACGTGATTCTAGGAGTTGGGGCTTTAAGGAAAACAGTTATGAGACTCCTGACAAAATCATGAGACCTGGGAATACTGCTCTAGTGGTAATGTGAAGGGTTCCCAAAGGAGCTTGTCCCCTGTGCAGAAGAGTTTAGATAGTAACAACACTAGTGTCGATAAATGGAGCCCTGGGAGATAGAAAAGTTGTATCCACAACAGATACATGATCTGCAAACATGGTTTATGGATAATTACAGACTTGATAGATAAAAGAGCCAGTGAAACATGTGACTAGCAACCCAATCCCGCAGTGACTTGGATGGAGCTGATAACCCATAAAACTTTTTTGTTTTTAGCTTCTGTTCTGATTCCAGGCTGATACGCTTCTCAACAGTACCCACTGGAGCTGCTGCTCAGTAGCTCATATTATTTTCATTTTCTCTGCTATAGTTTTACATGGTGAAATTGGACATTCTGCTTTGAGGTGTTACTATCTTATAAATATGGAAAGAGTGTGGTGAGGCAAGCAAGTTTTCCAGTCTGTCAAAAAAAATTGTTTTCAACATTGCGTGTGCAGTAGTTAATTTGCTTGTTACTTATTAAAAATGTTGTGCAGATGTGATTGAGATGGCTATAAAATATGGCAACTTGCTTATTTTAAGAAATGATATGAAAAGTCTCCAAAACACACCATAACACACAATCAAATGTATTTGCTTTCATCAGATGACATCTCTACTATTAATTGTATTGGTGTAGTGAAAATAAATGCTCTAGAATATAATGCTGTCACAGGATTAATAGCTCTTACTTGAAAGATAACCATATCTAGCACCATAAAATTTTGTGTTATGGTATTAACATTATCTTTTAAAGTATAACATACTGAGGAATTTGATACTGATCACTATTGGTTTGATCTGGTTTGGCAATTTGTTTTCCTATTGTGCAGGTATTAATCAGGGTATGACTTGGCTGGTAGGAACTTCATTACTGGAAGGATGCACAAGAAAAAGTAACTCAGCTTGAGTCCAAGCAGAGTTTGCAGCATTTCCAACTGGAGAAACAATTGTTTTCTCTTTTAAATGGAACAAATTCAGTTTGACATCCATGAGAAACAAATAAACTTGGAACCTCAACTATGCAATTTTTTACCAAATTGTTTTTACAAAGAGAACTCCACTTGGCCAGAAACAAAAAGGAAAAGCACTAGAAGTACAGCGTCCAAAGGGATGATTGTGTTAGTCTAGTTAAGCAAAACAAACAAGGAGTCCTGTGGCATTTTTAAATTCTAACAAATGTATTTATTGCAAAAAGCTCATGTGATAAATAAATCTGTTAGTCTTCAAAAATGCCACAGGACTCCTTGTTGATTTTGCCGGAAGTACAGGGGAAATATTTTTTTTGCATTTAGCTTCTTCAAGTTTGGTGAATATGTTTTCCAGTTGGAATGAACAGGAGGAAAAACTGAAAGTAGTTTTAATTTCTGTGACAATGGACTTCAGATCGATGTTAGTTTTAAATTCACAGCAGCATGTTGTAGCTTTAAGGCTGCTGCTTTCATTTTTATAGTCTGCTGTGTGTCAACAGTTAGTGTATTTAGCAGCCAGACTTCAGCATGTGGCTTTATATGTCGGAATAAACCTTGCAACAGGGTGTGTTCTGAAAAGACAGTGCTTAGACACCACCATTCATTTTAATGGCTATTAATATTCTATAAAATAAATTAATGTTAAACTAAGATTAAGGGCATTCAAAAGATTAGTTAATATTTTTACAGCATATTGAAAGTATAAATTTCTATAAAAGTGCAGAATGAGAGAGAGTTGAGTGAAGGTTCTTATTTATTTGTTACCATACCAGCAAGAGACTCAATCTGAGATTGAGGCCCCATTGTAATAGGTGCAGTACAAATGTATTATAAAATAACAGTCCCTGTCTCAGAGAGTTTACAATCTAAATGGACAAGGCAGACAAAAGATGTGAGGGGAATGAGGCATAGAGAGCTGAAGTGACTTGCTCAAGGTGTCATATCAGATCAGTAGTAGAGCTGGAAATAGAATCCAAGTCTCCCAACTTCCGGTCTAGTTTCCTATCCACTAGTCTATGCTGTGTCCCATAAAGACTATGGTGAAATCCTTAACTTACTGTAACAAGTAGCTGTGATAGCGCACTAGTCACACAGGGACCATGATTCTCTGCAATTAGAAAAGACATGAATTTAAAAGGGAAGTCCTAATTTTAGATTATATAAATGATGATGATACAAAGCTACTCAAGATAGTTAAGTCCAAAGCAGACTGCGAAGAGTTGCAAAGGGATCTCACAAAACTGGTTGACTGGGCAAAAAAATGGCAGATGAAATTGAGTGTTGATGAATGCAAAGTAATTAATATTGGAAAACATAATCCCAACTATACATATAAAATGATTCTGTAAACTAGCCGCTACCACTCAAGAAAGAAATCTTGGAGGCATGGATAGTTCTCTGAAAACATCTACTCACTGTGCAGTAGCAGTCAAAAAAGCTAACAATGTTGGGAATCATTAGGAAAAGGATAGATAATAAGACAGAAAGTATTTTATGTTTTATAAATCCATGGTACACCCACATCTTGAATACTGTGTTCAGATGTGGTCGCGCCATCTCAAAAAAGATTTATTGGAATTAGAAAAGGTACAGAAAAGGGCAACAAAAATGAGTAGAGGTATGAAGCAGTTTCCATATGAGAAGTCTAATAAGACTGGGTTTTTGCAATTTAGGAAAGGGATGACTAAGGAGACATATGATAGAAGTCTGTAAAATCATGATTGGTGTGGAGAAAGTAAATAAGGAAGTGTTTTTTACTTGTCATAACAAAAGGACTAGTTGGCACCAAGTGAAATTAATAGGCAGTAGGTTTAAAATGAACAAAAGGAAGTATTTTTTCCCACAGTGCATAGTCAACCTGTGGAACTCTTTACAAGAAAATGTTGTGAAGACCAAGATTATAACTGATTGCCAGAAGCTGAGAATGGGCAACAGGAGGTGGATCACTTGATGATTACCTGTTCTGTTCATTCCCTCTAAGCACATGGCATTGGCCACTGTTGGAAGACAGGATGCTGGGGTAGATGGACCATTGGTCTGACCTAGTATGGTGTTTTTATGTTGTGTATGTTAAATGCTTTTTATATCAGTTACTTCATTATTACATTAGGTTTTTCTGTTACAGAAACGTATTTCAGGTTACCCTGGTCTCCACTATGTTCTCACAGCACTTTCAAGATTTATTAAAAAATGTAAGTTTTCATCTTCGGAGTTCCAAATTACATCGGTGCTTAAGAAGTAGCAGAAATGGTTTCAGTACCAAGTCACTTCCCAGACATCAAAGGCAAGTAGTTGTCACAGGTATTGGCTTAGTGACTCCTCTCGGTGTTGGGACTCAATTTGTGTGGAATCGTCTTCTCCAAGGAGAAAGTGGAATTATTTCTTTGGATAGGGAAGAATATTCAAGTGTCCCATGTAAAGTAGCTGCTTGTGTGCCAAGAGGAAACGACAAGGGTCAGTTCAATGAAGAAAATTTTGTCTCAGAATCAGAGAGCAAATCCATGTCTTCTGCCACGATAATGGCCATGGGTGCTGCAGAGCTAGCAATGAAAGACTCTGGCTGGCATCCACAGTCTGAACAGGATCACTTAACTGCTGGTGTGGCAATTGGAGTCGGAATGGCTCCACTGGAAGAAATTTTCAATACAGCCTTGATGTTTAAAACAAAGGGTTATAACAAAATCAGCCCATTCTTTGTCCCTAAAATCACAATCAATATGGCAGCAGGTCACATCAGCATTAAATACCAACTGAAAGGGCCAAATCATGCTGTGTCAACTGCTTGTGCCTCAGGATCACATGCTGTTGGAGATTCCTTTAGATTTATATCCTATGGCGATGCTGATGTGATGTTGGCTGGAGGAACAGAGGCTGTTATTAGCCCCTTGTCCGTAGCTGCATTTGCAAGAGCTCGAGCAGTGAGCACTCACTTTAACTCAAGCCCTAAACTGGCATGTCGACCATTCCACTCACAGAGAGAAGGATTTGTAATGGGAGAGGGTGCAGCTATGTTGGTGTTGGAGGAATATGAACATGCTGTACGAAGAGGAGCCAGGATCTATGCAGAAATTTTAGGGTATGGACTCTCTGGTGATGCTTTCCACATAACAGCACCTAGTACAGATGGAGATGGTCCTTTCAGGTAAGAATTTGTAGATTAATTTGATAGATAAATTATTCAGCTATTACTTTCCATTAGTCAGCATTCCCTGTATGCTTATCTAGAGCAGTGGTTTTCAAACCTAGGATCAGGACCCAGTACTGGGTTGCAGACCCTCAGCCACTGGGCCACGGTACCCCCTGCTTCCACCGCCAAAATACCAGAATGCATTGCTCAAAGATGTCATTGCTGGGTCACGGACATAAATGATTTTTTTTCAACTGGGTCCCAAAAGAAAAAGTTTGAAAACCACTGCTCTAGAGAAATATTGTGTACTTTAGCATTGCTTCTTTTCCCATCCTTACAGGTCAAGGAGAACAATTTTTCTCCCTCCTCCTTGCAGCAATCTTTTATGTACATGAAACCTGTTATTTCCCCCCTTGGTCTTTCCTTCTTCAGACTAAAGGAAGTAATGGTTTTCGTAGCAGATGTGATGCCCTTTGTGTTTATGTAATATTGTTATCACCATATCAAATGGTCGAAGAAAAAGCAAATATGGTAAAATAGTCCAAGAATACACACAGAATAAAAAGTGAAAGCATGGATGACAGTGGGATCTCATCAAAGCTAACCTTATTGGTCTACAATCTGGGTTTGTTCAGCGTGTGCTCATGTCAGTCAATGTACTGTACAGGCACCAGTGGAATTATAGCATAGTTCTAGTTTAGTCCGTTCATTTCTTCTGTTCTTAATATGCTATGCTTTGAGGGATTTTTTCCTTTCTAAGAGAGAACTGCCCTGGCAAGGAAGTGGACTAAATGACCCAACAGGTGATCCTCTATATTTTATGTTGTTCTGACTGGCTGTGTATTTAATACTGGGTATTTGCTGGCCTCATAAATCTTAAAGTAAAAAAAAATACACCAGTTTTCTCCTTATAATACTTGATTTTTACTTAATTGCTTTAGAGGCTTATGATATTTATGATGAGATAGTTTACAGCTAATCTCAGTATCTCCCAATAATTTCCCAATTATTGGCTTCCCAATTTACATAGGGCATATGTTTTGTGAGATTTTTAAGACCTACTTCAACCCGGTAATAATATACATGTAGGACATGGTCCTATATGTGTTGTTTGGGCAAAACTCTCAGTGAAGGAGACCAGAACTGGGCCCAAAACTTGTGCATAAAGTGTATACTGTCTAATATATGTGACATAATATATCTTTGGATAATATAGTAGCCCTAAGGAGTATATTCACCTAAATTTATTTAACTATTGCCATTCTGATTGATTAAGAATCTTTGTTGCCAGTATTGTCACTGGACTCTGATCTGACTTAGAAGCTGGATGCTGCAAAATGGCTGAAAGGGTGGAAGACTCAAATTCGGAGATGTTTAAATTTATCCAACATTTTGTATACCTAATGGAGCTCAGTTTTTACTTTTCTGTTGCTTACCAGATTTTTTTATTCATGTTCTGCAGCACAGGGAGCCCTGATAGACAGATGGAGCAGGGGGAAATGCACTCATGATCCCCCTTCCCATCAGAAAGTCAATCCAGTCACTATATTCTATAGAACAAAAAACCATTTAAGGTGACCAACCACTAAGTAAATACATTATCTTGTGTTGCTGATAAAGTGTATGAGTCTGATTCTTTTCTGTCTTGCATCTTGTGTAGTCATTTACATTTGAGCAAAGTTTATTTGGAATGCTGCCATTCTGATTTGATCATTTAATAAACACCTCTACTCTGTACAAATGGCAGTGACTATAAAAGACAGCAAGAAATCAAGTTTTCTGTTTTTCTTTTTCCTTAGATGCATGTCTGCAGCAATAAAACATTCTGGAATACGTCCTGAGGATGTAACATATATCAATGCACATGCCACTTCTACGCTACTGGGAGATGCTGCTGAGAATCAAGCTATCAAGAGACTTTTTAAAGAGCATGCATATGCTCTTGCAGTTTCCTCAACAAAGGCAGCAACAGGACATCTCTTGGGGGCTGCAGGGGCTATAGAGGCAGCTTTTACTGCACTGTCCTGTTACCATGGAATGTTACCACCTACTCTCAACCTGGATAGAACTGAGCCAGAGTTTGACCTCAACTATATTCCACTAAAAGCCCAAGAGTGGAAGTGTGAAAAACGACGCATTGCTCTCACCAATTCATTTGGCTTTGGTGGTACTAATGCAACACTGTGCTTTGCCAATGTTTAACTTGCAATGTGTATATGTGTGTAAATACTACAATCACAGATTGGCAAAAGGCCTAAAAAATTATTTGTGGTACTGCATAGCTATTTGCTGTGCTATGATACTTTTTACATAACCCATATCCCTTTTCATTCAGTCACAGTTGAGATTCCTTGCTTATTTTTTCCTTTTTTTCATTCTAGTCTATATCAATTTATGCTCAAGATTTCAAAAGAATGAGAATTGCTTCTTTAGAATCTGATTTTGCAAATGGGAAGTGGTTCCTTGGATTCAATTCACTTCACTGGAAGTTTAAGGTGCTCTCCACGTGGCAGGATTTAGTCATTATTATAACTCCTGCTTGATCAGCATCACCATTTCATTCTCCCCTTTAAGGTATTGTTTGCATTAATTCAGGTTATGCATAACTCTGAAATATCAAGTTCAGCACTTAAATTAGAAATGTCCTCTGTTAAAAAGCAAGGCATTAAAGTTTAAATGCTCTAAAATGTTTCGTATTAAATTTTCAAAAGTAGATACCACTGTAAAAAAAAACCTGTTAATTGCTCATTTTTTTTGGTGAGCAAGGTTGAGAATATAAAAAGATTCTAAATGGAATTGTTCTTAAAACGGTGTGGTAAAATGTAGTTATATGGCAAAATAAATGTATTTTAATTTTTCTGAGTGAGGAAGACTGTGTAAAATGATGCTGTATCTTTTGCAACATCAAAGAAGTAGACTCAGCTGAATTGTCTTTTCCTTTAAGACTTAACAGTCAACAGAAATTTATTTGAATTGAAAGCATGATGGTTTATGTCTTTGTATCTATTGGTAACCCTGATTTTATTTTAAATTTTAATAGAAAGATTGAAATAGATACAAATTCCCTACTATGTCAAATATTCCAGTTTTGTCAGAGCATAACTTTCTGGAAGTAAAACTGGCTCATGTATTTTAATTTGCAATAGTAAGTGAAATCCAAAGAGATAAAGTAATTTACATTTTCAAAATTCCATTTTACTAATCGGTGCTGTTAATCTGGGATCCGTTGCTATTGAAATCAATGGGTGTTGTGGGTTCAGTACCTTGCAAGTTAGGATGCATAGGTATGAAGCTTCTGTCTTCTGATTATATATCACATTGTCACACAGAGACAGAAAGAAATAGAAAGGAGAACTTGTGTTTTTGTGTTGCTATAATGCCATATAGTAACGTAGACATTGCTGTGTTGGATCAGAAAAGTGATCTGTCTAGTCCTATATCAGGTATTCAGCAGTTGCCAGCCAATACCCATTGCTCTGGGACAAAGTGCGAGAAATTCTGCAGTAGGCAGTTACAGGGAAAGTTTCTCCCTCCCTCTGCTCTCAGTTTTTAAAGATTTGCTTATGATCTAAACCATAAGGGTTCATATATCTTCCAAATCTTTTTTAAAAATTTACAGTTATAATTCTAGATAGTCTTATAGATATAAATGTCCACTTCTTTTTGAATCATGCTAAGCTTTTGGCTTCAATGATATTATAAAAGAGCTATTAAGTGCACAAAAATATTAACAGCAGTCATTGAAAACAAAGGCTTGAATTCATGGTTTCCTGGCTCCTGTCTGAATGCATTTAAGTGTTAGGCTACAGGATATTTTTATTTTAAGAGTTCTTTTTGAATAGCTCTCAAGTGTTTTACAGTAGTATCATCCCTATTTGGTTTGGTAATGGGGAAGCCCCAGCACAGGAAAGATAAGTGACTTGGGCCAAGCTTGCAGAGTTGATGACATTAGTGGAGCTGAGAACAGAAACCAGGTTTCCAATTTCAGTTACTGTGATCTATCCAGACTGCTAGTTAATGGATGAGGACATGGATCCTAATGAAAGTTGTATTGATTCTCATAGCCACAGTTATGCACCCTTGAATAGCTAATGTATGGGAGATAAGAGTGTGATAGTAGTGTTGGACAGTGTTTAACAGTAAAACTAGAGAGGGTCCCAGCATTATCAGATGTACAATTAAAAAAAGTTAATAGTGAGGAATACAAGATACTGCTGAAAGCATACCAATGACTCATATTATTATTCATATTACCATAGTTTCCGGGAGCCCTAGTCATTGATTTGGACCTCATTATGCTAGGCACTGAACCTGTATAGATCCATAGGGGAATCTACATTCTATTGTGAAAATTAAGCATTTATTCCTATGCTTTATTTCATCTCTTTTTGCCAGTTACTGATCCCTGAGAGGACCTTCCTCCTTATCCCATGAGTGTCTACTTTACTTAAGAGCTTTTGTTGTGGGACCGTGTCAGAAGCTTTCTGAAAGTTCAAGTACACTGTATTAAGTGGATCACTCTTGTCCACATGCTTGTTGTTACCCTTGAAGAATTGAATAGATTGCTTCTGGAGCCTTTTTAAAGGTTCAGCATTTCATTAGCAATCTTACACTCATTTGCAGATGCTTATTTAAGCAACAGTTAATAGTTCTGCAATTTCATATTTGAGTTCCTTGAGAACTCTTGGGTACATACCATCTGCTTCTGGTGACTTATTACTGTTTAATTTATCAATTTTGTCCCAAAGCTACCTCTACTGACTCCTCAGTCTGGGACAGTTTTTCAAATTAGTCACCTGAAAAGAATGGTGGCTCAAGTATAGGAATCTCCAGCACATCCTCTGCAGTAAAGCTGATGCAGAGAATCCACTTAGCTTCTCCCCAAAGGCCTTGTCTTTCTTGAGTACTTCTTTAGCACCTTGATCATCCAGAGGTCCCGCTGGTTGTTTTGCAGGCTTCCTGCTTCTGATGTACTTAAAAAAAAATTCCTGTTAGTTTGTATGTCTTTTGTTAGTTGCTCGACATATTCTTATTTTGGCTTGGTTAATTATACTTGCCTTGTCAGAGTTTATGCTCCTTTCTCCTTTTGCTCAGTAAATTTGACTTCCAATTATTAAAGCATTCCTTTTTGCCTCTAACAGCCTGTTTTACTCTGCTATTTTGCTATAATGACATTTTTTAGGTTCTCTTATGATTTGGTCCTTTTCCAGTCTCCAGTCCTGGCATGCATTGGGCTCACATGAAAACCTGGGATAGAATATTTAGGGAATACTTTGATGAGTTCCAAAGTTTTGGTTTAGAATAGTATGTGGATGTCATCAAAAGAGGACATTGGGAATTTGAATAAATTGTGCAGAAAGGAAAAGAGGGTGAGTACTGGCAGTTCTTTTAATGAATGGATGGAAATAAAGTCATTTGAAAGTGGGAAACCAAAGAGAATCTTTCATGAAGCAATAGTATTTAAAAGGGGGGGAAGGTGGAAATCCATGTAGGACTAAGAGAAAGAGTGTGAGTGGGGGATTGAATCTAGAATTGTACTTGGAAACTGACTTTTTTATACTGTTTAATAGGATCTAATAGGGAGTTGGCTGACCAGATAGCAAGTGTGAAAAATTGGGACAGGGTTGGGGAGGAGGGGGAATAGGTGCCTATGTAAATAAAAGCCCTGAATATTGGGGGTCTCCATATAAAATTTGGGACATCTGATTACTCTAAATAGGGAGCAATTTGGAAAAGTACAGCTGAAAGATAAAAGGATTGATCTACAGAACAAACACATCCCAAAGCAATGTAGTTATACCGACCTAATCCATGGTGTAGACAGGGCTGTGTCAGTGGGAGAAGCTCATCAACAGGTGAAGCGCTTCCATCTTCACTAAAGCTATGTCTATGCTACAGCTTATATCAGAATAACTTATGTCATTCAGGCGGGTGCATAAATTGCCCACCTAAGCGACATAACACCTACATAAGCCTTAGTGTGGACAGTGCTATGTTGGCGGGAGAAGCTCTTCTGCCATTCACAGGGACTGGAATAGACTAGCTGACGGGAGAGCTATCCCTTTTGGCTTTGAGTGACATCATTAGACAGCTCACAGCGGCGCAGCTGTATCCATGCATCTATGCCATTGTAAACTCTCTAGTGCGGCCATGCCTTTAGTGTTACAGTGGTGCAGCTGCACCAATAAATGTAGACAAGCTCTGAGTGTCTCCTGATAGCATCAGCAGACATCCTATTTAGTTAGTTCTTTGCTGGTCTTTCAGAATATTGTCACGATGAGTGAGGTTATGGGGGAAAAGCTAGACTCTTCAAGTATATTAACAGACATTTCACAAGGTATCTTATTGGAAATTCAAGTCTAAGCCTTGGATGTGTGTAAATGGAGTAGGATTGATATACTGGATTTAAAAGGCAGGAAATACAGGATAGCCATACTGTAAAAGACCATTTGTAATGCTGGAAAGAGATTACTAGTGGGATATAACAAGGATTAACAAAATCACAAATTCTCATATTTATATACAAATGTCTTAAATTATACTACTGAACAGCATTATTTTTAGATTTGTGCCTTTCTCTAAATAGCAATGCAAAGAGAATGACAGAAGTGCTGTTAGGATTTAAAATATTTCAGTG
The DNA here is from genome assembly GCA_007922175.1 of Pelusios castaneus. Lineage (NCBI taxonomy): Eukaryota > Metazoa > Chordata > Testudines > Pelomedusidae > Pelusios > Pelusios castaneus. The sequence goes on from ML685787.1 coordinate 20,143,196, forward strand.
ATGGAACAAGTGTAGAGAAATATAGTCCAAAAGGACTTGAATAACAATTTTGAACGAACAATGGAAGAAGTTATATAAACTGATGGAAAAGTGCAACTGCATATTAACTAGAAGAGAGTTTTTGGGTAGTTGTTCTCTTAGCTCTAATAGCAAAAGGATCTGACCACAGAGAACAGGAATAAATAAGTCCAATATGATAGTAGTTACTACTAATACTGCATAAACAAATTAATTTGAAAAGGCCTGTAGAAATGGCCCAGAGTTTTGGAAAGTTGTAACCCATGATTATTATTTTTTGTTTAATAAAAAGTTAATTTTATGCACTTTTAAACAAACTTGTTCTGAGTCATCTCTTTGCAATTGTATCCAGTGAATAGGACCTGTGAAAAAGTGCTAATTGTTTTGCTATGATACTTGTTTGCACAGGAGGGCAAATAAATCTTTGTGTTATTAGACTAAGAAGTTAATTTATGAATTAACCTTTTTACAGCAGAATGCTTTCTTTTAAACCAGAACAAACACCTTACTAAAGTAACCTAGGATTTGGAATTTCAATAAAAAAATGCAATATTTTATGTGTGTTATTTCCATCTTTTAATTATTGATTTAAAATGGTATGACACGTTACCAAAAAAGCACACTCCAGGGCTAAGTTTAAAGTTAATTTATTTTGTATGTATTATGTGTTTTTGTATTAATTTATTTTGTATGTGTTATGTATTTTTTTTTTTGTTGACTGCATAAAAATATTCACACTGCCTGTCTCGTAGCACTGGTTAAGAAATTTTGCAGTTTGGATTGGGTATGCACATGAACTCTGTAAGTGATAATTTAAATTTAAGATGGATTTTCTCTACCAAATGTCACAGGAATGATTTTATGACTCCTCTTTTGGCCTCATGCATCCATATCCTGAATATGCAAAAAGAAATGCTGGCTGTTCTTACTCTAAGTATGAATAAAATGTATGTGTGTTAACTGAATTTTTGTTAATTAAAAAAAGGAGGGGTGGGGTAGATGCGGTGTTAACTGTTATTGCTGTTTGTATATTTTTATTAGTCTCAAATAACAAAACTAAATAAGGTACAGATAAGGTTATCACATGTCTGTAATCTCTGAGTGGTAGAAATGTACTTAAGACAAGAATTTTATTTAAGCTATTAGTTGAAAGAGATTCCCTATTAGTGAATTTAAGCCATATTTGAAAAGTTTTTTAAAGCCTCCTTATCTTAGAAACATATTCCTGTGAGTGTTCCCACTGTGTCAACAGGAATACTTAGCTGAGAAAATATTACTCATATATGTAAAAAAGGCAGAATCATAGTTTTAACTGGCTATTAATCAAACACTTACACACCTGCCTAATAGTGAGTTGGCAACTCCTTGCTTAATTTTACTTTTAGTCCTGGGAAACAGTACAAAAAAATCATGTGATGTTAATCCACTTTTGAAAAGCATAGTCAACGTATAATGTATTTGCAGTGCTTTGATTGGTCAGTGGGAAAAGCAGCATGCTTAGTTTTACAAAGTGACATATGTTTCAAGTCTCTAATTACTCACTCTTTGGCCAGTATGCTTTGTTTTTTAAGATGGGTTCAATTAACTCTGATTTTTTTCTGTAGTGTAGATTAATGTTTTAAATTGTACTTCATTATTCTGATCTTGGGAAACCTTAAGGCAGCCCTGCGAGTACCTCAAACACCAGGACACTTAATTTAAAACAATGAAATCTGTAACACAGGCAATTCACTGGCACATTTAGATTTATTATCATTTTGTGGGAGACTGGAAAAGAATCTTTTTGTCATGTTACTGCAGTGTCTCAGGGTATGTCTACAAGTGAAGTCGATTTAATTTCAATCGGCATCCAGCCGCCAAACTAATGAGATTGGTCAGACATGATCATACCCTCTCATTGCATCAGGTGAGTGTGTCCCCACCAGCTGCACTTGTATCAATGAACAGAGAGCTCACCATGGGTGCCTATCTCACAGTACATGTAGTCAATGGGGCTTTTGGGAATGTCTTCAGTCTCCAATGATGCAACGTCCTCTTTCCCCTCCTCCCCTGATGTCAACAGCGAACAAATGATATTCCTGCCTGAATTAATTGATTTTAACATGGCAATGCTGCATGTCCTGGTTGTGCGGCTTTTCCAACATGCCCTGCAGTATCTTTTTGTAGATGTTGATGTTTCTTCTGTTGGATCCGGAGCTGTGCCTGAATAGACGCTTCTTCTCACAGACGAGATCCAACACCTCAGGTCTACTCCAAGCTGGAGTGCATTTGGGGTGTTCAGTTGCTATCATCAGTTGTGCTGGTGAGCTCTCTTCATGCTGACCAAACAGGAAATGAGAATTCAAAATTTCCCACATCTTAAGCAGGGGAAGGGCTTTTTCCTGTACATGTTGTTGTGGTGCAGCAGAGTTAAAAATAATGTCCAGAGCAGTCAGAGCAGAGCATTGTGGGACACTTCCTGGAAACCAATTATGTTGATTTATGCAATGCTCTGCCTACACTGCCTTTCATTTGACCCATCCAATTCAATTTTAGCACTATGCCTCTTGTGGAGCTGGATTTATGAAGTCAATGTTTTCGGCAGGTTAGGTCAGCAGAATGGACCGGGTAGTGGAGATGAGTATATTATGTGGTCAATGAATGGCGGCATCCATCAACCTAACTTTGGAGGCTACAGTCTCTGGAAGTAAAGCTGCTTGGTAGAAGGAAAAAAGACAATTTATTAATTTCCAATTCTCTGATGTAGTATTTTAAATTTATATCCATTTTAATGACACAAGTGTATTTGAAGATTGTCGACAGGATGTAACTATATTTGCTGAAATACTTTGGGGGAATGGATTGTGGTGCAATGAAGTTAAGCCCCAAGGGGAAATCTTCATGATAACTGGTATAAGAAGTTCTATTGATTTTTGAAGTGTGATCAAAAATAAATATCTTGCAGGAATTGATTTTTGAACTAGATGAAAATGCACATTCCTTTGGGGCTGAATGTTTCATTTAGGGCAATATGAAATAAGGAATGATGCAAATTTGTTAGAAGTTTAGATTAAGTGCAGATTTGCTCAGTGTGAAATATTTAACTTGGTTAAGTTTTAAGTCAACTACTGTTGGAAAAATAGTAATATGCTGTAATCAAAGATCTGTGCCAGAAGAATTCCCATTTCTATTTCTAGGACAAAGCCCTACCTTTCCATTAGGAAGCCATGCAGGGCAAAGCTGAACAGGCCCGATACAAGAACCATCCTTCTGTCTCTTGAACACTATATGGAGAATTCCTATCTTCTTCCTATATAAGGGAAAGACTTGTTATGACCTTTACTGTCCCACACCACATCAAAGGGCAGGACTTGGTTTTGGAGTATATTCTTGCTTCTGTTATGAAGAGGGAAACATTTGTTGTAGTATTAGATATCAAAGGTAGACTGAGTAAACAGGAAAGCTCAGTTTCACCTCCTTCTCTTTTTTTTTTTCTTCCCATCCTCTGTCTGTCATTTCCTTTCTTCCTTTGTTAAATATTGTTAACATTGTATCTTGCTATTTGAAAAAGAAAAGCCTCTTGCTATATTTTATCAGTTTTTGTCTCAAAGCTGTGTCTGATTTTACAGCAACAAAAATAGCTTGGAACATAAAATAAAAAAATAAAGTGGCAGATAGCTGAGAGATACCAAGCCCCTTACATGGTGTTAAATGCTTTCAAAAGGGAGTGGAATGGCTTTTTGTGCTACAGCGAGTGAGCCATTAACTTTTTTTTTTTTTTAGGAGAAAGTGAGAAAAACCCACCCGATCAGACTAGTTTTTCTGCATTCAGTAGTTTTCCAGACCACCACTCAAGCTGCCTTTTGCAGGATGGGAAAGGTGGTACAATGGTTAAAGTGCTAGGCTGAATCTTAGAAAAGTTGGTTTCAGTTACTTGCTTTTCCTGTGAATCTTAGGCCCAGTTGTGTTTAGGTGTTGAAGTCTAGGTTTAGTGCTGCTCCAATTAATACTCTGGCCAAATGCTGCAGGCACCTAAACTTACTCAGAGCCTAAGTTTTTGGAGCAAAAGTTCCCTAGGGTACTAAGTTTCAGCCTCTGGGCATGTGTAGTGCTGCCTCACTTTAGGCAACTAGCCAGTTAATTCCCATGTAAGCTTTATAGCAATTCACAAAACAAAGGAAGATAAGCATTTGGTCACTTTAGTTGAGTGAATGTGCTAATAAAGTTTGCGGATGACACCAAGTTGAGAGGTATTGCCGGTATTGCGATACAGAGAAGGATCGGGATACCATACAGAAAGATCTGGATGACCTTGTAAACTGGAGTATCAGGAACAGGATGAAATTTAATAATGGGAAGTGCAAGGTCATGCATTTAGGGACAAACAAGAAGCATTTTTCCTATAAGTTGGGGATGCATCAGTTGGAACGGACTGAGGAGGAGAAGGATCTGGGGGTAATGGTTGACCATAGAATGACTATGAGCTGCCAATGTGATGTGGCCATGAAAAAAGCTAATGCGGTTCTAGGATGTATCAGGAGAGGTATTTCAAGTAGAGACAGGAAGGTATTTGTGCTGCTGTACAAGGCACTAGTGAGACCCCATCTGGAATATTGTGTGCAGTTCTGGTCCCTGATGTTTAAAAAGGATGAATTCAAATTGGAACAGGTGCAGAGAAGGGCTACAAGGATGGTCTGTGGAGTGGAAAACCTGCCCTATGAGTGGAGACTCAAGAAGCTTGGCTTGTTTAGCTTAACCAAAAGAAGGCTGAGAGGGGATATGATTGCTTTCTATAAATACATCAGAGGGATTAACATCAGGGAGGGAGAGGAATTATTTGAGTACAGCACCAATGTGGACACCAGAACAAATGGTTATAAACTGTCCATCAAGAAATTTAGGCTTGAAATTAGACGCAGGTTTCTAACCATTAGAGGAGTAAAGTTCTGGAATAACCTTCCAAGGGGAGTTGTGGGGGCAAAAACCATAACTGCTTTCAAAACTGAGCTTGATAAATTTATGGAGGGGATGGTATGATTAGCCTATTTTGGAAATTGACTGATATTTGGCTACGTGTGGTGGATTTACAAGTGGCCTAAGAGGGGAGAGTACATGGGGTAGGTTCTGAGTTATTACAGAGAATTGTTTCTTGGATAACTGGCTGTTGAGACTTGCCCATGTGCTCAGGGTTTAACTGATCGCCATATTTGGGGTCGGGAAGGAATTTTCCCACAGGGCTGATTGGCCTGGGCTCTGGGGTTTTTCGCCTTCCTCTGTAGCTCAGGGCATGGTTCACCTACCGGTGAATTCTCTGTATCTTAAAGTCCTTAAATCATGATGTAAGGAGGTAAATAACTTAGTCATAGGTTGGTGGCCTATTGCTGGAGTGGGTGGGTGAAGTTTTGAGGCCTGCATTTTGCAGGAGGTCAGACTAGATGATCGTACTGGTCCCTTCTGACCTTAAAGTCTATGAGTCTATGAGTGTGGGGCCTACCCAGTATATATGCATAGGTGCCACCTACTCTATCAGGTCCTATTCAGAATCTGGCCAGAAAAGGTGGTGATGATGCTGTCCACCTTAACTTTTAGCCCAGAGGTTAGAGCACTTGCCTGGGATATGGGAGATCTGGGTTCAATTGCCCCCTCTCTGCCATGTCTTCCACATCTCAGGAGAGTGCTCCAGCCATTGAGCTCTGGAATATTGTGACATAGAGCTCCTTCAGTTTCTCTCAATGAAGCTGTTCCACTTTTGGATAACTAATAAAAGAGTGATGGGAGTAGAGAAACTTGACCCATGTGAGTGCCCTTCTCTTTGTCTGTCCAAAGGACTGTTTATTCACAGGGGCACTATAATTGGGGCAGAGAGAGAGCAAGCGTGAGTTTGACTCTGTAGTACAATGGTAGGAACCCTCTCCTGAGTGGTAGAGAGACTCCTGTTCAAGTCCTTTCTTTTCCTCCCCCAAGGAGAATTGACCGTTGGTCTCCCACATGCTCAGGGAGTGCTTTAACAACTGGGTTAATAGCTATAAGGCAGGTACTAGTGCCACTCCCTCCATCACAGCCATTTGTGTGGGATGAGGCAGGTTCCTGACTTCCCCGCAAGAAATGTGTTATTTGCCTAAGCTGCCTGACTCCCCAACGCTGATTCCAGTTTGTGAATCACTAAGTGGAGATAGGCACCTCCCTGCATACTGGAATTAGGTGCCTATCTCTGAGAGAGGGGCAGAACTTAGACATACCTCTGCTGTTGCATCTCCCATTCTCAAGTTTTGGTGGCTCGCTTCCTAGCATGTGGACCCCATTCTGAGGCACCTCTCTTTCTTGCAGCATTGTATGGGAGCCTCAGGACCTGACTGAGATTTATGGATCGCAAAAGGATTATTTCTGTGATTTTTCTGGGTACTTAAAAGGGCCATGTGATGCCCAGCCTTGCAGGACTTAAGTCCCTTCGCAGTTCTCACTCTTAATGTTTCTGTGCTTCAGTTTCCCATTTGTAAAATGGAGGCAATGAGGTGTGTTATGAGGATCAAACATTAAATATTGTGAGGTGTGCAGATACTATGTTAATGGGGACAATGAAAGCACCTAAGCTAGCTAGCTTGATTTTGTAAAGTAAAATATTCAGAGATTGCAGTTTGCATTTGCCAGAGATAGAGAATAGTGACAAAATAACACTTTGTTGGATTCATATTGGATATTTGTACCTGTATGGAAAGCACTCTGAATTTAATGTGCACTGAGTTCTCTTTGTGAATGAGAAAGTGCTGTTTCTCTGTAGCACCTGTTAGGTATGCACCTCAGTCCTCTTTTTGGAAAGAAAATAAGGTCATTATTGATTTCTGAAAATAGCATCTCTAGTATAAGCAACAAAGATGAAGGCAGTTGCATACTCCAAACAAAGCATATAATAGTTTCTGCTGAGGCAGTAGACATCATTCCAACTTCTGTAAGAGTGGCTATTAATTTTAGCCTGGTAGAAAACCTATTTTCCACTAGCAATCGGTGAACTGTAAAGAAATGTGTCAGTATCCATTGCTTGGAATCTCAGTGTCTCTCCGTAGGAGGCACAGTAATTTTACTATGACAACTAATATACAGGAATCCAGCTGGTAATATAGATCCCTATTGCAGCACAAGGTTTCTGGCAAAATTTGAAGCTAGGATTAAAATAAAATAGTAACAAGACGGATTGAACAAAGACATTTGTTTCTGAAAATACAAAATATGAAGAGTAACCAAAAAGGAGATGAATGGTTTGATAGAGATTTTATCATTTTCTAAAGGAGTTAATGTCAAATTACTGAATATCCAAAAGCTCATATTATAATTTCATCATAATGTCAGCATCAGTATATTAGAAAATGTAATGGAGAAAAAAGTAACCTAGCTACATGTAAGTCACAGTGTCGTTAGCTATATACGGTGATCAGTCAGAATTTCCATTTTAACTCCCTGTTTTCACGGGTTCAGAACTCTATCAAAATTTGCTCTGGGCTGAAATATAGCATTATCATTGTCCTAGTAGCATAATACATTTGGAGAAATAATTCAGTTTGCTGAGTGTAGGCTACAGAAAAGCAAACATAAATGATCTGCTGATTTTTTGGGAAACATTTTGGTTGGTCTTGCCACTGATTTGATATAAAAATTTAATATAAAATTTCCTAGTCGTTAGTTCAGAAAGAGCTTCTAAAAAGAAAAAATAGTCATCAACTATTTTAAGAATTAAAGAGGAGCCACCACCTTCTTATTCAAATCCCTTTCAAAGGCTTACTTCTCCCATTAACCCCACAACAAGGGGGTTAATTGGCCAAGTGAAACGAAGCTTTCCAGACAAATGCCATCAAGATGAGTGCATGTAACAGGAGAACATTTGAACTGCACATTCAATCAATTCCACAATTTCAGGGAATATTTTAAATTTAATCAAATAGAATTCTATTGATTTTGGAGAAAATTGGAAAACCAGAGGAGAGGTGGTAGAATCTCCATTCTTAGAAGTTTTTAAGGCCCGGTTTGACAAAGCCCTGGCTGGAATGGTTTAGACTGGGTGGTCCTGCTTTGAGTGGGGAGGAGGGGAGGTGGATTAGATGATCTCCTGATGTCCCTTCCAAGCCTAATATTCTATGACCCACACAGTCCCTGCCATCTGGTTATTAGACCCATCCTGTTTAACTACTACTGTGGTTCTTTCATCTATAAACAACTGATTGATGGCAGCATAACAATATTGCCAATTTTAGGTTTGCTCACGCAGTTTGAAATATCTCTGTCAGAAAAAAGATTAATGGTGGAGGGTATGGGGTGACACCCAGAGCACCCTGGCATTGGGGAATAGTGGCATTCAGGAAGGTCATGGGGGCCACACACAGCCCCTGCCATGGTGGGGATGGGAGAATGGGAGAGCTTAGTATGGAGGAGGGGGTATGTAAAACCCCAGGCATGAGGGAAGGAGGACGATTGCTGTGGGAAGTCCTTGAAAGGGAGTGGGATGGGCCCAGTGGGAGCTTGTGCTGGGTTCAGTGCATCGGTGCCAGCTTTTAAAAAGTTTGAAATAGATGTTGCCTATGTAAGATGGGGTCTTGGCGTTGCTAATTTGCCAGTAACAGGAGGGATCTATGTGATTTGTTTCTGAATTTTACAGATATGAACTACTTATCCTTTACAACTTCCTCTCCATCCCCATACTTGGGGTTAGCTTTATTGTTTCTGTTTTACAGATTGTCAGGTGACTTATAAAGTGACTTAATAAAGGAGTCTGAATCGGAGCTGGGAATGCAATGTGGGGAGTTCATTGTTCTTTGTCCAGTACCTCGTCTACTAGACCCCACTATTCCAACTAGATAGGATCCAATTCAGTTGTAGGTGTCTGGTTACAGAGGAGGGGATGGATGGTTTGCTTTAGAATAGATATTTGCCATGGCCAGACTCAATCCTTGTATCCAAACATCCCCACGTTTTGGGGAAGCTCAGATCCTTCTTTGGTTCAAAAACTTTACAACTGGGGCCCATCTCTTGTTTATTTCCTGTGTGGTTCTTGCTTTGATGTCCAGATCCATCTCTGTATTAAAAACATGAGAGATGATTACATGCAAAAGATGGAAAGATCACAAAAATAACACCCCATTTGAGAAAGTCGGATATTGAGTAATTCTGTCAGAACTGGTGTCTGGTTTTTGACAAACCTTTCCATATAATAAAGCCATGTCAAGTATGAAAATGCAACATGCTCTTCTTAATAGAGAGATTGGATGAGGTTTATGAAATTAGAGCTCATATTTAATTCCTTTCCACAGAAAAGCAACAGGAAAATGGCTTTTATTTGAACAGTGCTATATTAATTTTGAAGAGTATTTTATAATAATTAAGTCAGGAGGGCTAACTTGGCTATTCAAACTCTTAGCAAAATGTCCATTAGGGACTGTACTGCTTTGCGGCAGGTTTGCTAGCAGCAAGTTTAGAGGCATTTTTACACTCACTCCACCCCAGCCCAGTAATAGGAGAGCCAGGACTTGGGAAGGGAATGAGAACAAGTGATTTCTGCATTCTGTATCATGCAAAGAAAATTCTCCTTGGGAACCCCGGGAGAAGGCATGGCACAATGGCAACTGTTGCAACCTTCAAAAGGATGCAGAATACATTTCATGCCTGCAGAAAGGGTAGGACCATCACTGGGGACAATACCTTCCACTCCCTACTTGCTACCTAGATGGAAGTTGAGTGGGGTTGTCCCTTTTATAGGTATGCAGAGAAAGGAGAGGGGGAGGAGGAGACTACCTGTACCCTACCTTCCCCAGGGAGGAGCAGCAACTATCTGGCCCAGGAAACTTAACTGTATAATGTAAGATGTGCAAGTTTTAACTCCCTCCCTTTTACTTTATTAAACAGGATTAGGATAGCACTCTGATGTGTAATAGGAAAAAAATAAACTTCCATTACACAGAGACCCCAAAGAAAAATGTAAAGTGTCTGAATCAAATAGGTACCAAACCATTTGGTTCCAAAACTCAAATCCACTAAAACCTGGCATTCATCTCCTCTTTACTGGGGGCTGTTACAGTCTTGGATAATGAAGTAATCTGTTTATCCAAAAAGCAGCCATAGTTTCTATACCAGCTTTCTTACACCATTCATCATCCTTGACCTGGACCAACAGCCTCTAAAGACTGCGTGTGCCACTTATGATGGTTACATTTTGGGTATGGACACCTGTCAGCTAGGAGATGGACTGACAGAACATATTCAGTTCCCATAGGCCACCTTATTTGGAAATTACCAGAATAACAAATGACCTGAGTTTAAATTTACAAGTGAAACGCCCCATATGTTATCATCCCTTGTGCCATCCATGGCCATAAAGGGTGTGTCTACACTTAGCAATTAAGTCGACTTAAGCTTGCTTAAGTCGACTTAATTTACACTGCGTCTACACTACACTTAAGTCGACTTAAGGAAAAATTAAGTTGACTTTATAAAACCTCGTTTTAAGTCGACTTTGCTGGCTAAGTCGACTTTAGAAAGTCGACTTAGCCAGTGTGGATGTGGAGTAGCCCTAAGTCGACTTTAAGTTGACTTTGGAGGCTTTAGGGCTTCCCCACTGCCCTCCCTGCCAGGATGGCTGGCACAGCCACAGCCTGGCGTGCCCCCCCAAAGGGCAGGGCAGAGCCCTGCCCAACCCTGCCCCTATGCCCTGCCAGGGTCCCTGTCCCCCTTTGCCCCAGTGTACCAAGGTACAATGAGCCCCCTGGCATTTGGCAAGAAGTGCCCCCCCCTGCCACCGTGGACCTGTCCCAGGTCCACCTAGCCCCTAGAAGTCGACCTAGGCATCCAGTGTGGATGCTCTAGGTCGATTTTGTAGGGTCCCCTCTAAGTCGACTTAAAATTTGAGAGTGGACATGCTAAAGTCGACTTAACAAAGTCGACTTAGCTAAGTTGACTTAAATTAACAAGCGTAGACATAGCCAAAGATTGCAAACTAAATAGGAAATATGTTTACTGTATCACTGTCCTATGGGAATGTTCTCCCATATCTTTTCTGCTTTGAAAGATTCACTCCAATTCCATAGGAAGGCACTCAATCATAGAACTGCATATTTTTGCAACAACTAACAAGGAATGTACTTCATGGCACAGTTGAGTGATCTGGATTAATTGGCTGTCAGGTTCATTTGGTAGCATTCTCAGATCTGAGCCAGAATGTTAGGAATTACGGCCCTGCCTCAGGCAGGGCTGGTTCATGCCTATTGCTTATATTACAGAGTAACATTATTGAGAGAGATTCTGTAAGCAGCAATATCCATATAGGAAGTTAAAAGTCTCTCTGCTTATCTCAGGCATCTGTTCAGATGGAAGCTTAAAGAACCGGTGAGACTTCTCAAAGAGTATGACTGAATGTCCTGGTTTCTTGATTAATATTCTTTCTGACTAAAATCCCAGAGTCACATCCATGTTTGGTATATGTTCTAGAAATCAATGGAGTTACAATAGGGATGAATTTGACCCATGGATGTCCAATGATGTGTGATAACTTGTTGACTCTGTAATGCCTGCTGCATTTGTATGCACAGTGCCTGAATTACTGCTGTCTCAGTCACTATTGTAAAACACTTTGTTATGGCAATTATATAAACGGGTGGTCTGTTGTCA
>ML685787.1:20159838-20171955 GCA_007922175.1 Pelusios castaneus
CAGCGTCTGACGAAGTGGGATTTTCTCCCACGAAAGCTCATGCGATAAATAAATCTGTTAGTCTTTAAAAGTGCCACAGGACTCTGTTGTCTCTCTACAATAGACTAACACGGCTACCCCTTTGGAAAGAGAAAACAATGTCATCCTTGGGCAGAATCAGAATGACCACACGATGGCACCAAAACCTCAGCAGTTTGGTGGCTGTATGTGGTATAGACTGAGCCTGAGAAGTAACTGATCACTTCCCACCTCAATTTAAATAGTAACTTTCCTTTAACACAGCAACAACTATGGCATTAGTTATAGAGAAGGGAGATGAATGAAAGGAAGAAGGACTGCTGGGGTAAGAAAATTTCATAAAATTTTTGCCCTTCCCTGAAAAAACCTCTCACTAAGCCTCTTGAGTAAACAAGTCACAAGCCCATCATAATAACTGGATAAGCTTGGGAGGGTGTAAGACCTGGAAATATGTATTACTACAACATGAAGAATGATGGATATTGGCAGTGGTGGAAACTGTGCCAGTGAACTCCTTTCCTAAAGATCAAATCTATACACACACAAAGAAAAAAAGGGGGAAAAAAAAAACCAAACCCCAAGATGAAAGAACTATAATGGAAGGCTGTGTCTACACTAGAGAAAGTTAGGTCGACTTTAAGTCGACCTTATTAAGTCGACTTAACAAAGTGGTTTCCCTGAATGGGGACTTAGTAAGTTGACCTAACTGCCCTTAGGTCGACCTAATAAAGTGGACTTACACATCCACACTGTGCTTAGGTCGACCTAAGGAGTCAACTTAAGGGATAGGTCGATTTAACTGGCGGTTCTTATTATGTCAACCTAAGTTCTCATTAAGTCGACTTAAGGAAGTTCTTCAGTCAACTTAATGAAAGCCTGGTGTGGACAAGGACTAAGTTAGGTCATAGCAGAGGTGGCTCTAAGGTATTGAATATCTCTGAGGCTATGTACACAATACAGACTTGTCCCGCAATAAAGTTATTGCGGGACAAGCAAGCATTATAACTCTATTGCTTTCCCCCGTTCACACAGCACTCCTTGTAACGAAAAGGAGCTTTCACACACTCCTTTGAACTTTCGTTACAAGGAGCAGTGCATGGTGGGCACCTATCCCACCATGCACAGCCACAGCCAGCCTTTGGGCTGACAGCAGGGCTGCTTCCACTCCCCCTTCCCCCACAGGGCTGTAGGGCTGCCCGGGGGGTTCCCTGGGGCTGCCTTGCCTTGCTGGAGCCCCACTGGGTTGGGGGCTGTTCCCCTGGGAGTGGGGCTCAGGCCACAGCTGGCTGCCAGGCTTCCCCAGGGCCAGGGCTCCAAAGCCAGTGGCGGCTTGAGCCCTGCTCCCACAGGGCTTCCCCAGGGCTGCACTCTTGGTGGCTGGAGCCCTGCTGCCCTGGGGAACCTCCAGGGCAGCGGGGCTCCAGCTCCTGAGAGCTCTGGCCCCAAGCAGGTGGCTCCTGAGTGGGAGCCACCTGCCTGGGCTTCAGCCCCACTGACTGCCTGGGTGGCAGGCAGCTGGGCTCAAGCTGCCCGTGTTTGGGGGCTCCTGCTCAGGAGCCTCAAGCACGGGCAGCTTGAGCCAAGCTGCCTTCTGCCTGGGCTCGGGTACTCCCTCTGGGGAGCCCCCAGCCTTGGTGGCAGCCAATGGGCCTGAAGCTGCCTGTGCTTGGGGGCTCCTGCTGGGGAGCCGCCAGCTTGGGTGGCCAGTCCCCGGGAGCCACCAGGGTTCCTGGTGGCTCCAACAGCAGTGGAGCTCCTGTGGCAGGAGCTCTGCTACTTGTCAATTTCACTGCTCTGCTAGAGCAGTGAAATTGACAAGTATGACTGCTCCGGTGTCCCAGAGTGGCCTCGATTGGCACTCTGGGACATTTCCGGAGGCTGTCCAAAGTGCAAAGAGCAGACACAGTGACTTTACCGCAGAACTGCTGTTCTGTGGTAAGCTTAACCATGCTCATTTAGGTGGTTTACCTGTTGCTGCGTAACAAGCAAGATTGTAGTGTGTGCGCTCTCAGCCTTATTGCGCAGTAAAGCTCTTTACCGCACAATAAGGCTGTAGTGTGTACAAGCCCCGAGTGTAGATATTTGCAGAGAGAGATACATCCCTATACTTTCCAGCCCTGAAGGAGCTTTAAGGTTTGAAAACAAAACTTCTGCCACCTTATTGAATTTCTGGCACAGTCATTGTTTAAAAAACAAAATAAATCTCCATATACTTGAAAAGGTTGCATCTTATTTTCAGAAGTAGCATCCAATAAAGGATGGGGTCTAGTACCTTACTGGGCCCCTAAATCCCACATATTTGGAGGTATCTTAGTGTCCATGGAATAGTTGGATGGATCTATCTATCTATCTATCTATCTATCTATCTATCTATCTATCTAGCCACACAGTCTTTATCATTAATATTTTATTATCTTCGTAATTTCCTGCAGAATATCAGATCATTTGTTAAACAGAAATAGAGGTAACCTAAAATTTCTCATTATTAACCAAGCAGTGACTGTGACTCTGTCCTTAGTATTATGTTTTACCTACTTGTTTCCATCTTTCTCCCTTTTCCTCCCTGCTCACTGGAGAGATTTTCAAATAGCTAAGCCTGGTGTTTTGAAGTGACAGAAAAAAAGGAAGTTGTTAGGGAGACTCAAAAGAAATTTTCAAATCACATTTATAGGTCAATGATGATACATACTGCTTAATAATAATTTGGAATGAAAGAGAAAAGAAGAAGAAAGACAGCAAAATTGCAATAAATTGTCACAGAACTGTCCTGTCTCATACCTGATTTTAATTGTGCTGGAGAAACCAATGTCGGATAGTTCTGTGTTGGTTCAGAAAATCATCTAAATGTTCAGGCTAGTTATCTGATTTCCTGGACATTGAGATGATGTCTTTTATTATTTCATTATGGGAACTTCTACATTTGAAAGTGACCGTTCTGAGTGGCTAATTCTATGTTCTCAATCCAGAAGTGCTGTACCACTTTGAAGAATGGCTCTCCCTTCAGAAATGTCATGGAAAATTACAGCCACTAAAAATAATGTATTTACTATTAGGCCAAAAGTACATGGCTATCTGCATGTCTGGCAGATGTCAAAGATGACATAACAATGTACCTGCCAGTGCCTATTGCAATAGATGCTAATTCTGAGTGCCCTCCAAGTCAGCCTGTGGGAACCTTCAAACGCTTTCCTCACCTGAGATGAAATCTTTGGCTTCATGCAGTCAATGGGAGTTTTGTCATTCACTGCAAGATGGATAGGCATTCACCTCAAGTTACTGTCCTCCTGTAAGGATCTAATATTTTCTGAGAAATCCCACTCTTCTTCTGAATGTTGCTACTGGAACTATTGGCCTGCTGTTTGTAGAGTGAAAGAAGCATCTTGAGAGAGAGGAGGGATATTTTCCAGACATGCAGACTGCATTACCAAAAAGAGCACTGCTCCTCTGTACTTTTACATAAAACAACATATTCAGGACACAAGAATGACTTTCCATTGTAGCCAGGTGTCCCCATCCGTGACTTCCCCCCCTCCCCCCTGACTCCTCCTAACCCCCTGCCAGGGCAATAGTGATTGGAAGCTCAATGAGACAAACAAAGACATATTTTCTTATACTACAATGGACCTGTGATAATTGTTTTACTACAAGTTGTCCACCTGCATGTGTGTTAAAGTTGAGAACAGTTTTGGAGTAAACACACACATTTGAACAGAAAGAAGTCTTTGTTTAATTATTGCATTTATAACTCTTCTGTTCCTCTGGCAGACCAAGGAGAACAATGTACTCTCCTACTAATACACTGGCTACTCTCACTCCTTTCCACCCCACACCCCACCCAACCAAAGCTCTGGAACCTATCCACATCTTTTCAGGCCCCCACTTCTCCACTTATTCATAGACTCCAAGGCCAGAAGGATCATTGTGATAATTTAGTCTGACCCCCTATATAACACATGCTATAGAACTTCCCCAGAATAATTCCTAGAGCACCTATTTGAGAAAAAGCATTCAGTCTTGATTTAAAAATAGTCAATGATGGAGAATCCATCACGGCCCTTGGTAAATTGTTCCCATGGTTAATTACTTTCTATTAAAAATTTATACTTTATTTCTCATCCTTCTCCCTATCCTGTGTATAGCAGTTTTTCCTCCCACACACTTGATCTCTGCCTTTTGTTATCTTAACCCTCCCAGCTCCCTCCTCCTGACCCTTGCTGAGCCCCTGAGTCAAAACTGAAAATGTAACTCCTCTTTTGATGTCTCTATTTAGCTTCTATGTCTTGGCTAGAGCTTGGGGTGGGGGAGGCGGGGTTGGAAGAAAAAATTTTACAAGAATTTTTCAAGATGTTTTTAACTTATTTTTCAAATTTCAACACAATTGTTCTATTATGGAAAAGGAGCTGGCTGGGAAAAAAAGGAAAAATTTAGAGTAAGGTTTTGTTGAAAATGTTCAAGTCTAATGTTCCCTTGAAAACATGAAATGTGGGACATTTTGACTGGCTCTTTCTTTGTGATATCTTACTATGATAGTAGATGTTTCTCTGGCCTGTTGTTCTCAGGGCTAGTAACTGACTTTTCTACACTGATCTTATGTAATCTAGGACTTCCTTCAGTCAGAAATGCCTCAGAAGATGTAACTCTCTTGGACCAGGAGAAGCCCAAGAATTCACAAAAGTTGAATACAAGCAGCGAGTCCTGGTTTTGATAGGCTTCCTTTGTTGCATGAAAAGATTTGTGTGCAGTTTGGGAATTAGGCATAGATTCAAGTCTAGTTTTTCTCACTTTGAATTAATTTATTTTGATGTCTCACGAATAACATGGCAGGGGGCCAAGAACAATAGCTTAGGAACTTAATGTATATAAATGCATAAGTGAAGTTTTCACATATCTGTGAGCACTTCTTCAGAAAACATTGGTTGAGGCTTCCATGCTGGTACATACAAAATCAGAAGTGGCCACATGTATGATACAATACATGTGATACAGCTGCTGGTCCTCTTGCAGTATGTGCATGTGCTTTCCTTGCTATGGATCCATCATGGAAAGGAAGCTACACAACAGCAAAAATAACCTTTGTCTTTCACTACTCTCCTGATGTTTCTGGAAGTTTTCATTTCAGGATAAGCAGGAATGCTAAATGCCAAAGAGACAAGACTTTATCAGACTCCCTTATTTAATCTGGGTTTTTAGTTAGAGGTGTGTGAAAGAGTGTGGCAACAAGAATTGATCAAAATTTTCATCTAGAACGCAGCCAAATCTTTTTTCTATATGAAAAGGTGTAAATATTATATTCCATTTTTATTTGTGTGTTATGCTGTTTCCTGGTCCCACGTGGCGTCAGAAGCAGAAACATTGAAATGCAAGGAAGGTTTTCCATGGAGTCTTTCTAGCCCCACTAGTGCAAAAAGTTCTGAAAAATCTTGTGGGGACAATTTTTTTTAGGTGTCTACAAGAAAGGCTACTGATGGGGGAGGACACTAAAGGGGCAGGGTGCCCAGTTTGAAATCTGGAAAAGCATCTGAACTTTACAGAGCTCTTCAGAACTCTTTTGTGTATGTGTAGCTGGGACTGAGAAAGCACTCTGGTATGAGATCTTTCCTTTTTGTTCTTCTCATATCTTTCTCTCTCTCATTTTTATACTGAGCCCATCTGTAGGGGGAGGTAGTGTGGCCTCCTCTCAAGCCAGAGGGAAGGAGCTACCCTCCCTATCTAAGGGAGCAGAGCTAGATTAACCTTGCCTCTCCCACCAGAAGTGGGTGGGTGGGACAGGAAGTATAAAAGGTGGGGCCTCTAGCTGCTCAGTTGAGAAGGAGATTATGTTTTTCCTTTGAAGTTTAGGCTTAAGCCTGATTATTTCACTGCTGAGGGTCTGCTGCTTGCAGTTTACCCTGGAGAGACTGATGGTGACCCTGAGGTCCAGGTACTGTAAGGAAGGGGGATAGGAAGGAGTGCAGGGGAACCAGGCTGGGGCTGGGTCAGCAAGCTTTGGCTGGAGCCCCACTGACCAGTAGCTGGGGCTCTGCTGCTATTGGTGTCCTGGGCTGGGAGTTGGGAGGTCCTGATTCCCTTCCACCCCACTCTTTCCACCCCAACAGTAGGGTGTAGCCTCATCTTGGCCTGTGAAGCTTCATTGGGCCACAAGCTGTTTGGCTTAGCCCTGCCTGAGGGCTATCAACTGTTTGCTCCATCCTGACTGAGGACATGGGCAATAGACTATTTGCTCTGCCTTGCCTGAGGGCCAACAGTATACAAACTGCTTTGTATGCCCCACCCCACTTGATGCCTGGGAACAATAGACTGATACTCAACTGATTGGTTAAATCATCCTGCCACTAGACAGTGAGTGAATGAGGTGACCTGGAGTGGGGGGACTTAGTGTGACTGGCACCCCTCTATCCCATCACTGTGGTTTCTGGGTATCTCACAAATGTATTAAAGTGAACTTGAGAGTGGACCATTTCACTTTTGTGAGATACCAATGCTTTTTTTAAAATATGCAATGAAATTGGACATTATGTGGACATTATTCTAATAAATGCCAATTATTTCACAAAGAAGCTGCTTGTTTGAAATAAAAGACTCATTCATTGTAATAAAAATCTAAGGTGAAATCCTGGCCTTACTGAACTCCGTGGAAGTTTTCCCATTGACTTTACTAAGGTCTGGCTTTCACTTGTCATCTTTAAATTTTGAACAGAAATTCTTACATAGAAGATATTTTCTGACAAAGGTTTAATTTAAAAAACTTTATTTTATTTTTCATATTTTTGTGTAGAAAATGTAGTAGTGTTCAGTTTTCTTAGATTTACCCAATTCCATATTTGCAAGAGCTTTTGAAAGGCTTTGTTTTTTTTCCATTGTGGAAAGAAAAATTTTGAAACCTCAAAAGCTGTGAAACAGAATTGTTGTTGTCCCATCAGCTTTAGCTTTTACACACATTCTTTTGCATAGAAATTATTAATGAATCACTATCCTCCTATAGCAACATCACTAAGGGAACATTACTAGCGTGTATTCAACTAGAAAATAAAATCAAAACTGTCTGTGAATGATGAAAATAATTTGACATTAAGAATATAAACTGGACTTGTGGCCAACTGGTTGTGGTACGTGTATCATATGTTTGCTGAATTGGTCCTGGCGAGCTGTTACTGTGTTACTGTAATAGGTTGATCTGTGTCAATTTTAAATGTTGAGTGACTGAAGTCTTTTGGCCCAAGAGCAGTGATTGGAAAATGTACTGCTCTTGCCAAAGTGTTCTGTCTTCGGAAGGGTGTGGAATATTAGATTTCTTTCTTCATTATTTTTCCACTGTGAATTTAGCAGTGTCTTAGCAAACCACTAGTTAGAAATTAAGTGTATGGTTTTCAGAAAGTAGCAGTCCAAGTGCATTTTCTATGACTATTTTGTTTGAGCAGTTTGTACAATTGTGCTTGGAAATGGGCATTTTTCATTAGTATATCTGTGAAATCACTGATTCACAGCTGGTGCCTTCTCATAGTTGGGTGTGGAGTGGCAGCTCTTTCTCTGCTAGGATCTGCTGACAGTTGCTGCTCCACCGCTGCAGTGGCCTGCCTCTTCATCTGACTTGGCCTTCTGGCACGGTCACTTCAAAGTCTCACCCCTTCTGGGGTGGTCCATGAATAGAAAGTAACACAAATAAACAGTGTTAAAGGAGAATGGCTCTTTTTTAGGGTGCATCAGGATCCTTCCGGCAGTCGGTGTCTTACTTTAGTCATTCTTTCTTCAGAAGCAGAGAGCTGAAGGTCTGTTCTCTTCTGTGGTCTGCCCACAAGTGAGCTGTTTAGCTTCCTTCCTAAGTTCTGCCTCATCCTCCTCTTCCAGCCTGTGCATGCCTTGCAGGTATGGTGGGGTGGAGCTGGCTGAAGCCAGAGCAGCTCCTTAATCCCTTGTTAATGAGCATGGGGTTGCATACCCTATCACAGTATCAAATGCTAAATTTGCAGCTTCAGTGAGAATATGCAATCTCAGAGCTTCATAGGGCTGTGCCCTCACCACCTATTCATCTTCTCACTAATTATTGAGCAAAAATCCCAGAAATGTCAAAAGTTATAGATGTTTTAAATGTGTCCTGGAACCTGTGACTCCCATGGCAGCTGTGGTTCTGTATGTAATCAGGCATTCTGTAGAAGAATTCCATGGAGGCCTGATGCACCTGAAACTGTATGGTCTGTAATTATCTACCCTTGCACTTTTTGGATAAATAATCCAATTTCCTAATATCATTTGCATATATAATCCCTTCTTTCTGCACAGTAGAATCCTCTTAATTAGCACAGACCTTGGTGGAAATAGAAATGACCCAATTAAAAGCAAAATCCTAGATATCTCGTGGAGCATCTTATTTGTAAAGTGTTTCTGGTGAGCAGACTGGCTACCTAGTGAAGCAGTGGCTATGTCTGCAATTTATTCATTGTATGGCTTTTGCTGGACTGCACTGCATTGAATTTATTTCCTGGCAAATGTACCAGTTATGCAGACCTGATATGCTTCAGGGTGCTAATTAGATTGATTTCACTGTATCACTAAAAATTCTTTCTTCGATAATAAGGTGATGAGTTCTATAGAAAAACCTTAGATAAAAAGATGTTTCCTTTTCCAAGTCTTTGCCTCACTTCTTTCTCTGCAAATGCTAAGAACCATTCTCTCTAACAAGTGTGGAATACTATAAACTCACCTTGTCTCATTATCCCAGTATTAATAAAATCATTTAGGGTGCATCTACTCTAGCAAATTAAGTCAATTTAAATATGCTTAAGTCGACTTAATTTACTCTGCGTCTACACTGGCATTTCCTTAAGTCGACTTCCTCCTGACCGGGACCACTTGGGTCCTGGGGAAGTTCTCCCTGGGACCTGAGCAGTCCCAGATAGAAGGGTTCCCTTCTGCCCGGGACCTGAGAAGTCCCGAGGAGAAGGGAGCCAGTGGTCTGGGGCAGAAGGGAGCTCCATGTTCCCTTTTCCCCTGGACCACTCAGGGGCTTGCTGCCCTGGGGAGAGACAGCCCTGTGCGGGGCTGGCTCTCCCTGGACCAAACTAGTCGACTTAGAGAGTCTAGTGTGGACTCTCTAAGTTGAGTTAGTAAGGTCCCTTTTAAGTCAACTTAGGAGTCCTGTGTGGACTCTCCAAGTCGACTTAATAAGGTCGACTTTAAGTTGACTTATTAAAGTCGACTTATTTAAGTTGACTTAAATTCCCCAGTGTAGACATAGCCTTATATAGCACCATAAATGTACATGGGACAACATAGTGAATGTTCTTGAAAGACTAGCAAACAAGGAATACAAATGGAACAAACAGAGAAGAATTTGGCAGTTAGAACTTGAAGGCTTCATGGAATAGATGAGTGGGTTTTTTTTTGTTTGTTTGTTTCCTCCTTGAAGGAGGGAAATGGGGAGTAAAGACAGCAGTGGATGAAACAGACAATGGCGAAAGCTTCGGCTGAATGAATAAAAGTTGCTCAGGGGCACGGAAGTAGGATTTCCTTTGGTTTTTTTTTTTAATTGGGGTGTTTCTTTATGTATAAACACAAGATGATGGGAGTGGGCATTTTTGTAATGAATTGTGCTCTTTATTTTCCAGCAGTATACAGTATACTGAGTGTAGATACGTATGGATCTTTAGCTGATAATCCCTTGCTTTAATAAGGAGCTATTTCAGTTTCAACCTGTGGCACTTGTTTTGTTTTATGTGTCAGATTTCTAGAACTAGTATAGTAAAACTGGGCAGTGCTGTAAATAAACAGTTGTCTTATTGAACACATGACTTCTTACTAGAGGTCTGCAATACATCAAACTGAGTGACAGTGGTGAAGTCATTTCCCAGAATCACTGAGCCTATGTAAAAACCTAGACTGAAATTCTGGCCCTATTGAAATAAATGTGAGTTTTGTCAATGACTTCACATTCCATCATAGGGGTGGAATCCTGGCCTGCACTGAAGTCTCCAGACTTTTGTGAAACTCCCATTCACCTCAGTAGAGCTAGACTTTAATCCCCGTGATTGACTATGCAAGAGACGTGTGCAAAATATTAGTCCAAATACCTGAAAAGGATTCTTCATGTTACTCAAGGGAATTCTCAGTATCTTAAAGTCCTTAAATCATGATTTAAGGAGGTAAATAACTCAGTCATAGGGTGGTGGCCTAGTGCTGGAGAGGGTGGGTGAGGTCTTGAGGCCTGCATTTTGCAGGAGGTCAGACTAGATTGTATTGGTCCCTTCTGACCTTAAAGTCTATGAGTAAAAATCACTTGGGAAAACTTCCTTTTGGGTCAATGTAGCCCTCTACCTCTTTTGTGTTTTGAAGCCCTACAGTTTTATCAGCTATTTGGGATTATTTATTTTGCCATTCAAGAATGAAAATATCTTTTCCCAGCTTTCAGGGTAAGAGCCTGGAATACCTAGAGGCTATATTAGAGAGAGAGAGATAATACTGAACTAACTTGAAGATCATTTATATTATACTCATTTTAAATCTTCCATGCTAGTTTATACACCTATATCCCAGATGTCTTTGGGGCATAGCCTTAAATGTTGTTGATCTTGATCCAAATATCCTATGCAGTATTGCCAACTCTTACAATATTTGATATTTTTCAGTAAGTTTCAGCTTCTTCAGTCTTATGTTTGTGAGAATCTCAGGTTTCCTTTTTTGTTCAAAAGATAATTTTCTAGACCTCATGCTTTCAGAGAAAAATTTGAAAAAAAATTAATCCAAAGGCCTCAAACCTGAAGGAAAATGAAACTGAATTATTTTAAAAATCTCATGATAATGTTTTCACCAGGTTCTTAATTTTTAGGGTCTGATTCATGGGTTTTCAATAGGCAATACTGCGTGTCTACTTTGGACTTCTTTTGGTGGCTGAGTTGGTTCTGATTTTAATAAAATAGCTGGCATTAATTTTCACCTCAACTGCAAACTAACTATGCCTTTCTCTGAGATTCCAAAAAGTTCAATAAACTTTATTCAAAAACATTTTTGAAACCTTTGCCTTATTTGGAATAGGAATAGGAATAGACAATATTTAAGTAACAAGAGAAGGCGCTGTCATCATTGTTTTTACCTGTTCAACACTAGCGTGTATCAGAAATCTCATATGATCATGTTATCACATTTATTTAATCTGAAAAATTAGGTTAGAGATATATTATCTCTATCCTGATTCCTCCCTGTCCCCAGACCAAAGTAATTTTGTCACATGTTCTTGAGTTTTTTGAGGTTTGCTCTCCAGCTATCACTGTTTCAAACCCAGTGAATTGCCAAGACCTAGGAAACACTGAACATTGAGACATTTCCCTTTGAATGTAAGTGTCATGATGATCTTTAATCTTGTGCGATTCATTTTTGAAGATCCTTTTTGAAAATCAAAAAGACTTATTTATTAGTTTGCACAGTCTTTAACTGTCAGTAAATGGGTGAAGCACTAATAATACACAAGAACTGATTTCCAGTCTGTTGAAATACTTCCATCTAGTATGCAAATGATAAAGTAACACCCTTTGGCTATGTCTACACTTGCACTTTTAAGTCGACTTTAAGTCGACTTAACTAAATCGACTTAAAGTCGACTTAGTGCGTCTACACTTAAAATTAAAGTCGACTTAAAGGGGAACTTACAAAAGTCGACCTAGAGCATCCACACTGGATGCTCTAGGTCGACTTTGTGGGGCTAGGGGGACCTTGGGCAGGTCCACGGTGGTGGTGGGGGGAGTACCCCTTGTGTACAATGGGGCAAAGGGGGACAGGGACCCTGGCAGGGCAGAGTCCTGTGTGTGACACTGTCTGGATTTAGGGAAGCATTTATGATATTATTTTCAATGGGTATCTCATAAACGCTATAATCCATAGGAACTATGTCATGTTTGGTATCAATAGAAAGGCAGTCATTTGCTGGGAATGTTTATATAGTTTATGTCTAGGAATTCTATTTGGATTAGAAGTTAAGAATTTGATGTTATATCCATACTTTAACTTGTGTCATTAGACGGGAGGGTGTGAACAACCATTGTCTCCTTAATGTTTAGGAATTTTCCAGGTAGAATGGTCTCAGGGAGTATCCTGATGAGCCATTGAGGACAT
>ML685787.1:20172355-20258833 GCA_007922175.1 Pelusios castaneus
AATGGCTCATCAGGATACTCCCTGAGACC
The DNA here is from genome assembly GCA_007922175.1 of Pelusios castaneus. Lineage (NCBI taxonomy): Eukaryota > Metazoa > Chordata > Testudines > Pelomedusidae > Pelusios > Pelusios castaneus. The sequence continues at coordinate 20,172,385 of ML685787.1, forward strand.
ATTCTACCTGGAAAATTCCTAAACATTAAGGAGACAATGGTTGTTCACACCCTCCCGTCTAATGACACAAGTTAAAGTATGGATATAACATCAAATTCTTAACTTCTAATCCAAATAGAATTCCTAGACATAAACTATATAAACATTCCCAGCAAATGACTGCCTTTCTATTGATACCAAACATGACATAGTTCCTATGGATTATAGCGTTTATGAGATACCCATTGAAAATAATATCATAAATGCTTCCCTAAATCCAGACAGTGTCACACTGTGCCCACATGCCCTGCCCTTTGGGGGGCATGCCAGGCTCCCCCTGTGCCCCCCCACCAGGGAGGGCATTGGTGTAGTCCTGGGATAGCTTTAAGTCGACTTAGGGCTACCCCAGGGCTACACTGGCTTAATTCGACTTTAGAAAGTCGAATTAAGCCTTAGGTCGATTAGAAAGGTGGTTTAACAAAGTCGACTTAATTTTCATTAAGTCGACTTAAGCAAGCTGCTTAAGTCGACTTAAGCAAAATGTAGTGTAGACACAGGGCACATTAAGTCGACTTAAGCCAAGCTTAAGTTGACTTAATTTACCAGTGTAGACGCACCCTTTGTGAGCATCAGGATACCTTACGGTTCTCATTAAAAAGGTAAGCGAACATATTTATCTCTACAAAACTGTGTGTATATGTTTGCTTGCTTTAACCTGTAAATACCTTATTTCTTTTTCCTAGCTAGTAAATCTTTAGATAGTTTATTACAGGATTGGCTACAGGTGTTGTCTTTGGTATAAGATCCAGGGCATCAGATGATCAGGGGTAAGTGACCAGTCTCTTGCGACTGGAAGTAATATTTTTGTGGTTTTTGGTGTAAGTGAACATTTATCAGTAAGCCCAGCTGCCTGGGTGGCAAGGCAGCCTGAAGAGTCTAAAGGAATTGTTTTTGATTCCATGGTAAGACTATTATAGTGATCCAGAGTTCACATTTGTTACTGGCTCTGTGAAATCTGATTATACCACGAGTTTGGGATGTCTGTCCTGTTTTCGACAGTCTGCCCTGAGATAGGTAGTCATGTTCATGAGCCACTCCAGACAGTGTGATATACAGTGAAATACAGATACTCACTTGTTTGGTTTGGTTTCATACAAATATGCATTGAGGTTTTCCATGACTGCACATTCAAATTAAACACAATGTTGCACTGGATATTTATTTTATTTTAATATTAAAGAACATAGGAATTATACACTCACCTTATATGATCTATGTGATACCTTGTACCACCTGAATCAACTTGTTGTATCCACTGATGGGGTGTATAAATTCCACATTGGAGAACCAAGTGCTAACTAGTAGCTTTTGACCACAGAAGACCCTGTCCACCCATACCTGTTTTGTATACTCACAATGGAAGCAGAGTTCAAAAGGGAGTGGCCTAGCTCAGTCAGGATGAACAGAGCAAGACAGCAGTCCTAAACTGGCAGTTCTTACAGAGAGGTTGAAAGAGTTCCCCACTGCCTAGACCAGACCCCCTTGCAGAGTTGTCACTGTTCCCTGTGCAGATCAGGAACAGAGGGTTGTGACTGATGGAGGAGAGCCTCTTGGTCACTGTTAGTGTGGTCCATCACTGTAAGTTCATAAATCACCCTCTGTTGTGAGAATCTGGTAGGAAGTGACCTAAGGATCAGGTCTGGTGCTGTCTTTCCATCAGGCTGCATATCTAAGCAGTCGGTCACAGGAGCCTAGGTTGAAACCCTGTGGAGAAGGAAGGACCTGTATTCCCCTATGGCTAGAGCGCATGGCTATAAACTCTTGCTGCAGGGTGATACTGTCAGGCTTGGTCATCAAACTCTTCTGATTAAATTCTTTAGCTCTTTGGGGACAGGGACTAGCTCTTTGACTATGTTTACGCTTATCAGCAGCGTATAGAGTACAGACACTGCCTGGTCAGCTAGTATGGGCATAAATAGCAATATAAATGGTGACGCATGGCATAGATCAACAGAGTACCCTACACACCTGAATCTGCAGGGTATGTACCCAGCACAGTTTTCTGCATGCCCCAACCTGTGCCTCCCACTTTTCTACAGTACTGTTTTTAACAGTACAGTGTCCCACTACTTCTCTGCTGCCAGAGCTTTTCACCACTGCAGTGAAAGGCTCCAGAGGGGGAAAAGCTCTGGAAGGTAGAGGCAACTGGAAAAGATTATAGCAGTGAGGTGCTCCGGAGTGTTTTTCCCATGGCCCCCCACTGTTGGAGCTTTTCTCTACTTCCAGAACCTTTCATTGAAGTGTCACTCTACATGCTGTCATAATGGAGACATAGCCTTTGTTTAGTGTTCATATGACACCTACTACAATGAGGCTTGGGCTTTAGGTGCTACTTAATGCAAAGTTTAAAAAAATAAATAAAATAAAAGTGGTACAGAGGATGAAACCAGTGGTCCATTTAGTATAGTATCCTGTCTGACTGTGTCCAGCATTAGATGGTTCAGAGGAAAACCCCAGCAGTGGATAATTATAGTATAACTTGCCTTTAAGGGAACTTTCTTCCTCACCTCTAATAACATATTAAGGCAGTTATACCACATTCACCACCATAGAGTCTGATTGCTCTGCAGAAGTATCGGGTGTGCTGCATATGATTCTACTATTAGTTTTCTCTCCACTTCTGCCATGCGAAGGGAATGTGGAAAAATGGGGTTAAAATAAGGAGGAATGTTGCTTTCCCTCCTCTCCTGTTAGAAAAGGGAGAACTGCTCCTTCTCTTAGATTGGGAGACCAAAATTTCTCCTCCTTCTCTTCAGCTTCCCCTCAACTGTAACTACTATAAAAAAAAAAAAAATCAAATTCTTGAGAAAAATAATCTGATGGAAAAATATGTCAGAGGTGGGTCTTGCAGTTGTTTCCCAAAGGCAACTGGCTTTACACTCATGCTGATCTTTCTTGGAGAAGGCCCTTCCAAGAGCTAGCAACTGAGAAAGTGCTGTCTCCTATTTTCATGAGTTTCTCCCTTATCACAGACAATTCCATTGTTCCTGATCAACACAATTGTTGTAGGAGGTCCTGGTGCTAGAGAACCTAGTACTAGAGGATACCTGATTCACCCGTGGAGGGTTTTGAAGATTGGGACTAGAACTTTTTATTTAATCCAGTGTTTGATCAGGTTGGTGTCTGGTGCTACTATGTCAATATGCTATCAATGTTTTGTGTTGTATGGCAAGTGGACTGCCAATTTCTGAATGAACTGCAGTTTTTTTTTGATGCTGACGTTGTTTTGAGATACGATGTGTTGCAATAATTGTACCTGGATGTCATACATGCATAGGATTCCTGTGGCCATATTGTCATCTGACAGAAAGAATTTTAGTATACTGAACAGTCAGGTGGAACATGTATTCCTTACAGCTGTTTCTCTATCTACTAGTGGTGAAAAATCGAGGGGATTCTGAACAGCTTTGACAAATGGAGAGCAGACTTCTCAATTATGGACCAGGAAAATGTTTTCAATGTCTCATTGTTACCCAGGGTTCTTCAACCTAGTAACTTTTAGTCTGTGAGTCAGTATTGGGAAATATGCAAAAGGAGATGCAGTACCTCCATCTGCTATATGTCTGACACAGACAAGTCAAAATAAAGTTCTTTTAACCTCAAAGCTTTATTTTATTGGTCTCCAGCAATTCCCATCAGAAACACTTTTACTGGAAGTCTCCACTTATTAGTCTTAAGTGCATACAAATACAATAGGGGGTTAAAGTACCCCAAAACTTGACTGTTACCCCAGAAGTCTGAGGCAGCCTTCGGGTGAATCAGTCACAGATTTCCAAATGTCCAGTCCTTCCGTCTGTGCTTGGAGACCTTTCAATGTGTCCATGAAGTGATCTGACCTGAATTGACAATTTTTTTTTTTTTACTCTAAAAGGTACAATAATATATCAATGAAAAGTATTGTATAGCTGGTCAAATGGAATCAATTGTCAAGCAAAGGTTAAAAGGAATGTCAAAACAGGATGCAGTTATATGGCTTCAAATAGTCAATCTGGTAGGTGTGCCGACCACCTGCTTTTCACCTCTGCACATAAAAGGGCACTGAGAGTCCGCTTCAAAAGGGCAGAGTGAGGTTCCCTCCCCTTCTGCCTTTCCCTTAGCAGAATTAGGTCACACAAGAAAATCTAAGTGACCTATTCCTAGAAATAAGCAAAATAATTGATAGTTTATCTAAATAATTGGCAGTGGTGGAGGCATGTGATGATCTGTTTGTCCAGGTATAACTTCAACCATCTGTTCTTCATCCAGGCACAGATGTTACAAAGGCACTGCCAGACACCTTACACCACATGTTAAGTGCTTTGTTGGCTTAATTATTCTTGTGTCCTTCCACCACAATTATAGGTTTTTCCAGTGTGGGCACATGATATTGGCTGATCTGTAGCCCTGGTGAGATCGTCCATGATTCACAGTTCCTTCAGGAGCTGGCAGATCAACAGATGTTTATGATTTTTGTGCAAACCACAAACAAGAAAAGGAAAAAGTAGGTGGGGCCCATGTGGGGAATGAGCCAATTAAAGGCCAGCAGGCTGATTGAGTGAGCCCAAGCTAGATTGCAGACGCAGCTACATGTAAAACCTGGTATGTAGATTGCAGATTGGATCCAGACTGAGACTGAGCAGATGTGGATCAGATCCAGAGCCTCATTTTTATATCCACTCAGGGCTCTACTTATTTTACCAAGGCCAACATTTTCCTCCAGTGTCCCTCGCTGCTCCCTTGTTCTCTTACACAAACACTGAATGGAGGACTAGGTATCAGCCTCTCTTACATAGTTTATGAAAAAGTGGTGACTGGTCAGCTATCTGTCTTAACAGATTGCTTTACAGGCTTCAGTCTTTCTTTTCTGTTGTACATACTTATAGACTTCAAGGCCAGAAGAAACCATCATGATCATCTTCTAGTCTGACCTCAGAATGTCACTCACCCACTCCTGTAATCAACCCCTAATCTCTGGCTGAGTTACTCAGATCCTCACATCATGATGTAAAGACTTCAAATTACAGAGAATCCACCATTTACACCATCTTACACCTGTAAATGACCCATGTTCTATGCTGCAGAGGAAAATGAAACCCACTTAAGGTCTCTGCTAATCTGATTTGGGCGAAAAATTCCTTCCTGATCCCAAATATGGTGATCAGCTGGACCTTTGAGCACTTCAGCAAGACCCACCAGTCAGACACTTGGGATAGAATCCCCTGTTGTAACTCGCATCTAGAATCCCATCATCAGCTGTTGGGATATTTCCTACTAGCAGTTGCAGATCCCTTCATAAACTCACCACATTTTGAAGCTAGTTAAGTTTTTTTTGCCTTCACTATTCCTTTTGGAAGGCTGTTCCAGAACTTCACTCCTCTGATGGTTAGAAATCTTTGTCTAATTTCAAGTCTAAACCTGTTAATGTCTAGTTTTATATCCATTTGTTCTTGTGTCCCTACTGCCGCTTAAATAACTCCCCTTCCTCCCTGGTATTTATCCCTCTGATATACACATACATTGTTAGCTGGTAAAAATATTCTTTCAGGGAGATAAGTAAGCCCTGCACCACACCCCATAGCAGCAGCTCATGTCCCACTGGCTTTTGCCATTCATAGATTCAGAGGACCCCACTGCAGCATCACTTGATGCATACATACACACACAGGCAGGGGTCTGCCCTAAGCCCGCTCCCTTCCTGTCATCTAGCAAATCAGACATAAGGTTTTACCTGCCAAGAACAACATGTACATCGCTGGCAGAATGGCTCAGAAAATAGATTGGGGGGTCTGAGTCTCCTTTAGCCCCAGGTACCTACTTCCTATGCGTGCATTCTTTGGCACTATAGCTGTAATACTTTACAAATGATTTGTTACTGGCATCAGTTACCTCACAGTGATGTGACCTATCTTTTTCTTCTAGTTCTTTCAATTGCCTTTAACACTGTTAATCCTGCCATAATATTGAATAGCTTACAATTGTGGTTTTGACCCTAAGATCATTCAGTAGTTATAGTCTGATCTCACAGGAATAGCCAAATGGTTTCCTCAAGAAGAATAGTCCTGAAAATGATTTAAAAAAAAAAAATCTAATGTGCTGCAGCAGTCCCCTGACTTTGCTTTCCATCTTTCCCAAGGGTAATGTTACTGAGAGCTTTGGGATGAATTTCCATCTTTGTGCAAATGACTCTGAGTTCTAGGTTGAGTAAAAAGGGCATCTCATTGGTTGCTATTCTTCAGAATTACTTCCCAACCATATAGAATTAGACTGCTAATATTATTCTACATAATGTCTTCAAGACTTAATTTACTATAACTTCATTCCCTCCCCCCTATAAAATAGAGTAATCTTGTAAGTTATGCTGAAACATATTCAGCCTTCATTCATGTGGAGTCACTCAGATAATGTTTTATATTTTTTTAAACTGACACATTAATGGTTTTCCATTAGCATTTTTGCAATATTGAAATGGCTTGGTTCTCTCTAAGGCTATGCAGAATTAGAAACACTTATTCACTCTTGCGGTTTGCCATTTTTAAGTAATTGCTGGGCTACTAATGTCGCTGCTTTTCCACTCTCAGTTCATGCAAAATATAGATGGCTAGTTGTGCAACCCTCTTATCAACTTGATTTGTGAACTTCATTAGCTTCTTTTTAGACCTTAGACCTAAGTTTGTATGTTTCCTATAATTAAGCTACTGCACTTGTGCACATATCATTTTGACAAGTAACATGATCATAGATCTCAGATCAGTATTAAGACCTTAATATATTAATTTCATTTTTTAGAGAGAAGAAACAAAATGGCTTTATTTAAATATGATTCTCAATATAGATGCATTGTAATAGGTAGGAAGATAAGGCCAAGAACAAGAGCTACTAATTCAAAAGGAGTGCGGGAAAAATATAGGAGTCCGTGGGCTTCTTTTACACTCACAAGCCTCATTTTTCCTCACACCAATGTTAATTAGTAATAAATCCATTGAACCGAATGTTGTTACACTGGATAAGACTGGAGAGAGGGGAGAATAGTCCTAGAAGTCACTCAACACAGTCCAGATGGTTTTGTACAGCACAATTGCTAAGGTGTTTTGTTTTTAAATAAAATCAGGAATTGGTATATAACTCAAATGTTTTATGGCACAAGAAAGGGGACAGCAGCAGGAGATACTCAAAACAGAATGTAGACTCCCTCATTACAAACCAACAGCATTACAACCTTGTTAAATCTAGTGAAATTGGCAGGGTATCGATTACTTTCCTGAAAGGGTCTAATTGAATCTGATAACTGAGAACAATCAATTCTTAGGAATGCTGCTGTGAGGACTGTGTTATTAGACATCCAGTAGATGGATGCCCCATTACTTTTCTTTCCACATTTGATTCAGCAACTTAGATGATCAAGAATGTAGTTAAAGTCCAGTTGACAAAATGATAGTTTTACATTTCTTTGCCTGACACATAGAGAATAGGCTCAGTAAAGACTAGACAATCCTCTTCAGAATCTTTCTTTCCTATGAGCGAGATTAGTAAGAAAGCTGGAAGTGATATTACTAATAGCTTTTTGTAAGACAGGTATGTTGAAACACGGATACTCAAGAGGGTGCTAAAATGGGGGAGAGTATGTAATATTAGAAGTCCTAATTCAGCAATTCTACTTTAGGCTCATAAGCAGTCGCATTGTCTCCAATGGAATACCTCCTGTATTTAAACCAGCTAAACCTTGCTGAACGTGGCCAGAAAGAGGAGATATTGACTATACATAATATCTGATCGGAAAATAAGCCAAAGTAAAATGTCCCATGTCCTTTAGGAAGAAAGGCTGTCCAGGTAAACTACTACAATAAGGACAGTTTAAAAACATGTGGGACTTAGTGTTAATGCCCTCACTCAGGCCAACTTCCAGAGACTGCAGTAATTTACTTTTGAGTTAGGGGTTGGAAATGGACTCTAAACACTGGAAGGATTCCTTCCCTTTTCCTCCCAGCATCCTTGATGCAGACAGTGTCAAAATGAGGAGACACATGGATGGATTTAAGTGGCAGGCTGCAACTTTTATTAAACTTCAGCACAGAAGAGGAGTGCTACATGTCCTTCACAGATGTTGTCCTATACTAGGCATATGATAGGTTCCAGGGCCCTTAACATACATCCTGTAATGGTGAGTAAACTCTTCTCAGCCTACCCTACAGGACTCAGCTAATGAAAGAGGCTTCACATAACTGCTGTTCAAGATTGAATTCTTGGAACTGGAAAATGCTGGCTAATCAGCACCTTTCCCCGGAGCTAGCCAATGGATGATAGTTCCTCCCCCAACTTCCTCCTTGGGAGTCTCCAGCTGGTATCCCTCAACAAGTGTCTCCTTCATCGCTGCTGGGAATATCCCCTTTCACTGCAGGCCCCATCAAGTTCCTCACCCATTGAGGCAGGTAGATGGCACTTCCTTTACTGAGAGCTCCCAGAACAATACTCTACTTTGACCTTCTCAGCTTGTGCCACTTGCTAAAACGGGGTATAGACTTTTCTCAGCCATTAGTAAAAAGGGAATGAAACACTACTTCTCCACTACTACTTCTTCGGAGGGAGACTTCCCGTTACCTCAAGAAGTAGAGTTCCTGTTTTGGATCCAGCTAGTTGTAGTTCTAGGAGCGACTAATTCCTTGTACATTCTAATAGCTTATTATAAATTTAATGAGTTCATTTAAAAAGCAATCCACGGGGAACTAGCCACATAATCACTATTAATTTCAATGATGCCTTATGGCTCAATTCCTACTTCCACATCCTATCTTGTTTGACAATTCATATAGAAAAACTTCTTCTGCATTCTGTATTTATTTTATAGCATGTTGTTACCACATTATAGATTTCTTAAATAAAATTGGAAGGGGAAATCTAAAATGAAATAAATCATAATTTCGTATTTCCCTAGTCCATACTGGAGATACTCCCTGTTCGGTTAAGTTTGCTTAATAATGCACTTCATTATCACTTTTAGGAAACATTTACTAATCGGGCCTGAGGCATTTGTAAATTACAGCTATCTAAAATGAAAACAATGCATGTTTTAAATGTAATTTTCCTTTAGCTCTGATTTTTGTCCCCTTTTTTGACTGCAGAAGCTAGAGTGGAGAAATTCTGAGGTATTTGAAGATCTTTCACTAATAGTGAAGGTATTCAAACTCTTTACTGATGTCTCATCTGCTTCTAAAAGATACACTTGTATGAATAGGTAATTCCTTTATTTTTCACTCCCTATTGTAGATATCTCCATGCAGTTTATTTACAGTATTTCCTTCCATGACTTTTATGTGTTAGCCAGTGTCACTATCCCTTTTCCTTGCAGGGAATGGGGACTAGGTAAAGTGTCTGCCCAGAGAATTTTCTCTCTCCCCTGCTTCCTCCTATCTCTTGCACTTCCTGTTCATGTTCCTTTATCTAGTCTTTAGCTTCCTAACCTCAATCTAATTTGGAAATGAGGAACTTCTCTACTTAATCAGGCTTTCACTGGGGCCTAATTCATTAATCAATGACCAGAATGCTGGGTCAGTTGCTAATTCCCAGCACTCTGTCACACCAAGGCTATATCTGCATTACTGTATTTACAGCATGCAGCTGCAGCACTTGGGCTGTAAACTGATGGGAGAGAGAGCTCTTCTGTCATCTTAATTACTTCATCTCCCACATCAGGCAGTAGCTATGTGGGCAGGAGGAGCTCTCCTGCTAACATAGCATTGTCTACACTGGTACAACTTACATAGTACCAGGATGTGGATCATCACATCCCTGAGTGACTTAAGTTGTAGTCTAGACAATGTCCAAGACTTTATCCAATTTAGTAGTTCTATTACTGTAGATCATGGCTAATGTCTATAAAAGAATACAATTATAAATTATTAGCGGATTAATATTTCACAAATTTAACAAATGCCATCATTGTTGCTATGAAATATGATTTCCTGGCCTAATAGGTCACCCATGTCTCCTTGTTTAGATTAAAAAAAAAAAATTCTGTTCAGTAAACTGTAGGAAAATGATAAGATGCAATCTGATTTTTTTTTAAAAAAATCTAAAATGCTGTAATATTGGAGCAGTGCAGGGACTAAATCAATTAGTTGACTGCATCTTAAAGAGAGTAACAAGTAGTTCCACTGAGCAAGACTGGGTATGTCAGGTGATTAAGAATGGATATATTGGATATTTAACAAAGTTGGTGAATAATTTTACATGATACACCTGTTTTGGTGCTTTTTTTTTTTTTTTTTTTTTTTTTTTTTTTTTAAAAGGTCATGAATAGTGTCCACTGGAGACTTCAGTGTACCAGTTTTAGGGGTTTCATTAAATTACAACTCTGAACAGCCAATTACTAAATGTAGCATTATTGTCTCTCTAACTCCATATCATATTTACTCACTGTATAAATAAAAAAATGACTGTTCTGATTGTCAGATTGTTGGAACTAGAATTTGAAAGTGAAGACTCGGGTACTTTTTCTCTCCTGCACCAGCCTCAAAAAAATTCAGTGTTCTGAACTAAGACACTATAGCTACAAACACTGAGTAAAAGGGACTATTTGTGCTCGAACTTAGCTCCAATCCTGCAGAGACGTTCACACATGCTTAAAGTTCTTGATTCAGCAAAGCATTTAAGCATGTCTTTAGGTTCCATTGATTTCAAAAGGATTTAAGCACACACAAAATTAGGCACATGCTTAAATGCTTTGCTCAGTTAGGACCCTTTTTTTCCCCCCTTTTTTAACAAGTGTGTTAACATGCACCAGGAGAATTTAGTTCATGGCATTGGCTCTGCAGTACTAATAAGAAAAAAACAGTAATGTTTCAACTTGACAAGTAAAATAGGAAGAGTGTAGTTGTATTTCAGAGTAGATCCACATCTTAAAGATCAATGTGGTTTCTCCAGGGCTATTGCTACTTTGGGCTAGCCAGTTTGGATAAAGTTAGTAAGAACTATTTCAAAATTTCATCCAAACCAAACTTTTTTGACCTCTGAAAGGTTGGCTACATTGGTTTGTTTGTTTGTTTTTTTTTAAAAAAAAAAATCTTTGTTTACAAAATTGCTTTTCTTGAGTTATATAATGAACCAAAGTCAAAACAAAATATAGGCATCTAAAGAGCTGCACACACAGGAAGGAGCTGCCAATGTACTGCCATCCACAAACTTTCTTGATTGCATTACTGCAGGTTTTCATGTAAATCACTACTATGCTCGCATTTTTTTTGTCTCCTTTGGATTGATTTTTGACAAATTACTGTAGCGGTGCAGTTGCCCCACTATGGCACCCAGGGGGTTAACTGGGCCTGGGAGTAGCAGTCAATAGGGTGGCTGTGCTGCTAGGCCAATCAGAGGGCAGGCTGTAGTATAAAGCCAGGAGCAGCAGAATAGGCTGGGTAGTCTGCTGGGGGAGCTTGAAGAGTGGAGGTCATTCCCAGGCTAGCAGGCTGCAGGGTCCAGGACCAGGGAGAGCTCCCAGTTCGGTTAGTGAGGGCTGACCTCAGGGCTGGAGTTCCTGAAAGGAGTGGGCAAGTGACTGGAGTTGTGGTTGAAGGGCCAGGAGCAGAGCAGATGGCAGCGGTGGCTGGAGTAGCGGTTCAAGGGCTGGGGGCAGACAGCAGCAGGACTCCAGGCCAGTGAGGTGCTGTGGGAGATGGACTGCGGGGAAAGCGGCCCAGGGAACCGTAGAACTGTTACAAAGGACTGGAGGGAGGTGGAGGCCTTGAAGGAGATGCATAGGGTCCCTGGGATGAGGCCCGGAGAAGAGGGTGAGCCCAGGTCCCTCCCCACTCCCCCAGCATGCCAGGAGTGGCATGGGTGCCAGGAGAGGCACAGGCTTGCTAGCCACTGACTCTGTTAATCTAGTGGGCTGGAACGGGGTGATCGGGACTAGACTGAATGGAAGCAGTCAGAGGACTAGGCCCGGTTGCTGCCACAAAGTGGGCTGGGGAGACCTAGTTATGCCCTGGAAGGGGTGGACTCAAGCATCTCGGCCCGAGGGCTGAGGTCCCAGAAGAGGACTTGAGGGTTGAGTCAGCGTATGAAGACAGCAGAGCATAGACAACCTGTAGGGGGACCACTTGAGCATTCCCCAGAGTCATCACCAGGAGGCACCCTACAGGTAGGTCAAGTGCTAGGAACCACTACACTGCAATTATTTGTCTGCTTCTCCTATAAACTAATCTGGACTGTAATCTGTATTGTACTGTAATCCATAATCTGTACTTCCTTCCATTCTGTCCCTTGGAACACTTTCCCTGGCCTAAACTGATATACAAGGCCACTTTCCTCTCCTTCAAATCCTTCCTCTAGATCCATTTCTGTGGGGATGCCTACAAGAAATCAATCAATAGTGGCTTGGCTCAATGGCATACAGGGATAGCTAGTATTTATTGGTTTCTCTCCTCCCCTCTCCCCCACAGTGATTCAGAACCATCCACTTGTTCATATAGCTTACTTCTATAACTGCATGATCTTATTGTTTACCCTCATGTGGACTTCCTTGACTTTGCTGCTGTCTGCTTGCAATTATTTATTATTATTATTTTGCATCTTATTTCAAATTAGACTTTTTATAGCACTTCAGACAATAGGGCCCTTATCCTGCCTAGTGTGAGAGAAATAACCTACCTGAGACTATAGACCCTATATAAATTTGAAAATCTTCGGTTTTAAACGTGGCTTTATAATAATTGTCCTCTATCGAGGGTGAAACTTCAGGGTATAAGATATTTGATCTATGGTCCAGTTTCAAATGTTACTGTACATTTGACTTATTCTAAATGAAGAAGATTACTCTATATTTGTCATGTTTTCACACTTATTTTAAATTTGCCACGTGAGTGATTGGTTATTGCTAAGGAGGTATGTGTATTTGTAAGTATAATTTTTTTTTCTGTAAATTGGTGACATACTGTCACCTCATCTGCTTTCTCAAAGGTAGCTTCAAGTTTGGATTATTGATATTTTGTGGGGCCATGGATGTTCTATTTCTGGGATGTAAATCCCCAATGATATTAAATCAGACTTTTCCACCCTGTCTCAAGATAACCTAACTTGCAAAGCTCTATGGTAAACTTTGCACCTGACTTGTTCAAAGATCTTTGAGGAATCACTATAGGGCTGAGTAAGCAGTTTGCTGCAAACTATAAGAACCAAGGGTAGATTACTGAAGTTGTGTCTCTTGGGTCAACAAGCTACCTGCAAAAAGACTGACATTCCTGTAATCATGAGCTCAACCATTTTGGAGAGAAGTCAAGATATTGACAAACAGGCTACATCATCCTTTGACTAGTATCCCTGCACCTGAAGAGGTTCTGCTAGTGGGAAGCCCTATGCCAGCAAGATCATCTGGCTTCTTGACAGCAGTCCCAGCTCCAGGGTCACCACATGGCGGGGAGAGGAAGGTTACACTTTACTGGGTTGTGGAGGCCCAGGCTGAGGGATTGTGGGAGGATGTCCATGTTAAAAGTTTGTACTGGGCCTGAGAAAATGATGCTTGGGCCTGCACCAGCTCCTATGCTGCAAGAATCCAGAAGACTGCGAGAGCTGAAGAGTTTATGTACTTCTTGTCATCGTAAGTATTTTATTTTTGTCTTCTGTTTTTTGGCCTTGTCTACTCAGGGGGGAACCACATCCCTGACCAATGTAGCCATGCCTGTCACTCCTCTCCCTTCCCAGTGTAGACTTAGTTATGTTGATGGAAGAGTGCTTCCATTGACACAATTTCATTTGGGAGGTGGTTTTCCTACACTGACTGAAAAACCCTTTCTTCAGTGTAGACTGTGTCTGTACTATGAGGCTATGCTGACATAACTATGCAATATAGTTTCCATAGTGTAGACATACCCTCTATTAGGGGGAAGATGTCCCAACCTTTCATATTCTCTAAACTTAGGGTGTGAAGATGTAATTTGTACATGAGCACCCAAAAAGTCCATGCAGGGAAGGTACAAGAGGGAAAGTTCCCCAAGTTTAAGTAGCCCCAAAATATAATCTCATGAAACTACTAGACTATTAAAGTGTTCTGTGTAAAAAGACCTAAGATGAAAGCTGTCCATTAAAATAGAGCTGTCAAACTTCTGCTTATCAAAGGTGTGCTGTTAAAGCCAGAGATTATAACATCTCTGTTTGGATGAGGGGTGGGTTACCTACCACAAATAAGTAAAATTCTTTAATTGGATATGAGGTTGTGGTTCAGAAATTAGATATTTGGGGGTTTCAATATTGCTTTCATAAGCAGCTCCAAGTGATAGATTTGATTGACTTTGATACATTATTTTTACTTGGGAGTTCTAACTAAATGGACAGCCACCTTTTTAGAATCCTCTTTAGAACTGACAAGGATTAATTATTTTTAGAATCAATTTGATTTAATTAATTTTGGGATTGGAATCAAATCGTGCTGAAATTAATTTTTCTTTTTTTTTATTAACAGTTTTAATATCATTTGTTAAAAGATTGTGAATTAGGTTTCTTTCAATAAGCAACATGGATCTTGAATTCTTGAGGACCTGGATGTACATTAGCTAGTCAACCTAAAAAAACACCTCCAGCCAATGGGTCTTTGGTTCTCACACTAAGCCTTGGAGTGATATCACTTTAATAGTTTTATTGATTTTTAAATGTGACATTTGAGCCTATTAATAAAGATTAGGGCATAAATGCTGTAATTTGCTAATGGATTGTTTCAGCAGAGCTACAGTATATGAAAGAGAATATAAACATCACACTGGTGTGAATGTATAACAGATTTATTTGGCAACTGGTGGAAGCATTCCTTCTGCCTGAATTATCTGACTGCCTCTATTTTAAGACGGCTTTGATCTTGATTTTTTTTTTTTGGTTGCCACACATCTCATTTATGTATTATAGCATAAGAAAATATAATAGGAGCCAGTCTCCGGAACGAGAAAAAAAAAGTATTCATTTTTTAAAGCTGTTGTTTTATTTTTGGAGAGAGCAAAGGGACTAAATGTTGGCTTCTTCTGGCTCTTTTTTATAAGAAACATTTAGTTTGTGGCAAGCTGGGGTGTAAATCTACTATGCACTAACATGCTGTACATTGGTCTACACTGCAATACCTGGTCAATGGGGATACATATTTTACAGAACGAAGCTTGCATGTCTCCTGTTGACTTACTTATGCTGCCTTACCATAGCGTCTTCACTGGACTGCACTGACCGGAAATGCCCTCCATTTGACGTAGCATGACTCTTTTATGGCCGGGGGGTGGGGGTAGAGTTAGTGTGTTGAATGGAGAACACTTCCAGGATTGATTTGAGTGGTCTCAACTGATCCCGCTGCCTTGATCCATGGAGACCAGTGCAGTGGATTCAGCGTAGCCATGCTCTAAGTATCTGTGAACCTGCTGTGGTGCACTAACTGTTCCTTAGCGCACTTTGATTTATTTATTTTTCTTCCTTTGAAATGGGATTAGATCATAGGGCGCTAAGGAACTATCACTGCACATCAGCAGGGTCCACGTTAGTGCATGGTGAGCAAGTGGAGGGTAAAGTCACACCTCATCATACTATGAAGTAGGTTTTTATGTAGACAAGCCCTAAAATGAGCTTCTTTGTATTGTTGTTTGCAGGAGACTAAATAAAGTAGTTACTCCTGGCCTAACTTCCCTTCAAAATGTGTTGATCAGAATAAAAGACCAGAGAAGACTTTGCTGGAAAAGGACAGGAGTTTTGTGCTGTTTGGACCAAGGGCATTGGACTCCACATGGGGAAGCTGCACAGTGAGGGAAGGGCACTTGGGGTGTCGCTTCTGCTCATAGAAATACCCTGATTTGATCTGAGGGTGGAGCTATGGGTTTCTCTCTTTGGAGTAGGGATAGTTCTGTCTGTGGGAGATGTTGGAGGCAGGGCCTTTGGCACAGATAAACCTGTATGCTCTAACTTTTCAGCTCCTGTTTACCTCATGGGTCTCAGACGGGATGCTCCAATAAAGCCACAACTCAAGTGACCTCCCCAGCTGGCAGATCACCCCTTGCAAAGGGGATCTGCTCGGTCTGCATTGACTTTGTTGCAGGCTTTTCTTCAGGAGAGCCTTTAAAGAGGGTGATGTATATTTGCTGATGTGCCATCCCCCTGCCCACACTTGGATCCCTGTAGAACTCTGGGTGGAGTTTGGAATAGAGCAAGAAAAGAAACTGCTGTGGAGATGCCTACTCCTAAAAGGCTTTCGGAGAGCCAAGAGCCTATTGACTGTAGTGTGTCTTTTTAATATGAATTGAAAAAAAATTGTAGGGAGAACTCTTATTTCCCTTCTCCATTCTTGGATTTTTTTCAGTGAATATGACGATGAGGCAATAGTAGCCCAAATTGTTTAGCCATGTAGGTTTATATATGAGCCATGCCCCGTGATAGTTGTTGTTTTTTTTCTCTCTGTTTAAATGTTTTGGTTTTTTTAAACTTTTTTCAGACATGTGACTGAACCAATAATTTTCCCAATTACAAATACACTAATGGCCTTTTAAAAATTAGATTTTGTTTTATTTTATTTTGCATGTCTATTAGTGCTTTCTTTTTATAAGTCTCTTGGTCAATAGCCTCCATGGGTAGGACACTCCCTAGTCAAAATCAAATAATAACTTGCACATCCCATTGAACTGATCTAATTATCAACTATTGATTGTATTTGGGACTACCAGATGGCCTTATTTTCCTGAAGAACACACACACTCTCTCTCTCTCTCTCTCTCTCTCTCTCTCTCATTATCTGATAGGAGCCCTTTTGATTGAATAAAATCAGAGCTCTTGGCAATCTTGTTAGAAAAGAATCTGTCTTATCCAAGATGAATTTTGCTGACTATCTAAAATGCCTTATCCCAGAACTAGCAAGAAGTTTTTTACCCAACTAAAAAAATTTGATGTCTTCTAAAATGCCCAGTGGACAAACTTTGGAATATTTTAACTGACCTGTGAAATTGTAACAATTCGTAAAGAATACTCAGCAGGGTAAGGCAAGTCAACTGAGCTCTTTCTAAAACTGGAGATTCAGAGAAGCAAAGTTTCCCCACATCCTGGATAAATTTATAGTGCAGCGTATTATTCAGCCACTAGCTGCCTCTGTGGGGTGCAGAGAGACAAGGTAGGTGAGGTAATATCTTTACTGGACCAGCTTCTGTTGGTGAGAGACAAGATTTGGAGCTTACATGGTGCTTTTCATCAGGTCTAGAAAACTTCTTCAGTGTCACAGCTAAATACAAGGTGGAACAGATGGTTTAGCATAAGTTTTTAACACAAGGGACCATTCAAGGTGAAGTGGCCTGTTACACAGTTCCAGACAAGATGTGGTCCATGATTAAGGGACTGTGTGTGTGTGTGTGTGTGTGTGTGTGTGTGTGTGTGTGTGTGTGTAAAGTTTTCTTTATGGACTGCTACCAGTTTAAAAGTGATAGGGATTCCATATATCATGACCCCTTCCGTGTGTAACTTTTAATGTAAAATGTGTATGTATAAAAATGCCAATTTTTGCACCCTGACAATTCCTACAGCCTTCACTATTCTTCCATGGTAGTTTTTTTGCCTATTGGTAGTAATTTTTTTTTATCTTGCATTTCTTTATCTTCTTGGAGACTTGCAGTGACACCTGAAGACACAATCGGTAATGCTGCTTTTACTCTGGTGTTGGCATTCAAGTCAGCAAGCTTTCTTTTAATTGTTTAGTATTGAAGCAGTAACTTACCTTTTCCCTACTGCCTTTAAGATTACTATGGAAAAATCAGTTTCTTCATCTTCAACTCTTTCCAGCTCAATTATCTGAGGATTTGCCGGACTGAGGAAATATGGAGCGTGCTCTCTGCATGACCTTGTCAGCTTGTTCTGCCTTATCATACGTTGACTGCATGGAGCACGTTGATCTGTTGGTGGCTATTTCAAGACCAAGTAAAATGCTCAGTGTTTGACTAAACATTAGTGAACATTTCTTTTACACACATGACTAGGCAATAAACTGCTGATAAAGCTTGCTGAAAGGAATCGGAGCATGTGACTCCACAACAAAAAAAGGGGGGAAAAATCACTTTTTATGTAGACCAGGAGTTGAGCTCTCCTTTGTTGGATCAATTCCAAACAAAACTGTGAAGACTCATCTTTCCTTCTTTCTATCTACTGCTGGATAGAGAGAGTGGGAGAGAAGTAGGTTTTATTCTATGGTGTCAAACTTTGTGCAAAATTTAAAAAGATCCTCTGGGCAGAGACACACGGTTGTCTCTATCTTCTTCCAGGCCTGGCTGAGGGGGATGCTGCTGCAGACACATAGGCAAGATTGCTCACCATCTGCTATACCCAGAATAGATGCAGTAGCCACCAGATGGGAGGGAGGAGGTGTTGCCCTAGCAGGTGAATGAGCACCTCAGCAGCTGGGTGGGGCAGAACACAAGCCCTACCTAGGCAGGGCCAGTGTTCCTTTGACCATTCGCACACCCCAGCCCTCACTCTCCCTAAGGCCTTTCTTTTGTTTGTTACATGGCACCATGGTCTGCTCTTCTTGTTAGCACCTGAAGCCTCTCTGCCCCTGAGTGTCAAAGCAGTGGCCCCAGCCCCCGGGGAGTTTACTCAGTCCCTGCCAAAGCAGGGAGACATGGTCAAACATCAGATCAGCCGCACAGCTCACAGAAGCCATGTGGGAGAATAGCTGATTCTTGGAGAACGGATCCTGGGGTGGGTGCTGAGCACCCACTATTATTCTCTTTCCATGAGTGTTGCAGCACTCATGGAGTTAGCATCAATGCCCTTAGATAGCTCAACAAACAGAACCTAAGACTCTTATGACTGCTTACACCTGAAAAGCAAACTATACAAAGCAACACACTGTTCACCATCAGTTACATTCATCAACCAACATGTAGTACTTGTTTTATTCTTGTGCGTTTCATAATAGTGAACCTTTATAGTGCCAGCAGTGTGAATTGTCGGTGTAATAGCCTGATCCTACAAACACACACATGCTTGACTAATCCAATGAATTCTTTGGGACTGTTCATGTTCTTCAAGTTAAACACATGCACCGATGTTTGCAGGATCAGAGTGTAAGATGGCATAAAGTAGGTTTCTTCCTTTTTTACTACCACTTGAATAATCAGAAATGTTACTATTTGGCATTCCAAGTTATTTTAATGAGTCAAAGATACTTGCACGGGACATAGACATTTGGGAATCTGTTTTAATATGCAAAAGTTCATAAGAAATAGGTAATTTTTCCCCCTTGCATTAAATGGAATGAGTTTTCAATTACTTAAAATAAATTATCAAAATTATTCAAGCTGCTTTCTTGGGACAATTATAGGTGCTTATGCAGTGCTTTAAAGTCATCACAAATGCTGCAGTGGAATGCAGTGAATTGTGTAGCCCCAGACATATCTGCTCAGGTGGAAAACTGGTTTAATCAGAATGACGTCTGCTTGTGGTGCCTTACTGAGCATCTTGTGGAGCTCTTCTTAACGGTATCACAAATGATCTCACATGTATGCAAGACAAATGTCACTAGTTACAATTAAATTTTTCTCCATGTGGAAATTTAGTCACTTAGCAAAGTGGGTAGAGACTGACCTTAAGGCTGAGAATCCTGAACTTTTGAGTGTAACTGATTCTATTTTTGTACAGGTGAAGTCTCCCTCTGTCCACTGGATGATTTCTCAGCCTCACACTGCGGGTGTCTGCCTTTTTGTCTTCTGCAAAGGTGTATACATTTTATTCACAAGACTAGAATGGCTTTTTCTGTGGTATCAATATGTCATAAGGCAGCTCTGTAAAGCCAGATATTACAGTAGTTATAAGGAAGTAACAAAATGTATGACTTGAGGCTATTCTAATATATCATGTACTGCATATCTAGGCTCCATTTTAGGTGTAGAATTAGGTGTGCAAATCTATGAACAGAATTTTAATTAGCATTTGTAGCTGCTTATTATAAATTTTAGGAATGTTTTCATTTAATTCAATATAGATAGAATGCCATTTTGAGCTTTTTGGTACGTGAAATAAGAACATCACACAAGCTGAAATATTGTCTCTGCCTCTGGGATAGAGCAAATATGCGGTTGCCATGCACTGGCAAACCAGACAAATAAAATAAGCCTGGAGGGTTATGAACAGACTTTTTTTTTCCCTAATGATTCCTCAGCTCCTAACTTTGGCTTTCACAACTGCCTGCTTTGGAAGCATCATTAATAGGGCACAGGATGGAGTCTAACAATGGGCCCGATCCTGCCACACTTATTCATGCAAATAATCATTACTCATGCAAGTAGTATCACTGATTTAAAGTGTTGCTCTGGCTTCATGGGACTACTCACACAAGGAAAAATCTGTGCTAAAGGCCCCTTTCACATTGCTTGGATCTCTTGCTTTAAACGTCTGGTTGATAGTCTAATATATATGGGCTCTATGGGACAAATCCATTTCTATAGAAGCTCCCTGAAGTCAAAGGATTTACACAAGGGGTGAATTTGGCCCTGAACATTGAATCTGTGATGCTCTGGAGGATGTGTGTTAACTGGAGTAGATTCAGAGTTTGGTTAATCAGGTTGTGAATTCTGGCAGCATATTTATAACTTTTCTTCTTTGCTATGGGTTTGTTTTATTTTTACATGCATGCATGAGCCTCTGAAGTTGTAGGAGCAGGTACAAGAATTAAACACCTATTGGAACCCCTAACTTGTGTGGTTTTGGGTAAAATGCAATTTCTGCCAATTTAGATGTGGTATTAATGGTTGAGTTAATTGTGTTTACTACTTTACTTGTATAATTTGGCTGTGGTGTTGAAGTGGCTTAAAATCAGGAAATACCTGACTTCAGCTGAATTTCAGTGGGAAATGGGCACAAACCTGTGGGAGGGGCCCTTTCAAAATCCCAGCCTTTATGTGTGTGAGTGTGTTTGTATTTTTTTAAAAAAGAAGTATTCTTAGTTGTACTTAGTTCAAAAATAGGTTATAAAGCCTTCTTTCCATTTTATACTTCTCTAACCCGGGAATATAAAGCAGCAGGTGTGGGGAGGGGAGGATGAGCGAACGCTGGAAGGTTTGGACTTTCAGTTTAGATGTTTTACATCCTGTGAACTTCCTGAATCCACTAATTTGGGCTGAAAGTCTTATGAGAAAAGGCTGTTGGAAGCGTTCCTGTGCTGCTCATTTCCCAGTTGGGTGCTCAGTGCATTTCTTTGTTTCTAGGTGGGAATGGGAAGCAGAGAGGTAAAGAATAAAAAAAATGATGAAAATGTTTAATCAAATATCTTTGAACCTCAAGGGTACAACTTGCATTTTGGGTGAAGGTTCAGGTATGTTCTTATTGAAGCTATATTGGTGCACTTATGTCTAGAAAAATCCCCACATCACTGAGCTGAAATCTAGTTCACCAAATTTCAGCTGAAGAAATTGGTAAACTTGATTTATAAACCTCCAAGAGTAGAGTATTTATTATATTGGAAATGCTGACAGACCTTTAACTCAAGCAGTAGGATTGGCACAGATGCAATAAAACAAAATGATGAGCTAGACTGTAAATTGTTTGAGGGTTCCTGGGAGGATGCATTGTAGTCAATTACGCAGAATATAAACAGGCTTAATTAGCACAGGATGGGCAAGAGCCCTTATTTCCCAACATGAGCTTGGTTTGTGAGCAGGCACGTAAAGAATATTTTTAAAAACTATTTTTCAATAGAAAACTTGGAGAGAATACAAAAGAGTTATCTGAAAACTGCATTACCCTTTTTCTTTTACATTTTTCTTTAGGATTAGCTTTGCCGACTTGCTGTTTTACTTCCACAGTGAGCAGGTACCTTTCCCAGCCTGTTCTCAGATCTAGTCCATACACAGCATAGAATCCAAATTCCTGAGGTTGGGCTTTATAAATATGGCAACTAATAACGAGATAAACGTCAATGCAGACCTTCTCCTCAGCCTGTGCTGCTGCTTTTCCTCTTATATGTGAAAAATTCTGCAGATTGGAGAAGAAAAAAATGTAAACTATCCATACCTCTTAGAGGATTTTGACTAAACCAACCCCAGAAAGGGACCTGGACATGACTGTATAGCTCAGTTAAGACTGCTGGTCATCAGGGCTGCAAACCTTGCATTTTAGTTTTTCCTGATATGAAGTTGGTTTTTTTTTTTACTGACACAGTTAACTTTTTACTGACATCACTAAAAATACCATGAACAATACAGTAATATCACAGCACTATAATCGTATCATAATGTCAGCAGCAGAGGAAAGATGGGTTGCCAGGCTGGAGAGACGGGAGTGGCAGAAGGAGGATAAAGGCAGAAATGCTGGGCTGGGGGATGGTGGGGAGTGATGGGGAATACTCTGGGGAGGAGTGGCAGAGGCCCTATCACAGGCAGGATTGGGGGCTACAGGCACAATGACACATGCATCCTCCCCAGGGAGCACAGAGGGGCCCCCTGCACATTTTTTTGCATGCACCCTGCTGGTGCTCAGTCAAATTCTCTGGGTGCAGAAGCAGCCTCCACTGGAGATTCTGTGACTTGTCCCATGGAGATGGAATCAATGGGGTGAATCTGACTGCACAAAGGTGTCCTCCTTACGCCCCCCTTGGCCTCACCATGGAGAGCAGTTAAAGGAATTGCTGAGCACTGGTGACTTAAGAGCAAGGCTAGAGCGTGTCTGAACCCTCCCTTGCTCCGCATCAGCCCCATGGCCCCGTCTATCCTGGATCTTGCCCCTTTCCCAGCTCCCTGGATAAGACCCATGCATTGTGCTGGAGTGCTGCCTTGCAGTTGGTTGCTGGTGGGCACCCCAGCATACGTAGAAGTGCAAGTTTTCCAGTGCTAGGACCAGGAGGCAGCATCCAACTGCTTAGCTCTGCTCCTACTCCATGCTGGTTGGGTGAGGGAGAGATTTTTATGGATGTTTTCTTTTAATTACAGAGTCACGGACAGCAGTAAACTTCCATAGTTTTTTACAGACTGTCTGTAAATTTATGGACAGGTGGCAACCTTGATGCTGATCAATATGTAGCTGTGACTAATTAAACTCCCCAACTAATGTTAGGATACTTAAGGAATGGGATGGTGAATAATATGAATTTCAGAAAAGGGTAATGAGACTAATCAAGGGCATGGAAATTCTCATGAAAAGAAATTAAACAGATACAGGTTGTTTACATTAGAAATGAGATGAATAAGAGGGGACATGACACAAGTGTAAAATAATGCATTGTATAGAGAAAGTAATTTGGAAACTGCTGGTTGCTCTGTCCATAACACAAGAACAAGGGGGAGTTCCATTGAAATCAAAAGATGGGGAAAGTCACAATGGGGAGGAGGGGGGCAGAGCGGGGCCATATCAGTGTAGGAGTCTTAGGGGCTGCAGTCTGGGCCTCCCTTTTGGCCAGGACCCAGGACTGCAGCCCCTATAGCCTCTGCATTGATCTGGTCCTGACTACCATAGGGAGTCACAGAGACCAAGAACTTAATGTCCAGTCCCTGTTTGAATCTTATGTAGGTACCAAAATTATAAAGAATTGTGATAAATAATAAGAAATTTAGCAGAGATATTAAGCCTCATGCTTCAGAGCGTAAGCCAATCTCTAAGTATTGGAGATCAGGATGAGGCCAAATATGAGGGGTGGATTAGTCCACATCTACCTACTGTAGACTTCTAATACCTGCCCCTAAAACACCTGACACAGGCCATTATTAGATAGAATACTTAACTAGAAAGAACTCCGGGTCTGAGGCAGGATGGCAATGTCTATGTTCTAAGTGCTCATCATGTATCTTGGATCCCTTTTCTAATTGGGTGGGGCAGAGAACCAACTGCCTTAATAAGTTGGCTGAGCCCTCTTAACATTCTGCAGTAGGAACACCACCTGTTAGTGGAAGGAAGTGTTATGAGTAGCCACTAGCAGCACATTAGAAACATTGTAGGATTTCTGGGTGAAACCTTAGGAGGATGAAAAAGCACTTAGGGAAACTGTGTACTAAATTTTGAGGTATTTTCTCTTTAATGCCCACTTCCATGGACCAGGGATTACTGGCCTGCACAGAAGGCAGGAAGTTTAGTTCTTTAAATCAGCAGAAGACAAGAACTATGAAGAAATTTGCTGGCCCACTTATGGGGCCAGTTACTCTTTACTACTGTCTGGGCCTTCTTCTGCCCTGACTGTATGGCTCCCTTAGCAACAAATGGCTCTCTGCTACTTCTATATTCTGCTCCTTTTCCACAAGAGTGCAAATCAAAGCTAACATTGCTTATAGAAGTTGTAACGACATCTCAGAAATTCAGAGGAAAAACCTATGAGGCAGGAGAAAATATAAAAGATAAAACAGTTGATCCCAGGCTCAGTCCTGCTCCTCACCCAAAATGACAGATCCTGACCATAGGAAATTGGAGTGGCAGAAATTCTGCAGATTTCTGTAATGGGTGACAGCGTGTTGCAGACTATCATGCTTTGTGTGCTTTGCTGGTCCTCTCCATGCCATACAGCAGGGAGAAGCAGAGAGCTCTTAGCTCCTGAAAAGGGGGGGTTAGGAGGAAGAGAGAGGCCCTGGAAATTATTCCCATCTTAGGTTGTGAGGGAAACCCATAGCAAGAAAAATAAGTGTGAAATAATAGAGTACGAGAGCTAGAATTTGGGGTACCCAAGTTAGAGAATGAAGTTTGGCTCTTTGGCTATGTCTACACTTGCTAAAATTAGTGCAAATTAGTTAATTCGAGCTAACTAGTTCAAACTAATTTTAGTTAGTTCGAATTAGTGATCCCCATTCATTTCAATGGCAGGTTAGTTCGAACTAAGACTTTAGTTAGTTCGAATTAACCCTTTAGTTCGAATTAAGGAAGCCCTTAAATCGAACTAACTAAAGCCTAGTGTGGCCATGGCTTTAGTTAGTTCGAATTAAGCCTCCTTAATTCAAACTAATTTGCCAGTGTAGACATAGCCTTTGATCCTTGGCAGGCAGCAGGTGCACTCAGCTCTCTGAATAGCAATATTTAATCTTGGTGTGCAGAAGATTGCCATTTTGAAGTAGTGGGTAAAGCAGATGGGGGATCTGAAGCAAAATGCCTTCCTGAAAGAAACTAATAATTGACCCAGTTACTACTACTCCAATTTTCTGCGTTTAACGCCAGGGGAGAACTATCCTATTATGAAATCTGAAGCAAGACCAACAACATAAACTTTGCGCTTTAAGGTTATGCCGTGGTGGTCTTGTTTTTCCCAAGAGAAAATACTTATCTGTATACCATCTATATCTATATAGTTGTTAAGGTAGTAACTTCAATTATTTGGCCCCATGCAACAATGCTTTTTTGATATGAAAAAAATTACAACCTGCATGACTTAAAAAATGCTGTCTATTCCACTGGATGCCAGAAAAAGCATGAAAAGTTAGTGGAACACAAACAAATAATGTAAAAACGTAGGTATCTTTTTGTTCAAAAGGGCAAATAAAATCCTCTAGATAACCAGGTAAATGCACCTATAAGTCCAGAGATCAAATTCTCTTGGCATTAGTTTACCTTAGTTATATGAATAAAGATCAGTAAATCTTAAATTTCTCTTTCTCTAAGACTGTTGCATCAAACTTTGATTTGGGTGCACAGGGTCCATTGCTTTAATTTATTTTTCACTCACATGAGAAGTTAAAGGTGCAAAAAGTTTTAAATTCTGGTGAGGCAGGTTAGGCCCAATATTTGACCTATGCACACATCTTAATAACCAGATGGAAAGTTAAAATTGCCAACATCAGCATTCCGACCATTTCCATGGGGCCTATGAAAACCAATGGATACTATCTTTTGCCTGCTAAGGAGAAGTTAGAGTTATGTGCACACTTCTGCTGATACTTATGCAAGAAGAAATGGAACAGTTCAGCAAAATGGAACCACCTATCTCTACTTGGAAACAGCTGTTTTTGTCTGTATTTGCATGCAAGGGTGAAGAAATCAATCTAAGCCAGTAAAGGCTGAAAGATTTAGGGGAAATGAATCACATTCAGGCCTCCAAGAGAACATTCCATTCCATGCAATGAGGAATAAAATCTTTTAAGAGACATCAGTGGTGACAGTGTCAAATTATACTGTAACAAATAGTATATAGAGACTGAGCTACTACTCTCTATTTGCCTGCCTATAACTCTGTCAGTGAGAATTCTGCTCTAGAGCAAGTCATCTATGAGGATGAAAGATTGACCCAGAGATGGGTTTGGCAGCTAGCTGGCTGCTTTGAGCATCCCCCAAATGCTCTACTTTCATGTGTGAATTTAGCATGAGCTACAAATATGGGATGTGTTTAAAGCTGTAAATATGTATGTGAGAATTTGTAAGCCGGTAGAGTTTAGCTGGGAGTCAGATGTCTAACTGCAACTGGCATTGTGGCACAAGTAATTGGTTTTTCTAGCTCTTGTGAATTTCTGAAGAATGCCTACTGTTTTGAAGAAACACTGTGCTTAATGAAATAATAATGAATCTGATTACTTACATAGAATGATCTGCTTTAATGAAAACCCCCTTTTAAAAATGAGTCTGAAATATGGGACACAAATGCAGTTCAATATAAAGTCCGTTCATGAGGAATCAGTTGGAATCCATTGTGGTCTGTTTAAAAGGATCAGCACAGCATTTCTAGGGCAGCAACAATCATGAATCACAGGACAAATATGCTGAACTTCAACAGGAACTTATGTAGATTTATAGACGAGTCACTTGCATCTCTACTCTGCAATTCGACCCAATCTTTTCTTTATAACTGCCTATACTGGTTTACTATATGGCTAGCCATTTAAATAGCAGAGCAGGAATCAAATAAAAGCAGATGCTTTCAACATGAACTTCAAGCTATAATGAAAACTGAATTAATCCTAGAAATATGTAATGAGTACCTTATTAACCGGGTTACTAAAAGCATTCAGCAAATAAGTTTTAACTTATTTCCTTGCCGCATGAAATTCTTTGGCACAATCTGGTTTTCTAAAGACATCTTGTGCATTTCCTATGTGGTGTGACCATAGTGTGTCCTGGCTGCATAACAAGAAGATCTAGACCTGGGAAGATTTCCTCAGTTCAGGGGGGTTCCTCTGGCAGTATGAAGCCAGTACCAGAAGCTCCTACACCTTCCCACTCTGTTTCTGGCTCAGGAACCACAGCCATTTGTTGTTACAAGATAAACTGTGCTTTAGATCTCTTGTAGTCCTGCTTCAGTACATCCCTCTGCTTTTGCAGGTTTTGCCTCTTTCTCCCCTCCAGGTTGAATCTAGAATTTCTATCCCTTTTGGACAGGATCTCTGGGCTGCAGCTCCCTGTTTACCAACTGTGTTAACCTGACAGGTCTCACTATGTTTGGCATCTGGATGGCATATGGCTCCAGGAGCTTGGGATTGCAGCTGCTTAAAAGGACTTACAAACAGCTTCCTCCAAACAAAACACTTATCTGTTCACCCAAAAATACACAGCAATCAGAGAAAAGGATTAAAACAAAGGCCTACAAGTAAGGCCTTATTTAACTTGTCATGTTGCAGATTCCACAAATATTAGGCTTCCACTGCAATTTTGATGGCAGGAGCATTGCTGTGCACAGGGCTGATAGTGAGAGCCCCGTGTTCCTGGTGTCAGCCCTGTGCTCCAACTCTTACCCCTGGGTGGCTGACAGTTGATGTAAATAGATTTTATTACTGCAAATAAATATGCTCTATTATTTTTCTGCAATTTTCCATGACTTGTCAGCAATTCAGACACAAGTCGATACTCAGCTTACCATTCAGGTAGGACTTTACCTGTACTCAAGTTTTTTTCCTTGTGTAAACCTTAATTTTTTCCTTGCAAGCTTTGATAAGTCCCACTCAGCTCCATTACCTCCTCCACCTTTGGCTAGGAGGGATAGTCTGCTTGCCACAGTTTCTCCCCTTCACTCATGCTTTTTGAAAATCTAGTCACTTTACTTATGCTGCGCATATTTCTACTTGTGTACTGTGATGGGGTCTACAAAACACAGGCAGAAGGGGGTTAAGAACTCTCTCTGCCAGCAGAGAGCAAAATTAGCCCCACCCTGCCCCTGGCTTAGCTGTGCTGGCTGCTGTTCTCCACTTGGCATCACCTTCTTGTTCCGTAACTTTCAACCTTGGACCTTACTCCCATTCCTGTTTTCTCCTATGTTGTTGTGAATGAATTCAATTGTCGCCTGGAATTAGGGGTGCCTCTCCCTTAGTTAAGGGGGCAGGCCTTTAGTTTTGGGAAGCCTGAGACCTGACAGTCACAGTACTTGAAAGAGCAACCTGCTTCAGCTGAGAGACATCTCAATTTGGGAGAGACAAGTCCCTAGCTGCTTAGCTAATGAGGGCAAGACCAAGCAGAAAGAGGAAGAACCTGCAGCAAAAAGACAAGAAGACCTTGAGCTTTCAAGGAGTAATAATCCTGTGCTAGAGGATTTGATACCAGATTACCTCTAATTAGCTCCTGGAAGTAGAAGTAAGGCAACTAGAGATAGAAGCCTGGAGGGCTATGGGAGTGTGTTTTATGTTATAATTATGGACTGGGCCTTTTTTCTTGTTGACTTACTGTAAGTTACTGCTTTGCAGGTAGCTTGAATTAGGACTTTGCTGAATGTATCTAATTGTACATCTACCTGTAAACTATTACTTTGAATCCCACACATAGGGTTAAATAGAAAAATTGTTTTCAAACCAACTAATCAGTTTTATTTTAAATAAGTTTTAGATTATCTTTACTTTGTCTGGAGATTTTTTCTATACCTATATTATCAATACAATAACCTAAGAACACTCTATAAAACTGGTATTGAACAGCATGCAAAAATGTAGCATGCATCAAGTATAACACTAGTTACTAGAGTCAATTGCTACTTAGCCCTGCCAGCTTACAAGGGTACAGAGTTTGGTAACCCTAACCCATGGCATGTGACAGAGACCCAGAACATAAAGGTCAGTCTCTTATGAAAACTCACATGGATGACACTTCTATTACATTAAAATGAAACCATTTTTTGAGCTTTGATCTGAGGTTGCATGTAACTGGTAAAAACAGTAGGGAATTTAAGTATGGGGGGGGGGCGGGGGAATGGATATGGAGGTAGAGATCCTCAGCTGGTGAGAATTGTTATTGCACCACTGTACTTGATGAGCTATTTACACCAATGGTGTATGACATTTCAGAGTAGAGCCTCCATGGTTGTAATCTGGTGACAATCCCATTAGCTCATCAGGAGTCAGAAAAGATTTGCAAGTTCTACAGGTAGATGTGGGCAAAAACTTAATTTATGCAGAGGTCCAAGACAACTGTGTCTTGCTACTCCCCAAACATTCAAAAATCATGAGTTAGGCCCCCAACATTCAAGAATTGGTTTAAAATGTAATTGGGGTTCTTTTTCTTTGCTTCCTTGTTTCTGAACTTTAGGGTGCACTTGCTTTGTAAGGTTTTTTTTTTTTTTTTAAATGCAACTACAACCATGCAAAACTTGCGTTTTTTGGCTTTTAATGAAAGCTGAGATTCACATGCACTGTCTTGATTCCAGCATTTGGGTTGCTAAGACAAACATCAAATATCCTGAACTCTTTTTATAAAAATAAGCAAGAGTGGGCTGTAGCTGTGCAAAATTCACCATTAGAGGATTTATTCTTGTTACCATCCTTATTCACATACATTTATAAAGCACCATAATTTTTCATGACATTCCACAGAGATTTTAAGTTGTAATGACTCCTGCCTCCAATAGCTTACAACCTACAGGTAATAGGAATAGATCATTAAGATAGGAAAAGGAAAGGGTAAAACAAAAGTCATATTCTGAAGTGAATCAGAGCAATATCTGATCTGTAAGTAGAATGTAAGATGAGGAAAGAGTAGTAGACAAAGTAGAAATCAGGATAAAAGAATGAGTATTGAGGAGAGATTTACAGGAAGAGGGCACTGTTCAAGGCACAGGAAGCAGCAAGAAAGAGACAAGAAGGTGAAAGTGGGAAGAGACCAAGTGTAATGCTCTGAACTGGAAATAGGACTCGAACTGAGGCCTTCCCAGTGCTGAGTAGAGAATTATAGTTGCCTCCCATGTCTTGCATGCAACATTAGGTTAATATATCCCAGAACATTAGCCCTTTTCGTAGCTGCATCACTCGACTCATATTCAATTTGTGGTTCAGTGTAACTCAAATCTCTTCCAGCAGTACTGCCACCTAGCCATTTATTTCCCATTTTGTGCAATACTCCAACTTGTCAAGGCCACTCTGAATTCTAATCCTGTCCTCCAAAGCACCTGCAGCCCCTCCCAGCTAGGTTGCGACTGCAAAGTTTATGATCATTCTAGCCACTTCCTTATACAAGTCATTAATGAAAACACTGAATAGTACCAGGACAGGCTTCTGCAGGATCCTATTAGATATGTTCTACCAATTTGACGGCAAACCATTGATAACTATTTTATTTTTTTTTAGTATGAGCTTTCAACAAGTTGTGTGCCCACACTCTAGTAACTTCATCTAGACCATACTTCCCTAGTTTGCTGATAAGTGTCGTGTGACTATGTCAAAAGCCCTACTAAAATCAAGATACATCACATTTGCAGCTTCCTCCCCAGTAATCCTGTCAAAGGCACAGGGAATTGATCAGTTTATTTGAAGATGTGATTGATATAGTTCAAGGAGGTGGAAAGGAATATTGTTTTAACTGTTGTAGCTCAATATTCATTAAGGATAATTTTCCAAGACCACCTACTGCCTCTCAGATCCTAATGCAAGGTACTACTACAGGTCCTATTCAGTTGTCTCTTTCTGTAATACCCTGTTTCTTCTGATTGGAAGAAAAGGAATGCCAGTCAAAGATCTGACCCTACTCCTTGCTAGGATCACTAAAGATTTTTGCCTTGTAACTAGTAACAGGCAGTAAAAAGTTGAGTATATTTAATGGGAAAGCAAGAAATCACTGAAGAAACTTGGACCTGGGGGCTTGGAAAGAATAGTAACATCAGTTGCAGTGAAATATGTATTATTTGCAGCCAACTGTGCAAATATGCATGAAACATCTCTTTGATTCTGAAGGGTGATGCCTGCTCCGGATAACTTTCTTGCCCTTCACACAAGAACCCTGTACTGGGATTCTTCCACAAACACTTATTTCAAGGTAACTTTAAAATATTCTTTCCAGAGAATGAATCAGTCTAAATTAGCATATCAAACACTGAGTCTTTATGGTTCTGAAGCGGCAGGACTCACTTGTCAGGGGCTTCAAAGAAGTCAAATAATCTTTTATGCTGTTCCTAGGGAAGAAGGAGAGACTACTGAAAGGGAACTGAGTTTCCAGCAACTATACTGAAAGAAAAGGTAAAGTTGACAAACTACATTTTAAATGGTGTCAAAATTAGAAATGAAATTACTCTGTTCTGCCTTGTATTTTCAGATGAGAAAGAGAAGCAACTTTTATCCCAGGGTGTGTTGTTTGGTTGGTTTGTTGGCTGCCTATAAACTGTGGTTGGAGATCTATTACAGAAGTGGGTGAATGAAGTCCTATGGCCTGCAATGTGCAGGAGGTCAGAATGGCTCATGATACTTCCTTATGGCCTTAAAATCCATAAGGCTATGAAGCATTATTTGAAATGAAAGCTATATGATATTTGCTACAGACACAGGCCTGTTGAGATACTCTCAGGTGGTATTCTCTTCTCCTGAAATGAAAAGCATAAAGCAAACAATGTGCATTCACAAGTCAAATTAGTTTGCTTCTTGTAGTTGTAGCACCCTTATTCATGGGTATAATCTGGTACGCATGTCAGCTGAATTCAGTATAAATAATGCTGTTGTAACCATGACTTCATTATAGCTTGGAAAAACAGGTGACCTGTATGTTTTTGCCTATGAACAATCATAATTGTCTGCTGAAAAAACAAAAAATAACTAAGTCAACAGTTATAGAAAACCCAAATGATATGTGTCAGCTGCTTTACCTGTTTATTGAAGCACACAGGCTGAAATAAGGCACAGAAGTATTGGCAAGACAGAAGTGTCTCTATGCTTTCAGGAACACAAATTATGTTTGCTTCTAATAGATATCACAGACAGCAGTTCTTAGTCTTCATTTCAGAATAATATTGATGCCACTTGCTAGTGCCATCCAACAAAACAGCAGTTATATAATCATGATGTGGCTTAAGGTTTTTGGTGACTATTTCTAATAACCTATGACCCTGGTTTTTCTTAACTCTTTTTTAAAAATATGAATGAATTCATAGTAGCGGCTGGTCTATCAGCTGCTTGCTAGATTTATATGTTTAAAATAAAATGTGGAAGAAAGCTCAGCCTATTCTGTGATATAGGCTGCTATTATCAGTCAACAGATGGTGGTGACCTGGGTTACTATGACATGAGCTGGATTTCAATTAGCAGTGATCTAAGGGAGAGGCTGCTTATCCCACAGTCTGCTCTCTTTGAGACATCCAGCTGCTGCCTTCCTGCTAAATCATTTTTTGATAGGCTGAGACAACTGTACTGTCGATGTTCTATTACAATGAGCAGCACAGAGTGAATATTTTCTAGATGTAAAAATGTTGTGGCTGTTTTTCTTTTAGTGGCGTGCTCTAAAACTAGCTTGATACATATCACACACATAGATGTGAAAATTAAATTGCTGAAAGCATGGTTACAAAATTTTTTTGCAACTACAGATATAAAATTTGGTATATGTTAATGACTATTAAAATAATTGTGTGGATAAGCACTAGTCACAGTTCAGGAGCATTGTGCTAGGTGCTGTACAAACAGAGAAGAAAGAGACAAGTCTGAACCCAAAAAGCTTATAAGAGGCATCAGACAGGGGAGTATAGTGAAACAGTAGTGGTCAGCATGATAAAGGTGGTCACAGCCATTAGTGGTCATTTGTCATAATCACAGGCGATAGGATCAAGTTGAACATGGCTGTATGGGTGGGGGTTTTTTTTTTACATATATTCATCTTGCTTCTAATGCAGTTTTAGCAAATATTTTAACATTTGAATTCTTAAAATTGAAACTCAGGACAATAAAATGACCACAAATAGCCATTCACTGTGGGTATTCAGCACTCAATATTTGAAATTCAAGCTATACTGGCTAACATGCTGTTGTTTCTGTTCCCAGATAGTCAGATAAATAATATTGTCCCATGACTGGGTGAGAGTGGCACTCTTCAATTTTTATTTTTATTTTTTTAAAAAAGATGAGACTCCTTCAGGCAAAACTGCTCCTTCTTTTGTTTAAGTGCTTAGCACATTATTGGTTCTACTGGAAATAAATATCATTTTGATTAAAAGATTCTCATAGTCTTTAAGGTCAGAAGCGACCAGTATGATCATCTAGCCTGACCTCCTGCAAAATGCAGGCCTCAAGACCTCACCCACCCACTCCAGCAATAGGCCACCAACCTATGACTGAGTTATTTATCTCCTTAAATCATGATTAAGGACTTTAAGATACAGAGAATTCACCGGTAGGTGAACCATGCTCTATGCTACAGAGGAAGGTGAAAAACCCCCAGAGCCCAGGCCAATCAGCCCTCGGGGAAAATTCCTTCCCGACCCCAACTATGGCGATCAGTTAAACCCTGAGCACGTGGGCAAGTCTCAACAGCCAGTTACCCAAGAAACAATTCTCTGTAATAACTCAGAACCCACCTCATGTACTCTCCCCTCTTAGATCACTTGTATATCCACCACACGCAGCCAAATATTAGTCAATTTCCAAAATAGGGTAATCATATCATCCCCTCCATAAATTTATCAAGCTCAGTTTTGAAAGCAGTTATGGTTTTTGCCCCCACAACTCCCCTTGGAAGGCTATTCCAGAACTTTACTCCTCTAATGGTTAGAAACCTACGTCTAATTTCAAGCCTAAATTTCTTGATGGACAGTTTATAACCATTTGTTCTGGTGTCCACATTGGTGCTGTACTCAAATAATTCATCTCCCTCCCTGATGTTAATCCCTCTGATGTATTTAAAGAGAGCTATCATATCCCCCCTCAGCCTTCTTTTGGTTAGGCTAAACAAGCCAAGCTTCTTGAGTCTCCACTCATAGGGCAGGTTTTCCACTCCACAGACCATTCTTGTACCCCTTCTCTGCACCTGTTCCAATTTGAATTCATCCTTTTTAAACATGGGGGACCAGAACTGCACACAATATTCCAGATGGGGTCTCACCAGTGCCTTGTACAGCAGCACTAACACTTCCCTGTGTCTACTTGAAATACCTCTCCTGATACATCCTAGAACTGCATTAGCTTTCTTCATGGCCACATCACATTGGCGGCTCATAGTCATCCTATAATCAACCAGTACTCCCAGATCCTTCTCCTCCTCAGTCCGTTCCAACTGATGAGTCCCCAACTTATAGGAAAAATTCTTCTTGTTTGTCCCTAAATGCATGACCTTGCACTTCCCATTATTAAATTTCATCCTATTCCTGATACCCCAGTTTACAAGGTCATCCAGATCTTTCTGTATGGTATCCCGATCCTTCTCTGTATCGGCGATACCTCTCAACTTGGTGTCATCCGCCAACTTTATTAGCACATTCCCGCTTTTTGTGCCAAGGTCAGTAACGAAAAGGTTGAACAAGATCGGTCCCAAGACAGATCCCTGAGGGACTCCACTGGTAACCTCCCTCCAGCTTGACAGTTCACCCTTCAGTATAACCTGCTGTAGTCTCCCTTTTAACCAGTTCCTTATCCACCTTACTATATTCATATTAATTCCCATCTTCTGATGAAGAAATGGGCCATGATTCTGAAAATGGATCTGTATAAGTTGACCTATTTGGTGCTCCCCTGACTTCAATAGGGCCTTTTTTTTCTGTTTAAACTGGTCAATACTGGTTCTGCTAAAGTGATATCTACTGGGGTTAGATAGGGTATTTATTTTCCTTAACAGATCTCTGTAGGTTTTTATTGATGACTTAGTATATCTAGCATATCTTGTGAGGGTAATAAATAGAAGGACAAAAAATTCAATAGGTGGATGGTCACATCAATGGTTGATTTTAATATACAATGCTTACTTATTGGCTTCTAGTAAAATTTTATTTAAAAATAAATAAGCTTTTTAATAATATATGTACAAATGAGTCCCATAACTAATTCAGGAAATCTTCAGAATAGCTTTTCAGATTTGGTCAACAGGTATCTCTTAATATTACTGTTCCTTATAGCTTACAGACTTTCGCATCTGTGACTTGAAAAAGCTCTGCGAACCAACTGTTTCTAGTTACTCATGATTTGCTCCTTGGCCATAGCAGTTGATAGATTTACTATGTATGGTTGTTTTGTCCAGTTATAATTTTCCCTTTTGAAATCTAGCAAATACAAAGCCTGAGATTATGCAATATTAAATGTAGACATAGCAAAACAGGTAATCCATAGAACATCCTGAATAGTACAAAAGGTTTACAGTAGAAATACAATGGCAGAATTCCTTGTATGGCACTTCAATGACATATGATTAAGCAGTCATGGGATAAGAGGGATGGCCCTCTCCTGGATCAGTAGCTGGTTAAAAGATAGTAAACAAAGGATAGGAATAAATTGTTTTTCAGAGTGGAAAGAGGTAATACTAGTGTCCCCTAGGGGTCTGTACTGGGAATAGTACTGTTCAACATACTCATAAATGGAAAAAGAGGTAAACAGTGAGATGGAAAATTTGCAGATGATACAAAGCTAGTCAAGATACTTAAGTCCAAAGCAGACTGCAACTATACATAACTAATTTACCAGCATCATTTTATGTTACCATTCAAAAAAAGAACTTGGAATCACTGTGGATAATTCTCTGAAAACATCCACTCAATGGGTAGTGGCAGTCAAACTAACTAACGATGTTGGGAATCATTAGGAAAGGGATAGGTAAGACAGAAAATGTCACATTGCCTCTTTATTCAGGATGTCAGCATACCATGGATTTATACTGCATGCCAATCTGATCTGCCCAGTCTCCAAAACAAACAAACAAAATAGTATTAGAATTTGAAAAAGTACAGAGAAAAGGCAACTAAAATGATTAGGGCTATGGAAAAGCTTCCATATGAGAAGAGTTTTTAAGACTGGAATTTTCAGCTTGGAAAAGAAATGACTAAGGGTAGGGATATGATACAGCTCTATTAAAATCATGATTGGTGTGGAGACAGTAAATAGGAAGTGTTATTTACTCCTCATACTACAAGAACTAGGGCCCACCAATTGAAATTAATAAGCCGAAGGTTTAAAATGAACAAAAATAAAATTTCTTCACACAACACACACTTCCACCTGTGGAACAATTTGCCAGAGGATGTTGTGAAATCCAAGATTATAAATAGGGTTTAAAAAAATAACGATGATAAAATCATGGAGGATAGGTCCATCCGTTGCTGGAATAAGAGGCCCTGGCCCCCCATCACAGTGGCCTGGGGGTGGGCCAGTGCTAGGGGAACCCTAGATCTAAAGACCATGCTCTGCTATGCTCCTGCTCTGCTCCCAGTCCAGCTGGTCCATCCCTAAGGGCAGGTCCAGCTAGCATGTCGGGCGGCCTTGCCCTGGACCAGCAGATGTGTGCTGGCCCTCCCAACTCCCAGGCAGACCAGCCAACCTGGGGGTGGAGCAGGAGCACCATGGAGAGTGGCCTCTAGTGCCAGGGGCTCTGCTCCCCCCCCAGTACCCATAGGGCCCCCTCAGCATTCCTCTAGGCCGATCTCCATTGTGCCAGCTTGAATGGTTCCAGATCCACACAGGGGCCTTAAAGGCTGCAGCCTGGGGCTCCCCTTTAGGATGGGGCCCAGGGCTGCAGCCTCTGTAGTCCCTGCATTGATCTGGCCCTGGGTCTATTAATGGCTATTAGCTAAGATAAGCAGGGTTTACTTATTTGCCAGAGGCTGGGAAGGGCCACTGGTGTAGCTCACTTGATGATTACCTGTTCTATTCATTTCCTTTGAAGCACCTGGCATTGGTTACTGTCAGAAGACAGGATGCTGGGCTAAATGGACCAGAGATCTGATTCAGTATGGCCATTCTCATGTTCATGTGCACAGCTTAATAACATTTTAGGAGCAACATAAACGGAGTTATAACAGTAAATTACAGCATTTTTTTGTGAAGCTTTCAATAGATCAATCCAGGTGCTTTCCCATTTTTTATCTGTTAGTGTTGCTTTTAAATCCTACATCTATTTGTACTGCATTTAAGTTATTGTTGGGCGTTAAAATCTTTAAGATATTGTTCCAGGAGAAGCTTTTAACTATCAATGAGTTAGCAAAGAAAGCTATCGGTAGTCTAAACTCTTTCTTCTAGGAGGATTATGGCAAATTACTTCATCTATTGCCATACATTCAGCTAGAGTTTCAAAGTTAGCAGGGAACAACATCCAGTAACCATCTTCCAGTTGGAAGGAGACATTTTAGAATTCACTTACGTTGCTGTAGATACACATAGAAAGGCTTTTCAAATTTGTCTTTCATGATGCACATACCCTTAAAGTTTATGCATAAACACAAACATTTACTCAGGCAAAAAATAGTGGAGAATGAAATGTAAAACTGTCTTTGGGATCCAAAATAAGAGTAAAATCCGTATGTTTCAAAAGCAGCCTGTTATGAAAAAGTGGGATGGGAATTCTAGCATATACGCTCTCTGGCACACTATTTTTTTTTAATTGAAGTTACTCTGTATTAGATGTGTGTAGCTGTCTTAATCATGCAAGTTACCATATGTTTTTGATGTTATCAAGCAAATATCCTTTATGTACATAAATCACATAACCTGGTTAAACATGATTTAACCTACCAATAATAAAAACAAAAACTCACTACATAAATACATCATGCTGAAGCAAAATAATTATCCTTAATACCAGTCTGTATCCCCAAAATACAGTACATAAAATAAATGTAAGTTGCCTTAAATTCCCATAGGAAATAAGCTTGCATGAGCCAATCGGTGGCCATAAACAAGGGTAAAGAAGAGTACACTGTTTTTCCCCCCCCCCCCCCTTTGTGTGTATCACTTTTGTATAGCGGACATCTTTTTTTTTTTTTTCCTTTTGATGATTGGAAGTATAACTCCTTATTTCACTGCAGAGTGTGTGTGTGTGTGTGTGTGTGTGTGTGTGTGTGTGTGTGTGTGTGAAATATAATATGTTGCTTCTAGATCCTTTTCCAGTTTGTATGCATTTGTGACTGTGACAGAGTAGTTGTCCTGCACTAGCCTAAAAAGGGTTAAAGAGGACCAAGGGAGATCTGCCAGTCAGGGCCCAGGTCAGATTAGAAAAGCTGGCTGCAGAGTGGGACAAGGGGGCAGTCTCATTCAAGTGCTGGAGGAAGAAAGTCCTGCTAGCTCAGGAGCTGTGGGATCAGCACCTGGGGTAGCTCCCTGTGGACAGCAGGGCACTGAGGAGGAGAGGGTCTGAGACTGCTGGTGGGCAGCAATGAACTGGGGCAGCCACTGCTACTAAGTGGGCTACCAGGACTGGACTTTCCCCGGGGTGGCGAGGAGTGGTACCTGAATTGGGACCCAGATGGAGGGCTAGGTTGCCTTGAAAAGGGGCTAAAAGACGTGGACAGTACTGGACAATGGGGGAGAGGGGGTTGCAACTTGAGTTAATTTCCCAAATAACATCACCAGGACCACCTGCCAAGGGGCTGAGCTGTGAGGGGTCCATGATAGTGAGCAAAACTATACACAGTTTCCATCTGAGGCTTACTCACTATCAAGTAGAGGAGTACCATCACTTCCCGTGACTTACATGCTATGGCTCTGTTAACGAAATCCAAAAGTGCATTTGCCCTTTTCCCTCCCCTCAACAGCATCACATTGATTTACGCTGAGGCTATGATCTATCATAACTCTCAGAAACCTTTCAGCATTACTGCAGCCAAGCCACTTATCCTCCCTTCTGTATTTATGCATTTGATTTTTCTTCCCTAAGTTTAGCACTTTACATTTGTCTTTTTGTTGAATTTCATTTTGCTCTCTATGGCCTGGTTCTCCAATTTACCCAAGATCCTTTTGAATTTTAACTCTGTTCTCTGAAGTGTTTGCAACCCTCCCTAGCTCTGTCATCTGCAAATTTGATGAGTATGTTCCCTATTCCTACATCCAGGTTATTAATAAAGATATTTAACAATTCCAAACCCAGAACGGCTCCCTGTGGAACCCCACTTGAGACCTTTCTCCAATATGACATAATTCCATTAATAGTTATTCTTTATGGTTGTCTAACCAATAATGTTTCCATTTAATGGTAGTGCATTTCTCCAATTTACTTATAAAAATATCATGTGGGACTGTGTCAGAAGCCTTGCTAAAGTCCAGGCATATTATGTCCACCACATTTACCAGTTTCCTTGTCAAAGAAGGAAATCAAGTTAGTTTGTGACCATTTGGGTCAGGTGATGTGGCAGGATCCACAAGGATATGTTTATAGCTGCTTTATAATTGGATATTGGAAGAACCCACTTCTTACTTGCTAGTGCCTGGAAAAGGCACCTCTTAGGTCAGTCCACTGAGTGGTAGTATAGTCTAGTTGACAGATCTGGGAGTTGGGTTCTGTCACTGACCTCTGGGACCCTGGACTGCTCACTTCACTTCTCTGGGGCTCTTCCCCTCCCCCTCTGTGCCTCTTGTATATTTGTATTTGGACAGTGCCTTGTGCATGGCATAGTGCTAGTATAATACAAATGATTATTGGCAGTAATTGGTGATGGCACCATTGCTAGTGCTCATAGTCTCCTG
The DNA here is from genome assembly GCA_007922175.1 of Pelusios castaneus. Lineage (NCBI taxonomy): Eukaryota > Metazoa > Chordata > Testudines > Pelomedusidae > Pelusios > Pelusios castaneus. Next base: position 20,212,113 of record ML685787.1, read on the forward strand.
GCTCTCATGCACAAGGGCACTCCAGGCTATCTTTTTAAGTAAGGATGACTTTGCCTTTTTCTGTGGTGAGCTGACAAGCAATATCGGAACATACAGCAGTCATCCTAAGGCAGTGATGGCGAACCTTTTAGAGACCGAGTGCCCAAACTGCAACCCAAAACCCACTTATTTATCGCAAAGTGCCAATACTGAGGTTTTAGTTAGAAAAAACAACTGCCATAAGTTGTTGAACCCTGGGCGTGCGTGCCACCAGAGAGGGCGCCGAGTGCCACCTCTGGCACGCGTGCCATAGGTTCGCCACCACTGTCCTAAGGCAATGTGAAATATGCTGTACAGGACAGATGCTATGTAACCATGGGCACTCAGGCAGCCAAATCAACTGCAGTGACCAGATGCCAGGTTTGCTGTTTGGATGCACCAGTTATTGTTTGCTGGATTATGTTTGGGGGAGATGGGGAGGGTGAAACATGTTTTACAAAGTTGCTTTTCATTACCCAGTGTAGAGAGAATTGTAAAGGAAGTTTGTTTCTTCATCTGAACTCCCTCCTCTGGCTAAAAATAAAAAAAAATTTGTGGGGTTTTTTTTCCCCCCCCCCCCCCCCCCCCCCCCAAACATGCACAAGGCTTAGATGCATGACATAAGTCAAGAATATTTTATAACTAGTTCATAGCAGCTCTCAAGGGAAGAAGCCATTGTAATTGCAGCAGAAGCATAATCACTTTAAGAAGACAGTCATTTTTTTTGTATTCATTAGATACAAATATGAACATCTACTTTAATTTCCTGAGTTTAAGAAACTAATAGGTGAAATTCATCATCATATAATCAATGCTAAACACAAGTTAATGGAAAATAGATCTGTCAGACTAACTTCACATATGTTTGGGATTATAAATTTGGTTGATGAAGGTAATAGTGTTGATGTAATAGACTTCTGTAAGTCATTTAACTTGATCCCACATGACATCTTGATTAAGAAACTAGAAATATACAAAACCATCGTGCACATTAACTAGATTAAAAACTGTACAGCTGACAAGTCTCAAAACCTCATGGTAAATAGGGAACCATAGCGGAATGGGTGTGTTTCTAGTGGAGTATCACAGGGATTGGATATTGCCCCTCTGCTATTTTAACATTTTTATCAATGACCTGGATAAATACAGATTCATTACAGATCAAGTTTGCAGGTGACCCGTAGACTGGTAATAGTAAATAATGAAGAGGACTGATTACTGTATTGATTGCTTGCACCAAGCTTATCAAACAGTTTGCATTTGATAATTGGCCAAATACATATTCATCTAGGAAAAAAGAATGTAGGCCATAAATGCAGAAGGGGGACATCATCCTGGGAAGCAGTAACTGAAAGAAACCTACTCATCAGAACATGAGCTCCTAGTCTGGCTAAGAAAGCTAATGCCTTTGGATATATAGCTAGAGGAATCTCAAGTAGGAGTAAGGCAGCTAAATTATCTCCTGTATTGGGCACTGGTGTGACAGCTACTGGCTATTTCAAGTGCCCTCAGTTCAGGGAAGATGTGGATAAATTGGAGAGGGTTCAGAGAAGAGCCACAAAGATGTTTAAATAAAGGACTGGAAAACAAAGTTTATAGCGATTAGAATCAAGGAGCTCAATCAGTTTAGTTTAACCAAGAAAAGGCAAACTTTATGGATATAAATACCTCCACAAGGAGCAAAACCTACATAATTGGCTCCTCAGTCTAGCAGACGAAGGTATAACAAGAGCTGAGGGTTGGAAATTAAAGCTAGATTGATTCAGACTAGAAATAAAGTGCAAATTTTTAAGTGGGGGGTATTAATTATTGGAACAACTTCTCAAGGACTGTGGTGGATTCTCCATCACTGGCAACTTTAATATCAAGATTAGATGTTTGTCTAAAAAAGACTCTAGTTCAACAGGAAATATTTTTGGAAGTTGTGTGGCACATGTTTTACAGGGCAGAGTAGATGATTGCAACAGTCACTTCTGGTTTGTAATTTATAAATCATTGAAGTAACCCCATTGAAATCGGTGGCATTACATCAGGGATGAATTTGTCCCATTTTGTCAGAGGAGTCAGATTTTGAAAGTGCTGAATATCTATTGGGTTTCCTTTATTTAACTGCATTTTTAGTATCGGCACTTGTGGGATGAAAGGGTGTGTAAAGAGCAAGAGGGACAAAGAGAAATAAAAGGATGAATTATTGCAAGGAAGGACGATACTTTGATACAGACCTTGGGGTTGTTTGATTATTGCTGAGACTTGCCCATTAGCTTATTTCTGTTTGTAGCTTTAGACTGGGCACTGCATTGATATCTCAGAATAAAACCACACCACCCTGGAATGCCAATGTCCCACCCAGGGGCATAGCTATGGGTGGGCCTGGATGGGCCATGGTCCATCCTTTCTGACAGCAAGCCCACCTGATCCATAAGATTTTCTGCTGCTGGTGCTTCACTTAAATTTGGAATATCAGGCAGCTTTCAGCAGCAGTGTCGGGCAGCTTTTGCTACCTAAACTTCCTGCTTTCGGTCATGTGGCCAGAAGCAGGAAGTTCAGGAAAGTGACTGTGGGGGTGGCGGGGAAGGGAGAGAAGGAATTATTAAGCTGCCAGGTGCTCCAGTTGCCAAGATAACGGGAGTGTCTACAGCTTCCAAACGGCCAGCTTCTGGTCACATGATCAGAAACAGGAAGAGACAAGGGACTCCCAAGCCCAACCAGAAAAGCAAGTCTTGCTATGTCCCTGCCACCACCATGGTCACAGTTCTGATCTTACTCATCACCTGCAGTTCTGCCCTGGATGTATAAATAGGGAAATCTCAAATAGGAGTACTGTTCTCAGTGTGCATGAGCCCTTTCCTTCAAGCTTGGAATGCAGCATCTGTCTGGCAAAAGAGACTACCTCTTTAACTGTGAGGGTTCTGGGGTTTGACATTGGTTTGTAGGGAAGATGAAAAAGCTCTCTGTGGAAAAGTCTGTCAGATGATGTGCGTGGACTAGGAAAGGATCTCTTTTCTTGTGAATACCTTCAACCAGCCTTTCCACATGTGACTTTCTTTGGGCGGTGCCGCGCTTAATCTGCTCATGTCTAGGGGAGCTGAAATGCCTTTTGGAATTTGAAATCAGGTGCATGTTCTACCTATACTTCCTGACTAGGTTGAGGTTGGTGTCGATATGGATTGCTCATCACAGCTGTAATTATCTGTCTGTAGTTTCTTTCCGCTTCTTCTAAGTTGTTCCTACTGTGCTTTTTTTTGTTTTAATGTGTATATTTGTGTGCTAGCACGCACACGCACCTTCAGCCTGAGTGGAGTATGATGTTCCAAGTTGAATTAGTTGCATCAGAGATGTTCAATTGGTCTTGATAACCTGTACCACCTCCCAGTTTATCTCCAGATTCCTCTTTCCCTAACCATCACTGTTCTGACAATGGGGTCCTACACTGCCTGGGTGTACACAATAGGCACAGAAATATAATCCCACATCTGTGTGGTTATGTGCCCCCTCTTATTGTGCCTTCCCTCAGCTTTTATTATTACATGCCATTTCAAAACATTGTATGTTGTTTGCTCTCACCTCATGCCAAAAAGGTATGCCATGCAATTGAACCTAATGCTTTTATTGATTATGCCTAATGCCACACAAATACATGATCTGAACTCAAAGAAAACATTTTACAGCCCCTTGAGCTAGTTTGTTTCTTTTACACATGCCAAGCAATTTGGAGATTCCTTTGAAGTTGCTCTGACTTGCTTGATGAATGCACCTTCTAAAGTAAACACACATTGATGTTAATTACCGATAACATAATTATGGAAGCGTGTAACAATTTGTTTGTGAACACTACCCTTTGTGAGTGTTTGCACATTTTAACTAAATATGGCTGGCAGACTGTCTCACACTTCTAATTATATGATAGATGCCCCACGAACTCCGTTCTCTGGCTGCTTATGCAGTTGTATTTCCATTCTCCACATGAGCCTGTCTTTGGTATAAAGTTTTTTGTATGCAACTTAGAAGTGATTGAATTATAAAATGTGCTTTAAGTATTGTAGTGTAGGTGCTCTTAAAATACCATATGGCATTGACTATATGAGGTATTAGGCACTAAGTTCATGGTCATGTCACTGAGATACAGTCTGCATGTTGCTGGTATGTAGAAATCATCTCTTCCCTCCAATGACATGTACTGTCCCTTTCTGTGTCCAGGGGTGTGCTGGGGAGGGAGGACGGGCAAAGCAGTGCCTGTAAAGTGCACTACAATGTGATTGCATGCTTGTGCACCAGACAGTGCTTGTGGGTTCTGATTAGTGTTTGATTCTTGTGTTACATCCCTCAGTTGCCATTTGTATTCAGCATCACTGATGCCTTGTGCGCTGTGGACCTTGTGACTTTATTGCATGTGGCTACTGCAAGATGAACTACACTCCCCCCAGTTCTGTATTGCTCCATTTCCTTGGGATTTGGGGAACAGGAAGTGCTGTAGTGAAGTTCCTAAGGCCAAGGATGTGGTACTCGCTCATTGCTTGAAGGACTGGCATCTCAGCTCCCTTGATACACCCTAGCACCTCTGTGGCCTTCTTCCTTTCTCCCCACCCCCTCCATTCCCACTGTGTATCTCTGCAACATCCACTAGTGAGGATGTGTAAGAACAGTGAAGACACCATTGCTGTGTTGTGAATTGTAGGTGTGGATGGTTTGAAAAACACTTTTCTGCCTGGAGCACCTCATCTGGTATCTATCATAGCTATATGTGTCAGTGTGGGTCCTCTCAGGGTTGCCATCTTGTCAGTAAATGTTACTCTCCCTTTGTCTATTTTCACCTTGTGTGTTCATGTCCTAACTGGGCCTCTGCTGACACATTCTACTGTCCTTTTATTTTCCTGAATTATGGTTTGTGTTAATTTCTTAAGTGGATAATTTCTTGTAGGAAACACAAATGTGACCTCGTAATACCACACAATATGTAATCTAAACTGAAAGTAAATTTGGATTTTTATGGGCTCCTTGAGCTTCTATACACATAACAAGTGATCTTCCTATTACTTGAAGTTTCTCTGTCTTTCTTGATTAATGCAACCATCGAAAGTAAGTTCATGTTTCACATGATCTATTAAAAGCCATGTCAATGTCGTTCTTGAATAACAGTTACCAATCCTCCCTGCCCACTGTTTCTGAAAATGCCCCTTTTACAGTATATTGCTGATAGGCAAGTGCCACTAATTACAATGTTCACAAAACAATGATGCAAAAACTGTAATTGAAATCAAAGAGGAAGAACCTTTTATGGCATGGCTAACTTCCTTATTAAGGAGAACATGAAAAATTATTAATTTCTCCTTATACAATAAGAATTTGTGCTAGCACTTCATTTTTAGTTACTGTTCAAGGATTAAAATTCTTAAGTCAATAAGACCATGTTTAAATAAAAGATGCATTTTTAAAGGTTTGTAGACACAATGAGTATGTTGTGGTGACAAGTTCCAGGGGGTAGTCATGTTAGTCTGTATACAGTAAAAACAGTGAGAGTCCTGTGGCACCATAAAGACTAACAAATTTCTTTGGGCATAAGTTTTGTGGGCTCCACCCCAGCAGAGCTGGAACTGATTTGCAAACTTGACACAATCAGATTGGGTCTGAATAGGGACTTGGAATGGTTAGCACATTACAAAAAGTAATTTTGTCCCAGTTTACACACTCACTTTGTAATCAACTGGTATGAATGGCCTCATCTATCCTAACTGAAATGACTTTGCTAACACTTGCCCTCCTCCATCCTGGCATGTGCATATATACCTCTCGACTGTAGTTTCCACTTCATGCAGCTGATGAAGTGGGTTCGAGCCCACGAAAGCTTATGCCCGAATAAATTTGTTAGTCTTTAAGGTGCCACAGGACTCTTGTTCTTAATGAGTATGTAGTCAGTTTATAAATATCCCTAAATAGTTTTTAAGTAAAAACAGATGGATAAATTGATGATCATTTATTGGGATGGGAATTGGGTTTGACTTCATTAGGGAAAACTATGAATAAAAGCTAGGATGTTACTATGTCCAAGAAATCACCTCCTCCCCCCCATGTGTGAACTGGTTAATGGAAAGATTTCATCCAACTCCCACAAATGGTCCACTATGAAACAGAATAAGTAGATTCATGAAAGGCCTGGAATTAGGCTACTTGCACCCAAGATATCCTCTAATATTCTCCATAACATACAATAACTCCTGAACAGTTAAAGATTTCTCAATTTACAAAGCACCTTACTGTTGAGCCCAGCAGTAATTATCCAAATGGTTATCAAACCCGGGCCTTTAAGAAAGATGCTTATGTGTTCTCTTAGGAATTATAATAGGGAATCCCTGTGTAAAACAGGGTAGTTTATTGCATGAAACACACTGTCCTATTCCACCTCTGGGGGAGCCCTGTATAAACACATTTGTAAATTTCTAGCATGGGGGGGGGGGGGGGGGGAAATCAAAGCTGGCATCATCAGAGTCACCTGGAAAGTACAACTGCATGGTTGCTAGAGATATGAGGGAGGAGATGACAGCAGATCTTCTGTACCAAAGAAGAACTTCATGGTGCCCTCCACTAAGGTTCAGAGGAAGATAGAAAAATGTGGGAGAGGGAAGAATTCTTTATAGCTAGCTCTTTGCTTTTAGTGTAAATACATAGCTGTATTTACTTTGGTTAGTATTTGACAAGTTTAAGGCTAATACGTTTGCACCCTGTTCTGTTTGTTCTAATTTTCTCTGTCTAGTCAGAGTAAGCCTTAATTTTAACAACAAGCTTGGATCTTAGATTTTTTGAAGCAAGTTCACCGTGATCCATCTTTGAAAGAGAAACCATCCGGTAGCCATTTAAGAGGCAGAGATGGAGCCAGACAGAGGTCCCTTAATCTGAAGTTCTTATTTGTGGCAGCTACTAAAGCAATGCAAACCAAAAAGTGGCAGAAGTTCATAGGGACATGGGGGAAGCTGGCTGACCATGAGGCATGGCAATAGGACCTGCAATCAAAGGTTACACTTGTATTCTTGATGCATTCTAATATCTCAACAAGATGTCATATATGAATTAAGAGAACATTTTATTCATGTGAGGCTGGTCCTAATCTGGTTGCCATCAGGAAACAAAGTTTAATTCAGGCGCAGCTCAAAGAAAAGACAATGATTTGACCTGTTTCGTATGAGTGGTACCTGGAAACCTCAGATGAGATCAGGGAGGATTTTGTTATGTGCTGTACAGACTGTTGCTAAGAGGCTGCTCCTGCTCCAAAGAGCTCTCGGTCTCAATATAGAAATTAGCGCTACATAAAAGATGGGAAGTGAAACACAGGCCTAGTCTATACTGGGGGCATAAATTGATGGGAGTTATACAATCTGTGTGCCACAGAATGTGTATCTCCTGCTGACTTAATTACTCCTACTTACCATGCCGTCTTCACTAGGCTCCGTCGATTTGAATTGCTCTTTAGTCGACGCAGCCTTACTTCAATTGTAGGGGTGGAGTTCTTGCGTCGACCAGCGAGTGCTTCCAGGATCGACTGAGCAGGTCTACACTGCCCGCTCAATTGGTCCCACTGGTTGACACAGTTTTTACAGTCTAAATAAGGCCAGAATCACGAAGAGCTCACATGCCTTTCTTCAGGTTGATGGGAAAGCCTGAATCCCACTGGATTACATTGCCTCTCTAACAGACTGATCAGCCCAGCTCTTGAATATTATTGCTACAAACCCAGTCCAGAGGTACATTGACTAAAGGGGTATGCAAAGAGTTTTTTGAAATTGTTGCTCTAAATAAAAAGCCTTTTCACTGAGAAAATACAGTGGAACTTGAGCCCGCCATTGTAACTCTTATTGGTAACGTACAATATTTATATCAATGCACAAAAGACTTTTTAAGCTTTGCACACTGGCCCAGTAGACTTCAGTAGTTCTCATAACCTCCATATTTATAAGACTTTCCAGATAAGTCAGCAGGTTACTTTCCATACCACTTGATTCCAATTTTAGATAAGACTTCTGAACTCTAGAACATATTTTGATCTATGCATCTCCTGGCTACAAAATTACTCTACCAACCTGTTCACCACCTGGCTACAATGATATTAAGCATTATCAGCCTTGAATTATACCCTTAACACATTCAAGCTACAAGTGTAAATGCTAACAAATATACAAACGCAAAAAACTAATGGACAGCTTGTCAGACAGATGGGTGGGGGGGAAAGGGGGGAAGTCAAACACATAATATGACAACTTGATGAGTCAGTGGCGTACTTGCTCTTAGTTCAGTATGCACCCCCAATACCCATTGATGTGACTGGTGAATGGAATTGCCAACAAAGGAATAGTCTTTAGCCACGTAGCATTTAAATAATTGATCTTTGTAAGTAACATACCAGTTGTGTGGCTTGCTTTATATGACAAAGGAGCATTTTTGATCTATTATAGTTGTGGGTACCAATGTTGATTAGTCAGTTAATATAGAAAGGATGATACATGGCCTTGAACAATAACCTTCTTTTTTTTTCTTATGAAAAACAGTGCTGTAATTCCATAATTTAAAAAGCCAATTACAATGTCCTTTGTTCTTTGCAGCTGCCAAAAGTTTTTGGAGCATAAAATTATGGAGAATATTATTGTCTGATAACAGGACATTTAAGGACAAACAGATTTTTGACCACCCCACAGCATAGGGGACATCTTGCAGTAAATACTTTCAAGCTTTAATCACTCATTTGAATCTGTTTCATCTATTGAACTGTATTGGCAGCTTGCCATGTGGATAAACATAGGTAGGTAGATGAATATGAATGTAAAGCTTTTATATGGTGAAGATATATTTTGATGGGAAAAAGTAGATTGATTATTAAAACATACACTGATCAGCATTAATGATATTTGGGAGGATAAACAGGACATCGGATAGAAAAATACTAGTCTGTTCTCTTTCGTCAGCTGAACTTTTCTATGGAGCTTCACCAAGGCAGCTCTGTCAGTATCAGTGGCATCTCTAAAATGATGCATGTAGACTTAAAATTGCTGTATCTAACAGGTTCCTACAGTGAAAATTTATGAAAGAGGAATATAAAGCTAAGCATTGCCCTGTGGGATTGCAGAGAACAAAACTTAAATGAGCTGTGTGGACATCATAAATGAATGAGGGGGAAAACAGTCTTCAAAATGTATTTATTTGTAAAGTCAAGCACTATGAATTTATGGCATGCTATTTTCCTTCCTCTTTATTTAGTTGAGGTTATATTTACACATTAGTTAGAAAGTTGAATTATGCATTTTTTTTAAATCAGATTAGTAGATCAAGCAAGGAAGATATTAGAATGATCTTCAAGCCCAAACCCTCTATTCAACAAAAAGTGAATGACTTATCATTTGGGTCAAGATGTTAATCTTCTGTTACATCAAGTAAATCTTCATTCAGAAGCTGTGGCTTCTATTAAACTTAATTATTTCTCCCTGCAGTTTTAGATCACGGCTGGCTTTTTTATTAAATCTAATTTTCCTTTGCAGCTTGCTTCGTAAAGATGCTGCTTCTAAATGAGATGGATTCAAAATGAAGAAATGTGTTGTGATGCTTTTCAGAGCACTCAGGGCTGTGTGAGCAACCTCCATTGCCACCTCCTTCCAGCGTGCGGGAATAGGGTGTTCCTGTTGCTGTTATGCCATTCATTTTCACTTCTGTGTAGTTTGTCTTTGATTTTTTTTTTCATCCCATTAACTTTTCTGGGTGATGGCAATGGTGGATAACATAACAATATGTTACATAGTCAGCTTGCTGGGGCAGGATGGCAACTCTCTACCTTTTGAATGGGCCATCACTGAGACCTAGAATTCCCTGATGACTCAGTTCCATTCCAAAACCATAAGGGCATAACTTTCAGTATAGTTACATTATTCCTTAAATATTACCTATACACACATCCCACAATGATTATTGATAAGTTATGCATTTTCAATAGAGACCTCATTTACTCCCTTCATAGATGAACACCCTGAAAGCAGTATATCAGATATTGTGAATTTGTCAGGTCTGAGGTAGACTGCCCTAGTAAAGAACAGTGAAACCTTTTGCTGGTTAGCACCAGTGTCTGTACCACATATGATATTTCATGTCTAATGCATTGTGGGGTGTTTGGTCTTTTTAACATTATCTTGATCATCCATTAGTGAAATGGAAAGGTGCCACCAACAGCCCATGGGGAACACTCTAGTCAGAATGCTAAAGGCCTGAGATGATTACGCCGTTCTGCAGAAATGAGGGTTGACACTAATGGTACCAGAATAATAAATCATTTTACTTTGATTATACGGCACACGTGTTATAACCCCAAAAGAAAGGCTCAGGGATAAATCATGGTCTCAATGAAGTTAAAAGGCATTTTACAATTCATGTTGGTAGGACCAAGATTTGATCTTGGGTCTGGGAGAAGAAAAAAGTTGCACTGAGTCTGCCACATGCAGAATGTCTACACTGCAGTCATGGGGTGTGATTGTAGCTTGTGGAGGTATGCCTGAGCCAGCTTTAATCTGGGCCAAAAGGGCTGCCGCAGTGCAAACATCAGCGCAAGCTGTACAAGTCCCTCTGGAACCCTGGGCACTTGCTCAGTTGGTGAGTTCAGGCTGAAGTCTGTACTATTGAGGGGTCAATGTTCTGGTACCCACGCTAGATTGGGTACGTCTTTGTGAGCGGCAATCATACTCCATCATTGCCACGTAAACATACAGACAAAATTGTTTTTGTGGGGGTGATCCTCTTTTTCTCAGGGCTTTAGCTGCAGATTTGATTCCTGTGTCCATATTTGATTAAGCTGTGGCATTTATAAAGTACAATCAGTTCAGAATTTTCCATCTCTCCTTTGTGAGGCATGAAAATATATTTCCTCTCCCTTACTCCACGGAACTGCTCACTTGCTTGACATTAAGTCTAGAGCTTTGCTGGATTGGGATCTCAGTAAAGCTCCGTAGGAAAATGTTAGTTTAGCAGGACTATGGAAGACAAATAGTAAAGGGCTCTTTTAATCTTTCTGTCTATCACTATGCCACAGCAGGATTTCCCTGTAGCATATGTTCTAGACCAGTTTTTAAAAGTTTCAAGCAGTAGGACGCTGGATACAATCCGCAATCTAACAGATTTCACGTAGTGAAGTATTTCCTGATATTTTGTCCTCATTTATCTTTTCTAATGTCATCTTATTTCTTCTCATTATTTACCTCCTTTGGGCATATCCCAAGGTTACCAGTTTTGCTCACTACTTACACAGGCTAACGTCCTATGTGGAGTGTCAGTGGCAACTTTAGCTGAACAGGCACTGAGTGAAGATCTCACAGTCTGGTAGTTTATTTCTGAGGAAACAAGTGAAGGTGTTTTGGTTTGAACGACCCCATGTGTTGTGCTCACTGTGTGTTAAAGAATGTGCAATATGGAGGTTTAGTTAATTTCTGAAATTAGTAAGACTTAAAGTGAATAGTTTTAAGTCTCATTCTTGGTTTCCTCACCCCAATATTTCTGGGGTGATGGGTTCAGGTTTGTTTTCCATCTATCTACCCAAATAATTGAACATATAGATTTCAGTGTCAATTGGACAGAAGAGTTCCTCTCCCTCCTGTAAATATTGGAGTGTCAGGATCCATTTGTTTTGATGAAATGCTTTTCCATTATAACTAAGCTTTTGATGGCGGGCTGTTTGTTTAGAAAGGAAAAAAATGTGTTTCTGTTGTCCCTTTTTTAAAATATTTGAGTGAATTTAATTGTTTTGAAGGGTGTCAGATCTTTCAAGAACTGGAGGTGGGAGTATGTTTATCAACAAGAGGTTCTCAGGCAATGGTCTGTGAACCAATAGTGATCCACAGAGACTATTATGATGCCTGAGGGAATCTTTTCTATACTGATCTACATCTTACACAATGGTCTGGAGAAAGACAAATTAACCCATGCACTAGGGTAGTATTAGCTATCACATTTTCCCTACACAGAAGAAAGAGTCCTGCCTTAAAGGGGAAGCAGATAGGTTGTGCTTGTAGGGTACAGAAATCTGTCTCTTGGTCAGTCATATGGCATGCATCAGAGTTACGAAAGTTAATGCGTCTGTCCCGTGGCCAGGATCAGTTTCCACTGACTGCAGTGGCTACCTTCATATCCCTAGTTACGCTAGCAATTCAGCATGCAAGTGTGAGCCTGCCTGCCAATGTTGTTCTGCAGTGTGGTGGCTCTCATTCAGCTAGGCTAAATGGAGAGGAATTAACTCGAGCACAGATAACTCAAGCTCTTAAAATGACAGCTCCTAGGGAAGTGGCTAAACTTTATTAAAAGAAAAAAGTATGCATACCTGTCTGTGTTTTATTCATATAAATGTTGTTAGATTCGATGCACTGGGGGCAGGGAGTTCCTGGGGATGGAGGATACTGAGGTTAGGGGGTCCTGGGTAGGAAGGTGGGAATTCTGGGGCCAGAAGGCTGAGGGGAGACAGGGATGGGAACAGGGCCAGATTTAGAAGCAGGTGACCACTTGGGGTGCCAGGCTAGAGGGGCACTGAGTCAGGATGCTGTTTTTGTTAGGGACAAAATAGAATGTTTGAGGTAAAATACTTCAGGTATTCCATACATGGATTCATTTTATGCTAACCTCCTAGTGTTATGGACTATCGTAGGATCTTGGGGAACCTTCCAGACTTTCTTGAACCTCTTAGAATGTTGTCAGCCATGCCCTCATGGGTATGTAAGGTGTAGAGTGTCGTCCGTGAGACATAAGAACAAACTGAAGTGAGAGCCCAGCTGCAATATTATGAACCTTGTTTTAATGTGTAATTTGTAAAAGTGTACTTGTGTTTTGAGACTTAAAGATGTAAAGTAGCAACTAATAAAGGACGTATTTAATAAGATGTCAGCAATATCAAACCCCATCTAGTCAACAATATTAAAGAAATACCTTTACTACTTTAGCCATGCTTAATACATAATGTTTCTAAGACTTCATAACACAGACTTTTGCTCCCCCTAATACTGCTTTTCCCCCAGAGAAAATAAAAGATGCCCTTAATAGAGCATTCAGTAGCTTAGTATAGGAAGCGAAAAGCTCAGTTGCAATTTAGTTTACAGCAAGGGGCGAATTTGATGGGAAAATATCTGAAACAGAACAATATAGACCAGCCTATGGGTAATAGTGACCATCCCAGTGCAGAAGAAATTGAGAAGTGAAGTGTAAATGATGGAAAACAATTACTAAGGGATTAACATATTTACCTGAAGAAAAGGAATGGAAATGTAAGGAAAGTGATGGAGAATCAGCCAGCTTTCCTGGTGGCATAAAAGAGTGTGATAAAAAAGAATATGGCTCACATGAAAAGGGAGAGTAGTGACAAAGGGAAAATCTAGTCTATGTGAAGAGGAGAGAAACAATAAAGAAGAATTAGCCTTGCATGCTGACAGAAACAGCAATGAGAAAATTGCACACCACAAATTGATATATCAAATCCTACGTTATGGCTGGTGATAATCAACTTTGCCGATATTGATCATATGCTTTTCAAGGGGCTGGGCAAAATCAAAGATATGACATTTCCAGTGAATGAGCAAAAGTGCCATTCTTGAATCAGTGTTGGCTGGCTTACTCAAAATCAACTGACAGTGTTGTATTTTAGTCACAAAATGTTTGGAAAGAACGCCAAATGTTTGGTTGTGCTTTCTCGGTACTATTACTGGCATAACATAGCTGATGCTTTGAAGTAACATGAAGTCACCAGGCTATTTTATGGCCTATTCCAGATGGATAAAGGTCAAGTCCAGGCTTGAGCTGAATAATTTCATAGACACAGAAAACCAGCACATTATTGATATTAAAAACCCAGTATTGGAGGAATGTACTCAAACATCTGATTTCAATTATCCTCTTTCTTTTTGGCTTTCTGGGTCTCATCTGATAAGATGTTTACTGAACATAATGGCAACTTCCTTGGTTTGGTAGAGGTTCCTGGGAAATACAATGTCATGCGTGAGCACCTACATAAAGTAGATTGTAAAGAACCTATGGGCCATTACTACAGCAAACAATACAAAACAGATAGATGGATTGACCTTATGGCAAGGAAGGCCCTTGGTAACATATTGATGCAGCTAGGCAAAGTGAAGTACTATGGTGTAATAACAGAATGCATTCCCAACATTCATCAGTAAAAAGATGTCATTTACAATAAGATTTGCTGACTATAAGGATGGCTATCTCCAAGCAAAGGAACACTTTATCTGCTGCTGGTCTATGGATGACACTATTGAAAAACGACAGTAGAATTGTTTATGGGCATTTTGAATGAGCATAAAATAAAGCTTCAGGGCTGCTTTGGACAAGGCTACAATGCTGCAAATGTGAAAGAAAGTAACTGACTTCTGGGCAAGGATCCTTATGCAGAATACAAGAGCTTTCTTTGCTTATGTCTACACTGGGGGATTAAGGTCGACTTAAAAAAGTCAACTTTAATAAGTCGACTTTAAGTCGACCTTATTAAGTCAACTTAAAGAGTCCACACTGGACTCTCTAAGTTGACTTAAAGGGGGCCTTACTAAGTCAACTTAGTCTACATTGGACTCTCTAAGTCGACTTGTTTGGTCCAGGGAGAGCCAGCCCCCCACGGGGCTGGCTCTCCCCAGAGCAGCAAGCCCCTGAGCAGACCGGGGGAGAAGGGAGCGAGGAGCTCCTTTCTGCCCCGGACCACTCGACTCCCTTCTGTTCAGGACTTCTCAGGTCCCGGGTAGAAGGTAACCCTCCTAGCCTGGACCTCTTGAGGCCCGGGGAGAACTTCCCTGGGACCCGAGTGGTCCGGGCCAGGAGGAAAAGCCGGAGACCCATGCTCCAGCTGCTCGGCAGCGGGCAGCTGGAGCGGGGATCCCAGCAAGAAGGAAGCATGGGGATTCCCTGGATTTCCCTGATCAGCTGGAGCGCAGCGCCAGCAATTGCCAGCGCTCCAGCTGATCAGGAAATCCCTGGGGTTTCTTAAAGAGCTGGAGCGCCGGCAATTGCCAGCACTGCTGTGCTCCAGGTTCTGGGAAGCCTAAAGGCTTCCCAGAACCTGGAGCACAGCCCCGGCTAGGAGGGAGTGCGGGGCTCCCTCCTAGCTGGACCGAGCGGTCCTGGCCAGGAGGGAGCGCAGGGCTCCCTTCTCCCCGAGACCTGCGCTCCAGCTGCCGAGCAGCTGGAGCGCGAGTCCCGGGGAGAAGGAAGCGTGGGATTTCCTTCTTGCCGGGATCGCTCAGGTCCCACCCAGAAGGGAGCCCCATGGTCCCTTCTTGCCGGGATCCCTGTTCCAGCTGCTCAGCAGCCGGCAGCTGGAGCGTGGGTCTCCAGCTCTCCCTCCTGGTCGGGACCGCAGGATCCTGGCTAGGAGGGAGCGTGGGGCTTCCTTCTCCCCAGGGTCCATGCTCCAGCTGCTGGCGCGCGGGTCCTGGGGAGAAGGAAGCAAGCCCCGCGGTCCCTTCTTTCCAGGACCTGAGTGGTCCCGGTGAGAAGGGACTCATGCCCTAAGTCGACAAAGTCTACTCTGGCTTAAGTCAACTTAAGCTTCAAAGTCGACTTTATACGAGGTGTTATAAAGTCGACTTTGAATTTCCTTAAGTCGACTTAAGCAGCTGCTTTAGTCGACTTAACGAAACTGTAGTGTAGACGTGGGGTAAATTAAGTAGACTTAAGCAAGCTTAAATCGACTTAATTTTCAAGTGTAGACACACCCTATGTGCCTTGTGTCTGCCATAATCTCAACCTGGTTGTTTCCAATATTGAATCTGAAGAGGAGGCTACACCTTTCTTTTGGAGTACTGCAAAGGACATAAGGCCTGTTTTTAGCATCAACGATAAGGTGAATGATCCACAGAGACACTGTTGCAAATTTGAGCATGAAACCGCTAAGTGATACTTGCTGGGAGAACTGCATTGGCGGCATAAAACCAATGAGGTACAAAGTGACGGAGTTTTATGACTGGCACAGTTGAATAAAACCAAGGCTGCAATGAGGTCCAAAGCCTAGGAAACCAGATCACTGAGGGGTGTCTTTGGGTTTTGTGGGTTTTTTGTTGTTGTTAAATTTCTGGTTTCAATTGTGGTTTGGCATGATATTCTGGCCAAGTAAATGTGAACAAGGCATTACAGACTCAGTTGATGGACACTAAAACCACTACTACTTTGAGAAGCTGCTTTGATTTCATTGTGACCTACAAAGACAATGTACTTGAAGATGCCATCCCTGCTGCCAAATAAAATGGTGGAGAACTTTTCTGAACCTGTCTTCAAGGAAACTCGTCTCTTCTTCCAAACAATAGAGTTTGGCTAGGAGGGCAGAGATGGGAAGCTCAGAAGAAAAGCTCAAGAGGAAGTTCTTTTCATTTTGTTTTTGTTGACACTACTTGAGTGTCCATTAATGAAAGGTTTGGACAAATAAAGCACCACAAAAGGACCTGCTCTGGGTTTGTTTTTTTTGTATGACCATAGTAAGATGCTAATGGACAGGAAAACACTCTTGAACAATTGTACAGACCTTCAACAAATGCTGATGTGGGGAATGTTTGGACATCAGTGATTGAACTGGACAATATTTGTCATATTTTGATATATGGGAAGTACTCTCCACTCCAAGTTTTCTAGTTCATTCATGAGGCTGAACTGAAGGATGCTTTTTGTCCCTAAGTGCGTTTGATGGCTTTGAGGATTCTGCTCATTGCTGTTGGTTACAGTCATGATTGGTGAGCACAACTTTTTGAAGCTTAGGCTCATTAACATCGATAATGGTCACCTAGAGACTGACATCACTTGCTATTTCATCACTTGAAAATGCCATTGGCCGGTCTTTTGATTTCTCTGATGCTGTGCTTCAGTTTGTGAGGGCAAAGGCAAGAAAAGAAACCTTTTGAATAAAAGGACTAGAGTTACCTGTTCCATAGTAAAACCATGAGATGATGCATTCTTTTCCAAACAGTCATTATAGTCACATTAGAATAAATTCCATTGGTTCTTCATTCTTTCTTCTGGAGATTGGTCAATCAAAAAGCCAAGAGTCATTAGGCTCTCTGCCACTGCCTACAGGGAAGGAATAGACAAGCCTACCACTGTTTTTAGCTGTTCAACAATTCCTTATTTCATGATAGTGAATTTAGAAATGTTACCTATTCCTGTGGATGAAGAACACAATCCTCACAACAGAAATTTCCCTAGACACTCTATATTCTGCATGGAGATGAGCCAAATAATTTACCACAGAGACAGGAATGATACCAACAGCATATTGGGCTGCATCAGCAGGAGCGTTGCCAGCAGATCGAGGGATGTGATTATTACCCTCTATCTGGCTCTGGTGAGGCTGCATCTGGAATACTGTGTCCAGTTTTGGCTCTCCACTACAGAAAGGATTTGGACAAATTAGAGTCCAG
Source organism: Pelusios castaneus (assembly GCA_007922175.1). Lineage (NCBI taxonomy): Eukaryota > Metazoa > Chordata > Testudines > Pelomedusidae > Pelusios > Pelusios castaneus. The sequence continues at coordinate 20,229,545 of ML685787.1, forward strand.
CAGAGGGCAGTGAAATGATTAGGCAGCTGGGGCACATGATGTCTGAGGAAAGACTGAAGTAACTATTATTTAGTCTGCAGAAGAGAAGACTGAGGGGGGATTTGATAGCAACCTTCAACTACTTGAAGGGGTGCTCCAAAGAGGAGGGAGCTAGGCTGTTCTCAGTAGTAGCAGAAGACAGAACAAGGAGCAAAGGTTTCAAGTTGCAGCTGGGGAGTTGAGGTTGGATATTAGGAAAAACTTTCTCACTAAAAGGGTGGTGAAGCATTGGAATGGGTTACCTAGGGAGGTGGTAATATGTCCATCTTTGGAGATATTTTAAGGTCTGGTTAGACAATATCCTGGATGGGATGATTGACTGGGAATGGTCCTGCTTTTATCAGGGGGTTGGACTAGATAACCTCATGAGGTCCCTTCCAATCCTATGATTCTATGATAGACACCAGGAAGAGAGCGTAACAGATGAAGTAACATGATCTTGGAACCAGAGCCAGACTGAAAAGAACAGGCAGCAGCTGATTCCACAAAAGCTACTTTTACTTCTCTGATTGTTTAAGGAGGACAGAAGGTCTGTAACACTTTGACAGAATGCAAGTGTGAATATCTTTTGTTTTGGTGTCAGGGGGAGAATATGAAAGATAACTACTGATATATATATTTTTAAAAGCCAGCAAAACTGGTGGCCTCCAGGCCAGGTTCCTTAAGGCAGATCTTATTATCAGTTACCACAACTGCATCTGAAAATCTAACAGACAACAGGGGGTAACTGACAAAATATTTAGAGAATGCTACCAGCTGTTACACCAAAACCATATACCCTCTTCTGAGGAAGAGGAAAAACCTCTTCCTCTAGACACTCTGGGTATGTCTACACTAGCAATTTAGGTCGACTTAAGAACCCTTAAGTCAACCTAAATTACTCCCTGTCTACACCAGACTTTCATTTAAGAAATTCCTTAAGTCGACTTAATGAAAACTTAAGTCGACTTAATAAGAACCACCTATTAGGTCGACTTAAGCCTTAAGTCGACTTAAGGACGGTGTGGACGTGGAGTAACTGTTAAGTGGACTTTATTAAGTAAACTTAAGGGTGGTTAGGTTGACTTAAAGTGGACTAAGTCCACTTAACTTTAAGTCGACTTAGTCCACTTAAAGCCGACCTTATTAAGTCGACTTAAAGTCGACCTTATTAAGTTGACTTAAAGTTGGCTTAACTTTTTCTAGTGTAGATGTAGCCTTTTAGCTTACTTAATGGCAAAAGTCATTAAAAGACTCCCTTAGTACTGGGAAGATGACTGCAAATATCAACAATGGTCTATTCTGTAGTAAGATCTTTGAGCCTGATGGATTTACAGAATACTATCTATTTATAAAAGGGAGGGTAGCATGGCATGTTGTTTTCCATGATCCCTTTATTTAGTCCACATCGTCCTCTTATCCAAGTCGTAGAGAGGAGGAGTGGTTGCAGCTCTTGCTAGAGTCTGCCAGACAAACTCTGTGTTACGTAGAAGACTAGGGAAGGTAGCCTAGAGTGAGGTGAGCCCCTTTCTTCCTTCCGTACTGAATTATTGTCTCTACCACTACCATCACTTGCACCACTTGGCAGTTAAATGAAGCAAAACCAGCAAAGTTTCTTTGTCTTACAGTTGCTGTACTCATACCTTGCAACTCTGGCCTCCCCTTCCTTCCTGACTGGTACTGCTTACTAACTCCTGGGTCTCCATTCTCAGTGAAGATGGAATGTTCAGAACATTAAGACGCATGCCTCTGGGAGGTTCTACTGTACATGTATGAATGACAATATAGTGGCCTATAATTTAGCCAAATCTGGATGGATTTTCACAGGAACTCCCAAAGCACCTCTCTACACACAGGAATACTTTATTTATTTATTTATTTATGCTCAATTTTCTAAAAGTACCACAGTAAGGCCCACATTCAGTGTTCTGACTGCCTCTTCCATGAATTAAAAATCACCACATAAACAAAGAACAGCTCATAAATGTCTACTTCAGTCATTCTTTCCCCAACAGTCTTAGGCAAGAAAGATTCCCCTGTCAAATTTCTGCTATAGCCCCACAAAGTGTGAGAGCTCTAATTAAAAAAACAAATAAACAAAACAACACCCCCCCAAACCAAACCAAAAAAACCTAAACCCTTTAAAGTAGGATAATATTGGTAAAAACTACCTTTCTCCTCTCATAATCTTGCTGTTTTGAAATAGCTTTATTGATTTTTTTTTTTTTAATGGCAACTTCAGTAACACAAAAAAAGCGCAATAACCTGAGCCAGAGAGCAAGGATTGAAAATTTGAGCCTAAACAGTTAGTCTGGTAAAATGAAAAGCAACCAAATTCACTTTGAAAATAAGAGTTACCACCTGTGCTGCCTATAATTGTGGGCAGAGAATAAATACATTAGCGATTGAGGTCATCCAACCCAGCCCTTTTTAGTTCTAATACACACACACAAAGGTACAGGTGAATGTAAGTATTTGAATGAAAAAGATAGCGAGAAACAGTTCGAACAAGGTGACTGATATTAGCTTTTCTGCTATTTGCCAGGTGCAGACTCCTTCAGCTAGTGATCTGAGCCTCATGTTTTCTCTTTTTTCCTATACTAACTAAATCACTGAAGTGAAATGGGTTTTGGGAAAGGCATGTGCACTGAGTCAATAAACCAACCACTGGCATCTATGCATCATGAAGAAGAAAGGTTGGTTGTCATGGGGAAAGTTCTACTTTTGTCACAGCAAAAAATGGCTATGCCAGACTTTTAATTAAAAAATCCTGCACAATGAAAACATAGGAAAAGTCCCGGTATATGACATTTTAAATCATATTTATTTGTTTCCACATGGGAAATTTATACAAAAAATCATGTGCTGGCTGCTTGTAGTAGAGTGGCAAAGAGAGATGTAAAATATCCTTTATTTTAAGATGATTTAAAAAATCCATTTAATAACCCATATGATTGAATATAATAATATATGGCACTTCTGATCTGAGCATCTCACCATCAAACATATCTGAGATAGAGAAGTACCATTGAAACTATCCCCACTTTTCGTCAGTTCCCAGTCTGTACAGCGAGACTAAGGGGTTTATCCAAGGTCACCACAAGAATTTTGTGGTGGCTCAGGGGACTGAACATGGGATCACAGAAAAATCCTAAACTACATGTTTAGTCATTAAGTGATGGCCATAACAAATATATAATCATAATAAAGGAGAAACACATACTTCATGTATTAGCACTCAAATAGTTTCTCCATCTTATCCCCTACTCCTCAATGTCTAGCATTCAATCACCTGTGAAAATCAGGCCATTAGTCTTCCTTTACTTCATCCATAGTAACCAAATACACCCCTATATCTATGCGAAATATATTTACTGGCGTCTGAAGTACCACTCCTGCAATTTGCATAGGCACGTGCATACCCATTTTCAAATACAGGCTGTGTTTGAAAAAAATCAGGTCACTCATGACTGCTCACTTCTATTTTTTTTCAGTCTAAAGTTTATTCAGTCCCCTTTGGTCAAAACTTGAAAATACAATCAGAATGAATCAGTAAAAAGATCGGTTTCTAAAATAGTTGTCATTACGTGATTCCTACTAGTAAATGTTGACTTCTTGGTCATGCCCACTATAATATTATTCATGCATACTGATTTAATCCATTCTTGAAAACTTCTAGCATGTATACTTACATCTATAGTGCTAGGTATACAATTTCACTCTTCAAAATAGTTTTCCTTATGTCTTTATCCAGTCTAATTTTTTTCTTTTTGAACCTTAACTTATTTTCCAGCTCATATGTAGTGTGAATAGTCTTATTATGTTATGTATTGCTGACCATCACCTGTCTTAAGATTATCATGTCTCCACACATATGGCTTTTTGTTTGTTGTGGTTTTTTATTTTTTTTAGATAGTGTTTCTTCATTCTTTCCACATGCACTGTTAAAATCATGTATTGCCTTGATTAGTCTTTATTCATAATAATACTTTATCATTTCTTCAGTGCTTCTCATTTTCACTGGACTTGAGAAACAATTACTTAACCCTCACAAAACGCATACAAATCAAGCATTAGCACTATTCTGCAGACTTTGAAAATGGCGGTACGGAGGTTAAAGGGAGAGGCAGAAGTAAACCCAGTAATCATTGGCTCCTCACTGTTGTGCTCAGAGTCGCAGACACAACTTTGTCTAGCCTTCTTTCTACTTGTTATAGCAAAAAGCCGCTCTTAATTGTGATGACGGCGAACATGTAGAATAGCCCAGCTGTGGTAGTGGTAGCAAAGTGCTTGATCCCAAACAGCTCACTTGTGGAGTGTTTCACATATAAAAGGACAGTGAGGCGCAGAAGAAAAATGTCAGGGAATCCTTGACTTAAGCGCCGTGACATCCTGTTACTGGAAATTCACCTTGGTGCAAAGGGTGAGTATCAGGCCTGTGTGCCGTGTGAGTTGAACTGGAGATGACAAGTTAGCTGATTGCCCCATAAGGACGGTGACTATTTGATATTTGTATTACAGTAGTAGCCACAGACCAGACTAGACACTGTCCAAATATATAATAAAGATGCTGTCCCTGCCCTGAAGAGCTTGCAGTCCAAGTGGGATAACACTGAGTATGCACTTGTCTCCTCAGATATGACCACTCTGTCCATTTCCCATTCCCCTTTCACCCTGTGCACTTAAAGGGAGCAAGACTTAATACTGTTCAGCACAGTACACTGTGCTTTGCATTTAATTTTACTTGTGCAGTTGGAACCTCTCCTCACAGTTGTGCTATAGCATGCTACCTTGTGTATACCCTGCTGTACAGAGCAGAAGGACTTGTGAGATCTAAGCTGCATTGTTAAGTAGCTATGACTCCTCTATACAGATGTGTACCAGAATAGAGATGGTTGGATTTTTCTTTTTTTCAAAATTTTTAGTGCACTGTGACCTCTCATTCATTTTACTATGGATAATTACTCCCAAGTTGCCACTGTCTTAAGGAAGTAGAAGGCCTAGTAAGAATTCCCATGAGAGTGAACACACCTTGGTTTGCCTCAATAATCTGAATAATTAGGTCACGACTCTACACAGTTCTCTGCTGTACAATCAAGCGAATACAGGAGCATGTTCAGTTTTCTTTTTTGTTTTTAAAGATGCCTTCAATGTTCTGCAGCGTATACCAGCTCATATGTTGGTGATTTAGCATGCATGCAATTGTTAATGATTTCAGTATCCGAATGTTCTGGTTTATCACTGAAAGATTCTTAACAGGCTATTGTTAGCGGTTTATAGGTCCATGCTTCTCATTTGTAGCACATTTCGGAAGATCTTCCATTTATATAAGAAGAAGAGGAAAATAGGTAAGGTTTTTAGAGGACAAGATTTTCAAAAGAGACTAATAATCTGGGGTGTTTCAATTTTTGGGTGCTCAATTTGATACCCCTTAAGTCGTCTTGACTTTCTGTGAGTGGGTCCTTTTTGTATCTTCTGATGAACAGATCTGGTTAGTCTCAAGTAGACATCCAGAACCAAAGTACCAAAAATCACTTATCACTTAGCTGCTTTTCATATTTATTTGTAAAAATCTGGGACTTGTCTCAAATGCTTTAATTTCTTTTTCTTTCTTAGGCAGAGATTAATTCTATTATCTTGGTATTCTCTGCCTCTGTCCCTGCCTTTGGAATTGGATGGTCTGCATAATCAATTAGACCTGGGGTTTGGAAACTACCACTGAGACCCAAAAAGTAATTTTCATGATCATTTTGTTGTTTTTGAAGACATGGCCACATTTCATCTAGTCCTGGCAGATGTCCTTCCTAAAATAATTGCAAACCACTTCGTCTCTCCCCATGCAACAGGTCTACATGTTTACTTTTATTGAGTAATAATTTACAGGTGCTGTTTGTGTGTCACGTGATACTGAGTTATATTGTGTTTTGTTATGCTATGTCATTATTTGCAGAATGACGTGTGCTCCACGTCTGCCAATTTATTCAGTTAGTGCTGCACAATAAATTCAACCACTACCATGCACGTTTGATTAATGTAAGGCTCCTGGAGATATTAAGCTGCATGGTAAACTCTTGGCTTTCAGTCAGTCCTTATTTACCTGTGTCATTATGTCATAGCAAGTTGTCCCTTACAAAAGATAAGGGACAAAAAAGGGAGAAAATTTTGCATTTACATGAGATTTAAGAATAGCACCAATCTTGTAGATATTCACTCACTCACTCATGCCTGAAGAAACCGTATCTGCTTAAACAGAAAGTGTGAATTAAAACGATTGTAAGGTAGAGATCTGAGAAGTTACAGGAACTCACAGACACCGATCCTGGAAGGATTCACTGATCAGAAATTAGGCGATGTATTTTGCAGCCATCCAATAATTTTGGGATTATGCACATTGTTATACTGCCGATGATGTCTGAAAGGACTAGCTCCTTGATATGCTTTTCCCAGAGGCCATGTACACACGATTGCTTTATCGCGTGGTAAGGCTCCCAGCATGCACATGAGCATTTTGCCCGTTGTGCGCCGACAGCCTTCTTGCTGTAAAACAGGTAAACCACCCAAAACGAGGGTGGTAAGGCTTACCGCGGAATAGCTGTTCCACTGGACAGCTCGTGTGTACAGTTTTCCCAGTTTTGACAGCCTCTGGAAATGTCCCAGAGTGCCAATCGAGGCCACTCTGGGACACCGGATCTGTCAAACATGTCAATATCACAAAATTACATGGTGGCAGCGGGACTCAAGCTCCCTGCATGCCTGCTGCCGGGGCTTGAGGGGGCGGCAGGGGCTGTGCTGAGGGCAGCTTCAGCCCCTGGTGCTGCAGGCAGCTTGAGCCCCGGCCATGAAAACAGGGCTCAAGCTGCTGTCCCACTGTCTGAGACCTTCTATCTGCCGGGGCGGCCCCCAGGCAGCAGGTCTGCCCTGGTTGGGGGCTCCTGACTGGGGCCGCTGCTGCCTATGGAGCCGGCAAGCCAGGCAGCTTGGGGCTCGAGCTACCTGGCTTGCCGGTTTGGGCCAGCTGCCGGGGTTCAGGTGGCAGTGGGGCCTGCGGTGCTTCAGCGCACAGCCCCCGCCGCCACCCAAAGCCTGGCAGGTGGGCTAGGGGGCTGGCACTTCAGCACCGCTGTCCCTGCCGCCACCTGAAGCCCCAGCCCTAGCTCAGCTGCCGGGCTTGTCAGTCAACCACCGGGGCAGCCCACTGCCAGCTGAAAGGCTGGCTGTGGGCAGTGCATGGTGGGACAGGTGCCCACCATGCACTGCTCCTTGTAGAGAGACTTCAAAGGAGTGTGTGAACGCTCCTTTGTGCTAAAAGGAGTAGGTACGTACACACTAAAGTGCTATATTTATAGCGCTTTCCTTGTCCTGCAACAGCTTATTGCGGGACAAGTTTGTCGTGTGTACATAGCCTGAGAGTGGACATCTCAGTTAAGAAGTACCAACTCTATAACCCCATTGAAATGGGATTGGGCAAGTGCATGCCCCTCCCCATTTGAATTATTTATGGGTTTATCCATTCATGAAAAGGCCAATGCAATTTTGGTCTAGAGAGTTGGCATATCATGAAGCAGGGAGGTAACAGTCCATAAATCAAATACTGTGTTAATTTCTGGGCACCTCATTACCAGAGAGAACAGGAAATTTCAGAGAAAAGCAACAAAACTAGAAGGAGGTCAGGAGAGGTTGTTGTGTTTTTTTTTTTAAAGATTACAAATAAAATATGAATTTGGCTAAATTATGACTAAGGGGGGAACGTGCACTCAGCCTGCAAATCTTTAATGGGTGAAAACAGGGAGGTAAAGTAATTGTTTAGCATGGCAAAATAGATATAAGTGGGAGTAATAATTGTCCAATTCCCCCTTCATTGTTGTTTCCTGAGAGTAATAATTCACCATTGGCCTACTACATGAATGTAGGTATAGGCCAAAGAAAAATTGCTGCCTCCTTCACATTGGCTCAATTATTCTGGCCAGTGAATGAAAGGGTAAAGATATGGTTCCTAATATTCCTTACCCCTCTCAACTCACTAGCTGTAGGATGTGGGTAGGTGAGTGATTAGATTGAATTACTCATATGTTCCTCAACTCAAGGATCAGATAACCCTCTTGTCTATTTAAAGGGGCCATGTCTTTCTCTCATTTACTCCCTTCTCTGTCTAATATGAGTTGGGATCCTCACCCTAAATAACTCATTTATTGCATCTGATTGCCCCTACTTTAAGCCTTTGATTTGTTTTGACCTGGTCTAGCATCATCATTCTATTTCACTGGTGTGGTTTTATTTTGAGATCATTTTGTCAGTGGTGTATATATTCGCTGACTTCTTGTTTTGCTCTTCCCCTTATCAGCTCATGGTCTCCCCACAGATTTGAGGTGGGATCATCTTGAAAACTTGGTGATATTGCAAAGTTGTGTTAAAATAATAATTGGCAATGGATTTATACCAGGGGTGAATTTGGCCCCCTATCATTGAAAAGGATGGTGGTGTTTTGTTGTTTTTTCTTTTTTTAAATGTAATATGTAATATCTGTAGTTGTTGGTTTTTAAAATTTAAAACCAAGACGCTTTAAAGTATAAAATCCCTTAGAAAACACCAGGGATCAGGGCTCATAACCACATTTATTTTTCAGTGAATAAAACCAAAGCTATCGTATAAAATCTGTGATGGTGTTCAACCCTACTTAGCATGTTTCAGTTCTAGCTGTGACTTTCCATTGCATCCATAATTTGATTTCATAACTTCGTAATGCCTTTCATGTTAGCTTTGTGGTGTGAAAATCTTGGCACTCAAACACCACACTTATGCATGAAATCTTACAGCAGTGTCATTATGTGTCAGTTCCACTATTGCAGACTAAATATCTTAATGAAAGTCGGCTAAATTATAAGAACAGAACTGACAAAACCATTCTCCAAGTAGGTCCATAAGAATGAAGACTGTAATTATAATAGTACATTAAATCAATATTTTTTTTATTGAGTGAGTAAAGGAGAAAAAGTAATTATTCTTGTGCTGTTAACATAGAACTTGTAAACAAGGGTGTGTGTATGTAAAGTGTATGTATCAATTAAATAAATCTAGTAAAATCAGTCTAATCTAATGCACTATATCTGAGATTCAGCAATATTTTCTCATACTTCGAATATTAAATGTAACTGTTAAAAGCTGACTAACAAACTCTAAACATACAAGTTAGGGAAGAATGGTATGAAGAAACTGTATGAAAAATATGTTAAGTACTTCACAGACTTCTTGAAATTGCAAATTTTGTAAACAGTTTAATTAAAATAAATGGTTTCATGAAACTGGTCACAAAATTACCATTTTCATTAAACCAGTTTGAGGAGTATTGGTGATTTTTCATATAGCTTAAAATATTTCTCAAACTTTGCCTAATTAGGATAGTTGCCACTGAAAACTCAGCAATTACCAACAGTTAACATATTTATTATATATTCTAAGTATAGGGAAATAGTTGGGTTATCTCAAGTACTATGATGTAGTAGTGGCTGTTACAGGCTTTTAAATTTTATTTTATTTTATATTTTAATGGCATCCACTATACAAGAAATCAAAAATTTCTCATCAGATTTAAGACAAGTAAAAAAAAAAGAAAAAACAATTTCATGTAACTAGCAAAAGCGAATCTGAGTGGAACAAATATATAACAAATATTATGAAAGATTTTATATGATATTTATGATTCTCACAAATTGATATATTTTCAATAGAAACAAATAAAACACTAACTTACCCACCATTAACATGCAGTTACTTCAGACATGTTCTGTTCTAAGTTTAGGGGACAAATTTGGTGACTGGTAAGTTTTAACATTGACCAATGTAAGATGTCATCGTCTGAGGTTTAAATTAATTTTACATTAAAAAATGTAAAATAAATTGATTTTAAAAGGTTGAAATCAAAACAAAGTTTTGATTAAGCCAATCTGAATTTTATTTTATTTGCTTGTTTATTTTACAAGTATTGGTTCAGTGTTTTTGAGATTTTAATATTTGGCCCACTTCAAGATGGAGAATGTTTTTTAGATCTTGTAGCTTCTATTCTGTTCTCTTTTCAAGTTCCTATATTGTGCTCATCACTGTAATAACTGAGCTCTAATTATGTCATGAATCATTGTAAGCCTAAAATTGAAAAGACTTTGACTTAAACTTTCTGGAAAAATCTTTTTGCATAAAATTTCTCATGTATAGTCCATTCTTGAAACTTAAACTGTCTTGAACATTTGAGTTGAATCAGATCAGCTGGGTTTTATGTGCAACATTTTTAAGAATCTTGGTTTTTCACAATGTGAAATTTGTTCAATTTCTAAACATCATCTCAGAACTTTGAAGTGGTTTGATATAAAGGTTTTCAGCCATAAATATGAATTCCCACTGAGAACTAGCATAGAGATGTACTTTTACCAGGCTGGGACCCAATCTACGAACTGGATTTATGTGGGCAGGGTCCTGTGTCCATGAAGAACCCAATAGGGCTCCAGACCAGTGCAGGCTTAATCAGTGTGGCTTGAATTGGTGGAGCCGGGACTTGGATTCCACATGCTGTTATAGCTAACTTTCATGTTATAATTTCAGTTTAAGGTCAGATAAATAATATAAGCTCCATTCTTCCTAAACTCTGCTTTAAAAAACCCCCAAAACATAAATGAAGGTAGATATTTCTACCATGTGATTCAAAGATAGCTGTGAGCGAGTGTGTGTATATACAGGGCCGTCCGTCCCTGGGGGGGAGCGGAGCCCAAGGCCAAACGGTCTAGGCGGGGCCCCCACCCCCACATGCTGGTGGGGAGTGCGGAGGGGTGTGGCCTGCTCTGCCCCCCAGGGACCCTGGTCCCCCCCCCCCCAGGAGCCTGGCCCTGGCCCCAGGCAGAGGGGAGCCGCAGCCATGCCCCTGGTCGGCGGGGAGCTGCGGCCGTGGCCCCAGAGAGCCACGGCCCAGGGAGGAGGGGAGTCAAGGCCTCAGCTACGGCCCCGGGTGGTGGGGAGCCATCCCTGGCTGAAGCTGCTGCCGCCCCAGCCGCAGCCAGGACCCCAGGTGGCCGCGGCCAGCCCAGAGGCCGGACCCAAGCACTGGCCCCGCCCCTGAGCCTGCCTGCTCCGCCCTGGGGGCGAGGAGCAGGGCCGGCCTAGGGACCAGCCAGGGGAAGTGCTCCTGGTTCATCATGCTGATGAAGGCAGCGGGAGCAGGGGGAAGCATGGCAGTGGGGGGGGGGGGCATATATAAATAGGAAAAAAACAAAGAAAGAAGAAGTGGGACCGCTAAAAACTGAGGATGGGGTGGAGGTCAAGGATAATCTAGTCATGGCTGAATGTCTAAATAAGTACTTTGCATCTGTTTTCAATGAGAGTGAAGTTGAGCTGGGGGATAGAGGTAGGGAAGCTAATGGGAACGAGGTCATGGATGTAGAAATTACCATACCTGAGGTAGAAGCCAAACTTGAGCTGCTGGATGCGACTAAATCGGGGGGCCCGGACAATCTCCATCAGAGAATATTAAAGGAACTGGCTCATGAAATTGCCGGCCCTTTAATGAAGATTCTCAATGAATCTGTAAACTCGGGGGTTGTACCGTATGACTGGAGAATCGCTAATGTAGTTCCTATTTTCAAGAAAAGGAATAAAAATGATCCTGGTAACTACAGGCCTGTTAGTTTGACCTCGGTAGTATGCAAGGTCTTGGAGAAAATTTTGAAGGAGAAAGTACTTAAGGCTATAGTGGATAACGGTAACTGTGATAAAATACAACATGTCTTTACAAAAAGGAGATCGTGCCAGACCAACTTGATCTCCTTTTTTGAAAGGATAACAGATTTTTTAGATAAAGGGAATGCGGTGGACCTAATTTACTTAGATCTCAGCAAGGCGTTTGATACAGTTCCACACAGGGAGTTGTTAGTTAAGTTACAGAAGATGGGGATTAATATGAATATAGTAAAGTGGATAATGAACTGGTTAAAAGGGAGACTACAGCGGGTCATACTGAAGGGTGAACTGTCAAGCTGGAGGGAGGTTACCAATGGAGTCCCTCAGGGATCTGTCTTGGGACCGATCTTGTTCAACCTTTTTGTTACTGACCTTGGCACAAAAAGCGGGAATGTGCTAATAAAGTTTGTGGATGACACCAAGTTGAGAGGTATTGCCAATACAGAGAAGGATCGGGATACCATACAGAAAGATCTGGATGACCTTGTAAACTGGAGTATCAGGAATAGGATGAAATTTAATAATGGGAAGTGCAAGGTCATGCATTTAGGAACAAATAACAAGCATTTTTCCTATAAGTTGGGGACGCATCAGTTGGAACGGACTGAGAAGGAGAAGGATCTGGGAGTACTGGTTGATCATAGGATGACTATGAGCCGCCAATGTGATGTGGCCATGAAGAAAGCTAATGCGGTTCTAGGATGTATCAGGAGAAGTATTTCAAGTAGACACAGGGAGGTGTTAGTGCCGCTGTACAAGGCACTGGTGAGACCCCATCTGGAATATTGTGTGCAGTTCTGGTCCCCAATGTTTAAAAAGGATGAATTCAAATTGGAACAGGTGCAGAGAAGGGCTACAAGAATGGTCTGTGGAGTGGAAAACCTGCCCTATGAGTGGAGACTCAAGAAGCTTGGCTTGTTTAGCCTAACCAAAAGAAGGCTGAGGGGGGATATGATAGCTCTCTATAAATACATCAGAGGGATTAACATCAGGGAGGGAGAGGAATTATTTGAGTACAGCACCAATGTGGACACCAGAACAAATGGTTATAAACTGTCCATCAAGAAATTTAGACTTGAAATTAGACGCAGGTTTCTAACCATTAGAGGAGTAAAGTTCTGGAATAGCCTTCCAAGGGGAGTTGTGGGGGCAAAACCCATAACTGCTTTCAAAACTGAGCTTGATAAATTTATGGAGGGGATGGTATGATTACCCTATTTTGGAAATTGACTGATATTTGGCTGCGTGTGGTGGATATACAAGTGATCTAAGAGGGGAGAGTACATGAGGTGGGTTCTGAGTTATTACAGAGAATTGTTTCTTGGGTAACTGGCTGTTGAGACTTGCCCACGTGCTCAGGGTTTAACTGATCACCATATTTGGGGTTGGGAAGGAATTTTCCCCCAGGGCTGATTGGCCTGGGCTCTGGGGGTTTTTCGCCTTCCTCTGTAGCACAGGGCATGGTTCACCTACCTGTGAATTCTCTGTATCTTAAAGTCCTTAAATCATGATTTAAAGAGGTAAATAACTCAGTCATAGGTTGGTGGCCTATTGCTGGAGTGGGTGGGTGAGGTCTTGAGGCCTGCATTTTGCAGGAGGTCAGGCTAGGTGATCGTACTGGTCCCTTCTGACCTTAAAGACTATGAGTCTATGAGTGAGCCCCACACTGCCCCGCTGGGAGTGGGACAGTGCGGGGCCCACATTACCGCAGGGGTGGGGTGGGTGGTGGGGTGCAAAAGTCCAGCCCTGGCTGACTGTCTCCTGCATCCAGGGAGGCACTGCTTGAAGGGACTGTAGGAGAGACCTTACTACTCCGCCACTTCAGGTAGCGTAGCCTTTCGGTCACAGCCCCCAGCTGTAGGGGGAGGGTTTGACTTCAGCTGAGTTGACTGTGATTTTCCCCTACCCAGGTTAGCTGCTGCTGGCTGCCTTCGTTCGCAGGGTGGGGGATGCGACCTGCTCCCGGTTTGACTATGGGAGCCAGGGCAGCAAAGCGTTTGGGGGGGGTGGCTGCGCCAGAGGGGGGAACAGGGATGTGAAGGGCCAGAGGAGTCAATTGAGATGAAGGGAGCAGTGGGTGGCTGGTGGGGAGATGAGGTGATAGAGGGGAATCAGGGGACAGGGATATTAGGGGCTGGGGGAAGGAGGCTGCAGCAGAGGCAGATGTGAGGGGGAGATACTGTGAGGGAAGGGGGAATGTGGGGAGGGGAGGGAGGGAGCCTGGAGGGAGAATGTGAGATCAGGAGCCCCACTCCCCAGGCTATCACAGCTCACAGGCAGTCAGGATGTTCTCCAACCTTGACCTGGGCATAAGGAGGGACCCACAGAGAGCTTGTCATAGCTGCCCCACCACCCCCACAGGAGAGTGAGAGGAGGACAGGGGCCCACTGACCCCTCCCATGGTGTGCTGGTCTAGGTTGGGGGGGCACCAATGTAAGTATGGCTCCCCCGAGGTGCCAGACACTCCACTCTCCTGACCCCAGGTTGGCTGGCAGCTGGCCAGGGGCCCCACAAGAAAGTCCTGGGCTCACAAGGGCTATGTCTACACTTACTAAAATTAGTTTGAACTAACTAATTTGAACTAATATTAGTTAGTTCAAATTAGCTTAATTCGAACTAGCATGGCCACACTGGAATGTTAGTTTGAACTAAGCAAGCACTTGCTTAGTTTGAATTAGCGATCTACATTCATTTCAATGGTTGGTTAATTTGAACTAAGAAATTAGTTCGAATTAACCCCTTAGTTCGAATACCCTATTCAAACTTATTAGTTCGAATTAAGGAAGCCCTTAATTCAAACTAACTAAAGCCTAGTGTAGCCATGGCTTTAGTTAGTTCGAATTAAGCCTCCTTAATTCAACCTAACTTGCCAGTGTAGACAGAGCCAAGGGTATTAACTTGGCATGAGCCTGGAAGTCTAAACAGCAATGAAACCACACTCACAGCTGGAGCTCTGTGAGCCTGAATCAGCTGGCACAGGCCAGCAGCAGGTGTCTTGTTGCTGTGTAGACCTAGCTGTAGAGATGGAATGCGTGTGCGTTAGACAAGTGGAAACAAAGGAGTGCCTTGCCTTTCTCTTCCCAGTAGGTGATGTCTCTAAGGCATAGTTTTATCTGGTAGCCTTCAGCAACAGTAGATATTTAGACTCTTGCTCTTAAGGCAAAATGTCAAACAATTGAGGATATTTTTCTTACACACAGGGCTGAGAAATAAATCCGTTAGTAATGGTATTTGTTTTGGCTAAGTAATTAAATCTCATTTTAATCCAGGGGATGGAGGGCAAAAGACAGTGGCATTTATTTTGAAATGTTCCAGTTTTTTCCAAGTGATGCACAGAGCACTAGAATGTTTAATTCTTCAAAATAGTTTGCTCACTACATGAGACATTATCAATATGAATTAAATTTGCAGAGTACCTATAATCAAGCACATTGCAGCCTAGAAAATAACAGCCTTCTGCTTTACCCTTGCCAGTCTTCACTTTCTTATGCTTGAGGATCAGAATGCAAGATGTTGCTCCCTCATCAGATATATTAATGCACAGCATTTCACCTATAAATCACAAAGGAACAGGTTGTACTGACTTATCTCCTATTTGACGTGTATACCTCTCTGACCACGCTTATTTGTGGGTTATTGGCTGCCATGCAAATCAAGAAGATAACCTTATTATGTCACCAGTATTAACAAACCCAGCTGGATTGTCCCCTCCCTCAGACAAGGAGCTACTGTGATTCACCTCCGTCCCCACAGGCAATGAGGGCTTGACAGGAAAACCCTGCATGAGGTTCTGGTGCTGCTTCAATTTGGGTCTGTAGTCCAGTTTGAGTGACATAAGCCATGGTTCCACAGATGTCAAATTGACATAATTGCTGCCTCTCTGCTTTCTGCATTATGTGTCTGTGTTTGACTGGGCTGTTTGGGGAGAGAGATGTGAATAGGAGTTAGTATTCTGAAGTGCCTGGTTTACTCATGGTGTCTATTAAAGCACTCTGAGCCCATTGGCTGTGCCTCCTAAGGCACCCTTCATGATAATGAGTGGCCCAAACTACTCTGTCACCCACAGAAACCCTTTGTCCATATAACTTTTTGCAGTGGTGTGTGTTATTACATCCTGCCATGTAACAGAGTTTTTACAAGTCCTCTTCATTTCTCAGGAATAGGGTAGTAGAAAGAGGGTAAAAAATCTGCAGTTGTGTTGCTGCTGCCATATTCAGAGCTGCAGGCTAAAGCGATTGCAGCTAAATTATAATTACAATGAGCCAAAGTCAACCTTGGCTTAAATGGGGGAACTCTCATTCACCCTGCTTGTGCCAGGACTGAATTTAGTTCAGCATCAATAACAACACTCTGGGTGCATCTACACTTACAAATTAAGTCAACTTAACAAGGGTTAAATCGACTTAAACTACTCTGCATCCACGCTGGGCTTTCCTTAAGTCGACTTAAGCAGTTCTTTAAGTCGACTTAGTAACACCTTTTAGGTCGACTTAACGCTTAAGTCGACCTCCATGGCCTCCAGACCTCCCTTCCTGACCTCCCTCCCAGAGTTCCTGGCACAGGAAGAGCCTGCCCTGGCCAACAACAGGGCAGGACTTACCCCTGACCACCCTGCTCCCCAGAGCTGGCCAGACCTGCTGCTTGGGAGCAAGGCAGAGCAGAGCCAGCGCTGCAGACGAGCCCCACCCTGGAGTCACCAGGAAATCCTCGATCTGCTGGCCATATGGGGGGACAAGGCAGTCAGCTCTCAGTTGCGAGGCCATCGCAACCGGGTGGTGTATGCCTCCATCTCCCAGGCCCTGGCTGCCAAGGGCCACACCTGGGACACCCAGCAGGTCCAGGTCAAGATCAAGGACCTCCACCAGGGCTACCAAAAGGCCTGGGAGGAGACACTCTGGACAGGGTCAACCCCCACCAGCCCCAGAACCAGCTGCCAGCCCAGAGCTCATCCCTGCTCCAATGGTGGACCCAGCCTCACAGGAAGAGGGAGAGAAGGAGGTTCCCCCCACTGAAGAAGACCCAGGCGAGGGGACATCATGCCAGACACCTGCTACACCTGCTGCTGAGTGCTCCCTCCCTCCCTGTGGGCAGGGCTGGGCATGCCTGTGGGACAGGGACTGAAAGGGGACATGGCTCTGGGACAGGCAGGATTGGGGGGGGGGGAAGGTGCTCCCACAGGGGCTGGGGACTGCATGGCGGAGGTGGGAGTGGGAGGAACCCAGAGGCGAGCGGTGCAGAGGCGTGTCTGGAGTTGGGGTGCGGGGACCGTAGGCGGGAGCACCAAGGCCAGACAGCATGCACCCAATACTGGTGGCACGTGGCCTCAGGAGCAACCCCCGAGGCAGGGCTGCCTGCAGCTCACCACCGTGGGCACTGAACCTGACCTGGGCAGCACAGCACGCCGGCGTGTACCAAGGGGTCACTGTCCCGAAGGACAGGGAGTGGGAAGCAGGGGGATGGTCAGGGGACAGCAGCTGCTGTCAGGCTGCACACAGCACCAGCTAATGGGAAGGACTCTCTTCTTTGCTTCTCCCCAGCAGCGCCTGTGTCCTTGACACGTGGCACTACCAGTGCCCCACCAGGCCTGATCACGAGAAGGAGGGTGCATCACTCGTGGGACGAGCTCCTCAAAGACCTGGTCCGCATCAGTGAGCACACCGAGGTACGCCTGGCAGCGCGGCAGGAGCAGGAGGATGCCCACTGGAGGGTCAAGCAGGGGCTGCAGAGGGGCGAGCAGAGGCTGCTTGAACAAATGCTCGACCTCATGGAGCAGCAGACCCAGTCCCTGGAGCACCAGAGGAGCGCCTGTTCCCTCGGGGCCCTGCCCTGCGCCCCAGAGGCAGCCCTCCTCACCGGCGAGCCAGGACCTGGGGTGGACGTCTGCAAACCTGGGACCTGCCTTCTGGAGGCCACTAGCACTGGCTCCTCTCCCCCACTCTCTTCACTCCCTCCCAACCCCCGCAGCTCCCAACTCCTATTTCCCCTGCTGAATAAACACCCATAACACTTTAATACAGTATGTCATGCTTTTTATTGGTGTGGGGATGGGGGAGATGGGTGCGTGGCGGGGGGGGGGGCAGGCATGGGCGGGTGGTGGAGGTGACGGGGCCCGGTAGCAGATCTACCCCTCAGTGCTCCTCGCTGTCGAAGTGGGCCCTCAGCACATCCCAGATGAACTGTGCTTGGCGCTGGACCCACTCAGTCTGCGGCAGGGTGTCATTGGGCTGCTCATACTGCACAGCAAGCCACTTGGCCTCGGCCTCCCAGATGTGGGGGAACCTTTCTCCCCGCAGCCCACAGAGGTTGTTCAGGCAACAGCATGTGCTGATGACCTCCAGGAGGTTGCTCTTGCCAAGCTGCAGGCAGGTCAGGAGGCCCTCCAGTGGGCCTTGAGATGACCGAAGGCGCACTCAACAATGCTGTGGCACTGGTTGAGCCTCCGATGGAAGAGGTCCCTTCTGTCGTCCATGTGGCCTGTGTATGGCTTCATCATTAAGGGGAGCAAGGGGTAGGCAGCATCCCCGAGGATCAGGACTGGCACCTGCATGTCCCCGATGGTAATGGTGTGGTCAGGGAAGAAGGTGCCCGCCTGCATGTGCCTGTACAGGGTGGAGTTGCGCAGGATACATGTGTCATGTTCCTTTCCCGACCAGCCCACATAGATGTTCTGGAAGATTCCGGGGTGGTCCACGAGGGCCTGCAGGACCACGGAATAGTAGCCCTTGCAGTTGACAGTCCCTGGTGCGCTGTTCCGGGGCTCAGATGGGGATGTGGGTGGCATCCACAATGCCCCCACAGTTGGGGAAGCCGAGGCCGGTGAGGAGTTTGTGCAGGTTGCCCGGGGTGACGAGGTGGGCTAGCAGGACCCGGTTGATTGACCTGCATGACGGCGGTCCCCACCGTGGCCTTCCCGATGCCAAACTGCTGGGCCACGGAGCAGTCGGAGTCCGGGGGTGCCAGCTTCCACACGGCGATGGCCACTCGCTTGTCTATGGGCAGGGTGGGTCGGAGTCTGGTGTCCATGCGCTGCAGAACCGGGGTGAGCTCGCGGACCAGCTCATGGAAGGGCTGCTTGCTCATCCTAAAGTCCTGCAGCCACAGGTCATCGTCCCAGGTGGTGAGGATGAGCCGCTCCCACCAGTCCCTGCTGGCCTCACATGTCCAGAAGCGATGAGGCACGGAGTGCAGTGCTGTGAGCGCGGCAGCTTGCTGGGACAGCAAGGTGGGGGGCAGGCTATCATATTCCTCTGCGCTGGCGGGTTGCCAGACAGCCCTTCTCCACAGCCGAAGAAGCCTTACCACTAGCTGGCAGGTGTCGCGCAGCTGCTTGGCAAAGCACAGGAGAAGAGGCTGGTTCTTGACCTGCTCAGGCTCCAAGTTGCCAGGCACAATGGGAAGGGGCTGAGCTCACTTCCTCTTTTGAAGGTGTGGCCGGGGAAGGGGAGACCTTCTCTGTTGCCATACTGACACACTTCCCACAATACACCCCTCCAATCCCCCCCAAGTCGACTTAAAAGTATAGTGTAGACCAGGGGTTGGCAACCCCTGGCATGTGTGCCAGACCTGGCACGTGGGCCGAGCCTGAGCGGCATGTGGCGCTGCTCAGGCTCCCCTGCTGGCCCCGTAAACCATGCAGCCAGCAGCTGCGGACCGCGGTTGAGGGCATCTGCTGGCCCCGCCCCCACCCCCTGCTAGATGGCAGGAGGGGAGGGGAGCAGAGCGGGTTGCGTCGCCCTGCCCACCAAGAGCCGTGCCTCCAGTTCCTGGCCCCGGCTCCAGCCAGCAGCTGTGGCTCTGGGTGGGCCGAGCCCACCTGCCCTCCTGCCGGCCATAGCCGGGGCTGGCTCTGCCTTGCCAGCAGCGGCGTGGCTCTCTGCCAGCCGGGGCAGGGCGATGCGACCCGCTCCGCTCCTGGCATCCAGCAGGGGGTGGGGCCAGCAGAAGCCCTTAGCCGCGGTCCGCCTCTGTGGACGGGAGCCGGCCCCGGGGCCGGGAACTGGAGGCCGCCCACCGGCGGATGCTGGCCCAGGCCCCAGCCAGCAGGGCACTGGAAGCCTGCCCCTGCCCCCTTTTGGCCCCGCCCCTGGCACCTGCTAAGGGTGCGGTGGGCAGGGCTGGCACAGGGGACGGCAAAGGTTGCCGACCCCTAGTGTAGACTATCTAAGTCGACTTAATAAAGTTGACTTAACTTTCTAAGTGTAGACATAGCCTCTGTGAGAGATGCTCTTTTAATGAAATATGCTGAATTTTTTCTTGTTTTATTTCCTCAACAGTGTAGGAAAAGTATTTATATTTTAAAGAAATATCACTTAGCTGGCTTGTAAGTTGTCTGTCTGAATGCTAATTTGGCCATAAATTGAATCTAGTTAGGGTTTGGGTGGTTTTTTTGGGTTTTCTTTTCCAGCCAGGCTTTCATCTGAGTGTCAACTTGACTGCCTGATGTTCCAAATCCTTGAGAGTCTAACTCTGTCTCTATCCATAATGACCATGCATGTGCTATAACTGGTGACCGTCCTTTATCTGACCAGATGTGATTTACTTTGGAGCCTACAAATTGCTATACACATATGTAACTTTATGCTTGTGAGCAGGGCCACCGAAATCAGTGAGGACTACTTATGAATAACTTTTCACACATGGGTCACAGTGCTAAGCAAAGCAAGGCATTCTCCCAAGTGTCTGAACACGCTATTGCTTGAATAGTGCAAGATCAGTTCCAAGAATCAAAGCCAATTGTCCCATGGAGTAATGTTTGGGTAAACAGAGTGCTGCCACAGGGCATCAACACCACTGAAATCCTATACAATTCTGAGTACTCTTTGCCAGCCTTTTGCATAAGGGTGAATGTCATCCATTGTACACTGATGGTATGCATATGGAGATTTGCACGGAACGTGCCTACATTACGCCTGCCTGTAGCTAATGTTGCTAGTTGTTCATTTTCATGGGTTTTCAGTTAAATGGGTGGTCAGATTCCACGCCAATGGGCACAGTACGAGAACCAAAATTTTATTTTAATTTCCTTTTCTGTCTCTGTTTTTGTTTCTGATAAATCAATTTGTGAGACAGAGACCTTCCTAGTTGAGGCTGTTTGGCTTGTATGATGCACAGGGTCAGACTAGATGATCAGAATGATTCCTTCTGTCCTTCAGAGATGTTAAGTGTTGAGTCCAATCTTCCGTATTGCTAGATCTTATGGAAGGCAGTGGACACCTCTTAGTTTAACTGCATAGTTCCTTTGGCTCAGATTTTGCTGGAAAATGGGCTTTAAGCTTAGTGTACCTACTGAAGTGTACGCCAACAAATAAACATTTATAATGGTGGATAAAAATGGTCGTTTGTTTTAGGTGACTAAATAAGGTTATCTGAGTTATATGCAGTAGTCCTGAGACATTCTTTCTACTAGATGCTATACTGCAAATAGTGAGACTAAGTTATCTAAGGCTAAATGGGAATGTTTTATAGAGCAGCTGGGTGGTAGCTGCGGGCAGCATCTCATCAATAGAGGTTAGCACAAATCGAAACCAACTCCATACTATGGAAGAGATCAGAGCAAGATGCAAATTCTACACCATAAATCCTTCTGAACCAGAGGTTTGGAATGATTTGCCCAATCCTTTCAGAGGTTTGAAGTTAGTGAGATGTAGGAGGGTTCATCCTGTTCTTTTTTGTATACTGTTGTTTCAGGGTCTGAATTTAAAAAAAGGAATTGTAATTGTTTATCTAGCTTGGGTAACATAGACACAAGTGTAGCGTATATGGTTACCAATATTGTCTCTATTGTGGGCTTAATTATTTTCTCTATTTTTTATTTTTATGGATTAGAGGAAATTAAAGTGATCCTCTACTCTGACTACAATCTTTGTCCCTGAATAAAAAAGAATAAAAAATCAGAACCTGGTTTATTAGAGAAATAAGAATTCTGTAATAACTCAGTCTTGTACTAGAGCTGTTGGACGTGTCAGCAGGCAGTGTCACAAAATGACATTGGAAGAATGATCACCTGGCATGAGACCCGTCCTCCTTGCCTTCTTTCAGTGACTGAGATTGAGAAACTATAACAGCATAAGGTAAACCTGTTCTCCTGATTGCACATTATTATCTCAGTTGTAGAACCAATGGCTGGAAGAAAAATCTAAAAATAATAGAACATGTCAGACTACACTTCGGAAATGCTGCCAATTTGGAGTTGCTGAAAATGGTAGAAAACATAACCCAGCAGAAACGGGGGCATGCTGTATAAAAATATTCAGGGAAGGTACAATTCAGCTTCTTTTTTTTTTTTTTTAGATTAACTGAATCCGTAGGTCAAATCTTAGCATCCTAACTTTTTACTCAGACAAAACTCCAGCCTGGCAATGTCTTGCTGGTGAGTTAACACACAAGAAATGACTTTTAGGCCTCTGAGGTTCCTGGATGTTTTGGGGTGGGGTTGAGAGTTCTTACTGGAGGGTCCTTCTGGTACCTCTGCTGTGGGAGGGGGTGGGGTTTCCTTTGGAGTTTGTCACAGATACCAGGATCAAACAGCAAAAATGTTCAAAGGATTGCAACCATGCCTTAGGGATTCAGAGTCTCTGAAAGCTCCATCAGCGTCTCCTGTTGCAACCTGCCCTCTTGATGCAACATATTCTGCTGAAACCAGTGCAATTTCTGGCTCTCAAATATCTTATCATATTGCCATTGTCTAGGAAAGGTTGGGGAAGAGAGTAATGAAGGGACAGGTGATAGACACCCTAACTCTTTCATGTTTTTTTTAAATATATATTTAATAGGTAATAAGACACTAGATAAGCATAGAGATCTCTTATTTGATGACTGCTGGTTTTGAAAAAGTTTGGGTGCTGATGGTAATCCATATAGGATATGGTGATAGTGATTAGAGTTATAATAATGCTATTATAGAAGAATAGTAAAAACTCTGTTGAACATTATGGAGAAGAGGTTTTTTGAGTTTTTCTGGAGGAAAACAAATTGTACTATTGTGCCAACTTGTGAGACACCATTTAAACCAGTCCTCCCATAAACTTTGGACTCTTCCTGTTATTCTGTGACGACTTGCATATGTTTTGAAAGTCTTACCTGCGTTTGTCTTCCTATTCTTCTGCACTCTTTCAGTCCAATGCACTATGATTTGATATCAGAATGTCAGATGCTACAGAAGAGAGCAAAATTGAAGATGGCCAGATTTCACATTTATGTAATTTCAAAAACAAAGTTATAATCCCTATTTAATTTAGTCTTTCATATTAAGTCATCCTGTCCTTGCAACTTCTTTATATCTTTTTATTATTGTACAGTGCCTTTAGGGTGTTCACACAAAGGTACTATATAAAACTGAGCAGGTGTCTGTGATGCTAGATGCCATGTGACAGGGATGGCAGAAACCCTGCTAATGATATGTCAGAAGAGTTGACAGTCTAACCTCAAATACTACAGTGTTGTTGACATTGCAGTCTTACTGTATCTTATTCCAAAGTAGTAATGAATGGAACAGCACAAAAGTATTGGCATAACCACAGATACCAAACACTACATCATTAAAAAATGCAATCACTGGACATGCATCGTTGATATTTATGTTTCCAGCCTAAAACAGAAGGATGAAAAAGGCAAGAGATCAGCTATCACTTCCATTGAAGTCAATGGCAAAACTCCCATGGACTTCACTGAGACCAGGATTTGGCCCAAATGTTGTAAATAACAAGCAGTAGAGATACCAGGAATGCTATTTTAAAAAGTGATTTTAAGATAAAAATACAAATGGAGGGCTTGATTCACTCCTGTGTTTTTTCCCCATTTTATGTTAGTGGAACTCCAGTGAAATCAATGGACTTTCACCACTTTAAAACTGACGTAACACTGTGGTCCAGCAGACCCAGAATTTATTTGCACAGTTCTGTAGGTATAGGGGAAGAAAAAAACCCAAAACCAACTGAAGTCAATAAATCTACAGTGTATTTCCCTCTTAAAAATGGACAGTTTTGTTTTAGTCTCTCTCTTTAAAGTTATAAATCCATTTTAGCTGTTATTCTTGTAATCCTTAGCCCAGTTGCTAATGAATAGATGTTTACATCACAGGTGGTAATATTCTGAGTTGTGGACTGAAAAATACTGAAATCCTACAATGTCTCTGAGGCAGGGAGCTGGGAACAGAAACTTGGTTTCCTGTCTTCCAGTTCTTCCAACTAACCACTGTTGTACAAAACTTTCTCCTTTATAACCGCCACCATCAAAATTTGGATCTTTGTTGGCAGTCTCAGCAAAGCAGCCAAGCACTGAAGGGGTCACAGAGAGCAAACTATCTTCTCATCCCTAGAAGTGGTTTCTCCAGAGATGGGATAAGGCTGATTAGCAGGTAAAATGTGGGGAGGCTTGCACTGCCTTGGTCTTTATTATATTTGTTCTGTGTATAAAGAGAGAATGCCTTCTCTGGCGCTGTCAGCCTGGCACCTTCACCAGCCTTTGATATAAAAGTAACCCTATTTGCATCTAGAGTAAGGGGTTAATCTGACATTAGCTTGCACCCTTCTTCCCTCTCACAATTAAAGCAGGTCATGATCCAACGTCAATGAAACCTTGTTATTTGCTCAGTGTTGCTTGGATACCAAAGCTTGATATTTTATCCAAGTAAGATAGGACCAGTGCAGTAAATCTATAATTGTCCTTTTAGTCTTTTCTATTGTACTAACTCTATATGCATTAGTGCATGTGTGTGGAGACCATAAGTGGCTTCCAACTTCTTTTTCCTATGGTTTCATTAACTGACGCAGGGTGACTTCATGTAAAGGGTAATGTGCTATATCTACCACCAGCTAGACATTGGGTCATGTTCTCTATTGCTCGGGATAAAATGCATAGAATTTCAACCTCAAGGTTCTGTGTATGGTTTGTGGGATGGTGTTTGCATCACAAGAAAGGGGTCCAGCTCTGTAAACCAGTGAATGTGCTGTGATGTGTGCATATCTTGGGACAGCCACAAAAACCCAGTTCCTCTGCATAGCTGCCCTCTTGATGCCCCCCACCATCAGCTGCTTGCCTCCATTAGCTATGCCATGGAAGTAGAAGTCTGGAAGGGGCCCGGCAGGAATTATTACTGGTTGCCGGAAGATTAACTCCACACCACGTTTTCTATTGAAATCCAAGCTGAATAGAGCTTGCCAGTTGGTTCCTGTGGCATGTCCATAGAGGGCTTTCCACAGGATTAGGGGATATGGAAGAGGGTAGGTGTCATGGACCCAGCTTACCCTGTCTTCCAACACCTGTGGTTTTGATAGGTCTGGCACAGTTTTGCCCATGGGGAAATGGCGAGGGAAATGTGGTCCACAAGGCGTTTAATTCAAAGAGGTCTTCTCTTTATAAACCATCGTAGTGAACTTTGGATTTTTTCCCCCATGTTACCAGATCCTCAGTATAGTAACACAGCAACACTATGAGAGACCCAAGGACCTTCACTGCTGCTTTAATGTGACCTGGCCTCTGTCCCTGCCCTGCCCGGGAAAGGAGGACCAGAGTGAGCATTGAGAGAGCCTGCCTGTCTCCAGTTCAGAACACTGTGAGGGAGTCAAGACTCAGAGCTGCAACCTGGGCAAGAACTACCTCGACCCTAGGCTGGTATCTTTCTAGGTGTGAGAGTTGTGGGAGCTGACATGGCTGCTGTGGACAAGGTAGGCAGGGAGGGGGTAGTTTGGGAGGAGTAAGATGAATATATTCAAGAAGTTAATAGGATTCAAAACAGCTAGAGAGCATGCTTTAGACCAGGGATGTCAAACCCATTTGCTATGGCAGGCCAGATTTGACTTAAAGGTACTTCAAGTGGGTCATACATACCATACATTGAAATACTAGGACACTCTCGTGGCATTGTGGAGCACTGTGTTTGCAATACTGCGCTTCGAGAGACCATATTCTCTCTCTTCCCTCTGCCCCTCTGTTTGGTCTCGTGGGGTGCATCTACACTTGTAAATTAAGTCGACTTAAGCTTGCTTAAGTTGACTTGATTTACCCTGCGTCTACACTACGGTTTTCTTAAGACAACTTAAGCAACTTGCTTAAGTCTCATAGACTCATAGACTTTAAGGTCAGAAGGGACCAGTACGATCGTCTAGTCTGACCTCCTGCACAATGCAGGCCTCAAGACCTCACCCACCCACTCCAGCAATAGGCCACCAACCTATGACTGAGTTATTTCCTCCTCAAATCATGATGTAAGGACTTTAAGATACATAGAATTCACCGGTAGGTGAACCATGCCCTGTGCTACAGAGGAAGGCGAAAAATCCCCAGAACCCAGGTCAACCAGCTCTGGGGGAAAATTCCTTCCTGACCCCAAATACTGATAATGGTTGTCTTGGATTGCGAATTGTAGGAATCTCAGTTGGGATTGGGATGTAGCGATATATGCAAATATGTGTCTTGGAGGTCAAGGAAGGCTAACCAGTCCTCGTGGTCTAACGCAAGAAGGATTGTAGAGCGTTACCATCTTGAATTTTTGAACTCCGACGTGCTTGTTCAGCCATCTGAGATCAAGTGTGGGTCTCCATCCCTCCCCTTCCCCCAATCTTCTTCTGGGTAAGAAAATAAAAGGAGTAAAACCCTTTGTGAAAGTATCTGTTTGGAACCTCCTCTATAGCTCTGATACAGTAGGTTCTTTGCTTCCTCCCATAGGAAAAGCTCATGAGAGGGGTCCGTGAAGAGGGATGGGGAGGGGAAGTGGGATGGAGGTTTCAATGTTAAGGGGACTGTATCCACAGCCGATGATTTCTAATACCCATTTGTCCAAAGTGATGTTCATCAATCTGTGAAGGAATAGGTGAAGTCTGTTGTTGAATAATGGGGAGTTTGTGACAATAGCTTCCTGTGTTGTGCTGAGGTGGTCGTGCAAACCCTCAACCAATCGACTTAATGAAAATTAAGTCGACTTTATTAAACCTAGATTTAATTTGACTTCAGGCTTAATTTGACTTTTTAAAGTTGAATTAAGCCAGTGTAGACGTGGGGTAGCCCTAAATCGACTTAGGGCTACCCCAGGACTGCACCAATGCCCTCCCTGCCGGGGGGGCACAGGGGGAGCCTATGCCCTGCCAGGGGCCCTGTTCCCCTTTGCCCCATTGTACCTATGTACAATGGGGCAAAGGCTGAGCCCCCTGGCACTGGGCAAGGGGTACCCTCCCTGCCATGGACCTGCCCTAGGTCCCCCTAGCCCCTAGAAGTCGACCTAGGCAATCAGTGTGGATGCTCTAGGTCGACTTTGTAAGTTCCCCCCAAAGTCAACTTTAATTTTAAGTGTAGACTCACTAAGTCAACTGAAAGTAGCTAAATTAGCTAAAGTCAACTTAAATTTCCAAGTGTAGACATAGCCGTGGAGTGCAGTCTCACGTACCCAGCGTTCTGCAATGTCACGAGACCCCTCACTTTCACAGCATCACAGAGCGCTGGTATCTCTCTCTCTCTCTCTCTCTCTGTTAAGGAGAGAGTATGGTCCCATGGCGCACAGTCAAGGACTGGCTGGAAGGGGTTCGCAGGCCACATGTTTGACACCCTTGCTTTAGACTGTACAATCTTGGGGTGTGTGGGTGATATGAGAAGATGACTTATGGGTAAGTAAAAAACTGAGTGGCTGAGGGAAAGAAAGAAAAAAATTAAAAAGCCCATCTGGCACAATGGTTCAGCACCCTCTGGAATTTGGCAACAAGGGCAACCACCCTGCTTGCTCATCCCTAGAACCAGCATGGTTTATGGACAGGGGTTTGAGGGACTGATACTTGTGGTAGTTGGTCTGCCCTGCTGGCATGAGAGCGCACTTTTCTGGGGCACCCTGGGTCCTATCAGCAGCCAGAACTTAATCCACAGCAGTAGGGTTAACTCTCTTCAACAGGAGTGAGGCAGGGCTACTTAGGACAAAGAAGCCCCACACACCAGCCAGTGATTACATTTTTTTTTAAAGATCAGGATTACAGTTTTGTGTTTATTCACTTGAAGAAGGAATATTTGATTGGGAAAGGAAAGCAGCTGCTGTATACGTGAGAGACTGACAAAGAAGCAGATTCTCTGCAGTAAGAGACTCATTAGTTGTTTTTGTAACCTTTTATAAAATATAATTCATACCAATTCCTATAGACATGCATAAATGCAGTTTATAGTTAATACACCAAATCATATTAATAGGGAACCCATCAGAAAATGTTACAAAGCAGAAGTCAAAGAAATTCAGTAACTCTAGGAAACAACAGCGTTTAGACACAAAAATTAACTTCAAGATCCTCATTCAGAAGTGAATTCTAAGACTGAGGGGGAAAACAGCTATTTTACATAACATGAATCTGTCTGCTGTCAGACTCCTAGAAAGGGGAATAATAGCCCCTTTCCCTTGTAATTTTAAAATTCTAGTATTCTAGTGCAGTTCTTGCAATGCTTTGTGATAGGTGCCAAGACTGAAGGCGGCTATGAGGGTAAGTCAGATAATAAAGCAATTTCTGAACTGCAGCAGCACTCAGCTGTCCCTTTTGTTACCGTCAGAAGATATTATAAAGTTGCATTAACAAGGCTCACCCCCTGCCCCTAGCCCATTTTAAAAAATATCTCCTCTAAAAAGAATTTGTAAGTCCTTAAGGGACATCTTATTTTCCATAATTGGAAAGCTCCTAGTGCTCTGAACAATAAAAAAGCTACCTGCTTAAAATGTTAGTCTAGAGCAACAAACAAAGGAAATACATTGAGTGGATTTCCTGACCTCTTAATCTTCCAGCTGAGAAATCATTCTGAACAGAAATGAACATCAAATTGTTATTGCTCTGTTGGTGTATTACACTTGAGAGAGCAATAGGTATGAGATCTAGTGGGTCAAGTAAACTAGCACCAGTTCCTTAAGTGTTTATTTTAAAGATAAAACTTATAACACTTGAAAAATGAAACATTTTGTTTCTGTGGTTGTAGAGCTGGAAAAGTTCAGAGAGAAGCCTCAATGGTGTGTGAAATATTCAGAAACTTTCCAATTTCATTTTAACCTCAGGTTTACCTAGTCAGTCACCATGTGACAGAGTAGCATGATTAGCAGCAGGCTTCACTGATAGGTTTCTGGAATATGGGAAAACAAAGAGCATTATGCAAGTGCAGCTCTCAGTAAGAATACAGGCTAAAAAAACCAACCAACCAAAAAAAAACAAAAAAACACCCCACCTCCAAAAGGAAGAAACTAAATTGAAAGCAGGTAGAAAATAATAAAATGTCTATTGCTTTAAAGAGAAAATCTTTATGCATTCAATTGAATCATAATAGAGAAAATAACTTGCTAGGTCAGCACAGTATTGGGGAGAGAATGAATTAAATAATGCTGCCTGTTATTACCATAATTATTAAGACTGTATCGTAAAGCATATGCACAAGAGGCCAAGTTAAGTTTGCACAGGCAACCTTAATTCTGGCATTTCCTAACTTTTCAGTGTTTGACTTTTCAGTCCTAATGTTCTTTTCATGCAACTTTTTGGGATCTATCTATCTATCTATCTATCTATCTATCTATCTATCTATCTATCTATCTATCTATCTATCTATCTA
>ML685787.1:20258843-20271071 GCA_007922175.1 Pelusios castaneus
CTATCTATCTATCTATCTATCTATCTATCTATCTATCTATCTATCTAAACACTCACAAATGTATAAGAGTAGCTAAGGTTTTTCAAAGCTGCTAAATAAACATAGAACAGACACATGCTGTCAGCATGGTAACAAGTTCTTTTTTTGTCCTTCAAAAAGTAAGGCATCCTTCCTAGATTTCACTTTGATGTTCAGTTTGCTTTTGTCTTTGCTTTCATCTAGCTTAGTTCTTGGTTCAACTCTTTTTCATGGGCAACCATCACTCTGTTTGCTTGCCTTCCTATTTCATTGTCAGTATTGCAAACTTCATGGTTTGGACACCTCCCAAAATCATAATTGGCCCCAAAGTAATGAGACTTTAAAAAAAGATCCTACTGTGTGTTTAGGTCAGTCTCTTGATTAATTTTTGAACCCACCTCATATATCCCCAGGGTATGTATGTGTGACAGTTAGTGGTAACTACTCTCCCACATGTGCTGGATAAGGTAATTTCTGACTCCTACTGCAGGGGCTCTCACCTCTCCCCCACACATCTGTCCATTTCCTGCTCAGTGATTTAATCCTGCCCATATCAGTTCTGTCCCTACCCAGCCCCTCTTAATTAAACCCCGCCTCAGTTCAGTCTCCCAGGCCCCATCATCACCACTTCTTCTCCCTATTTTATCAATCCCCATTGCCCTCAGTTCACCTTCCCAGCATTCACCCAATCTGTTCAGAACCCACCATCAATATATCCCATCAACCTTTTCCTCTTACTTCAGTGCCCCCCCCCCCCCCGACTTCCCCAAACCCCAGGCATAGGTCAGCCCTCCCAGCCTCACTTCTGCTCCTCTTAGGGTTCTTCACCCACCCCACTCCCATGGATGCTGCATTATGGTTCCCTCTCCCGCTTCCCAGGCTGACAGGCCAGAGCCCTGCCACGTGGATTGGAAAAAAAATCCTGAGCTTTGAGAGTTCTATCATGAGTGAGGCTTAATTTTACTTAGAAATTGTGTGTCTTGTGATAAATTCATGAGAGTTGGCATGTCTGCAGAGATGATGATGACCCTCTGAGTGCTTGTGCCAAGAGCATATCCTGCTGCAAAGGGAGCATTGGAGGATAAATGTGTGGACCGACTGAGAAGACAAGCAGAAAAATAGGTAGGGTCTAATTAAAGTCCTTATTTCAATTCTAGTCCATATCCAGGATATGAAAAAATGAGCCATCCTTCTCTTTATATGTATTATTTAGGATTGCTGGCAGTGTAGAAGTAGCAGCCTAGTATAACTACAGAATTGAATACTGTGCAATATGCCTTGATACAAAGATTTTTACTTTTTGGAATGAGTAGTAGCTTGCCCCCCATGGTGTTTCTGTATATAACAAGTCACAGGTTGTTCTTGTTCTATTGTTCCAGATTTTTGTTAATAAATTTAGCTCAAAACAGGCTCTGTATGTGCCTTCCATACACTGCAGCTTTTTCCTAGGGAAGTCTATAGTATAGAAGCTATAAACTTGAGATGGGTTGACATAGGGTTGTATTTAAAAGTATGATTCCACATAACTTCATGAATTCTTGGAATTTTGATTAAGTAAACTGTGGCCCAGATTATCACTGTCCATCTGCTTTGGTGTATCCATTATTTCAAAAAGCCAAGAATTTCAAATGAGTGCTTAATATTAGGCCTCTAAATCCATATTTAGGTACCTAATTAAGGCTATGTCTCCATTGATGGTGGCAAAGTCACCACCATAAGATCAATCTTTCCCTATTGACTTAATGGTCAGTTAAGACGCGCTAAATTGATCCAGAAATCAAATTAGTAAAACTACACCGTCAAATGGTGCAGCGTACTGAATATGCTATACTGAAGAGGAGTTAGGTAGTTGACAGGAGTTACACAAGCTACTCGACACAGCTTGTGTAACTCCCGTCTACTACTGCCGAATTTTTCCAACTGTGTAGACTGGGCCTAAGATATTCAAAAGTAAGCACCCTGCAGCTACCATCAAAGTGTTAGTTTTGTGAGTGAAATGAATATCTAAACAGCACAGATTTCCAGGGATTTCTAGCAATGTTTGTTCTTTGGCACTTTGCCATGTTGCGGGAGCTTATGCTATCCCAAAGGGCAGTTATTAAACTGAAAGAGTCCCTTATGAGTATTCAGTGTGGGCGGTGTACAAAATTCAGAGCTCATCTCCATCTGTGAATAAGCATAAGCTAAATCCAGTTTTGTGAGTGTCTATCCATCTGCTTTTTAGCAAAATATGCAACGTAAAGGGCCTTTCTCTATTGTAAAAATGAGATTAATCTTTAATTTGAAATCACCACAAATCTTTACAATCCTGATGTAACCCCAGTAGATCTGCTTTCTTCTGTTAGCTGAATTAATCACAAACTGCATTTATTATTACATGTATGTTGTGTATGTCCTTTCTTATGGTAATTTCAACACAATTCCCATTTAAAATTACAATGTTCTGATTTATGATCTGTTTGACTAAAGATTTTAAAATTAAGTTGTTCAGTCCAGTATTGAGCTAAATGGACATTAATTTGGCCTGTCACCCTGATTTTTTTTGTTAGTTTTATCCACTTTTTTGCCATATTCTTTACTGCAAGAGTGAGTTCCAGAGATTAGGAATAAGTAAGATATTATCATATAATTCTTTGTGGCTTAATGTCTCAAACCCCTCACTAATGGAGCCTTTAAGGGATCTTCCAGATTTGCACCAGATTCATACTACTGGTATAATGTCTTCAGGTATGCCTTTTTTTATGCACTCTGCAGACTGCTGAGTCCATTTATTGAGCCAGGAGTCAACTATCTCTCTAAAATAGCTCAGATGTCTTATTTTTGGCTTCGTTGGTACCATGGAGTGTATGTAGTGGTTGATAAGTTTTTCTTCCAATAGACCCAAAAGTGAAGCTACTTATTTATCATGTGCTAAACTACTAGCACCAAAAAATGCTTCAGTCTTCCAATATATGATTCACAGGATTCATTGTGTGTCCACTAAACTTTGCCATTCTGTTTAGGCCTGGAATGATCTTTAGTCCTGAAAAAAATAACACAATTTAAAAAACATTATTAGTTACCATTGTTTTCTTCACTGATTGGTTAGAAAAGTGACCTAAAGAGGCTAAAGTCTTGTCGTCTTTGCGAACTGTAGCATCATTAGATTTTATTGGGGTAAAACCACCTATATTCTAATTTTGGTTCTGACGTGACCCTTTGAATTTAGACAAGACATTTAAGACTATATTTCAAAATGATTCACGTTCTTCAATACCTCAGCTTTTGTTGCCCAGCTTTAAATATGTGGGGTCAAAATATCTGAGTACTGAGCACCCACAACTCCAATCAGAGCTGGGAGCTGTGGTAATGCAACAGGTCTGACAATTAGGCTCTGAATGTCTTTGGTCTCTGCCTCTAGCAGGGTGTCTACACCCAAACTGGGTAGGAAGGGGTTGAGAAGGCCTGGGGAGTGGCAGCCAATGGGAAGTAGCTGCAAGAATGTCAATCAGGGCCTGGGAGCCCAGGATAAAAGGAGGCTGCAAAGCAGTGCAAAGTCAATCATACTTAGGAGCTCAAATTCCAAAGGGGTAGCCGTGTTAGTCTATTGTAGAAAGACAACAGAGTCCTCTGGCACTTTTAAAGACTAACAGATTTATTAATCGCATGATTTTCTCCCACGAAAGCTCATGCGATTAATAAATCTGTTAGTCTTTAAAAGTGCCAGAGGACTCTGTTGTCTTAGGAGCTCAGAGAGGGAAATCTGGCTGGCTGCCTTGTGAGTTAAAACAAGGCAGGGCCTTGGACAGAGCAGTGGCTGGCTGACTGAGGCTCTGCGTGAGCTGGAGGCCCTGATACAAGGGCAGAAGCGGTACTGGGGCTGCAAGGAAATGGCCCACAGAATACCGTGAACATGTTGGGGAAGAGGCTGTGAAAGTGGGCTGCCCACAGGGTCCCTGGGCTGGGGCCTGGAGAAATGGGAAGGCCTTGGACCCCTTTCTGCTTCCCCTAGACCAGGGGTCTGCAACCCAAAAGATAAGAAGAGCCATTTTTGAACATTCCTTCAATAACAAAGTGTTTTGAGAGCCATAATGGGTGTAGCCTCCTGGTGGGAGGTGCAGGGAGGTGAGCCAGGATTTCTGCTGCAGGGTCCCCTTATGCAGGGGGGGAAGCCTGGAGCTTTGCATGGGCTGCCTGTGGGGTCCCTGGTGGCTGGGGGAAGCCCAGAGCCAGGCATGGGCCTCCTGCAGGGTACCCCGGTGGTTGGGGGAGCCCAGAGCCGCAAGGGGGCAGCCAAAGAGCTGCATGTGGCTCCAGAACCACAGGTTGCAGACCCCTGCCCTAGACTGCCAGGGAGTGGTGGCTACTAAAGGGGATGGCAGAGCTGGGACTGTCAAATCCCTTGGAAGGAGTGAGATAGAGTGTGGTTTGGAGGGAGGGCCAAGTCCAGAAGAAGATGTGGTGGGTCCAGATGGTGTTGAGAGGAGGGATTAACCCATGGATCCAGGGGAAAAGTGATGGAGAACAGGCAGTGGATGGGGGTGCTGCATTACACTATTCCCTGAAAGACCAGCATGAGGCGCCTGTCAAGTGCCTGTCTGTTACACTGCTTTAAAGACCTAATCCCACTGTGATGTGGTGACTGCATTTTGCTTTATGCTTAGACAACCCATTGCGTTCAGGGTCTATTTGGTTCTTTTCGCTTTATGCTAGATAAGGAATGAAACCAGGCAAATCATTTTTGTGCTTCAGAGTGTTTTTGATGCATTCCCCTGTAATGCTGTTTTAATTATATGTCTGATGGATCATGGGGATTGTTTATGTAAAAACCATTACTACCATGGTAGCTACATATTTTTAGAATAATTTAACATGACAAATATTTCCTACTTAATCCAAAATTGTATTTTTTTTTGTTTTGTTTGCTTAGGCTTTCATTTTACATTTTAAATCTAAAATCAAAGATAAAATGGAAATGGGGGCTTCTGAATCAGGCTGTAAATGTGTGAAGCTATGTACAAGCTTGCTACAGATTGCATGGACTGACAAATAATTCATTGCGATGGACCAGATTTTAAACCACAAAATGAATAGAAATCTGGCTAGATTGTCAGGCTAAAGGGTAGTGATCAATGGCTTGATGTCTAGTGGGCAGCTGGTATCAAGCAGTGTTCCCAGGGATCAGTCCTGCACAGTGGTTAAAGTATAATTTGACGGGCCCCGGAACCCTCCTAATCTCCTGGCCTCCTTCCTGTATTGTCTGGGCCCCCTTCATGCATGTGTGGGACCCAGCCCAGGTAGGCATTTGCAACCACTTCTCAGTACCACATGCATCAGTTATCGCTCCATAAAAATATTTATAATTTTATATGGCGTTTGTCTATAGCAATTATTGTCACAAACTAGCAAACACTGCATAACACAATAAGCATTGTGATTAAAACGGTGGGGCATAGGACCTGCCAGGATTTTTCTATTTTTAGGGGCCCCGGAACTCTGGCCCCTCAAATTTGTGGGCCCCGGAACTGCATTCAGGTGCGTTCCCCCTTACTTTAACCCCTGGTCCTGCAGCTGGTTTTCTTCAACATATTCATTAATGATCTAGATGATGGGGTGGTTTGCTACCCTCAGCAAGTTTGCAGATAACACTAAGATTGGGAGAGTGGTAGATATAATGGAAGGTAGGGATTAGTTACAGCATGGCCTAGACAAATTGGAGGATTGAGCCAAAAGAAATCTGAGGATGTTCAACAATGACAGGTGCAGAAGTGTGTACTTAGGACAGAAGAATCCCATGCACTGCTATAAACTGTGAACCAACTGACTAAGCAGCAGTTCTGCAGAAAGGACTTAGTGGTTACAGTGCACAAGAAACTGGGTATGAGCCAACAGTGTGCTCCTAGTGCCAAGAAGGCTAACGGCATATTGGGCTGCATTAGCAGGAGCATTACCATCAGATCAAGGGAAGTGATTATTCCCCTCTATCCAGCAGTGGTGAGGCTGCATTTATTGGCTCTGTCTACACTTGTAAATATAGGTCGACTTTAGCTAAGTCGACTTAACTAAGTTGACTTTAAGTCGACTTAGTTAAATCGACTTAGCATGTCTACACCTAAATTTAAAGTCGACTTTGGGGGGAACTTACAAAGTTGACCTAGAGCGTCCACACTGGATGCCTAGGTTGACTTCTAGGGGCTAGAGGGACCTAGGGCAGGTCCACAGGGACGGGGGGCACCCCTTGCCCAGTGCCAGGGGACTCAGCCTTTGCCCCTGTCCGCAGTGGGTAAAGGATGGGAGAAGGAAGGCTCCTGGAAACTTAAAGAGGTGGCCAAAAATAATAAACTTTATTAGTCCCCTCTTTGGGACGCAAAGGGTTAACAGTGGGGCTGCTTGCTGGACTAAACTCAGAAGTCAGCTTCACAGATAACAAGATAGCCCCAGGTGATTACTTCGCAGTTTAGCATATCATGAGTTACACAGAAATAAACCTTTAGAATAAACCCTCCTCTTGGACTCTTTTGATAATTCAGAGATAAAGTATAACAAGACAGAGTTCAATACATAAACAATAAACATAACTATAATCCCCAAACCTACACCAATTGTAATACCTAGGGTTAAAACTGAGGTAGAAGAATTATTCACATTCAATCATGAGGAGTAAACGTGGGGGGGTAATTCGGGTTCACATACGTACCATGACTATCAGGCAGGTGATTAACAACAGCATAACGTCTCAAGGCGGAGGTTGAAATCGACTCGGGCCGGCACTCTCGGGGGAACTCCTACTGCAGGGTGATCAGGCCTAGCAGTTAACTCGAGGAGACTCTCACCTTGCTCCATGCGGCATGGAAGCTTTTATGGCCCAGGCCATGGCTTCCTGCCGAGGGCTGTGATTGGCCAGATTTCGCTGCAGCAGGAATTTTGGGGCGAGGGTCTGCCCGGTTCCTCCTGTCCTTATTTGTGCAAAGGAATTTTCACCAGCTCTCTAGGTTCCGGGTCAGAGCCTTCTACACCCTTGGGGGGGGGGGGCCAGAGCAGCCATGATTGACTTGCCCTTCAGCATATGGGCGAGGGGGATGACCCACCCTTTTGGGAGCTGGCTGAGAGCGAATCAGGGTCCGAATAAAGCATGTTGATAGTCACAAGCCTAGCAGCCAGGAGTTCTCTACGTGCAATAAAGCATGTTGATAGTCACAAGCCTAGCAGCCATGAGTTCTTTATCTGACCTGGGGGGCAGTATCTTGTATGTGACCTGGGGACAGTATCTGGTATGTGACCTGGGAAGAGTATCTGATAAACAGTTTCTGTACGTGACCTGAGGAGAAACAGTTTCTATGTCTGTATATCACAAGGGTGACCTGAGGAGAAACAGTTTCTATGTCTGTATATCACAAGGGAGGTGGCGGCCAGTTTATGGGGTGCTCCTAACAGCACCTTAACAGCCCCATTGTACATGGGTACAATGGGGCAAAGGGGGACCGGGACCTTGGCAGGGCATGGGGCAGGGCTCTGCCCTGCCGTGTGTGGGGGCATGCCAAGCTCCCTCTGTGCCCCCCCGACAGGGAAGGCAGTGGGGGAGTCATGGAGTAGCCCTAAGTCGACTTAGGGCTATTCCAGGTCTACACTGGCTTAAGTCAACTTGAAAAAGTCGACGTAAAAGTAGGTTTAATAAAATTGACTTAATTTTTCATTGTCGACTTTATTTTCCTTAAATCGACTTAAGGAAACTGTAGTGTAGACTCAGGGTAAATTAAGTCAACTTAAGCAAGCTTAAATCGACTTAATTTACAAGTGTAGATGCACCCATTGTGTCCAGTTTTGGGCTGCCTCTACAGAAAGGATGTGGACAAATTGGAGACATTCCGACTTATGAGGAGAGGCTGAGGGAACTGGGCTTATTTAGTCTGCAGAAGAGAAAAGTGAGGGGATATTTGATAGCATCCTTCAACTACCTGATGGGGAGTTCCAAAGAGGATGGAGCTAGGTGGTTGTTTTTAAATGGTGGCAGGTGACAGAACAATAAGCAATGGTCTCAAGTTGCTCTGGGGGAGGTCTAGGTTGGATATTGGGGAAACACAGTTTCTCTAGGAGGATGGTAAAACACTGAAATGGGTTAGCTAGGAAGGTGGTGGAATCTCCATCCTTAGAAGTTTTTAAGGTGTGGGTTGACAAAGCCTGGCTGGGATGACTTAGTTGGGGTTGGTCTAGCTTAGAGCAGGGGTTGGACTAGATGACCTCCTGAGATCCCTTCCAACCTTAATATTCTAGGATTCTATGAGGTACAAGGAAGCATAACTAAAGCTGAGTTTTTATCTTTATTGTCCTATTTCCTGATTTAAGTGGTTGATTTGTCAATCTTAATCTTGCATTAATGATATTTTCATGGGTTTTTTTAATGGAATATGGAATGTCTTGTGGACTTTATCAACTCATTTTCAGAACTAACAGCTATTGACACTAGTCCTCTATTCTGTTTTATAATCCATCTTAAAGTGAATGCAATGCATGAGAAAGCTCCTAGAGTAGCAGCTTCACAAACTGAGCTCCTTTTTTTTTTTGCCCACAAAACAATTCCAGTAACAAAACCAGATTCCTCCCACTGTTTCATCTGTGTGCCTCAATCCTGACCTCCTTGGATCACCTCCCAGGGGTAACAGGGTAGGTCATTCTCCACGATTAATTAGTCAATGTTTATAAAACACTTTGATAACAAGTTCTATATAATTGTACAGTAAGTGTCAAATATTATGCCTATACAACTCGTCCAGAACTGTCAGGGAGGGGGTTTAATAGTGCCAGAAGTGGCAAATCTGGACTGAGGCCACCAAATCGTGTGACACAGGCTACCAAAAAACCCACAGTAATGAGTTCTGGTTATTACTGCCCATGGCCAGATTCATATGAGGGATCAGGAGATTTTTATTATGAATCCAGGAAGCCATCTACTCCCAGGGCTTGATCATGAGTGAGACTGAGCTTCTGCAGTTCTCAAGAATTGGAAACAAAGGGAGCTGCTGTTTCCCAGCAACTCCTAGGTTCAGTTTCACAGCAAATAGAAGTCATACATCATATTCTTGTTAAAGTAAAAGTAAAGCTGTGTGAAGATCATGAGGTCTGGGGATTTAAAAACAAACAATATGAGTTAACAAGTGGTAACCAGAGTGCTGCTCATTCCCTCTTCTTGGAAAACCACCAAGAAGCAGAGATGTATTTATGAAAAATTCATAAAGGCAATCTAATAGTCATCACTCATAGTATAGTCATTAATTCAGGCTGGATTGTATTAAACATGAGCCTGCCAAGTAAAATCCATACACAGGTACAGATTAACCCCTTGTACAATAAAATCTGTGAGCGTGTTCAGGGAATTCATCTGTGAGGTTGCATCCCAGAGGTTCCCCCTATCATTCCACCAGGGAAGGTTTGCCCTCCTGCAGGAAGATCATGGGGTCTGCCTCAAACTGGGTGGGTCTTCATGGCCATTTGTCCAGAGGCCTCATATCTCCACACTGGCTCTGATACTTCAAGACCCCCTAAATTCCTTGACAACATGGTTCCATCTGCTTTCCCCTAGCCAGAGTTGCCCTTTGGGTTCTGGAAAGGTGTTGCACAAAGTCTGTTACACAAGATCACACTCCTAGTCACTAATATCTTGTGTGGTGTCTCTGAAAGTGGCCAATATTTGATAAATCAGAAAGTGCAGAAATTACTCCCATAGTAGAACTAGCTAAAAGTGTAATATTCTGTATGGGGGAAATATCTTTCAAGGATTAAGAACAATAAATAGTGTGTCTCCTTCTATTAAAAATTAAATTCAGAAAAACTACAGGTTGGTGGTGTTATGGTGGAAAATTAACATATTTGCAATCTTCATGCTTCAGAGTGTAAGATCGGCTGATCACTAGGAACATGCTCCCCTTGTATAACAATACATAGCTATAAATAGTTTTTGTTCCTACCAAAACGCAATTAATAATAAAGTTTTAACTTTTGTTGAAAGATTTTTTTCAAAAGTTTCCAGGTTTTCATCCAAAAATTGCAAACGGGAACATTTTTGCTGAAACCCCAAAATGTTTGGTTTTCGTCAAATATTTTCACCAAAAAACAAACAAAAATATTCAGTTTTTTAATTTAAAAAAATATATTTTCTCAAACCACGGCACTTTTGGTGGATTTCCATTTTGATGAAAAAGCCATTTTTCACTGACATTTTCCCTTTTGAAATGTTTTTAACCAGCTTTAGCAGTGAGGTTTATTTTGAAAGTAGTGTTATGCCTTCTTCGGGAGACTCCAGAATTGGCCATTGTTGGAAGCGGGATATCAGATTAGCTGAATTGCAACTGTGTATTCTGCTAAGGCAATTCCTACAATGATCATGCTCACAGACTCTAACCAATAGATTACTTGCCTTTTGGAAATGATTTCACTATACTTAACTCTCATATGTACCAATCCTGTTTAGTTGAAGGGGCATCTGCTTTGGAGAGGCTTCTAGCATGCCTGTCTCTGCACTGAATCTCTTCATTGGATG
Organism: Pelusios castaneus; assembly: GCA_007922175.1. Taxonomy (NCBI): domain Eukaryota; kingdom Metazoa; phylum Chordata; order Testudines; family Pelomedusidae; genus Pelusios; species Pelusios castaneus. The sequence continues at coordinate 20,269,375 of ML685787.1, forward strand.
CTCAGTCAGCACCTAGCAATATCATCATACATATTACATCTACCAGCAAGAAAATCCCTATTCCAGCTCAGTCAAAACAAGATGATGTTTAGGCAGCACATTGGTGTACATTTGCTGTTAAAATGAAGTACAAATGCCAAACAAATCACTGGAAATGGCCCTGACTGCATTACATAAGTCTAATGCTGTTATAAACCCCAGTACCTGTACCAACATCAGAGACGGCACAGGTCTTCCTATGTTGATTTAGAAATCACAGCCTTTCACTGACTGAGTAACTTTGAGTGCCACAATCTTCCCAAGAAATCTAATCATGGAAAATCCTTCTCAGTTTCATTTTGCTTTCTTTAATCCTCCTCAAAAGTATCATCTCATCAACACAGCCCAAGGCAAGTACAACTTGTTTCTTGCTGTTAGCAGTGCTACTAATATTGCGAAATCAAGCATAGTCAAGAAATATGTCCTTGATGGAGTGAAACCTGCATGAATTCTGGATTTTCTTTGCCAAGAGAAGTTAATACCACCATGGTCCTGGAGGCCACAGAAAAGCAAACATGAGGATTTAATTAAAGAGAAAATTTTGCATCTGACTTCCCTCATCTTCTCATGGCGAATAGTACTGCTTGAAAAATTTCCCTCAAAACTTTTTGCAATGAAAAATTGCGTTTTTGATTAAATGAAAAATTTCACAAATATTTGTTTTCTACAAAAATTTTCATTTTGTTTGGTTCAACTCTCCCCACGCCTCCCCCCCACTGAAATTCTTTGGCAAAAACTGAATATTTCTGTTTTGGGTTGAAAATATTTTTTGACAGTGTTGGGTTTTAAATATTTTAGCTTTTTGCATTGTTTTGAAATTTTGGGGACTACTTGGTGGAAAAATGTTAATTTTTCAGGTTTCCAGTTTTTCCAACGAAAAGCAGAAACTTTCAACAAGAACCTCCCCTCCCTCCATTTTCTGACCAGCTCTAATGGTGAGTTATTCATGGAGAGGAGGAGCATAGGTAATGTGATCTGAAATTTAGGCCTTAACATTGCTGTGCAGGATTAGGGTGAACAGAGAGCAAGTATGAAAAATTGAGACAGGGTGAGGGGTAATAGGCATCTATATTTTTAAAAAGCTCCAAATATCTGTCCTGTCCCTATAAAATCAGGACAGCTGGTCACCTTACGCAGGGTTGAAAATGAAAGGACGTTTAAAGTTGATGTGGAGGCCAACAGAAAGCCAGTGGAGAGATTCAAAATAGACTGACAAGCTCTGATCAACAGGTGAGAGAGAAAATTCTAGTAGCTGCGTTTTGTCTGATGTGGTGGGAACAATGTGGGTATTAGTGAAGTCAGAGATGGGGAGATTGGAGATAGCCAGGGCTAATATTAGAACTGAGAACAAATATGGATGATCTTAGAACCTGCAGTGCTTTATTAATATGCTGGTCTCTTACACATACTGTTAAAGTAAATGTCAAGGGAACATCCTCATGCTTCAGTGTGTAAGTTCAGCTGACAGTGGAGACATCATCCCCCTTGTATAGTAATATGTGGCTAGATACTGTGCCCTGTTGGAGGTGAAACAAATGAGGAGTCCTGTGGCACCTTAAAGACTAATTTCAAAGGAGCAGCCATGTTAGTCTAGTTCAGCAAAACAAATAGAGTCCTGTGGCACTTTTAAAGACTAACAAATTTATTTATTGCATGAA
>ML685787.1:20278999-20322459 GCA_007922175.1 Pelusios castaneus
ATTAAGTCGACTTAATTTTCATTAAGTCGACTTAATTTTCATTAAGTCGACTTAATTTTCATTAAGTCGACTTTATTTTCCTTAAGTCGACTTAAGCAACTTGCTTAAGTCAACTTAAGCAAACTGTAGTGTAGACGCAGAGTAAATTAAGTCAATTTGAGCAAGCTTAAGTCGACTTAATTTACAAGTGTAGATGCACCCCTAGTTCTCCTGTACAGTATGTTAATCCTCGTAGCTCCCCAGTTTGCACAGTAATCCCATCTTTTATTACCTCATCTTACTAGCAAGCTACATAGATTGTGATGAAAATTCTATCTCAAGCTGATTTTTCTGCCCCATCCCAATACATAGTGGACTGCTGTGGTAATCCTTTTTAACTCCCCATTGGCATATATTAGCTGAGGCTAGCAAGAAATAGATTAGCATGTGTTGATTTATATCTCCTCTATATATCCCTGCTGGGTTTCCTTTCCCTTCAGCACTTCAGATGGAATGTACTCATTTGGCAGTCAGCGTGTGACAATTCTGCGACATGTTGATGTTAAGCCAATCAATTGAATCTTCTCTCCTAAAACTGTTTAGAGTTTTCAAAACAGAACGTTTTCCAGTTCTTCGTTTCTGCATTCCTAGCTATGTCCCTTCTGTGAAAAGGCTGCTGCATTAAGGGGAAACAACTTAATCTAACACACAACACAGCCAACATTTCTTACTTAGTAAAGGCTCTTTAATATGTCTTTAGATGTGGCACAATATCAGGAAGGGAGGGAAATAGCAGGCTAAGGAATGAACAAATTAGAGATGATGGCAGATCTCTTCATGGAAATCAGTGGATTAATTTAAACAAAAAGTAATTAGAGTGAAAATAGGATCACAAATTTCAGTGATTTTTTTTTTTGACTGTGACCGTTTAGAGACTAAGACAAAAGTCATCTTTTGCTGAGAGACAGACTGTAATGAAGAGAATGATACTCTCTGCTGCCCTTCACAACCTCTCAACACCCCTCTGCCATGCACAATTTAAATTGCCCCACTTAAATTCAAGCACCATAAATTTTAGGCCCATTTTGGCAAAAAGAATGTGTTCCTGAAATAGCTTCTTTACTGAGACTTGATGCAGCAAACGATATAGACACACAGAATGGTATTTAGCTAGAGGGCATCAAAAGACATGGGTTTTTTGTTTTTGGTTTTTTTCCCCTAGCATTTCCCTGAAAGATGAGAGACTGAGAAGGTCTGAATGAGCAAAGCCAAGAATAAACAAAAAATAACACATTTGCTTGTAAAGTAGGTAACAAAAGATTGCAAGTGTTAATAGGCAGCATTTAAAAACATTATGATTTTATTACCACTATTATTGTGCATATTTTCCTAGCATGACAGTTTTCATTGTTATCTTTCCACTGCATTAATCTGTAATTTCAAATAAACATTAAGATTTTCATGGCAAATTAACGTCTGATTATATTTAGTTCATTCAGGGCAATAAAGGACAGTAGTCACATCATATATGATGGAACAGGCACTTGTAGCACACTCCCTGTTTGTAATAAAATGCAAGTTGCAAAAGACATGTTAGCAATTATGATCTGTAGAGTTCGCTAACCCACTCTAATAGGAGTTACTTTGCTTTCATTTTTAATGCCTTGATAGGGTAATTATCGACAGCAAGTTAGAGATGTGTACCCCCCCTATAGTGTTCTAAGAGGCTGAGCACATTGAAGCACCTCTAACACAAACAACAAAGCATTTCCCTACAAAACATAATTTGAGCAAACATACCTCCTCTATCCTTCTCATAGGAACAGCAGTAATTCTTCAATGGATAGATGAGAGGGCTGCACAGTGTCCTGATCTTTCTTAGAGCATCTTGTTCATCACAGCACCTCATGGCACTAAATTTAAGAAGTGCCTGCATTTACCAGCTACTTGATATCAGAATGTGCCCATTCCTAGAACCACCTTGAGCACTAAGCACACATTAAAAACAGATCTGCCTGTACTTGCCAAGCGTCCAGACCTGCTACCATAGAAAACAGTGCTGGAGCTGCTGCGATTACGTCCTACGTTCCGCTTGGCTTCGGCTATACATCTTGAGGTGGGAACAGCAGGTCAATAGAAACAAATATTTCCCCTCAAGTCTGTTGCAGGTTGTCAACCTCATAAGACAGCTCTTCAACGCTCAGTCCTCCTGCTAAATCAGGGGCTCCAGTAGGAGGCCTTGAAGAGCTAGGTACACCCATCACAGAGATGCACATTCTGTGATCACTAAAGGTGCTCTCAATATGAGGGCGATAAATTTGGGATCCTTTTATTATGTTGTTCTTCAGAGCACAGTACAAACTTGAAAAGGAACCCAACAAGGTTCAGATAACTAATTGAATTCAAGGGGAAGGGCAATTTTTCAAAAAGCCTTTACCTTTCTTCTAACTTATTACCCTGAATTTTTCATGTTTTTTATCTGACAGACACCAAACACCTCATTTATTATGGTGAGAGATGTGCAGGTGTTGAACTAACAGGCATGAAAGCCATGCAAATGCATGCAGATATCTGTTGGTGCAGTGTTAGTGACTGTTTTTAGTAAGTTGCCCTTATGAATCTATATGTGAACAGGCCCTTCATTCACAGTTTTGTCAGACTTTCCTGAGACTAGTGAGGAAGGGAAATTAAAAATCTGTTTTTGGTGGGATCTGTGGTTGAGAAGAAAATAATTCTGTGAATTAAGTTTGAAAGGATTGTATAGATAGCAACAGATGGAGCAGAATTTGGTCATTCTTATATTTAATACTTATTTAGGGCCAAAGTTTGCTAAATATATTCATGGGGGGGGGGGGGAAGTAGCACCTTTTTGCACAAAATAGCTTCTTTGACTTCATTAGGTCTATTTGTGGAATAAGATACTATTGAACACAAGTGAAGTACAAGAATCTGTCCTTATTTAGTAACTATAGTAGGAAGTCAACTTCATTAATGTGCATGTAGGAAACTAAATGGTGCTTTCTAAAATTCAATGCAACATCCAGATGAGATGAACAAGCTGCTTTCAAAAAAGATCAGGAGACCAAACATCAGTGATGCATTACTCTTCTTCTGTACATTCTAGATTTATTACCATTAAAAATTGGTTTACATTATTTTTGATTAGTTGACTCTTAATACAATAGAAAAATGTTTTTTTCCAGCTTGTTTATATGTTTTGTTTATCAAATTATGGGCTGAGTTTCCCATGACAATGGGGCTGATCATGATGGCATCTTAAGCAAGCTGCTTAAGTCAACTTAAGGAAAATTAAGTCAACTTTACTAAACCTGGTTTAAAGTTGACTTCAGGCTTAAGTCGACTTTCTAAAGTCAGCTTAAGCCAGTGTAGACCTGGAGTAGCCCTAAGTTGACTTAAAGTCGACTTAGAGCTCTCCAGGACTCCCCCACTGCCCTCTCTGCCGGGGGGGTGGCACAGGGGGAGCCTGGCCCTGCCCACCCTGCCCCTATGCCCTGCCAGGGTCCCTGTCCCCCTTTGCCCCATTGTACCCAGGTACAATGGGGCAAAGGCTGAGCCCCCTGGCAATTGGCAAGGGGTGCCCCCCCTGCCACCGTGGACCTCTCCCAGGTCCACTTAGCCTCTAGAAGGCGACCTAGGCTCTAGGTCAACTTTGTAAGTTCCCCCCTAAGTCGACTTAATTTTATAGTGTGGACATGCTAAGTCTACTTAACAAAGTCGATTTAAAGTTGACTTTGTTAAGTTGACTTAGCTAAAGTTGACCTAAATTAACAAGTGTAGACATAGCCTTCGTAACTGGAGATAAACAAAGACAGCATCAGAAGACGGTGAAGAGAGAGGTGTGCTGATCTCATAATTTATATTTTTTAAAAGGATGCTGTCTTTAAAATTAATCTGTGTATATATTATAATAATTAAAAATCCATATATTTGCTACAAACACCTTATGTTTTAGTCTGTGTTGATTTATCAGCTTTCCCAACAGCATCGTATAGATATTGATTAGCATGGGGAGATAGTGGAGTCTTGTAGAACTCAAGTGAGAGGATTGTAGGTAGAGGAATAGTTTGTCCCTACATAACTTCCTGTTGCAGATCATTTGAGAGCCAAGCAATCTATGTGTGTAGTGAGGGGGAACAAAGAACTTAATCAGAGACTGGTTATAGTGATTCACTAATACGTCTACTTTTTTCCCTTTCCATTTTTTCCCTTACAGTAGACTTTACCATAAGTTTTAGAATTTGGCCAGGAGCATGAGGTTTGGGGGTTTTTTAAATTTATTTTTTTGGAGGCAGATGATGGTGAGGGCTTCCATGTGCCTTGCAATGTGGGGGATTTTGGACTGTGGAGCAGGAAGTGATCTGACCAGGATAGGGGTATGTTGTTCTTGCATTTGTGTACACAGACAATCTGAAGATCTAGTCCAGGGTATGGCTAACTGTGTGTATGGCTCTGAAGGTTGCCTGTAAGGAAACATAATGAAGAAAGTTCATACAGGAGATTGTGCAGTATTGTATTGGTATGTCGTCTACATGGATATTGTAATCTCCCAGGATGGTGAGTTTTCTGAACTCCATTACTCTCTCAGATAGTATCTGTGTTCATCTGAGAAGCCTTAGGTGTCTGGAGGTTTAGAGATTAGTAGAATGCTCCTCCGCTCATGCTTGTCTCTGGATTCAAATTAAATTGGTGCACTCAAAGGATTTTGGTTTTTACTTGAGTTAGTTCATTTGAATCTATAAGAGAATAAAATGGCTATGCCATACATGAAAACTAAAAAAAGTGTGGCAATTTTTTAAAGTAATTAAAATATTTTAGGGCTCAGTCCTACAGCTAACTCCCATGACAATAAATATTCATGATAGTGGGGACTGTCTGTGTGAGTAAGATTTACTTTATTAAGGCTTTGTAGCATTGGATCCTTCCTCTTCCCATAATCTATGATCTCTTTAAGGGCCTTTTATAAATACAAGTTGTGCCCTCATTAATAGACAAAAGAGAATCTGGCTAGGTCATCATCTTGGAACAACAAATTTTTATATGATTCATAATTGTCAGGTAACCTCAACCATGCCATAAATCAGAAAAACTGAAAACACTATTGATTAGTGGGAAGATGGAGAGCAGAGACTATGCTACTGTTGCTACAAGTTCAGAAACTCTCAATCGTAACAGTTAGTAATATTTTAATGTCATTATTATAAATTGCTTCTTCAGGACACTACGTCTGTTTTTGTTCAGATGTTTTGGGTAAGCTACAGTTGCCTCCAGATTTCATGTTCTTTTCTTTGGAGTGCTGATGTGAGAAAATGAGACAGGTCAAGAGAATAATTCACTACAGAGCTGGCTGGAAACTTTCGAAATTTAAGTAAAACAAACAAATAGCATGTTGTGAAAATTTTGGGGGGAGCAAGAGGGAAAGGCATCTTATGCTGATTTACAAAGCTCAGCTTTGTTGAAGTGAACTGAATTATGCTGAATTAGCTAAGGATCAACCTTAATGTTTAATAAGATGTCTTCACTGCAAAGTTGCTCCTAACTTGAGTATCGTGTCTGACAGATACTATGGACATATGGAATATTTGAAGACTATCATGCCAACTTTATGAATGTTGCAGGTTTCTTTATGGTCTGGGGATTGTATTTTGGTTCTAGTGGGGATTACAGAATTTCTTGTAGGGACTAAAATCATTGGGGAGTAAAGAATTCAAATCCCATTGCTGGTCCCTGTGCCAGCCCTGCCCACTGCACCTTTAGCAGTTGCCAGGGGCGGGGCCAAAAGGGGGCAGGGCCAGGCTTCCAGTGCCCTGCTGGCTGGGACCTGGGCCGGCATCCCCCAGTGGGCGGCCTCTGGTTTCCGGCCCTGGGGCTTGCTCCCGTCCACAGGGGCAGCCCGCGGCTGAGGGCCGCTGCTGGATGGCAGGAGCAGAGTGGGTCATGTTGCCCCTCTCCAGCCGGCTGAGAGCCGCGCCGCTGTGGCAAAGCTGGCCCCGGCCATGGCCGGCAGTAGGGCAGGTTGGCTCGGCCCACCCGGAGCTGCTGCTGCTGGCGGGAGCCGGGGCCAGGAACCGGAGGCTGGCCGCCGACAGCGGCGGCTCTGGTCGGGCCGGGCCAACCTGCCCCTTGCTGGCCATGGCCGGAGCCGGTTCTGCTCTGCCAGCAGCGGCGCGGCTCTAGGCAGGAGGGGTGATGTGACCCGCTCTGCTCCCCTCCAGTCCCCTCCTGCCATCCAGCAAGGGGCGGGGCCAGCAGGGGCCCTCAGCCACGGGGCCAGCAGGGGAGCCTGAGCGGCGCTGCATGCTGCTCAGGCTCGGCCCATGTGCCGGGTCTGGCATGCGTGTTGGGGGTTGCCGACCCCTGTGCTAGACAAACAAAGTCATATAAAATGACCAGCCTGATAAAGGGAAGAAGATAATATACTCTCTTTACAAGAATTTACTGATATAAGACTGTGAATAGGTCCTGAGAGAGGACCTGAAGAAGTATTTTGAACCCTGTCAGGGCCTCTGTGTGGAAGATGGGTGGCACCTGGTAAGCTAGGCATGCATATAAACTCTTCATTGATTTCAGATAGTTTTGTCTGCATTGCTTTTGTTCTGAGTAAGCAATACTTTACTTTTGGAGACTGGTTGGTCACTGATTAATGCTGTCATTGTGCCTGAGAAAACAGGACTGCAGGTGCATCCGCAGAAGGAAAAAAATCCCAGAACTCCTCTGAGAAAGGTGAGACATAGATGCCTGAGACCTATGTGGGATGATGAAAAGAAGGCCACAAATGGGTCAGAAGCGCAGTTACCTTGTGATCTATGACACATAAAAATGATAAACTCAAGACCATTGGTGCTTTTAATTTGAGTTGACTTGTGTGTCAGGGGCTATAGGCTAAAGTTTGAATTAGCAGAACTCATCAGCTGCCAATGTGATCACTATGCAGAACGGGTGCTGGCTGCTGCCTCTTCAATACAGTCTGCTTGCCTGGCACGCTAAGCACAGTGGGATGTGCCTCCGCAAGTCTGAGTGCCACACATGAATGAGTGAAGCACCAGGGGAACTTAAGTGTTATTTTGCTGTTTGGTCACTGTTACTTAAGCTAGGCAAACTCAAGAGAAGTAACTTGAGTGTAGATAGTTAACTCTGCAGTGAAGACATTTACCTTAAATAAACATGAAATTAGAACTGATTCCCCATTGCCTGGCATCTTGTAGAGACATTTAGGCTGTCTTTGCTGCAGAAAAATATGTTCTTAACTCAAGGTAAAATGTTAGAGAAAGACAAGGTAGTAGTTGGTAGTTTTCACATGAGTTAGTTTTCATAGGAATTAGCAAATGAAATTATCAACTCCCTAGTCTTCACTAGGGTTTTGCCTTGAGTAACACCCCTTTTTTTTCTTGGTGAAGACAAGGCCTTGCTGCAATGCAAAGTAGGGAAAACTCTATCTCTGATTCAGTAGCATTTAAAATTCACTTAACACGTAGGTAAATGACAATGCAAGGTGCAGGGCTGCAGAGAATCAGACTCATGATGTTTTAAATGTTCCACATCAATAAGATTCTTGGCAGCTGGGTGGCTACAATGATACATGAGTGACAAATCCCTGTTCCAGAGGTTGTTTGAGGATTTTATTGGATGACACTTATACTAGAATAATTAAGTTGGTCATGGATGTGATAAAACCACACTCCTGATTGACACAATTATGTTGACAAAACTCCCAGTGCAGATGCAACTATGCTGCTAGATTGCTTCTGTTGGCATAGCTTTTGTCATTCGCAGAGGCGGTGTTCTTACACTGGCAGAAACACTCCTCTGTCAGGTATACTGTGTTTACTCTAGGGCTCTATGCCGACAAAGGTTTTATAGTGCAGACATATCTTTCAAACTTCCCATAAGACACTACATGTCTACTTTAAGTCTTTGTAACAGGCATTCTCATGATCATACTTAAAATTCCCATTTTTATATCTTTTATTATCTCACCTCGTATTGTTCAGGCCTTTGTATTTCAAATATTTGGAGCATAATACTATGAACCATGAAATCCAAGTACAGTAAAAGATCTGTTTAGAAGTGGAGTATAGGAGGATATAAATAAATCAGATTAGACAAAAGCCCTAAATCTGGTCTTCAAAGTTCAAAGGAAATAAGAGCTATGGGAATAATAGGAATAATTAAACCATTAATGTCGCTGAGAAAATGAGCAATCTTCTAGGATGTTACCATAAATTAACCTTCCTCGCCTCCATTAAGCTTTAAATTTCTAAAGAGAATTGAAATCTCTTGCACCATAAAAACATCACTGTAGTGAAAGAGTCAATGCATCTGTTATATATGCAAATCTACAGTAATGCATTACTAAGATTGCATAGACAAAATAGAAAGTTGGGAAATGCAAAAAGTCAAGTTCCCACAGCTACACTAACCCAGCCATGTTGTAGATCTAGATTATTTTACAGTTTCTTATTTTTCTTAACTAAGTGTAATTTCCTAACTTAAGTTTTTGTTTCATGTATTCCAGTATGATATGTTGTGTACCTTAATATATTCTGGCTATGCTAGTTGGGCAGTGTAATAGTGTTGCTACGGTCTTGATCTTTTGCCTTTTCCACCTTTTTCTCTTAACAAATGCAACCTCATATTTGCATTAATATAATTAAAGCATGTTGGTACGCGATAAAGAGAGAGGAGACATTTAAGCCCAGATTTTCAGTATTTGAAAGTCATTTCGTGGTTTAAAATATAGCTACTTTTTTTGGAATTTCTGTAGACCCTCATGCTTCATGACCTATGCCAACTTCTGACTTATGGGGGCTGAGAGGAAACATTCCCTGTGGGTAGATTATTCTGAAACTATCTTCTAAAGGATTTCTTATTCCTCCTCCTGGAAGCTGCAAGTTTTGGCTACTGCCAGAGGTAAGCTATTAGACTAGATGGTTTACTCTCTGCTCTAGTGTGGCAATTCCTCAGTTTCAAGCAGTGATACAATTTCCCCTGTGCCACAGGAATCAGGGAGCTTTGCTACAAAATTTAGGATCAGTGTGCTGAAGGATGCATGTATGGTCTCTCTCTATAGCCTCTCCATGGCTTTTTTCTTCCTTTCCTGTTGGCTAGGAAAGGACTGGAAATGGAAATCTCCTTAACTCCTTGTTTGTGGGGTTTTCCTCCCCAGTTGTGAATAGTTTCTTACTGTGATTTATAAAGACTGAAACCGCAGGGCAGTAACATGACATTTGCAGCAGAGTATGCTTAACCATAGGTATTATAAATACAGGTAAAGGGGTAACAACAGGTGGTTACCAGAGAATAAGCCCAGGAAATGTGTGCCATTTTGACCTAATGGTTATTTTTACAGCAGCCACCTTCTGTTTGGACCATTGCAATACATTTCCTATAAGATGTAAAATCTGTGAACACTATGGTCACTGGGGGAAAAAAAAGAACTTTTAAGCCAGCTGCAGAAAGATATCTTCTCAAATAACCTTCCAGGCATTAGCTTTTTTTATCCCCTCCAATCTAGTGGCGCTCTCTAATGTTAATGTTTGAGAGGAACAAATTCCCCTTTTTTATGTGTGAGAAGGTTGTCTTTAGAATCCAGTTTTGACCGTCTGTTCACTTATCCCCAAGACTGCATGTAATATTAGTTGCCCATCCAGCCAACATAGGCTGCTCCATTGGGGTCCATTCAGTACTGCTCCTAAAGAGGATTGAAGGGTTGCTGATTGTCCCCAAGAGGGACCTGAGTGTACTGTTTCTATAGTGATCCCTGCCTCTGTCAGACAGTGAGAACACAAGACAGACGAACAGAGATATGCAATATAAGCTCCAGACATTTCCCAAGCACATATTTATAAATGCTTCTTAATAGCCTGGAGTCTTGACATGCCAGACAGCAAAATAGCAATGTTCAGCTTCCAAACCTTTGGGCAGAGAGGAAAATAATTCCTACTCGGTGTCACTGTGGATGACACAGTATCTACTGCCAAAGAGAAAAGCTAAAATGATTTCACATGGCAAATTTCTTTTTACCACACTAAATTCTTATTGCTGTCTTTTGTGGCTGAATAAGCATTGATTGGACTGAAAAAGTTCAATGGAAATATTTGTCCTTCATGTGGCGAGCCTTCTATTATAATGTAGTTTGTCTCGGAAATTAAACTAAATGTGCGCAGAGTTAATGAGATCGAACCCATTGAAAAACTATTGGAATTATTCTTGATGGACATTACTGCTCTCATAGAACAACACCATTTTTGTTAAAAAATCCCAAAGAAGTGGGCTCTTAATACCTTTTTGAAGAAGTGATGTTCACATGTTTTGAATGTGGCTTTTAAATGCAAACATGCTAAACAGTTACAAAAACTGAACTGTTTAAACATCACCATGACGAGGGCCCCTCTTGCCACAGAATCCATCCTAAGCTGCAGTACTGTGTTTCAGAAAAAGTTTCTTGCCTAATGGTTGCAAATAGTACCTTGAAAAAGTGAACTGAGTGTAAACCAATGCAGTGCCATCTGTGTGAGGCTACACACAGACTATGGTCCCAATCCTGCCAATGCTTGCACAGTGTTTAATTTTAAGCAGGTCAGGATACCCACTGAAGTCTGTGTCAAAGTTAAACATACTGTTTTAGCCAGAATCCTTCAAACACTTAAACATAACTCTGAAAAAGGTGCTTGTGATGGAGTGTACTTGGCCAGAAACTCCCTGCTAGACACTTCAATATCATACCACACCCTGCCCCAGGAAAAGGCAGTAGAGATGTGTCCTCCAAGCTGCTTTGAAAGGCTGTGAGGAAACAGTCAATCAGAGTCCAGCAGGGTCATCTAAAAGATGCTGTTGGGCAGAGCAGGTTCAGCTGCTGACTGGAGCCAGAAGGAAGGTCCTCCTGGCTGGCTGCAGGCGATGCAAGGCTGGACAGAGCTGTTGCTAACAGAGGCTATGTCTACACTTGTAATTTTAAGTCGACTTAGTTAAATCGACTTAGTGTGTCTACACTTAAAATTAAAGTAGACTTAAGGGGGAACTTACAAAGTCAACCTAGAGCATCCACACTGGACGCCTAGGTTGACTTCTAGGGGCTAGGGAGACCTTGGGCAGGTCCACGGTGGCAGGGGGAAAGGGCGGGAACCCCTTGTGTGCAATGGGGCAAAGAGGGACAGGGACCCTGGCAGGGCATGTGGGCAGGGTGTGATGCTGTCGGGATTTAGGGAAGCATTTATGATATTATTTTCAATGGATATCTCATAAATGCTATAATCCATAGGAACTATGTCATGTTTGGTATCAATAGAAAAGTAGTAATTTGCTGGGAATGATTATATAGCTTATGTCTAGGAATTGTCTTTGGATTAGAAGTTAGTTTAGTTAGGAATTTGGTGTTATATCTATACTTTAACTTGTGTGATTTTTTATTGAAATGGCTGAGACAGGCGGCTGTGTAAAACCATTGTGTCCTTAATGTTAAGGAATGTGCCAGCTACAATGGGCCCAGGGAGTAACCTGATGAGCCATTAAGGACATAAGGAATACAACCATTGTGTCCTTAATGGCTCATCAGTTTAGTCCCTGGGACCATTATCCCTGGTACTTTCCTAAACATTAAGGACACAATGGTTTTACACAGCCGCCTGTCTCAGCCATTTCAATAAAATCACACAAGTTAAAGTATAGATATTACACCAAATTCCTAACTAAACTAACTTCTAATCCAAAGACTATTCCTAGACATAAACTATATAATCATTCCCAGCAAATTACTACCTTTCTATTGATACCAAACATGACATAGTTCCTATGGATTATAGCATTTATGATATATGAATAGAAAATAATATCATAAATGCTTCCCTAAATCCAGACAGCATCACACAGGGCTCTGCCCTGCCCTTTGGGGGGCATGCCAGGCTCCCTCTGTGCCCCCCCCCCACAGGGAGGGCATTGGTGCAGTCCTGGGGTAGCCCCAAGTCGACTTAGGGCTACCCCAGGGCTACACTGGCTTAATTCGACTTTAAAAAGTCGAATTAAGCCTTAAGTCTAATGAAAAGGTGGTTTAATAAAGTCGACTTAATTTTCATTAAGTGGACTTTATTTTCCTTGAGTCGACTTAAGCAAGCTGCTTAAGTTGACTTAAGGAAACGGTAGTGTAGACGCAGGGTAAATTAAGTCGACTTAAGCAAGCTTAAGTCGACTTAATTTACAAGTATAGACGCAGCGAGAGAGTGGGGGCTGCAGAGATGCAAGCAGAACTTCCGCGTGGTATAGGGGTGAAGGTGCTCGGGCTGTGAGGAAACGGCCCAGAGAACAGTAGTAGCAACAGAGTAAAAAGGGATGCAGCAGGTGACTTCTATTGTATGGTCCCTGGGTTGCGACCTGAAGTAATGGACAGGTATAGGCCCCCATAGAAAAGGGAGCTTAACTAAGTCTGGAGAAAGGAAGTTTATATAGGCCCAGGGAAAAGGCAGAAGGCCCAGAAGAGGGTTGGTGTTTGTGGAACTGTGTTAACCCCAGCAGGAGGGAAACTGAACATCAAAGAGTGACTTGGCTAGAGAACCAGGGCTACTAGTGAAGAGTTTCCAAGGACAAACTCCTGGGATACTGCATTGCTTCATACCAATGCAGGGGCAATTTCAGAAAGAGCCCAGAAGTGTCTGAGTGAGACTGCAGGAAGAGACCAGCCATGGCTACTGTGAGAGGCCCTCTTGGATTTGTATCCTGAAAGGGGATTGTTTTTGTTCACTGGCGGGAGGCACTGTAATTTAATTCAGTAAAAGCCTCCTTCTAAAAATTTATCTGATGCTGTCTCAGAATCTCTAGTCTGCTAAACTGGAGTGCTATATACTCAAAGGATTTAGGTCAATCTTGCCTCTGAAAACATGGTACCTCGACCATAGCAAAGTTAATTTTTTCTGTGAAGTAGCTTTTAATTTTTTCTGCTGACATTTTTGTAATTCACTAAATGAAACCAAACTCTGAGGTATTTGATCATTTTGTTTTAGCAAGTGTAATTTCAGGACCGAATTGAAACTGAAATGAAAGCCCTTATTCTGGATTGTTTATGTGTAAAGTCATGAGAGACTGAATCCTGCTATACTCACTTGAATAGTTCGATTGATTTCAAAGTGATTTTTGCCTTACATATTGTCACCTTCAAGCGCATATTGGGATGTAAGATGTCCTTCAACAAGACACAAAAAAGGCAAAGAATATAAATATCTTGAATTTTATTACTTTCTAATGCATTAGCCTCTGCCTCTTCTGTAACATTAATTTTCTTTTCAGCTTGGTAGTTGTTACTAAATTATATCTAGGTCAGAATCGTACTTGGAGTAACCATGTACTACTTTATTTGAATGACATTTAAAAATCAGGTCTGAATTTGTCTCATTGTTTCTGGGGAAGTCCAATTCTTTTTGTATTCTGTACGTGTAACCCTGTGGCCTAAACTTTCAAAGGGTAAAGGGCACTCTGTTGGTGAACAGGAGGAAGAACAGTCAAAGAGCTGCTATATCTTCTTCAATTATTTATACAGAACTCCAGATGAACAGATATCCAGAAATGGACACTTTCTATCTACTGGTGATCAGGATCCGTATGGCTACTACAGAAAGCTTCATTTGCACAATTTTTCTCCCCAAGATTCCTCTATTGATGTCTTGGGCATCACCATAATTGTACACAAAACTTAGACTCTTGGGCAGTGGAATGGAAATAAGAGAGAAGAAAAGAGCTCCTACATTATGGTAGAGACTCTGTTCAAGTCTTCACTGGAGGTCTTTTTAACAGGAGAGACTATAGAAACAGTGGCCCTTTGCAGAAGCCACAGAGCACAGCAGTACAGCTTAGTCAACAGTCATTGGGTTAAGTGATGATGCTTCAGGATTGGAACACGCAGTACTTCCCAAGCATGCACCTCAGGAACTCTGAAACTATGGTACCTGGGCCACCAAACCTTGAGTGGGGTTTAGTGGAGAGGAAAGAGACATGGCAGAGGACATTTGCCTATTGGATGCTCACAATGATGAGGAATCAAGTTACTGGACTACTGGTGAAGTTACCATGTGGGCGTGTTTTACTTAACATTCACACAGCTAGATTGTTGTGATTTTTCTCAAGCATGTACTTGATTTTCTTTTTCTCTAATAATATTTTCCTTGTTTCATTCACTGTCTCAGTGCTTCCCCAGGGAGATGTACTGTGTAAGGGCACCCAGGGGAGATATTTAGTGATACCAGAAATTCTGGGTGTGGGCTTGACCTGAGGCTGTTTGTTAGCTTTTAAGATGGCCTCCTAACTATTTGAACCCAGCCCTTGTTGCACCAACCACACTTAGCCAAAGGGTTACATAAACAAATTAAATGACATTATACACAGTTTTGCATGGTGTTAGAATAAGCTTTTATAGATATCTTGAGGAGGAGTTTGACACTGATTTTGTTTTTAACTGTGTCCCATCTTGATGTTCAGATTTTTGTGTATGTCTGCCACTGCCCTCAACTAGATGAAATTAAATCTATTGATGACTCTCTCCTCTGTAAGTGGATGATATACAGCAAGGCAGATGACAAACCAATCATAATCTTAATTAAGACTAAATAAACATTTCTTTTTAGGGCAAGTGGTAGTGGTCTGAATTTTTGGAACAGGTCAAGTTCTATTCATACTGTATGTGAGATTAAACTAGTTCACTGATGGTTCTTTTGATGAATAGTTATTCTTCACAATGGACAAATTAATAAACCAATGATTGGCATGAGCGCCAGTGATGTTCTATATGTTTGTTAATGATTTGCAGAAAGTGAATGTGCTAATAAGCAGTTTTGATTCCAGATGACAGCCAACTTCCTAACCTTAGAAAATATAACCCATTGGGGAAGTTTGATATAGTTATTTCAGGCACTAAAATGTCAGGGTTTTGACCATTTCTAAGTGGATTTAAAAGGTTAAGTACAAATGTTTATCTCAACACATAAGCCAACAGTCTCTACCCAGAATCATAATTATGTGTTCACTATTGTCTTGAATTGGTCATAGTTACCAGAGGTAAATTAGGATTATTTTATTGTATTGGAGAGATTGCTGGAGACACAAGTATCAACTCATGAATGGAGAAAACTGTTGCCAGATTCGGAGATAGGGTGACCAGATGTCCCAATTTACATGTTGTATGGAAACTGCTTTACTGCTTATCAACCAAAATGTCATGGGTGTGAGGTACATGGAAGCTGAAGGTTTTTTGAAGTATCTTTTATCTTAACCTTTTAATTTAATGATAATCATTTTCAGTAAAACAAAAGCATCCTAAGATGCATTCACCACAGGAATGGCACGATGCAGGATAAGTTCCAAAGGGGTCTCTGTGTTAGTCTGTTGCAGAAAAACAGAGTCCTGTGGCACTTTTAAAGACCAACAGATTTATTTATCGCATAAGCTTTCGTGGGAGAAAATCCCTCTTCATCAGACACTTTGAAGATGGGAAACTTCCAGAATGGGAGGAAATTAAATGCAGGGGAGTGTATGACATAGGATCAGGTCAGGCTGTAACAGCAAATCAAAATAGATGTTAGGATTCAAACACTGGGGAACAGCATATAGAGGAAGGTGAGGTCAAATCACCTGTTGTAATGAGGAAAAAATCCGTAGTCCCTGTTTAACCCCAAGGCAACTGAGTCGAATTTGCATATAAATTCCAATTCTGCAGTTTTATCTTTGAAGCTGTGATTTGTTATTCATCTGTTTCAGCACAGCTATTAGCAAGTCATCAATGGAGTGAGCAGAGAGCTTGAAGTTGTCCCCTATTGGGTTTTGAGTGTTGCAATTTCTGATGTCAGATTTGTGTCCCTTTATTCTTTTGCGCAGATACTGTCATGTTTGTCCAATATACAAGGTAGAGGGGCATTTATGGCACATGATATCATAAATCACATTGATGTATGAGCAGGTAAATGAGTCCTTGATGGAGTAGGCGGCTTGATTTGGTCCTGTGATGGTGTCTTTACTGTAGATATGAGGGCAAAGGTGGCAGTGTGGTCTGTTGCAGGGATATGTTCCTGCTTTAATGTTTCTGTTGTTTGATCTGTAGTTGCTGGTGAGCATCCATTTAAGGTTGAGGGGGCTGTCTGTAAGTGAGGAGAGGTCTGTCTCCCAAGGCTTGAGAGAGTGAGGGATCGTCTTGTAGAATAGGCTTGTAGATCTTTGATGTGATGAAGTGGTCTGACTTGGGGTTGTAGGTGGTGACCAATGACGTTCTGTTGTTTTTTTTTCCTTGGGCTTCTCCTGTAGTAGTTGACTTCTGGGTACCTGTCTGGCTCTGTCAATCTGTTTCTTCTCTTCTGCAGTTGGGTACTGTAGTTTTAAGAACGCTTGATAGAGATCCTCAACGTGTCTGTCTCTGTCTGAAGGATCGGAGCAAATGTGGTTATATCTTAGGGCTTCACTGTAGACAATGGATCGATGCAGGATGTTTCCTCTACAAGGATAATGAATGTTCAAGCACAAACATGTCATGGATTTAGCTTGAAAAAAAATGTGCAATTGTGTAAAGCTATCCAGAAATGCTTCTGCATACTGAAAGATGGAAAATAGCTGAGAAAAGACCCACAGCCATTTAGAATAGAAACTTTCTGCCCTCTCCAGACATGTGACACAGAGTAACATAGACTGGTAATTTCTTGTCATGGGGACAATAGCCTGGGACATGGAATGTGAAATATAAACTATCGATAAAACTGTGAATGTAGGTCATAGGTCTGCCAACCTTGATAACATCCTTTATCTAACTTACCTAACTTCTAAAATATTCTGTTACTGCAATGTATGTGCACCTTCCATTGTTTCAAAGTGTTTTATGTGAATGAGTCTTAGTCATCGTGGCCTCATGTTTCATAGTCCCTTGCTTAATTCTAATCATTGTGCTTGTGACCACATGAAGGCCTGGTGGGGCCTCATGCAGCATAATAAATTTGTAGGCAAGAGAGTCACGAAGTAGAGACAAGACTTTCTTCCTCTTACTATTTGAGGAGTTCATTGGAAGCCTGCATTACAAATGTGCTGTGAGGTAGATTGTCTTTCCTTTAAGAGACTTGCTTTTTATGGTGGATTAAATTACAGTACTAATTAGAAACAATTAGGGAATGAAGTATACCCCTTAGTTTCATAGGAAAATGATAGTTTTTCTGCTGACTTTGAGAACACATTTGAAATGAAAGAGAATAAAACATTTGGAAGAGATAACATCACAATTCTTTTTCTTGGAGTTCTCCCTCCCTTGAAAAAGAAAAAAGATTGTAAGCGTGATAGTTAATGAATTCTTTGCCCTTTAAACTTTAAAGGTAATGGAAGCTAGGAGCTGGACTCCCATTTATGCCCTTGAAAATGATCCTTAAATAAAAACCTTGAGTGGAGATTAAAGAAGAGACAAACAGTAGGACATCTAAGATGAGATAAGTGCTGAACAACATTTTGATTTTTAAAGGCTTTCCAGTTTTGTAATAATCAAGCACACACTTTCCAATGAGATGAGCTCATTATTTCCATCTGATTTAAAAGCGATTTGCCCTTTGACTATACAGTCTTCTTCAAAGTAACCTATTACTAGTGAGGCAGTGAACACCTAAGTACGGTAAGCTCTGCTCAGATAAAAAATGTATTGCAATTAATGAAAAGTATTCCATGGATAGGAGCAAAATATATTGAAGTATGATGTGGATTATTTCTTTGAGGAAAGGTGTTGTCTTATATGATGAAATTGGTATTTTAAGTGAGTATCCAAAAGCCACAAAACTGCTATTTAAAATATATGGAGGGTAAAAGAAAAAGTGTTTAGTAGCTGTATTTTTTTTTTTTTTCATCTTGCACTATAAAGTATCAAAGGCCCAAATACAGCACTCACTGACAGACTTTCACTGGCTTCAGAGTGAGCTAGTTCAGATCTCAAGACTATAAAGGAGAAATACAAAAGCTGAAATATAAAGTACAACAGACCAAGAATTAATTACACGTCTCAGTGTTTTGCAGAGGGAAGTAATTTACATCCATTTTGTGGTTTTTAATTTAAACACAGTATGATTTAGTTAAATAAAACACAATCAGAATAATTTCATTGCCCTAACAAAAAATATTAACTCTAGGAGAAGCTCTCTGATCTGATCTGGTAGCTAAATCATACTGGAACCAAGTGTAACAAAGTGGGAACTTTCGATAATATTTTGATGAATGAGACATGTGACAGTGACTTAGTTGACTGGGGACTCTGAGTCAAAATGGTTAAAAGGTTAAAATGCTCCTGGGGCAAAGCTAGAGACATGAGGTGTATTTAAAAAAAAAAAAAAAAAAAGGTGCTGGCTCTGGGGTGGGGAGGGGTGGGGGGGAGGCTGGTTGTCAGGACCCTACATCACTGCCATCCCCACGGCCTCTCTATCCTCCCCATTCCATCATCAGCCCACAGTGGCCTTCCAGGCCCCACCTTTCCTGCCCACCAGCTTCCCGGCTCCTTGATCCTCTCACCCTCCTGCCCCCTTCCCCACCCACCTGCTAGCTCCCCAATCCTCTCGTCCCCCCACGGGCCCCTTCCCTGCTCCTCTTGGCCCCTGGCCCCTTCACCGCCCATCTGCCAGCTCCCCAACCACCCCAGGCCACTTCCCTGCTTCTCTCAACCCCCACCCACCAGCTCCCCAACCCCCCAGGCCACTTTACCACTCCTCTAGGCCCCCCTGCCCCATCCCCACTCACCCGCCGGCTCCCTGACCCCCCCCCCCGGTCACTTTTCTGCTCCTCTAGGCCCCCTTGCCCTTCTCCACCCACCCGTTGGCTCCCCGACTACCCCCCACGCCACTTTCCCACTCCTCTCGGCCTTCCCCCATTGGCTCCCTGACCCCCCCCCAGGCCACTTTCCTGCTCCCCAACCCCACAGGCACCTTCCCTGCTCCTCTGGGCCCTCCCCCCGCCCACTCCCCGCTGGTTCTCTGACCCCCTGGGTCCCTTCCCCACTGCTCCCCAACCCCCCCCCCCACCTGGCTGGAGCTGCTGGGGTTGCCAGAGTTGCTCCCTGGCTAGGCTGCTCCTTCCTTGAGCCACCCAGCTTCTACCCTGAGCCACACATCTGAGCATGCTCAGGGTGGGATATTTTGAAAAATCTCCAGCCTGGCCACAGCTCCCAGGTGTCCGTGGGCCAGATTCCAGCCCCTGGCAGGCTGGATTCTGGCCTGCGGCTTCCACTCCTGGCCCCTGCCGGTTCCGCTACCCAGCTGGGGGCTGGGTCAGCAGGGGAAAAGAGATCCGCTCCTTTCCCCCGCTCACCCCAGCTGGGCAGTCGGGCCAGCCAGGGAAAAATAGGTGCTGGTACACCGTACCAGTGTGTACTGGCAGAAAAAAATCCCTGCATGTAACTGTCTGGGTGGTATGAATGGACTGTTAAGGACAGGGGAAACTGACCCATGTGTTCGGAGGATCCAGAAAGACAGCGGGAACCCCAATGTCCAGGGTATTTGTACCGAGCAACCAACAGTGGAAAGGAAGGAGACTCCTTCCACCCCACTCTCACCTCTTTGCCGGAGAGCAGATCAAAGATCCTGAGCAGGAGAAGAAAGGGGAAAGGTGTCAGATGGCTGTGTTAAGAACTGGATTTAGGAGAGATACAGGTGCTCAGTTGGGACTGATTATCTGAGAGAAAGAAGCCAAAATGAATTCTACAGTAGCTTAGTTGGTTGGAGCTGTGATGCTGGCCAGTTTGAACTGTCTTAACCTTTTGCTTCTGTACATTAACCCAAGGAATCTCAGGCCTTGTACACACGATCAGTTTATCGCGCATTAAAGCTCATTACCGCGCGATAGCAACAACGGCGTACACACGTGCAACAGGGCTCTTGCGCGTTAAGTGCCTTGTTGTCGCGCAATCCAACAACCACTCCGACGAGAGTGGTAACAGCTGTTGCGGATCATATATTGCGCGTTTGAGCTCGTGTGTACGCTTACCGCGCATTGACTGGAGTCCGGAACTGTCCCAGCATTCCCAAGTCGTCCTCTCTGGTCTTCCCCCCACCCGCTCTGTGGCCGTGACGAAACTTTCCCCGCCCTGCCCCGAACTTATTCCCGGGATTTTCAAATTTCAAGTCTGTTTCACTTCCTGCTCTCTTCCTCGTGGAGTGTGTTTGTGCTCCGATCATCAGTAGCAATGGCGGCCCGCCGTGGAAGACGCGCACCCCTTTGGAGCACGGCAGAGGTGCTGGACCTGATCAGCATCTGGGGAGAGTCCGCCGTGCAGGCGCAGCTACGCGGCAGCAGGAGGAATTATGACACATTTGGCATAATTTCTCGGGCCATGTCAGAGAGAGGGCATGATAGAGACACAGTGCAGTGCAGATCAAAGGTGAAGGAGCTCAGAATTACCTATCACCGAGCGAAGGAGGGAAACCGCTGTTCCGGATCAGCGCCTGCAACATGCAGGTACTATAAGGAAATAGAAGCCATCCTCAGTGGGGACCCCACAACCACTGCCAAAAGTCCCGTGGACACTTCAGCCCCTCCTCGTCCGGTGATTGCCAGAGCCGAGCAGGATGAGGACGTTGTTGAGGAGGAGGAGGAGGAGGAGGAGATGGAGGATGACACGGAGGAAAGCGCAACC
Organism: Pelusios castaneus; assembly: GCA_007922175.1. Classification (NCBI taxonomy): domain Eukaryota; kingdom Metazoa; phylum Chordata; order Testudines; family Pelomedusidae; genus Pelusios; species Pelusios castaneus. The sequence continues at coordinate 20,299,611 of ML685787.1, forward strand.
GCGTGTAGCCAGGAGCTCTTCAGCAGCCCCGCTGAGACGTCCACCCAAGGCTTGAACTGCAGCTTGTTCTCTGAGGCGGCAGAGGGGGGTTCAGGTAAGTTTCTTCTTCATTCAGCTCTGCTCCTGCTAAAATATCATTGTCTGGGGTGGGGGTGCTTGCGGGTCCCCGCAGTGCACGCTATTTACTCTGCATTCATTAGCAGGGCATCAATACAAGCAGTGATTGTAAAATAATCATCTGCATTTAGGTCAGAAAAGGTTTCCTCGATGTACCTCCAGAGCCTAATACTCAGGTTAGATGGGAGAGCGTTTGTGTCTGCGCTCCCAAAGACGGACACTCTGCCTCTCCAGCTGCAAAGCACAGCCCTGGGAACCATGGCAGCACACAGTGCAGCAGCATACGGTCCCGGCCTGCTACCGGCGGCATGTAGGAGATGTATTCTAGATGGAAGGGGCACTCTGAGGAGAGGGATATTGGGTTCCATCTGTGTGCCCTCTTCCGATTCTTAGCCCCCGGTAAGCCGTCTATTAGAATGTACCTTGTCTGCTTCAGCGCAGCGTAGTGTGTTGACCGCCCTGTACCTTCCAGTGGAATGTGCTACTGGAAGGTTACATTGGCTATCTATGCTATGTGTTAACAATGTCTATATTGTTATTTTTGTATTAGAATTGAGCTTCACAAGGCCGGTGTCTACCCCAGCTGACCGAATGAGAAACATTAGGCGGCGTTCTCGAAGAAACAGGGAGGATATGTTTAACGAGCTGCTGAAAGCAACACAAGAATCCGCAAGGGAGAATAGAGCCTGGAGAGAGGAATCCCAGCAGAGGAGGCAGAAACACAGGGACGAACTGATAAGCGTCATGAAGGAGCAAACAGAACTGCTAAAGAACATGATAGCTTTGCAGTCCCAGGCGATAAATGTCCGGGCTCCACTCCAGACAGTTCAGCCGTGTATGCCTCCCACACACCGCAGTCCCTCAAAGCATTTCTTTGAAGGCCACCCTCCACCCCGGTACAGGACAACATCCAGCCCCCCCCCCCCCAAGCTACTTTTACGAGACCCGGAGCTACACCAACCTGTAACCCCACCCCCATCTTTCAGGTTTCAATAAAAACAGTAACAAATACTTTGAAGAATGCATTTATTTATACACATTATTGAAATGATCCTAAGGTGCACCTCATGCGTCATGGAACTTAACTAGGGAAGGGCATCATTGAAATGCTCCCTGAGTGCCTCCCTTATGCGAGCAGCTTCTCCTTGTGCCACCCTAATACTCCTAGTGGCTGGCTGCTCGAATGCTTCCTCGAGGCGCTGTGCCTCCGTAGCCCACGTAGGGGAAAACTTTTCTCCCCTACTTTCACAAATGTTATGGAGGACACAACATGACGCAATCACGGCAGGGATCTGGTCCTCCGCCAAGTCCAGCCTCCCATACAAACAGCGCCAGCGCCCTTTTAAACGGCCGAAGGCACACTCCACAGTCATTCTGCAGCGGCTCAATCGGTAATTGAACCGCTCCTTGCTGCGATCAAGGTTCCCAGTGTAGGGTTTCATGAGCCATGGCATCAGTGGGTATGCTGGGTCTCCGAGGATGACTATGGGCATCTCCACCTCCCCCACTGTTATTTTTTGATCAGAGAAAAAGGTGCCCCCTTGCAGCTTCCGGTACAGACCAGTGTTCCTGAAAATGCGGGCATCATGCACCTTTCCCGACCACCCAGCATTGATGTCCGTGAAACGACCCTTGTGATCCACGAGTGCTTGCAGCACCATGGAGAAGTAGCCCTTCCTGTTTATGTACTCCGTCGCGAGATGGTCTGGAGCCAAAATAGGGATGTGTGTGCCGTCTATGGCTCCCCCGCAGTTAGGGAATCCCATGGCAGCAAAGCCGTCCACAATCTCTTGAACATTGCCCAATGTCACTGTCCTCCGTAGCAGGATGCGATTGATGGCTTCGCACACTTGTGAGAGGGCTAATCCGACGGTGGTCCTCCCGACTCCAAACTGGTTTGCAACGGACCGATAGCAGTCGGGAGTCGCCATCTTCCATACAGCAATCGCAACACGCTTCTCCACGGTTAGGGCTGACCTCATGTTGGTGTGTTTCCGTCGCAGGGCAGGGGCCAACTCTGAGCACAGTTCCAGAAAGGTTGCTTTCCGCATTCGAAAGTTCTGTACCCACTGCTCGTCATCCCACAGCTGCATAACAATGCGATCCCACCACTCGGTGCTCGTCTCTCGCGACCAGAAACGGCGTTGCACCGTGTGCAGATGATCGGTGAAGGAGCTGAGCAACGCGGTGCTGTTGCTCTGCATGGCATCGATCAGCCCCTGCTCCTCGGTGTCCTCATCTGACTCGGAGCTCATTGCGTACTGAGCAACAAGCCGAGATGTATTCAGAATGTTGAAAGCGACAATGGAGATCATAGCAGGATCCATGCTGTCGCTGTTGCGATTGATTGCAAGTGGTGCGTTGCGTCACTGCAATGTTGAAAATAGGCGCGAGTTGCTATTGGCAACGAGGAAGACGCTAGGGGAACACAAAGCACCATGGGAAACTGACACTTTACCCATGGCGCTTTGCGTTCCTTTCCTTCATCCCATGATTCATAGCGCCGACTTAGGGGAAAATGGAACGATGGGATAGGTGCCCAGAAGTCATTGCGCTCAACCGCGATAATGCGTGTAATTTTGTTGCGTTGCAGGGAGCAACGTGTGTACGCGTTGTCCCGCAATAAAGGTCACGTGAGTTTTGTAGCGCGATTGCCTTGTTGCGCTTTAATCTGATCGTGTGTACATAGCCTCAGGTTCTAATCAATTATTGTCTTGTTCTTGAAAAGGTGCCTGGTGTCATGGCAAGTACTTACTGAGAGCACTGTGCCCTGAAGAGGTACAGTACAAGCCTTCCATGGAAGTCTGGCTCAGTAGGATTTGCTGGAGCATGGAAGGATATAGGGATCACAGGTGCCTGAAGGCTCTCTTTCAGAGCCATGGAGTTGTGAGCTTGCACATGGGAAACTGTGTGGACCTTTGGGGTTTGACACATTAAAGAGGTCTTTCCCAAGGGACTGTTTACAGGCTGGGGCATAGACCAGACCTTGTGAGTCCACACCACCAAGCACCTGAAAGATATAGAGGAAATACTATTATTATTTCACTAGCAAGGACCTCATTAGAAGAATTCTGGATGTATTTTGCTATTTTTCTGTCTGTGAAAACACAAAAGAGACTGGGCAAACCCATTACCTCTAAATGTTATAGGCCCTGATTATATGGGAAAAAATCCATGTAGAGTACAGGAAACTAGGATGTTCCCTTGTCAGAGTTTCCACTGATGAGTTTTATGTGGGAAGGGAAAAGTCAGAAATGGGATTTGCCTTATCCAAATGGAGTCTCCATGTTGCTTCTCAATCCCAGTCCCCTGTAGCTCTCTTTAGGACAGCCAATACATCTCTGGTAGCCCTTGGATGAAGCTTCCCCTTGTCCTGACATATTTTTTTTGAGCTGAGAAGAGCTTACCATACACAGGCATTCACCCCCTCAATAGTAATAGGTTACTTTGAAGAAGTTTGTATAGTCAAAGGGCAAATCTCAGTCAGGCTTTCATTTGCGACATTTCTTCTTCCCTGTCCCTCTCTATATATAGAATTTTAGAAGGAACTCCTCTCCCCCTTGTATGACAGTCTCTTAGGTGGCAATAACTATCCTGTTGAGTAAAAGAAGTTGCTTGAGATGTCTTTCCTGCTGCTGTTGTTAAGTCCGATCCCATTTCATCTCAGGTGGTGCTGGGATTCAGCTGGTGCTCATAAGGGTGATGGTGTCATCTGTGGATCCCTCTCTCTGTACCCATCTGGTCAAGACTTCTCTCAGAATCAAGATGATTAATGTCTGAGGTCTTAGGAGTTGGTAGCAGTGGCAGCCATTATGGTGAAGCTCACTTTAGTATCCTCAATCTGTTCTTTCTCTGTCTATTCTTTCTGCATTTCCTCTCAAAGTCTTTCTTTAGGGACCCATGAAAGGAATGTTGAGTGGAATAGCCCATTTCCTCATTATTTTGTCCACTAATTACATCTAGTATTTAACATGCCAATTTTGATTCACTGAGTTCCAGCTCCACATTATCTGCTTTTTAACGAGCATATTTTCAATAGTCCTTGGATTACAGCAAAACAGGCTTTTTGGTTTAAACTAATCTAGTTTCTCTGGTTCTCTTTTGCCTGTTTTATAACATTCTTTACTGAAAATAACTTGACCTACTTTCATGGTAAATTCCAAAGCAGGCAAAAGTTATGGCTCAATTGTCAAAACTGGTGTGCGGTATGTAATATCAAACCTTAGATGAATCAAAAGAAAAAGAAACCCCTAACTGTAGGGTTACCATATTTGAACTTTCCAAAAAGAGGACACTCCAAAGAGGGGGGTGTATCTGTATCAGTATTTGCCAACTCATGTTGTATTACTATGAATGTGTATATATACACATTAATACAGCGTGAGCATATAAAATGAGTAACAGTGAGTATACATTGTGAGTACATAATATACTGTGTACTACATGTTGTCTTTGAGTATCTATAAATAAGAACAAGTGTTACAGCCTTAAAAATCAATGTTACATTAAAATGTGAATAATTATATCTCTTAACATGTAGTGAGTCCTTTCTTTTCACCGCTCCTTCTTCAGTCATCTTCCTCCTGATGTGCCCATGCATACTTCTCTGTAGATTGCATCTTTCTCAGCAGTGGTTGATTGCTCTTCAAGAAAGCATTAAAGTCTTTGCAAGAAGTTTGTCTGAAATTGTACTGTACAAGTAGAATCCCTTTCAGTGACTCAACAGTCAAGTTGTTCCTTTCCTTTGTCCACCGGCTTTGCATCAGTGAGAACTCCTCCCTTCCCTCTCCCTTGCCCCCCACTTCCATGCCCTTGCCCCGGACACCAAAAAACCTACCGGTTTGCCGGACAAAGATTTTATGTCCAAAAAAGAGGACATGTCCAGCCAAAACCTGACACATGGTAACCTACCTAATTGAGTTACTGATTTTAAGAATAAGGCTGGGAAGAAAAAAATCCTGTTAGTTGAATTAAAATCAGCCATATCAAGTCAATAGTTTTACACTGAATAGAACCTTTCCTCTGCAAGTAACTTTATTGAAATCAGTGGGTATATATAGATAGTAAGTTGCTACTCAGCATGAGTAAGAGTGTCAGAATCTAGTCTAAAATGTCTAATGTTGACAAATGGAACGAAGGAAATTATATAAGCAAGCATATGTGAGATGACAAAAAGGAATGGCTGTAGAGAGAAAAAAAATTAATTAATTTTTGAAGAGTAAGTGTTTAAGGAAAAATCACAGAAGGCAAGAACCCAATATATGGGAGGAAGGGGAATATGTGAAATAGTAATTGGTCAAAAATAAAATAGAGCAATAGAGCTTCAGTGGGATAAGTGAGACAAGAAAAGAATAGGATGTCTTGTACAGCATAAAAGAGCCAATCATATTGGCTGCGTCTACACTGGTAAATTAAGCTGACTTAAGCTTGGCTTAAGTCGACTTAATTGGCCCTGCGTCTACACTACACTTTCCTTAAGTCGACTTAAGCAAAATAAAGTCGACTTAATTAAAATTAAGTCGACTTTATTAAACCACCTTTCTACTCGACCTAAGGCTTAATTCGACTTTTTAAAGTCGAATTAAGCCAGTGTAGCCCTGAGGTAGCCCTAAGTCGACTTAGGGCTACCCCAGGACTACACCAATGCCCTCCCTGCCAGGGGGGGCACAGGGGGAGCCTGGCCCAAAGGGCAGGGCATGTGGGCAGGGTGTGACGCTGTCTAGATTTAGGGAAGCATTTATGATATTATTTTCAATGGATATCTCATAAATGTTATAATCCATAGGAACTATGTCATGTTTGGTATCAATAGAAAGATGGTAATTTGCTGGGAATGATTATATAGTTTATGTCTAGGAATTCTATTTCGATTAGAAGTTAGAATTTGATGTTATATCCATACTTTAACTTATGTTAAAACCATTGTGTCCTTAATGTTTAGGAATGTGCCAGGACAATGGTCCCAGGGAGTTACCTGATGAGCCATTAGGACACAATGGTTGTATTCCTTATGTCACGGTTAGGGCGGACCTCATGTTGGTGTCTTTGCGTCGCAGGGCAGGTGCCAACTCTGAACACAGTTCCAGAAAGGTTGCTTTCTGCATTCGAAAGTTCTGTACCCACTGCTCGTCATCCCACAGCTGCATAACAATGCGATCCCACCACTTGGTGCTCGTCTCTTGCAAGCAGAAACGGCGTTGCACTGTGTGCAGATGATCGGTAAAGGAGCTGAGCAACGCAGTGCTGTTGCTCTGCATGGCACCGATCAGCCCCTGCTCCTCAGCGTCCTCGTCTGATTCGGAGCTCATTGCGTACTGAGCAACCAGCCGAGATGTATTTAGAATGCTGAAGGTGACAGTGGAGATCAGAGCAGGATCCATGCTGTCGCTGTTGTGATTGCTCGCAAGTGGTGCGGTGTGTCACTGCACTGTTGAAAATAGGCGCGAGTTGCTATTGGCAACGAGGAAGACGCAAGGGGAACACAGTGCACCACGGGAAACTGAGAGTTTACCCATTGCGCTTTGCGTTCCTTTCCTTCATCCCATGATTCCAAGCGCCGATTCAGGGAAAACTGAACTATGGGATAGGTGCCCAGAATTCATTGCGCTGCACCACGACATTGCAAAGAATTCTGTTGCGTTGCAAGGAGAGACGTGTGTACGCGCTCTCCCGCAATAAAGGTCACGTGGTTTTTATAGCGTGCTTGCCATGTTGCGCTTTAATCTGATCGTGTGTACATAGCCTTAGTTAAGTCGACTTAGTTAAAGTCGACTTAAAAGTGCAAGTGTAGACATAGCCATTGAGCCAGGATACAAAGATAGTTAGGATTGATAGTTTTAATAAAGGGGGTGAAATGCTCACAAAAAGAAAAGGATAAGTGCTCCTGAAGGGACAGATTTATCTCAATTACAACCATAGTACAAGTTGATTAAAAGACCCTATTTATTGTCAATTTAGCCCTTTGTTTGGTTCATGAATGAATCCTGAGTTTTACAAGTGTATTTAATTATTCATTACTCTTTGCTAAAGCGCTTATGAGGAGAAAGAAATCAACCCATAGGCTGTTTGAGAGATGGTTCTCTTGAGCATTAGCTGTTGGTGTACAAGTGGCCATCTAAGTCACAAAGTAATGTTTTCCCTCCACTGGGAGGGGAACTCTTTAAAAAAAGCAAACAATTAAAAACTTGACAGGAAAATTCTACAAGTATCCGGGTGACATCCGAGTACTCATGAACAATGTGAATACTGTGTTATCACAAATAAAATTGTCTCTTTCCTTGTTGAAAAAGATGTGAGCCACTTTTTCTATTTGGGGAATTCTAGGTCAGAGCCTGAATGCAAAAAGGCAGGGAGGACTAACACTTACAGGTACGATCTGGAAATAAAAATCTCTAAATACAAATGCTTACTTATACATTGAAATGATCTCCGCCTTATGGCTGTTCTGTGGTTTAAGTGAAATAGAGAGGTGGTTTCATTTCAGTTCTTTTCAGTAGCTAATTCAGGTCACATAACAAAACCTGACTTAATTGGCAGTAGAGATTCCATGAATTGAGTGAGTGTGGAGACTGAATTACCCCTCCCTCTTGAGCTGGCCCTCCCAAGTGAAGCCTTGGGCACGTTAGCAATGCAGTAACGAAACTTATACTGCTACTCCCCTGCTGCAACTCTTCTCTTGACAAAGGGAGCATTTCAATCTCCAGTGCAGTTAATCTGGCATCTTTCACAAACACCATGGCCTAAATTTTCAAAAGCAACTAGTGATTTTTGGAAGCCTTAATTTTAGAGTCTCTGCTTTGAGATACCTCAGAAGAGCCTGTGATGTTTTGAAAATTTTAAGCATCAATCTCCAGAAAATCAGGCCTTTGAAGGTGTCTTAAGTAAGGCTAGATCCAAAGGGGTAGCTGTGTTAGTCTATTGCAGAGAGACAAACAGAGTCCTGTGGCACTTTTAAAGACTAACAGATTTATTTATCATGAGCTTTCGTGGGAGAAAATCCCACTTTGTCAGGCGCTTTGAAGACGCTTCTAAGTGTCTGACGAAGTGGGATTTTCTCCCATGAAAGCTCATGCGATAAATACATCTGTTAGTCTTTAACAGTGCCACAGGACTCTGTTTTTAAGTAAGGCTATGTCTACATTTAGGGTGAGGTAGAGAACAGACACTACATGTGGCTATATGCCACAGTGAAAGACAGGATGCATCCACACTTGTCACTGTGATGTGTAGCTACGTGTGCTGGTAAAAATTGACAGGAGGAAAAGGCACAGGTAGTGGGGAGGCATCAGAGAAAAGCTCTGGCAGCTCCCCACTGTGGAAACCTTTCCCTGCAAGTAGAAAAGGCTCCAGCAAATAGCAGTGCAGATGTGGGAGGCATTGCATGGGTATGCAGAAGCCTGTTTTGGGTTCAGGTCTATAAGGTATTCTATCTACTTTATCTGCCTTAGCTATGTTTCATTGTCTATACTGCTATTTATACCCTTGCAAGATGGGCACACTACGTGCCGCTGTAAGTGTAGATGTAGCCAAAGGCACAAAAAAATTGAGTCACTGCAAATTAGCAGTCATTTCTGAAAATCTAGGTCTTAGTTCTTTTTATAGAGGGGATCTATAGCTATAAAAATGGATTGTGTGAAGAGTAATAGAAACTAAAAAATGCCCTTTCCACTCCAATAGTGATATGAATTGTAGTTTTCCTCCCAAAAAGCATAGATAAAAAAGGGGGTTATATTCTAGTACTTTCATAGTTCTGTGAATAAAATAAAATACAACTTTCATCTCAAAAGTTTGCTTACAGGAACAGCACATCTGTTCAGGTACCTCGGTGGCTAGAACTTGAACAGTCCCAGTTCCACTATCAAATAAGTCTTTCTATTATGTGTTTTTTAACAGTTAGGTGATGGTTTTGGATAATCTTATAAAACTAGCACTCTTCTGCGAAAGAATCATCCAGCCACCTGACTGCATACCACTGGAGAAAAGATTTACCTGTGGAGGGTCAGAAATATTACCACTACTATACACTTCATAAAACTTCTGTCCCTAGGCTCCTATGAACTTTTAAAGCAGGTGCCAAAGGATTAACACAGTTGATTGTTTCTTTTAGCATGATTCGGAGTTGTTATTTTTGTACTTAATTTGTTTTAAAATTTATAACTTTCAAAGTACTGATTTAAAAATCAAAATGACACCTCTTCAAAGTGCCTATTGTTGGTGTGTTATTTATAGAATTTCTGTTTTTCAAGATTTATTAATTTAATTTGGGGGCAGGGGTTAGAGCAATTTGAATTTTATATAGTTGTCCAAAAACTGGAGTTGGGCGATGGGACTTTCTTTTTATATATATTCGAATGAGTAATATAGATTATATATATTTACTCACCACAGTAGTATAAACTGTGGTGAGTAACCTTTTGTACCCTAATGTGATTTCACATAGTGCTTTTTGAAACAGCACTATGTTAATGTGTACAAGGAAACCTGGAGTGCTCACTAGAACAATCTACATGGACCAATTAATGGGAAACACACTTGTGCACTTTAGAAATCACGCCACCAACCTCCACATTACTGATCCATGTAGATAAGCAAACATTTCTGATGTTTTTCCAGTGTTTGTTGGATAAACAGTACTGCTTTCTTTCTTTCTTTTTTATTTATTTATTTGTTTGGTATGTAGCAGGGCTGGTCCGACCATATACGTGAACTAGGCAGTTACCTAGGGCACCAGGCTTTATGGGGTGCCAAATTATATGGAAATGATTTTTTTCTTTATTTAAAAAAATGTTATCATTTTTGTCTGAACTGAAAATGGGGGTTGAGGGGTGAGGCACCAAACTCATAGTTCACCTAGGGCACCAAAACCCCTTGGGTCGGCCCTGGTATGTACAGTGTTTATAAGCTAAAACCTAAAATCAAAAACCCCAATTATTTAGCAATATCATAAACTGATATTTTGCAGCAACTCATTTGTTAAAGCAGCTGTGTCTTGGCTTGTACATCTGTACTGTATTGCTTCAAAATGATCCCTAACAGGAGCACATGCATTGTGCCAGAGACTTGATATGGACTGCCAACATATGACTGTAAGCCAGAGAGTTCTATCTAAGCCTTTAAATGATCTCAATCTCTTCTATGTATCAGATATCTTAGCCTAATTCTTCCAAGAAGGACAGATGAGGGCATTGCCCTCACTAGCTTGCCAATTTCCTTTTATGCTCATGTTCCCTTATTCCAAGGAAATAGGCAGTTGCGAATGCTACCCTTTATTACTTGGGTAGCAATTTTGAAATATCCTTTTAAAAAAAAATCCCAGTAATACATTTTTCATCAGTAAATAGTTTGCATTTTTATGGCTCTTTATCCCATGACATCTTACTAAACATGGGCAGACATTTATATAAAAAATTCTAATCCACTCACACATGATTGGCTAGGAATGCATAACACATCTAGTGGCAGCATTCAAAGGAATCATAAATAACTGGAAATTGTACATGGTTTAAATCAAACTAGAAGCCAAGCAGAGCAGTGGGTAGATAAATAAATGATAGTCATGTGTTTCACTGGCTAGTTTATTTCTGCAGCATATTAAAAAGCAATCCAACACCAACAGTTAACTAACCTCATAACCTTAGAACACAGAACCTATTAGTTAGCAACCACTCTTTCTGGAGTATTATATTAATAATTTTAAATAGTATGGAAAAAATAAGCATATAGTCTATACTTTGGCTTTTAAACCCTACCGTGCATTAAAATATGGATACACTAGTATGAGGAGTTCCCAGAGGTATTTTGGCTGACTCAGTCAGAATTTTTTTTGGGGGGGGGAAGGGCTTCTGGGGAGCTCCACTGATTTGTTTTTTCTTTTCTTTTCTTTTTTTTAAAAGGATGTCTTGTGTGTTATCCATTCGACCCAAAAACTAGCTCAGCAGCCCTTGACCCTCTTAAGAGAGTCAAAGTCAGAAGGGACTATTTTGAAGATCTAGTCTAAACTTCTGCATAATACAGGCCATGGGACTTCCCTGAATTAATTCTTGCATCATATCCAATGGTGGTGGTTGAACTAGAGCATTTCTTTTAGAATGACATCCAGTCCTGATTTTAAAATTTCCAGTGATGGAGAATCTACCACAACCATTAGTAAACTGTTCCAATGATTTAGTTATCATTTGTTACAATTAGGGCTGTCAATCACAGTTAACGCATGTTATTAATTGAAAACAAATTAACTCAATTAGAAAAATTGTGACTAATCACAGTTTGAATTGCATTTAACTTGTCAACTCCCATTTCAACTTCCAGCCAGTGGATCTAGTTATAACTCCTGTCTGCTAGATTTGGGATATCTAGTATCAGTCCGATAGCTACCTTTAATGATGACGAGGCGCTTGATTTTTGTAATCAATGTACCTTTTTTATTAAAAAACAAACACTCTCTCTGGATCAGGTTGTGACTGCATTTGTATGGGTCTATAAGATGGGACTCTTCCTTACCGCTTTGCATTCTGGGAGCATGGCCAGCCAGAAATGTCCACTTTTGATTGCAAAGGAACAAGAATGTCAGTTACAAGCCATTAATCATAATAAACACTAATTTTCCATAATGATATTTCGGTAATTAAATCTGTTCCAACAAGAATGACCTTTGAATAAAATGTATAATTTGTGATTTTCTGAAAAACAAAAGCATGACCACACATGCTCTTTGACCTGCACTATGGTTGAGATGAGAATGTCCCTTATGGTAAGAGTCAGCTCTGAATCTTTCAAGCAAAGTTTGTTGGCAGTGGCAAAATAATAAATACAGATGGCAAGAGTGAAAGCAGAAAAAAAGGGGCAATGGAGAAAGCAAGTCCATAGGCAGAATGGAAGAGACTGTTGTCTGATAGAAAAAGAATAGTTGAATGCTTCATGTGCTTCTGACTGAACAAGTAACAACATTAGAGGAGGAATTGATGTCCTCCAAACCAGGACCTATAATATAATGCAGGTAAAAACTGGTTAGGAAAAATATGAGGAAGATATTGGCTGTCACCAATATTAACTCTTATTAGTCCTTCTCTAGTCAAAGAGACTATGCTGGAAAAATGCCCAAGTAAGTGGGATTTCTCCTTAGTATAAGACTTGAAGTCCAAGTCTTTGAATGACTGTAACACTTCTGAGTCTGTGGAAATGGAAAGGAGGCATTCCCTACTTGCCTTACAAAATGTGTCATTAGAACCCAAAATGTGTTGTCAGGACCAGTTGGCAAGGCAAAGGACAGATCAGGTCAGGTGGTGTAAATTGTTGTAGCTTCATTGATTTCCCTCAATCCTAAATGCAAGACTGTCACCCTCAGTTAATCTGCCTGAAACAACTTTGCTGTTGCTCTATGTAATCAGGGGCTCACAGGGATTCCTTTGCCTTTATCCCTCATAGTACTGTTCCACTCACAGCATAGGCACTAGTGATGAACACAGAGAGAGAGGGGGATCTGAGCCCTCAAGAAAATGCTACGGTGCAAAAATAACTTGCATTCTCCTAACAGGAAGACAATTAAATCAAGAGCAGTTAGTATGTAGCACTGTGGACCCTGTGACCAGGATACTTTCCTGCAGATCCTTAGTACTGCTCAAACCTGCACCGCCTACTGTAGAGTCATCAGGAGCTCTACTATTTGGAGACTGCTAATTAGAAAATAAGTAAAGTTCAGACTGTTGTCATTGAACTTCACTAGAGCAATACTACTTTTTTTTTTTTTTTTTTTAGGAATGTGTCAATCAAGTGCTTCTACTGTGGGTTGGGGGAAGAGTTTCTTATAAAATGTCAGTGTAGGACAGCTTGTTTAGTGACACTAGCATTTCACCTCTGAAGTCTTGTTCCAGTTAATAACTGGATAAAGTAACAAGTGAAATAAATAAAGAATTTTCATTTAGGGATGATTTCTTCTTCTTTATATGGCTGATGTAAATGTAGAGCAACAACTATAATTTTACATTCAGGTGGTTAAATCACATAGTTGTCTCTGGAGTAGCAGAAAGTTTTGTGGTGATGCCTCCTTTGTATTTGTGAATCAGGCATTGAATTGTTATATGTTTCATGTCCTATTCTAGGTGACCACTGTCGCACATGGAAGAGTCTTTAATTTTCCATTTATGCAGCAAGTATCCACCTCTGCCATAATTTGTGTGGGTTTGCCCGTAAGATTTGTGGGAGATCAAAGCCAAGAATCTTCTGTGTTTGGTCTCTTACAGGGTGTTTATTTAGAACTTCTTATAAACTCTGTTAGGCTTCCCAAGCTTCATCAGGGTTGAAGTTGCATTGTGGAAGGTTAAACACGTGTGTACAAAAGAGCTTACATTATTTCCGGCACTGGTGAGGATGTTGGTAAGGTCCTGGTGGATGGGAAGATGTTTATTTTCCATGATCCTCTGGAATTCCTGAATGACTGCAGCATTGCGATGAATGGATGGGATGATCTAAGAGTCATTTCTGTATACAAATAACCAACCACTACTCCACAAATAAATTAGACTCAGTTGACTCCTGGGAATAGTCTTTGCTCACATGACTAGAAAATTACCTATTCTTTGGATGACTTATGATATTCTGTATTCTTATAGTAGTTGGAAAAGTTAATAGTGTTAGTTTGCCAATAAGCAGTATTTTTCACCCTTTTGTGCTGAAAATTTACAATGTTTGCTGTGGAAACTTTAATCAAATGTAACAATTCTAAACATAATACCAAAGTGGAAAAGGTTATTAAAGCACCTCCATCAATACTGGCTCAGGAAAATGTTGCATAGAGCAGAGAAATGCCTTTACTGTTTTACCTCTAAAAGAAACTTACTAAGTTGTTTAGAGCAAATGACCTTTAGATGCTCATCTAATAGTTCTAGAGAAAGGTACAGATTATTATAATATATAATATATATTTCTATTTCTAAAAATAGTTAACTAAAGTCTTTCTATTTGAACAACATAATTTAAAATAATTGTTAGGCTTTGGACCTTCTTGCAAACTTGATGAATGGAGTTCAGATGTAAATATAGATGCCAGAGGTGCTCCTCTTCAGAGTGGCAAGATGCTGCATTGACAGACTTGCCTAAACTTTATTGAATCACTTCTGTTGAGAGCATTCCTCCAGGGAATGCTGTTTCACAACTATGTTTTAAGCCATAGGTGGATCTGTGCTTAGGCCTGGTTCTGTAAATACTTTTAGGTACTTGTTTTATTTTAAACAAGAGTTATTCCACTGATCTCAAATTAAGCACATGTATAAACTCCGGAGCCTTAATCGGTTAAGATTCTTCATTCCTATCCTATGGACAATATCCTTTGATCCCAGAACAGCCAAAATCTTGAAATTTAATCACCATTCCTATGAGCTAAAGTTTATGACTTGTAATCAGTTCCCCAAATACCCATATTTATTGCACTATGATGTTCGTGATTAAAAATAAGCATCCATCCCTCCATTTCCAGTTCATGATTTACAGTATATAAGCTCTTCTAATAGGAGTTTTTTTTAACTGTCCAGTCAAGTTACACTGTCAACAAACCACAGGTGAAAATGTGATAGGCCATGGCCTGTGATGACTTTTCTATGCCAATAATGCATATGACTTATTAAGTAACTTTTACAGTTTCTCGCATTTTTATACATCTTTTCCCAGTCCCGGTTAAAATCAGTATCAAAATACCACAAGAAAAGAGGTTATTCCTGACCAATCTGGGGCAGGGAAGTGCTTGAAATTGTGTGCATGTGTGTACTTTGAATAACAGAGAGTCTCTGGTCTTTCTAGATTTTCACAACAGAGTCCTGTGGCACTTTTAAAGACTAACAGATTTATTTATCGCATGAGCTTTCGTGCGATAAATAAATCTGTTAGTCTTTAAACGTGCCACAGGACTCTGTTGTCTTTCTACAATAGACTAACACAGCTACCCCTTTGGAATTTGACTACATAGATTTTCACATCATTCATTTGCACTATGCAGAAGAATGCAGTGATGAATGGATGTGATGCTACCTCATAATTACTAAAGGCATGTCTTGCTCCTATTGACAAAACACCCCTTCACTTTAACAGTGAAGGCTGAGTCTCTAATTAGAGACTGTTAACTGAGCTTGGTGGTAATTAGAGTTGGTTGACAGAACAGTTTTTCAACAGAAAATTTTGTTTCTGCAAAATGAAAATTTTCTGTCGGAAAAACTTGATTCCCCCACCCCCCCCCCCATATTTTTTTTTTCTATCAGGAAAACAAAAATAAGATTGTTGATATGGGATCATTCTAACACTAAATTTTGGCTTATCAACCTGAATAAAAATAATAATTTCAGGTCAGTTTGATATTAATTTTGTGTTTGCCTGAGGTTCCGTGTTGCGTCATGGGACTTATACTTCAGGTGCTTCATGCCCCCATTCTGTTCTGTAGAATGGGCTCCCTCACTGGAATACATCTCTATGAAGCACGTCATCCTCCTTTCTACTTGAACCACAGTGGTGCATCCCTGGAGATGTAGTCTGGCTCAGGAACACAGCCCATAGAAAAGAATAGAGCCATGAAAGACTCAAATTACAACTACCATATGGCATTCTGGCAGCACAGATTATTGTTGAACCAAATTAATGTCCTGACATTTCTCAATCAGATTTTTTCAGAAATTTACTTTCCAGGAAAAATAAAAATATTTCACCATTTCTTCCTAAATTGAAATGACAAGAAATTTTCAGCAAGCTCTCACTGCACCAAATCTGACAGCATCTGAACTTTTATCATCAGTGTGATAGATCTATGCAGCTGTCGGACCATCGAAGGCAGATGCACTACAGCAGTATGATTACATCCACTATTGTATCATGGTCACACAAGATGAGATTACACCTCTAGACAAGTAACAGCTGATAAAGAAATGCCTTTACTTTCCCACAGTCTACATACATATCCATTTTGCCAGTTGGGCAAAAACTGCCACTGTTTCCTGACATTATAAGACACAAACTTTGGTCTTTTGACTACAATCACCCATATACTTGTCTTCATGCTATTTTTTTTCCTTATCAGTGCCCGTTTGTATTTAGTGTTTGAACCCAGAATGGATTTTTTTTAAACTTTTTTTTTGTGTCTTTTACCATCTCATCCCTGATGAAGCTGTATGCACTTGCCAGACACATTCTTCTTTTTATCATCCTCACTTTACATCTGTCCATCTACTTTAAACTCCTGGTCATTTATGAGCCTTTAAATGATCAAAGCCTTTCTATGCCTGTCTGCTTCATTTTTCCTTAGTTACCCATTCTTCCAATATTTTATCATTCATAGTATATGTGGCTAGTTTGTTTCCCCCCCCCCCCCCACACACACACACACTTTCCTTTCGTGGAAGTTCCTGCAACTGTGCTTTACATTTTCTAGGCTAGCTTTCCACTCATTTCATGGTTCTCACACCTCAGACTTTCATTAACCTTGGATAGGGATCTTTATAAAAAATGCTTTCTAAACTGAAAACAACTGTCACAATAAGAATGAAATTTTTAGATGTTTTCTGAAACATTTCATCTTTTAATCTTTAAGGTTCTCGTGTTCTTTATCTTTTAGCTTTTTGGGGAAAAAGCTGAAATGGCTAGAGAAGTGGCGTGTGCGTGTGTGTGGAGCAAGGCATGATTGTTCTTCTTACCCTGACCACTATTTAGGAAAAGATGTCTGCTGCCATGTTCTGTGTCATTTCTCAAAGGATCACTTAATAAAAGTAGTAGGATTATGGATATCTATAGATCCCATCCCTGGAGAAATGAGGAAAACATTAGCTTCTTTGCCAAAAAAAAATGTGCTTACCTCCACTTATTGTAGGGATCTGCAAAGCAACAGTTTAGATACTGGACTATATTAGCTGTGGAGGAAATCAGTGACTCTCTCCAGAGAGACTGGACAAAATGGAAATGAGGAGGTTACTAGGCTGCAGTTCCATTACAGACACACATTTAAAGGAGTATGGGTAATACATAGGAAGAACTAGAAGTGTTAGTACGTAAGTCATAATTTGGTTTAACTGGTATCCCTGAGGCTTGATAGGATGTATCTCGTCATAACTATGACTAGACTATTGGTATAGATGGGTATAGCTTGTTCAGAAAGGGAAAAAGGGAGAAGGTGTTGAATTATACATCAAGAATACATATATTTAAGGTCCAGAAGGAGGTGATAGGTAGACCAAATAAAAATCTGTGGGTGAAGATAAGAGGGGAAAACAGGATGATGTTATGGTAAACGTCTACTGTAGGCCACCAAAGGAAAAGGTGAAGAAGGCATTTCTAAAACAAACAACAAATATCAAAAGCACAAGATCTGGAAGTAATAAGGAACTTGCAAAAGTAATCTGACAAAACACATGTCCAATAAATTCTATGAATTTGTTGGGGACGACTTCTTGTTTCTGAAGGATGACTCATAGCCTTTAAGGTCAGAAGGGACCAGTACGATCATCTAGTCTGACCTCCTGCAAAATGCAGGCCTCAAGACCTCACCCACCCCTCCAGCAACAGGCCACCAACCTATGACTGAGTTATTTACCTCCTTAAATCATGATTTAAGGACTTTAAGATAAGATGAGGCAATAAACAATTAGAAAAGCCATTTTAGACTTAATTATGACTAATAGAGAAACATTGGTTGCAAATCTGAAGGCAATTTGGGTGAATCTGAATATGAAACTATAGATTTTATGATTTCAGGAAAAGGAAGGAATGAGAGCAGGACAATAAGGATAATGAACTTCAAAAGGCAGACTTTAACAAACCCAGAGAACTAGCAGGGTAAATTACTGTGGAAAGACAATCTAACGGAAAAAGGACTTCAGGAGAGTTGGCAGGTTCTTAAAGAAACAATATTAAAGACCCTAAAACAAACAGAAGGAAAGATAGGAAGAATGGTAAGTTGTAAATATGGGTACACAAAGAGCTCTTTAATGACCTGAAATCAAACAGAAATCCTATTAAAAATGGAAATATGCATGAATTAAGGATGGGTACAAAAGAATAGCACAAGCATATAGGGACAAGATGAATTACACAAAGCAAGGGGCATAAAAGAAAATAAGAAGAGGTTCCATAACTACATTAGGAGAAAGATGAAGGAAATATAGGTCCACTAGTTAGCAGAGAAGGAGTACTAATAATGGATGACATCAAAAAGATTGAGGTACTTAATGCCTATTTTGTTTCAGCCTTCACCAAAAAGATGAACTCTAATCAGCTATTTAACACACTTAATATTAACAACTAGGGGTAAAGAATACAAGACAGAATAAGGGAAGAGCACGTTAAAGAATATTTAGATAAATTAGATGTATTCAAGTTGACAAAGCCTAATGAAATGCACCATTAACCAATCTTGGAATTGTTAGAAATTATCTTTGAGAACTCATTCAGGACAATGAGGTTTCAGAGGACTGGAAAAGAGCAAACACAATATCTAGTTTAAAAGAGAACAAAAAGGGCTTAAGGAACTACAGATCCATCAGTCTAACTTCAATACCCGGAACAATACTGAAACAAATTATTAAATGATCAATTTGTGAGCACCTATAAGATAGTAAAGTGAGAAGAATAACTAAAATAGATTTTTCAAGAAACTGAACATGAGCCACCAGTGTGATGTAAGTGTGAGAACGACTATCATTCCAGGATGTATTATCAGGCATGTCATGTGTAAGACACAGGAGGTAATTGTCTCGCTCTACTTGGCACTGGTGTGGCCTCAGCTAGAGTACTGTGCTCAGTTTTTGATGCCACACTTTAACAAAGGCAAAGACAAATTGGAGAGAGTACTGAGGAGAACAACAAAGATGATAAAATATTTTAAAAACCTGACCTATAAGAAAAAGTTTTTTTAAAACAAACAAACAAACAAACAAACAAACAAACAAACCCACTGGGTATATGTTTAGTCTGGAGAAAAGAAGACATTGGGGAGAACTGATAAGTCTTCCAAATATGTTAAGAAGTGTTATAAAGAGAACATGATCAATTATTTTCCATGTCCACTGAAAGTAGACCAAGAAGTATGGGCTTAATCTGAAGCAAGGGAGATTTAGTCAGACTGTAGGAAAAACTTTTTTTTTAAGCTAACTGAATAGTTAGATGTGTTTTTTAGTAGAGGATAACAGAAGATGAGAATTGTTGTCACCTCAAGATTAGATTACTATGATGTAGACTATTTAGGGTTAAACCTTAGGACTTTTTAGGAGCTACACCTCGTCCAAAATGTAGCAGACGATCAGTTAAGTAGCCCTTTCCATGAGGAGCACTTAATACTGGAGCTCTGTTAGTAGAACTGATTGTCCATGAGTTTCCAAGGGGAACTCAAGGTGACTGTTTTGACCTGTAAAGCCTTAAATAATTTGAGTCCAGAGCCACTGCTTTCCATCTCACTTCCAGCTAATGGAGTTGTAATCTCCTTGGATCTCCCTGGAAACAGAAGAAAGGGAGCGGCCTGTGGGCAATGGGCATTCTTAATGAGGCCCCTCAATTCTCTATAGTACTTACTGTTATCTCTTTATTACTTTGATTGTAGTTATGTCAGGAATATACTTTACACCTGAAAAATCCACTATTTAGTGTCCTTCTGGACATGCAAAGCTCTCTCTTGCAGGTGGTTAGGAAAGGGACAGAATAATGAAGGTGTTATTAATTGTGGTAGAAAGAGTTGTTAATTCTAGTATTGGGAAATTCTTAGTTGGGAATTAATTATGATTTTATGGGTAGTGATTAGTAAGGTTTTAGTGACAATTATTGATTTGTGTGTTAAATTCTGGAAGGGGTACCAGAGTATGGGATGAGCATTCCTAGTATGTATGTTTTAAAAATGTAAATAAATAAAATAACAGGATTAAACTATAGATCAGAGTCTCAAACAAAGAATGACTACTTACATAAATGCCAAAGACTACTGAGAGACAAGCTGGCTAAGGTAATATCTTTTATTAGACCAATTTCTGTTGGTGAAAGAGGCAAAGTTTTGAGTTTAGACAAAAGCTCTTCTTGAGGTCTGGGAAAGATACTAAGTGCTGGTCAACACTGAGAACCGACATTGGAGTTGCTTCAGCCTGGTCTTTGCTACATAATTAGGTTGACACAAGGCAGTTTAGGTTGGCTTACTTATATAAGTGTCTTCACAACAATTTCACTCCTGCTGTTATAATTTGCCCACTGCAGCCTGACTTAACTCCACCTCCTTGAGAGGTGTACCATCAATGCTGATGTAGTTAGGTAAACGCAGTGTGAGTGTAGATGTTGCATTGCTTACATTGACTGGCTTTCAGACACCATCCCACTGAGTGCCCCACACTGACAGTTTAATTAGGCAAGCACTCCTGGTGATAATGTGCACCGCTGACACAAAGGGCAAAGTGTAGATGCCCAACTGATATACTTACTCTGGTGTCTGCATGCTGATTTAAGTTAGGTCAACATAATTATGTAGTGTAGATGTGCCCTATGATCAAGGGATCCTGAGAGATATAGCTATGCTGATCTAACCGCTGGTATAGACAGTGCTAAGCTGATGGAAGAGGTCTTCCACCGACCAAGCTACTGCCTTTTGAGGTGTATTATCTACGCCAACAGAAGAAACCATCCTGACAGAATAGACGGTGTCTACGCTGAAGTGCTACAGCTGTGTAGCTAGCTGTAGTGCTGAAGCTGTGCTGCTGTAGCAGTTTAAGTGTAGACATAGCCTCAGTATGTCACAGCTTAATACAAGTGGAACAGATTGTTCGACATAAGGAGTTAACTTCTGTTACAAAAGAACACTCAAGGGGTGCATCTACACTTGTAAATTAAGTCGACTTAAGCTTGCTTAAGTCGACTTAATTTACCCTGCGTCTACACTACAGTTTCCTTAAGTCGACTTAAGCAACTTGCTTAAGTCAACTTAAGGAAAATAAAGTCGACGTAAGGAAAATTAAGTCAACTTTATTAAACCTAGATTTAGTTTGACTTAAGGCTTAAGTCAACTTCCTAGAGTCGACTTAAGCCAGTGTAGACCTGGGGTAGCCCTAAGTCGACTTAGGGCTACCCCAGGACTGCACCACTGCCCTCCCTGCCAGGGGCGGGGGGCACAGGGGGAGCCTGGCAACCCCCCCCACAGGGCATTGCAGAGCCCTGGCCACCCTGCCCCTATGCCCTGCCAGGGTCCCTGTCCCCCTTTACTCCATTGTACCTATGTACAATGGGGCAAAGACTGAGCCCCCTAGCACTGGGCAAGGGGTGCCCCCCCACCTCCGTGGACCTGCCCTAGGTCCCCTAGCCCCTAGAAGTCAACCTAGGTGTCCAGTGTGGACACTCTAGGTCAACTTTGTAAGTTCCCCCCAAAGTTGAATTAAAAATTAAGTGTAGACTCATTAAGTTGATTTAACTAAGTTGACTTAAAGTCGACTTAGCTAAAGTCGACCTAAATTTCCAAGAGTAGACATAGCCAAGGTGAAATAGGCAGTTAGCATCTCTGATTGCAGAACAAAACTCAAAAAGCTTGTCTTTTTCTCCAACAGAAGTTAGGTCAATAAAAATATTATTTCTCCCGCCTTGTCTCACAATAGATATTTGCAACATGTTGCAAGAGACCATTTGAGGTGAAGTGGGCAGTTAATATCTTTGCAGTCATAGGATTTCTTTTCTCTATGACTGCAGAGGTGTGAACTGCCCATTTCTCCTTCATTGATTTCTTGCAACATGTCAACTCCTTAGGCCTAACAATCTGTTCCCCCTTGTATTATCTGTAACTTTCCCAGACCTCAGAAGAGCTCTGTGTATGCTTGAAAGCTTGTCTCTTCCACCCACAGAAGTTGGATCAATAAGATATATCACATCACCCACCTTTTCCTTCTAATATCCTGGGACCAACACAGCTGTAACAACACGGCAAAAGACTAGTGCCTCTATAATAGAAACTATAGTACTTATATGAGTAGTCCTATTAAAATTATGATATTTTTGTTTCTTTAATATTTTACTTAATAGTAGGATATGCTACTTTGTATACTGTACATTTTTTAGATTTCACTGATTTTATACTATTTTAACCATTTGTCAATTATAGTTTCTCCATTAACATAGCTATGTCCATACACATGTGTAGATCTATATTAGTGTATATGTTTTAGTTAAGAAGTTAAATGGTTAAAAACAGCATGGAAGCAAAGTTCATAATGACTCTATAACATACCACATTTTAGTGATGTTTTCAATGTGGTTAATTGCAGAGCTATGTGATTAATAGCATTTATGAATCACAAATTGTAATTCATCTTTTGACCTGCACTCTGTCCATTAATCCATCGCTACTCGGATTGGGTGCGTCTACACTGGTAAATTAAGTCGACTTAAGCTTGGCTTAAGTCGACTTAATGTGCCCTGTGTCTACACTACATTTTGCTTAAGTCAACTTAAGCAGCTTGCTTAAGTTGACTTAAGCAAAATAAAGTCGACTTAATGAAAATTAAGTCGACTTTGTTAAACCACCTTTCTATTCGACCTAAGGCTTATTTTGACTTTCTAAAGTCGAATTAAACCAGTGTAGCCCTGGGGTAGCCCTAAGTCGACTTAGGGCTATCCCAGGACTACACCAATGCCCTCCCTGGTGGGGGGGGGGCACAGGGGGAGCCTGGCATGCCCCCCAAAGGGCAGGGCATGTGGGCACAGTGTGACACTGTCTGGATTTAGGGAAGCATTTATGATATTATTTTCA
>ML685787.1:20322859-20372238 GCA_007922175.1 Pelusios castaneus
TGAAAATAATATCATAAATGCTTCCCTAAATCCAGACAGTGTCACACACAGGACTCTGCCCTGCCAGGGTCCCTGTCCCTCTTTGCCCCATTGTACACAGGGGGTACTCCCCCCCCCACCGTGGACCTGCCCAAGGTCCCCCTAGCCCCACAAAGTCGACCTAGAGCATCCAGTGTGGACGCTCTAGGTCGACTTTGTAAGTTTCCCTTTAAGTCGACTTTAATTTTAAGTGCAGACACACTAAGTCGACTTAAGTGAGTCTACTTAAAGTCGACTTAGTTAAGTCGACTTACTTAAAGTCGACTTAAAAGTGCAAGTGTAGACATAGCCACTGTGACTAACATTCCAACCCCTTGACTCAGAAACTCACAATTTAAAAAAATAAATAAAAAACCCAGCAAAGAAATATTTCTTTCTTTCCTTCCCTCAACCTCTTCTCCTCCCTCAAAATTACACTGGTGTGGAGGTCAGGATAAGTAATATTCACTCTTGAATTTGGGGCAGGCTTAAGGTCTGATATCTTATGAAAGCTAGAAATATGAACTTTGTACCATTATAAAAAAAAAACTTGATCTGTTTGAGCTTAAGGCAGTAGTGGTTTAAATCAGGATAATAATAATCCAGATAATAGAGAGGCAATCATGAAACCCCAGAAGGTCCTTACTGGTTTAGAAATTAACTAGCAAATAGAGGTCATTTAGAAGGGCAACAATCATGATTAAAGGCATGGAAAACTTCTTTAGGAAGAGAGATTGAAACATATTGGTACTGTTCAGAAGAGACAAAAAAGAAGAAACAATGTTAGGGGAATACAAAATAGTGAACAATAGACAAAAGTAAATTAGGTGTTCTCTTTCTAATACAGAATGAAGGGCATCATCCAAAGAAATGGAAAGGCTGAAAAATTAAACATAATCAAAGGGGTTTTGTTTTTTGCCACAGAATGCAAGGACTTATTGCCACAAGATTTTGGAGAACACAAACTGTCTGTATACAAAACGTGATTGGATATTTGTATGGATAATAAGAACCTCCATATATTAATTATATAGGATTTAAAGAACCTTCCAAGATTAGGAGAAAAATAATCTTGCATACTTCAGGTACCATTCAGGAAAGCATTCCCTATCCAAAATAGTAGTTAAACATGTGCTTAAGTGCTATCTTGGATAGGGATAGATGGATTTGAGCACATACTTAATTGTTTTCCTATGGGTGACCAGATTTCCTAATTTTATAGGGACAGTCCCACTATTTGGGGCTTTTCCTCACATAGGCACCTATTACCCTCCCACCCTCTGTCCTACGCTTTTCATATTTGCTGTCTGGTCACATTATCCTCTATGCTTCAAATATAAGATAGCTTCTCAGTAAGAGGGGGTTGGGAATAAACTTCTCCCGTGGGCAGCTGGAACAGCTGTTGCTGGTCTTGGTCACAGACAGGATCCTGGACTAGATCTAAAATGGATCAGAGTCTAATCTGGTCTGCCAATTTTCTATATTTATTTGGTAAATTCACTGGAAGGATATCGGTGTTCTTCCTTAGGTAAACAAGAGTTTTGATTTCTGTTTTTTATATGTCAGTGGAGTAATGTGGGTCCATTCTTAGAGATATGATGTTTAATTGCCAGTTGGTAAAATAGACGAAAAAAGGCTTTATTATAAATTGGATAGACTTTTTATTTGATTTTAAAAAAAAGTTGACTGTTTGAATTAAATATCACAATGCAAGATATGCTTGGTGTAAATTGCCTAATCAACTTTCTTACGCCAGGGTGTTTCTTATCTGGTGATTTTCTATGAACATGTTAAAAAATGAAGGTGTTCGGTTTGATAAGTTTGCGTGGTTTCCCAAGGCAGAAAAGGCAAGAGAGGGTTGAAGGATTAGAAGACTGATTAATGCATAATGAGGAACTTTTCTTTTTAAAATCAAATCAGGGTAATTATAATGTGACATTCATATATCAATGCAATGACTTCAGTGCTGGAGTTCATAAAAATTTGGAATTACCATAAATTGTGACGTTATAATGAGTCTAAGGGACTGAAATATTCATATTGCAGAGTACCTGCGTCTTGTACTCTGAAGTAATAAATGAAATCTCTTCCTGACACATTTCATTGAGTACAAAGGGGTATATTCACCTCTGACACAAGAAAGGTCAACTTTATTGCCTTCAGTGCAGTTGTACTCACAACAGTGAAGTGTTCAGCCAAAGATGTTTGCAAAGGGAATGTTTCCTTGCTATTAATTTGTCTACAAGCACAGCTTGATGAAAGTCCAAAAAGCTTTCTTTCCCTTTGGAGTCATCCCTGTACCCTCCCCACCATCAGTGGCATACCAAGGGTGTCCGGTGCCACACAGACACACAGAGTCTGAGGAGTGGGGTAGGGTGGCCCTTCATAAGACTTGGGGGGCCCTCTCAGCACCTACTGTGTCCCCTGTCCCTCATGAAGAGCCAGCGTGGCTCGGTGCTCTCGTCCCAGCACTTACCTGCTGCTGCGCCAGCTCTGATGAGGGATGCCCCTTACCCACCCACCTTTGGGGGTGCTTGGCCAGCCCTTCAGAACATGGGAAGGGTGCAGGAGGCTCTCTGACCCTCAGATCCTCCTGTGTCCCCTGCCTCCTGCAGCTTGTGAAGGGTTTGCTTGGGGGCTGGCCATGATTGCCAACCTTGCATTTTAACCTTAACTGACAAAGTTGAGTTCTTTTACTGCCACAGTAAGCTTTTTACTGATGCACTAAAAATAGCTTCCCCTGGCGCCCAGGCTTCCCCTGTTGCTGAGATTCCCAAGGACCACCTGCTCTTTCTGCGGGTGGCTGAAATTAAAGTGGCCCCCACTGCCAAAAGATAATTGCCATCAGAGGCAAATTCAGCAGCAAGAATCTTCACAAACAAACAACCCTCATGCTGCAGAAAGCAGGAGCTAGAGCAGTTTTACTTTCAGTGGGTGGCTTTTAAAGGGGCAGTGCCAGCTGTAGCTCTTACAGCTAGCGTCCCTGCTGGTGAGTGAGGAGGAGATTTTTATGGATGTTTGCCTTTAAATTATGGACAGCAGTAAATTTGCATACTTTTGCCACCCCTGCCCACCACCCAGTGTCTCTTTCTCTCTGTTCCCTTAATTCTGTTATCCTTTCTGAGGAAGTACAGACCAGCACTGTTTAAATTTGGGCCACAAATATCAAATTTATTTTGTTTTATGTTGGTACACTGCCTAGTGCAATGGGATTCTGGTTCATGACTGAGGATCCTAGGAGTTGCAATAATACAAATGACAATATTAATAATGCCTGCCGATACTGCAGGTAGGCACCGTGCTTCAGACTACATTCTGAAAAGTCATATATGATGAAACATTCTCTGCTATATTGTACGGAAAATGGAGGGGCAAAAAACATCTTCAACAAGCAATGCATTCTATTATCATCTTTACCTGACTTCCAGCACTCTGGCGCCCTGCACCATATCTCTGGCTCCAAAATGCTTTCTTAGGGACTGATTCAACAATCATTGAAATGAATAGATTCCATTAACTTCAGTGGGAGCTGGATCAGGTCTGTGATAGGCAAGCGAAATATGAAAGATCAGAAATATGGTCTATAATAATCTCTACACATGAGAGAGTAAAAGGAAGATGGAGTATTAGCCCTGCTGTCTAGATGAATCGTCCTTTTCTCTTAATAAAAACAAGTTTAAATGGCCAGGGTGCCTGTAACCTTTTTCTTGAATGTATTAAAACTACTGCATTTGTTTACAGCAGTATTTACCTGATTATTTAAAAGCACTTTGAATATAAAAAAAAGACTAAGTCTAATTCCATTCTGTCCCCTAGGCATTTAGTCCAGGCTTTTTAGTGGGTATTTCATTCTTTTTACTAAGATATTCTTTATCGGACATCTAAAATATTTTCAAATCCATTGTGTCTTATTCAAAACATGTTTATGAGTAGTGTTGCACGCTTTGTTTTTAGCTGTTAAAAAAAATTCCAAGAATTTTTTGATGTTTACTTTCCAAACGTTAAAACAGGGATGAAATTGGGCCGAGTAATTTTCTTCAAAGTATTCTCACGCCTGTTGAGCTTCTTGCTGCCTTGGAAATAATCCAGCTTTGAAAATACGTGCTCTGCATGAACAGACCTGGGGCTACAAACAGAAAGTTCACAGTGCCATTTGCTGACGTTGGGAAGTGTGCCTTGATGACTGTTTCAAGAAGCTGGCCCATCCAGTTTCACACTGTCAGGGTTAGGCATGTTCATGTAAGAAGAAATTTCTCTTTCAGATGTGCAATTTCATCTTTAGTGGCAAATGGTTGAAACAATCTGGCATTATGGAGGTGGTATGCTGAAAAATTCACCTTCAAGGGGGCAAAAATTGGATGACGCTCCTCAAATAATCTTCTGTACCAAACACTCATGGGTTCAGATTACAGGCCACTGTTGTCTCTCATTTCTCATTGTGTTGAAAGCTTTTTCGTGTTCTGGGTTTGAAAGGATTGCCAGAAAAGCTGGATTTTCTCACCATATGTGTCTCCTGCAACTTTTGGGCTGAGTTCAGTTCAGTTGAGATTTTGGTTGTCATGATCCAGTAAACCTATTTTTGGCAAATGTGTTGGCAGTAGTTGGAGAAAACTCCAGTGTTTTCTGTGTGTCACACAGTGATTCCAAGTTTTCAACAATGAAGATTACCTTGGTGTGCAGTATCTGGCGGTCATTTTGATTATTTGCCAGTCTTCAGCAGTTCTGCTTTAGAACCAACAAACCCAGGATGATCTAGGCAGGGGTTAAAGTAAGGGGGAACGCACCGGAACGGAGTTCCGGGGCCCACAAATTTGAGGGGCCAGAGTTCCGGGGCCCCTAAAATAGAAAAATCCAGCAGAATGCATGTTCCACCCTGCCCTGGCTGCTGGCAGGTCCTATGCCCCACCGTTGTTAATCACAATATTTATTGTGTTTGCTAGTTTGTGACAATAATTGCTATAGACAAACGCCATATAAAATTATAAATATTTTTATGGAGCGATAACCAATGCATGTGGTACAAGTGGTTGCAAATGCCTACCTGGGCTGGGCCCGCACATGCATGAAGAGGGCCTAGAGCTTAGGAGGGTTCCGGTGCCCGTCAAATTATACTTTAACCACTGGATCTAGGAGATTTGTTAGCACAATCCACATGTTATTTACGCGACAGGTTGTGAAGTACAAATTCATCCACCAGTGTGGCACAACAAGGGTATGTGATCAGCATACTCTGTACTCCTTTCACACTATAAGCCTTCAATTTGTACACGTGTTTGAAAATGGCCCCAAATCCAATGATGCAAGATTCCATGTCCTTCATTTCTTATGTAGCAATAGCTGCTGATAGTGCAACATTAATCAGACGAGCATGACAAGTAATACATAGCAGCTCTGGTTTCTGATTGAGTTTAATCTCCTATGCAAACATAGCTATATAGGAAACAGAATCTGTATTAGTAGAGGCCATATTTTTCCACGTTAGTTGGTACACCTCAAACAGGTTAGTTATTGCGTTGATAAATAGGTGTCAGGAGACAGAATGAATGTCACATCAGCACAAAAAACTGTGGGTTTGTTTGCTTTGAAATCAAAAGATAAAAACAAAAGGCTAAGAATAAATGGTCCAAAGCACCAATTCATTCCATCAGTTTAAATATTAAAGCATCATTTTATTTCAGATATGTACAAGTGAGGTTGTCTGCATTAGGAAGAGTTTTTTTCTGCTAGACACTATTGGCACATAAAGTCACCAACAGGTATCTGCTATTAACAGCTGTTGTCTAGCAAAACAGAGAGCACTCACCAATTCATTGATCCAATCATGCTGTGTCCTTTCTTTCATTTTAGCCTTGGTGAAAGCTCCTGCTGTTGACAGTTTATCCTAAAGCTCACTTTCCTCTTTAGGTTTCTCGTGTTGCTTGCTTTCAACATGTTCCTTTATTCTGTCAGGGCAAGCATGGACTTTAATGCTGCAGTACATGCAGCGCAATGCATTCTCTTCACTACCATCTTTGCATCTGACGAAGTGGGTTGGAGCCCACGAAAGCTCCTGCCCAAAGAAATTTGTTAGTCTTTAAGGTGCCACAGGACTCTTGTTATTTTTGCTGCACACAGACTAACACAGCTACCCCTCTGGATATTATTACCATCTTTACTTTTCTTGAAAATTTCTAAGCACTCATTTTCTTATTGATAGTCAGGCACAGATTTGATTTGTTTGCCCTGAGTTTACATTTTCACCGTATCTTTAGCTGTGGAGGACTGATTGTTTAAATTCAATACTGCACTAAATGGATGAAAAGAAATAGGGAGGCAGTGTCTCCTTGTGAGCCAATCACAGCATGATATTAACATTATTTAATTTTCTGACATCCACTGTGTGTGTGTTCTGTATTTTTTACACTGTGGAACTGCTTCAATCTCAGAGTGACAGGACCCATCATTGGTGTCAAGTGATAGTGTTTAATAGATGTAAGTGTCTGTTGCAGCTGTCCCCCTGCTGCATTTATTTTCCCTTTGTTTTGTTGTTTTGTGTGGCCACCCCTCCCGGGCTGCTAAGGGCCATTGCCCAGCCCAGGGAGGCGGCCTTTAGCTCCTTGGCTTAGACCCTCGCTTGGTGTAGGGTGGACAATGCCCAGGAGTGCAAGACTTAAATGGCCTGTTGAGCTTAAGGGCATGAGTCATACCTGTGGTTAAGAACTTTGCCCAGACATCTCCTGTGCTTACCTGCAGTTTTCCCTGCCCTCTCTCCTCCCCTGTAGCAGAGGGAGCCAATCAGAGTTACTGGCGGGAAGCTGCCTGAGTTTGCCTTTAAAACCAGACATTTTTGAGTCAGACATCAGAAATGTTCTTGCTTTGCCACCTGGTCTGATCAGCTAGGGGTCTTTGGGGGGCCCTTTCTCAACTCTCATTTAATTTTTGAGCGTACTCCCCGTTTTTAAACTCCCCTCCCATGAACACCGAATTTTCCTGTGAGATCTCCTGACTATTGAAAACGAACCGAGCTTCCTCTGCATCCTCTGATGCTGCTGCTGTTCCTGCCTCTATTCCTGCTGCTGTCCTGGGAATTGGTAAGGCTCCCCACTTGCAAACTCTCCCTGTCCTAGCTGCTGGCCTTGCTTCCCCAGCAGACAGACTCAAGTTAATTCCTTGGTCTGTGCCTGAAACTGTTTCTAACTCCGCAGTTCCCTTGCTGCTCAAAGAAAAGCCTGTGCCGCTGCTAAGCTCTGCCTCCGTGTGCTCTGTCCCGGGGCTCCCTGCTTTCAGCTGTTTCCACTGCTGCAGCCACCATCCCCTGACTCCCCCAGGAGCTGTACCCTGGGCTCACACCACTCTGCCTCTGGGACTGCTCCCCCTGGTCAATAGGACCAGTGTAGTATAAGGCGTGCCATTAGGTTTAGTTTCATTAGTTTGTTTAGGTTTAGTTTTGTTAAGTTGCATTTTATTAGCTTGTATAAGTTGTAGCTCTGTTAGAATTGAATTTTGTGTCTGTGTTTAGTGGTAGTTAAGTGGGATACTTGTTTGCCATTACCAGTTATATTGTGTGGCCATAGTTAAGCTAGATTAAAGATAACTGTTTTACTGTATTGCTCCTCTCTTTTTGTTTTTCCTTCTTTCTGTTGTTCATTATTAGCATAAGTTGTATAGTTGCTGTTAAGTTGTTAAATAAGTACCTCTGTGTCTTCATCTCTCCCCGAACACCCCAAGTCCTCTGCTGCTGTTTCCCCATCTCCCCGAACTTCCCAAGCCCCTTGCTGCCCTTCTTCTTTGATTCCTCTGCGTTTAGCCTGCAGGCTCCTGAAGACTGCTCTGAGCCTCGCCCTGCAGGGCTTCAGTGCCTCTTGCTGCATCCCTTGCAGCTGTACTCTTCCCTCTTCCTCTGCCACTGATTACTCACCCCACCCCCACCCCTGTTCCTTAACCCAGCCTCTAGGTACACTCTTACAGACTGCCTGCTACTGCAGTCCTACAAACCAAGTTATTGATTTTCATCTGTACTATTACACTTGTGTAAATTCACTAATCACCCTTATTGTGCAATTTTACTGCCATTTGTATCTCATTCATATTCGTAAAACCCCATTGGTTACCATTGCCTTTACTGTACCTCTACACCTATACCACTGTGACATATTGCTTTTCTTTTGTAGAATTGCTAGCCACCAATTGTGACTCACTGTGACACCTCTTCATTTTCACACTGCTTAATAAGAGAAACCCTCTCCCCAATTGCCTACTGTGACAAACCCTATACACCCCATTGTTAAATTTTACTGTTTTACATTTTTCAATAAAGATTGATTTGTACCCCACTGTTGCGGTAATTGCCCCCCAAGATCCTCTACCTGCTGGCAGCGACAGTAAGTACTCCTCAAAATACTGAGTGGATTGATAAACAAACTGGTGTAAATCAGTAAAAGCCAAACTCCTTTAATAATAAAAAAAAAAAACACCCTGGTAATTTATCAGTGAAAATCAGCAAAACCTGAAAACTCAGAACACTATTTATAACCTAAATGAGCACTGCTGGAATTTAGCAGGGTTTTCATCAGCCAAATAAAATAGAAGTATAAAATTGGTTCAGACTGACATGTTGGCTCCTTCTTCAAGTGCTCTATATAAAATTATTATAGGAACCTAAAAGAACCAGCCTGGGGAAGGAAGAGACTCATTGTGTGCACACGATGCATCATTACAAGGCAGAACAAGGTTTTGTTGGTAAAATAGTTTGAAATTATTGGACCCCCAACTGATTTTTAATAATATACATGCAGAGCGGACTGCAGCCGGCCACCACACAGATGTTCTTCAGGCAGGCTGGTGGGAAACATTAACAAAGTAAGGTAGTATGGTTCTCCACTATCATTCTGACACTAAAACTTAAATCCTCCAGTCTTTCAAATCATCATGGCTATTAGCTCCTGCCTCCAGCTCATCTTCCTAAAAAGAAGATTTGAGGCAGGAAGTGGCGAATTATCCAAAAGCCTTTCAAAAAGCATTTTTAAGGAAAAGGAGGATGATCGGTTCTTTAAATGTTCAAAGGCAAGTTGCTACTTCCCCTTATTGGACACAGTGTGCTGTCAGCAGGCCTACTGATGGGAAGGAGGGCAAAGGGGGCAAGTGCCAGGGATCTGGCAATTTTAAAGGGGCATGGGTCGTGGGTGGTGGTGGGGTGAAAACTTCCCCTCAGAGAGGCTAGCTCCTTGTCCTGCCTCTTGTGTCCATGGCCCCCACCTATGCTCCAACCCAGCTTTGGCTCATTTGCTCCCACATACCCTCC
Source organism: Pelusios castaneus (assembly GCA_007922175.1). Classification (NCBI taxonomy): domain Eukaryota; kingdom Metazoa; phylum Chordata; order Testudines; family Pelomedusidae; genus Pelusios; species Pelusios castaneus. Next base: position 20,332,158 of record ML685787.1, read on the forward strand.
CCACCAGCCTGCTTCCCTTCTCTCTTCCACATCCTCCTTTTCCCCACTAAACCCCCACCCTCCATATCTTGCCATTTGCATCCCTCCTGGCCCTCTTGTTGCTGCTCAATGCATCGCTCTTCCCCGCTTTTCCACTCAGCACCCCGCAACTGTCATTCACTGCCTGGAGGAAGGAGAGCTGTGGAAGAAAGGAGGGGGACTGAGTGGTGTGAGGGGATGGACATGGAAGTGAGCAGGTCAAATGAGGGAGGGGCAGTGGCTGGGGTGGAGTGGGGTTGGGGCCTGGAGTGGATTCTGGGCAGGGCTGCAGGTGGAAAAGGTGAGGCTGGATTATTCTGCCCTGCGGTCCACCTGTCAAGAGGCCTGGCTGTTAGCAGTAGAATGAATACTGTGCATTATGAACCAGCTTGTACCCCTGTGGTCTGCCAAAGGCAGGGGTTCGTTTGGGAATACCAGTCTGTGGAAATAAACACTGAGGCCCGGTCTCAGAGCAACCCTCTTTATTGGAAATCAAGTGCTTACCCAGGGGAGGAGAAGCCACAGCATAATCACCGGGCGGGCTGCAAAAGGGAGGGGACCCAAGGGTTCACGGCACCTCACAGCCAAGCCGGATACTGACGGTCCATGATGACTTCTCAGGGGCTACACCCAAACCCACTGCTCTTCATACCCTTGGGACGGGTGCTGTGCCAGGGCCGTAGGGTCCCCCCCATATTTGGTAAAACTACATTAACTTTAACACTAATTGGCTGTTAGCACATCTATAACTGGACTACACAGCTGAGAGGAAGTATGACGATGACCTATATTCGTACACAGATGCTTGCTACGGTTACAGGAAATGTTTTCGACAGCTACCAGCCCTCGCAGTTCTCAGAAATGACATGCAGTTGCTTAACTATTTTAGATGGCTGTGCTTAGGCTAAGAAGAACCTGGCTCAGCCTTATCACTACTCACGTCACAGAGTCTTCAGGCCTGGATCGGCCTCTGCACCACAACTCCCTCCTGCACAGCTCACCCAATCACTCCATTGCACCAACTCCCCACGTAGCATATACCTGCACAGAGCTGGAAAGCAGCCACCACAGAGGTGCCACTAGTTGGAAGTGGAATCAGTGCTCTCTGACTCTGCCAGGGGACATACCCTGTGTTGGCCATAGGGCAGGTTTGACACCAGCACACAGATTATAATATCTGAGTCACAAGCTGTTTCCTGGGCTGCTCCTAGGATATCTTAACTGTGCGCTGCTTCATTGTATGGGTTGTGTAGCAAAGCCACAGGTTAGCCAATGGTAAGGTGCCATTCAGTGTGAGTAAAGCTGTCATGACCCCTCCTTAGGAGAGGATGAACAGCAACAGGCAGCTTGAATCCATGGGCTATGTCTACACTTACTAAAGTTGGTTCGAATTAGTTAATTCAAACTAATTCAAGCTAATTTTAGGTAGTTCTAACTAACTTAATTCGAACTAGAAAAATTTAGTTCGAACTAAGCAAGTGCCATTCATAGCACTTGCTTAGTTTGAATTAGCAAACTGCATTGAGTTCAATGGGCTGGTTAGTTCGAACTAAGCAATTAGTTCGAACTAACATGGCCACATTGGTTAATTCGAACTAACTAGTTCGAATTAACCCTTAGTTCTAATAGCATATTTGAATGTATTAGTTTGAATTAAGGAAGCCCTTAATTCAAACTAATTAAAGCCTAGTGTAGCCATGGCTTTAGTTAGTTCAAATTAAGCTTCCTTAATTTGAACTAACTTGCCAGTGTAGACATAGCCATGCTGTCTTCTGGTGTGCAAACTAAGGGCTAGATTGTAAAACCCTTTCTCACAATGGAAAACAGTTCTTCACCACACTAGTACCAATGGAGCCAATGGGAAATGGGACTGTGTGTGAATAATGGCTCAGCATTGTAAGGAATTTACAGTCCACCCTAAACTTTGGTCACAGGAGCTGTTTTCCCAGTGCTGATGGTATTGACCAATCCTAATTTGGGATCCCCCAAATGGGGGAAATTGTGATGTCTTCCCATTTATTGAAAATCTCAGAATTTTCAGACCTAGCTCTGCTTATGTTGCTGATAATATGCTCAACAGATCTATCACAACATAATTACTGAGTAACTCACAGACTAATGGCACAGAACCGCAGGCAGTAATGCAATTTACAGGCTGCTAAATACTTCTCCTCAAAGAGACACTATTCTCACAACTTTTTCTTATTAATTCCTTATTGTATAAAATATGCCAATAAATTATGCATCAAAGTTGGGGCAAAAAAAAAGTACCTGTTTAGAAGGGAAAAGGCTGTGAGGAATTCTGTTGTAAAAATCCCTCCGGATTTTAGAACAAATTCACCCTTTGATTTTATTTGACCTCCATATGTGATTCTAGCTAGAGGAATAGTTAACAGGTCCAAAGGTGCCTCTTTGAAAAGGTCTTTTTATGTCCAGCCCACTTCCCCTAAAGCCTGAGATAATAGAATCAGGATCACAGAAGTTCATTGACTGTCATGAGACACTTCTCCCCCTACTCCAGGCCCAGCACTTACTAGCTTCTGGCTACCAGATACAATTGCCTTCGTGATTATTTGGAATATGGGGAGGCAACCAGTTGTCCTTGCTGCCCTTTTGTAAACTAGTGTTGTGTGGGTATTTTCCATATAGGGAGGGTGCTTTGAGGCTTGTGGGGAATGTTTCCAGCTGGCTTACAATGGTCAGTTTATTTATCAAGCAAGCTGAATGATTTTCCATAGGGTTCCCTAAGTGGCTGGCTGCCTAGCCAACTTTCCGGCCACAACCTTCACTGCAGTCAAGGCTGGTGTAGCCTTCTGCTATGTTACATTTCAAAGCTTGTGCACAACTCAAGCTGCATAGCTGTATCCCCACTCGTTTTATTATTGCATGATGGTTAATGATTATTTTATAGTTCTGTTTAGACCCTTTCCAAGCAAAATATTCCAGGCAGCAGCGTGGTGGTGAGGTTGTCAGGGTCACACCTCATGCGGGTAGTGACGGCACAGGAATTGGTGTTTTTAATATAAATCTGGACTGGGGCTTTCACATGAAACGGCCCGGGTTGGTGCTTTTGGCTTTTATGGTTGTGGGAGGAATTCCTCCCTGTGCAGGTTTAGAGTCCTCTTCGAGAATGGCTGGAAAAGGGAGTCCCTTGCCTCTGCCTGCCCAGTGCTAAGGGCAGCTATGTGCTGATGTAACCCATATGCCTCTCTTTGAGAGACCTACTGAGGGTGGGTTACTGTTGCTGGGCAGATTAGCTACCCACAACCAGAAATTTCTGGAAGCAGGGAGTGGTAGCATTTTGAGCATGCTCCACAGTGTACTCTGCTGGTGTGATGTGATGTTGTCAGTCAGATGTCATGAGAGCTGCAGTCTGTAGGGACGGCAGGCTAGAGCTGCCTTGAAAGGAGACCATGTGCTCAGTTTTCTGGATAGAAGCTGAGCCAGGAGTGAACAAGATGTTTTCTCCCTGTAATGGAGTCATTTGCAACAGACCTTGCAGACATGCTTATGGGACTGAGGGCTGGTTGCAAAGGAGAAGAAAAAGCCTGCATAGAATGCTACAGAGGATTCCAGCAAAGGAAGAAGAGGACAGCTATTTCTTGCCACTCAAGCTTCTACACTGGAACAGAGACTGTAGCTGAGAGTTGGGTGAACTCCACACAGACTTTGGGACTCTTGGGTATCTTTCCTGCGGGGTTTTCTGTAGGGATTGTTTGTGGTTAATTGTATTTTGTTTTCTTAGGATAAGGTTCATTTAGTTAGTAGTTAATAAAGTTCATTGTTATGTTTACTGTAGTAGTATTTTAATGTGGGAGTGTAGCTCTGGGCAAGCTTCGCTGTGAGTCCCATACAGACTGGATCCTGGGTCTCCAGCTGCTTTCTCCACAGGAATTGGGATTGATTTTTGTGGGGCACTGGAGAAGGGCAACTAAATGAATTTAGCCCACTCGAAGGTTACACTGATTTGGCCCCTGCTGCACATCAAGAGCTCTTCTCGCTGCCCTAACTTGCATCCAGGCTGGCATAGCCTCAATGGGCCTTGGGGCATTCATTGTATAGAATTCCTTACTTCCTTCCTCCCACCCCTGCACGCCCTTCCAGCTGCCTCATTGTTAATATACTACTTGTGTTGGAGCACCTCTGTTTTGAGTCAGACAAGGTTTTAGAGTTGGCGGAACTGGCTCTGCACCTGTAGGAGAGGACCCCTTGTATTTAGGGTGCTTTGCAGGCTCTTCACATTGGACCTGGCTTCGTGTCTGCAGAGAAGCACATGATTTATGAGGAGAGAGTAAAGGAACTAGGCTTATTTAGTCTGCAGAAGAGAAGGCTAAGAGGGGATTTGTTAGCAACCTTCAACTACTTGAAGGGGTGCTCCAAAGAGGAGGGAGCTAGGCTGTTCTCAGTGGTGACAGAGGCCAGAACAAGGAGCAATGGTTTCAAGTTGTGGCTGGGGAAGTCTAGCTTGGATATTAGGAAAATCTTTCTCACTCGGAGGGTGGTGAAGCACTGGAATGGGTTATCTAGGGAGGTGGTGGAATCTCCATCTTTGGAGATTTTTAAGACCCGGTTAGACAAAACCCTGGCTAGGATGATTTAGTGGGAGTGATCCTGCTTTTAGCAGGGGGTTGGATTAGATGATCCCATGAGGTTTCTTCCACCCCTAATATTCTAGAGGTGCTTTGGGATGAGACGTGAGGAAGCGTTGTTCTAAATCGGCCATAAAAATGTTGGCATATTGTGGGGCCATGCAGGTACCCATAGCAGGGCCACTGACTTGAAGGTATAAACTATCTTCAAATCTGAAATGGTTGTGGGTGAATACAAAGTCACAAAGTTCAAGCACAAGGTTTGCTGTGGCATCATCTGGGATGGTTCCTCTAATGGCTTGTAATCCGTCTTTGTGTGGGATGTTGGTGTAAAGAGCCTTGTAAGCCTGTGGGTGCTGCCACACAGGCCGCCGGCCAGTTTCTGGCCAAATAGGGTAGTCACCTCTGCCCCTCGGCGGGTGGCAGGTCCTAAAGTCAGTTGCCCCCGGCCCCCAGGCTGGGCGGGGCAGGCCCAGGAGCCAGTTGCCCCCAGCCCCCAGGTGGGGCGGGGCGGGGCAGGCCCAGGATCTCCAAACCTCTTAACAAGGTAGGCAGGGGTTTGAATGCTCCAGGCGGTTAGGGAAAGGGGTGAGGGAGGGGGACGCAGGCCCACCCATCTCTACTGCATCCCAGCCCAGGGTCCTATCTAGTGGCAGAGTGGTCTGTCACTGAGGTCAGTGGGGCTCCCGCCGAAACACGCTGACCTCAGGCGGGGCCGCCACCCACTATGTGGCAGCCAGCCGCCTCTGGGCTACTTCCTCCCCCTTGGAGTTTTGGTACCTGTGTCCACAGGGTTTTCCGCCAGATCCTCGGGGTAGACTGCTCGGGGGATCCCAACCAGGCCTTCTGTGTCCATAGGAGGCAGATTTGGTAGCTCCTCGGTCTCCTCCGCTGAAGGCAGCTCCTCAAGGTCATAAGGGCCAAGCACTGCCGGTTGTTCCTCCTGTGCACTGAGGTCCTCAGCCAACGGGAGCTCCTCAAGGTCGCAGGGCTCCAGCGGCTCCTCAGGGTCCTCCACAGGGAGTGTCATGGCATTTGGGGGGCAGTGCACCCAGGGCTGATCCCCCCCCAGTCCCTTGTCTCAGGGATCCCTTCCCAGTCACTGGGCCCCGGTAAACTGGGCAGGCCCTCCTGCCATCTAGCCGGAGGGGACGGGGGTGGCCTCCTTGGAGGGGCCCGGCTTTCTCCAGCTCACCGCCAGCAGGAAGCCACGTCCTTCCCCTTCAGCAGCTTTTCCCTGACTGAGCTGCCTGGCTGGGCTCTTATAGTTCCCTTTCCTGTCTGGGCTCCGCCCCCTGCTTCCGGGGCTGGGGGCCTGCAGTTCCCAAGTTTCTCCAGGGGGGGGTGTCCAGGCCCTTTCTCAGGCCCAGGCTCCGAGGGAGGCCACAGCTCTTCTCTACAAGCCTCGATAGCATAGGGTCTGAGGAGAGAGTCCATATAGCCAGATAATCCTGCTGTAAGCGTGCTAGTGCCTGAGATGATGAGGCATCCAGGGTTTCCTTTCTTATGGATTTTCGGTAGTAGATAGAATATCCCTGGTCGGGGTTCCGTCACTGTGTCTGCCTTGATTTGTTCCTGTGCTGTTTCAGGGAGTTTCTTGAGTAGGTAGTGTAGTTCCTTTTATTATTCCTCAGAGGGATCAGAGAGAAGTGGTTTATAGAACATTGTGTTGGAGAGTTGTTTGTAAGCCTCCTGATCGTAATCCGATTTATTCAGGATGACGACAGCGCCTCCTTTGTCAGTCTCCTTAATAATAATGTCAGAGTTGTTACTGAGGCTCTGGATGGCATTGTGTTCTGCATGGCTGAGGTTATGGTGTAAGGGACGTTGTTTGTCCACGATTTCAACCTTTGCACGATGGCGGAAACAATCTATATAAAAGTCTAATCTGTTGTTCCGACCATCAGGAGGAGTCCGTGTTGATTATTTTTTCTTGCTGTGTTGGGAGGAGAGTATCTGTAGGTCATTGTGTTCTACATTGGTGGCAGTGTAATATTCCTTGAGTCTGAGATGGCGAAAGTAGTTCTCCAGGTCACTGAATAATTGTATATTATGTGTGTGGGTCATGGGGCAGAAAGAAAGTCCCTCAGATAGCACAGATTCCTCTGCTGGAGCAAGTGTGTATCACAAAAGATTAACAATGTTGTTGGGTGGGTCACAGGAAGTAACTGGAGTAAATTAGCAGAAACAATTAATTTATTCTACATCAAAAGACACACTGAAATGCTGTAAAGTGAACATATTATTTTTATCTTTGACTGCTTAATGGAATTTATGGAACTTGATGTTGATTGCTTTCTCCAGATCTCTCAATAGTAGATGGATCTCTTGCTGTTTTCAAATCTTAATATATGATGGCTGGAATTTAAAGTGCATTTCCAGGTCTTTTGCTTTAAGGGCTCTGGGCAAATTCAAGTTTTGCTTTGAGGTCTCATGGCCATACATTGGTATAAACTGATGTTTCGATGTATTTCTTTTTCTTATACCTGTGTAATCTATGAAGAAACTGACACAAATGTAGTGTGTGAACCGGTTCCCAGATGTTCTGAACACAATAGAAAAGGGAAAACAATGAGAGTCCTGTGGCACCTTAACAACTAACAAATTTCTTCTGGCATAAGCTTTCGTGGGCTGCAACCCACTTCACCAGCATCTGACAAAGTGAGTTGCAGCCCACAAAAGCTTATGCCTCAAGAAATGTGTTAATCTTTAAGGTGCCATAGGACTCTTGTTGTTTTTGCTGTACTCAGACTAACTCGGCTACCCCTCTAATACAAAAGGGCTATGTCCCAAAAGATTGATAGAGGAGGCAATAAATGCACAGTTACCAAAAGAATGGGAGTGTGTGAGTGTATGGTACTTATGGGAAAAATGTACATGTATATATGCTGAACAGAATGGTTGTAATCAAGGGGTAACATAAAGGAGGATAAGAATACAAGCTAGTTATTAAAGGAGTCCCCCCCTAGGTGTACATAGGGACATGTATGTTAAAGGGGGTGTTGAGTGTAGTAACACTCACCTTGGCACTAACACCTGTTACAGCTATGATGAAGCAGCATAGACTGCTGTTCTGGGAAGAGAGAGCCAATGAGAGGGAAGATTGAGCTGGGGAAGGAGCTCAGAAGCCACATGAAGGGGGCCACTAGAAAAAGCTATTATAGAAGGAGAGGATTCTAGATCCTGAGCCAGCAGATGAACTGGAGCTGGGGTAGGAGGTGAGGGGATAAAATTAAAGAACAGGAGAACAAATGTTGGGGACTAGAAAAAGAGAGAGAATATAGGAAAGGTTTCAGATCAGGAGAAACAGGGGGAAAAAACCCAACCCAGACCTAGATATGTGAGCAGACACTATTGGAGAAAGGAAGTAGAAATAAAAGGAAATAAAATCTACAGATATACTGGGGAGGGAGTATCAAGGGGAAAAACCTGAAAGGAAATATAACTGGTGACAAGACAAATTGATCAAAAAGCTAGGTTAGATGAAAACAGATCCTGAAAATAGTAAATGAGAAGCTGTCCCCAAAAGGACCAGTTCAAAGGTGTATAATAGACAAGTGAAGGCTCACCAGGTGAAGAAACTCCACTTGTGAATAAACTTGGTGAAAAGAGATACAGCCACAACAACATGGAAGTAAGGAGTGCTTCAAGCCCCAGAGAAGCAAAGAACAGCATAGCAAGAACAGAGCTGGGCTTTCAGCCAAAGAGAGGAAAAGTTGATTCTTCTCCGAGGTGACACAGTATATTGCTGAGTAATCGCTTTTGTTCTTGCTTATAACAATGCATTTCTTATTAACTGCACACTGTGAGGAAGAGTAGCATGGACAAGCTTGCAAATTTAATAGCCTCATTTATTATAGTAAGTAGTAAGTCTTTGGTAATGTTCTATATTATTTATGCGTCTGGTACAATTTGGGGGTTTTCCCTTATAAAATCCTAACAATTTAAAATGATCCATTTCATCTTGGTTTGCCTCTGTCTCTCTTCAGAGTTAGCATAGCCTCACCTACCTGTTGTTGCACGTTGTTTTGTGTTGTTTCCTGAAAGCACATACAGAAATATGAGTCTTTTGGAGAGTGTGAAGGTTATGGGAAAGATCACAGACTAGAAGTGTCTATTGCTGATGAGGTGAAGCAAAGCTTATGTCTGAATGTCAAACAAAGTGGGTTTGAGTTGGGTGAAAGTTGCCGGGAGAGGAAAAACCAAACTCTGTTGATTACTTGATTGCTTAAATCCACACTTGTAGCTTCCTCCATAGCTGAGACAGTATTAATGGAAAGATTTTTTGTTTCTGCTCTTGAGCAGCATAGTATACACAGACAGAGTCCATTGCCATTACACATTAATTAGTTAATAAATTTGAACTGCCACACTGAGATTTAATACATCACTCTTCTGGTATCATAAACTGTTCCTCCTCAGGCTTTGTGATAACTATGAAGGGTAAAGTGTGACAGTGCTATAGTGCAATTTGATATTATTTACTTAGCATGAAATTTCAAATAGATCATGAATATGGGAAACACTAGCAGAATGATGAAAAAAAGTCTATTTTAATCAGATAGACTCTCAATCATTTTAAAAGCATCTTGGTTTTGAATTGTCTTTCTTTGCATCCACAACTGAATAATAGCAAAATATTAAGTAAAAAGGAGCTACGTAATTCTACTGCAGTACTAAATAGATTTCTCTTGGAATCTAAATTTGTGCCACAGCCTAACAATTAAAGTAATCAAATTTAAGTCCAGACTAGCCTGGAACTAATCCAGAGAAATAACTTCCAGTAGTCTACTTTTTATACAAATTGTAACTAGCACTAAAGAAGTGTATATTAAGAAACATGGGTTGGAATTTTTATTGTCACAGATCAGTAAGCAAATAAAGGCTCTGCTCCTGCTCTGATAACCTGGTTAACAGTAAAGCAAAGTCTATTTTTCAGTGGACTTGCATGCTCAGGATCCATTGAAAGATGGATTAACTGCATGATAGCTGTATCTGGAAGAACTATGTTGTCTTCTGCCCTAATGTAAATATGTCCATGAAAGTCCTGGTGTGGGTCACATTAGCCAGAATTTGTTCATTTGTAGTTTTGGAACATTTTCTAAGAGTTAATTTGTTGGTGTGAGTAAAGAACTGGGAACAATCTCTTTGGACACCCCCCTTCTTACTATTTAGGTCATGTTCCTCTGAGGAAGGGAGTAAAGAAAAGCCTGTTTCTTCTTATTTGAATATCCCTATAGAGGCTTTGGGAGCTGGATTCATCACTCACAAATTGAGTGGCTAATAATTGCACTGTACCAGCAGACATCCATCTAATGTGAGTTTTCATATGCAATAGGTGCCAGAGAAAAGAAATGTGTGTGCCTTGGATAAGAGCTTGTTCCTTTTTCTTTCTCCATTGATAATAAAACCTGTGTAGTGCATTAAAGCTAGTGTATTGTTTGAAAATATCAAATTGTACAAATTCTGCTGTCTGGGTTCCCTCTGTAACAGTACCGTACTTCAAAAGCTAAAAAGTTGGCATTTCATTTTCTTTTTCTCAGGATGGAGAAAGGATCAGGGAGAGCAGTATGCCCAGGTATCTCTCTCTCCCTCTCCCCGCCCCCATTTCCTGCTTCCCATTCAACAGTAACCCTACGTGTGATTTAAGAAATCAGTTCTGCGTAAACTTGGTGGCGGGGGGAGCCCTGGCAGTGGTGGTTGCAGAAGAGGGGCCGTCCCCTGTGTTGCACATGGCTGGGGCTGCTCCCAGTAGGGTCATGGTGCTTCAGGGGTTAAGAACCGCTGAGTTAAAGAATGCTTGGTTAACTTTCTTTTACATATATTTCATTTTGTGCCCCTCTGCATTTCTGTGTGCTGGCCTGAGAATAACAGCAGAATTGCTGAAATGATGTGAGAGGGCCTACTTTCTGCAGGACACAGAAAGTAAGTTTTGGAAATTGGAGTGGGTTGGGCATATTCCATGAAAATGTTTTTGATGGAAAATTTGGTTTCCATATTAAAGTTTGCTGAAATTTGACAATTTTTGTCAGTAAAATTGAAATGAAATATTTTCTCTATGGTAGGATTATCCATATTGAAACATTTCAACTCTATCTTAGCTGCTGTAAAGCCTCATGTTCCCTTTCTTCTATGAGTCAGCTTCCTGCTTGGACTACATCTCTCATGATACATTAAGTTTTGCCTCTAGCAGCTGCAGCCAGACATCAAAAGAATCCCATGACTTTTGTGCATACTACCCAACTCATACAGGAGTAGTTCAGGCATGAGATGCCTGAATTACAATGACCATCTGTCACTATGATGACTTAGGTGGACACAGATCAATGAAATGAAATGTTCTGATTCAGGTTGTTCCTTCCAAAGCAAAATATTTTTGTATGTTTTGGTAAAAAAAAAATTCAATGTTTGAATTGTTTTTCCAATTTAGGGTTAGAATAAATGTCAAATTATTGGACATTTGGGATGGAAATTTTTTTTTTAAATCAGCTTTACAGAAAGACTGCCAAGAGTGCTTGTTTGTATAACACCATGGGTTGTTTACCTTTTTTGAGGGTACCATGTGGTTCAGAGGGTCTGCTAGTGATTGGTTATTGTTCTTGTTTTTTAAATCTGTTGTGAAGCTCTAGTTTAGAAATGAGAAACTGTCTTGTATGGTAATGAAATTACATGACCAATACTTAATTGCAGAAGAACAAAAAAGCTGTTTTTGCAATGTAACTTACAAAGCAACTGGACAATCTGCTTTCTAAAGAGAAGACCATTTGCAGAATGTAAATGCCATGTGAAATGATTACAGGGAAAACCATTCAGACCATTGTTCTCTTTGAAGAAAGCAAATGAGAGATAAAAATAGCAACTTTTTATTGAATATTTCAAATATAGTAGCTCCCACTGAAAGCTTCCTGAAAGTATCTTTTCACCTAATCAGCCATGGTCACAGCTTTAATAATCTAAGAGATAAAATTGCACAGTTACTTGTCATTTTTAAGCTTTTCTCACCAGGAGGAAATAGCTTTGTATCAGATCAGATCAGATTTTTAAGTGTTTTCCAGATACTTGGTGTATGGGGAGAAAAAGGTAACATAATTCCCAGGGAGAGCTTCCATCATTTTCCTCATTTGCATTCTGATGAGATCTGATTACTTAATTTATGAAGATATTCAAGTGGATATAAGTACTTCCCTAAGCCCCTGTGCACAGTAACTACATAAACAGTTTGGCAGTAGGTAGTGAGCAAAGCTTTCAGGAACTGTGGGATTCCTCTAGCTGCATCAATTTGTAGCTCTCTGTCAGTCAAAGAAAGATTTGTGTGGTGCTTCAGCACAGATTTCCATTGCTCACAATCCTGCTTCTGGGTTCAAGATTTCAGTTTATTTTGGAGGACCGTTGTTCGAGCAGTAGCTTGATTTACTAGCACAGTTTAATGAATTGCTTTAGGAGGGCAGAGAAAGTTTCCGAAAGGTGATTCAGCATCAGCAATTTGGAGCTGAGTCCCTATGGTAGTGTAGTCAAATTCCAAAGGGGTAGCCGTGTTAGTCTATTGTAGAAAGACAACAGAGTCTTGTGGCACTTTTAGACTAACAGATTTATTAATAAATTAATAAATCTGTTTGTCTTTAAAAGTGCCACAAGACTCTGTTGTCTATGGTAGTGTAGCTGACTCTTATACAAATTCCTTTCATCCTTCTGGTGCAAGGTTTCATTCAGAGGCTTTCTCTGAGCTATAGAAATATGACTAATTATTTGAGTCATCTGAGATTTTCAGGTTTCCTTTCAATTGAACCCATTTTCCTCTGGTTTTATGATGTGTGTTTAGTCTCAATCTTGGGCTTGAGGGGTTTCCTAAGTACTTTACTATAGGGTGCTTTTCATGAGCTACTGGAGCATCCATTCAGGTTGCCTGAGCATAATGCTAGTGATTAGCGGAAGATTAAGCTGTGAAAGGGCAGCCAGCAGGATGGTTTCAGGAGATGCCATTGTGAAGCAGAGGATGAAATGCCAAATAAACTCTGTTAGGAGCAGCTTCTTTGTGACTTCTTCTTACTCCAGATTTGATCCTTGCTTTTAATTGACTGTCTTTGTAGTGAGTTGTCCCACGTCTTGAGTTTTTCACAGTGCATCTTCTGCATTCCCTACACTACGTAAAAATGCTTTCTTAAAGGCCTTGGGTGTTTCAGCCCCTTCATTCTCTTTGTTGTTGTGTCTGATGAAGGAACCTTTTCTTAGGCCTTGTACACACGATCAGATTATCGCGCATTAAAGCTCATTACCGCGCGATAGCAACAACGGCGTACACACGTGCAACAGGGCTCTTGCGCGTTAAGTGCCTTGTTGTCGCGCAATCCAACAACCACTCCGACGAGAGTGGTAACAGCTGTTGCGGATAATATGTTGCGCGTTTGAGCTCGTGTGTACGCTTACCGCACATTGACTGGAGTCCGGAACTGTCCCAGCATTCCCAAGTCGTCCTCTCTGGTCTTCCCCCCACCCGCTCTGTGGCCGTGACGAAACTGTCCCCGCCCTGCCCCGAACTTATTCCCGGGATTTTCAAATTTCAAGTCTGTTTCACTTCCTGCTCTCTTCCTCGTGGAGTGTGTTTGTGCTCCGATCATCAGTAGCAATGGCGGCCCGCCGTGGAAGACGCGCACCCCTTTGGAGCACGGCAGAGGTACTGGACCTGATCAGCATCTGGGGAGAGTCCGCCGTGCAGGCGCAGCTACGCGGCAGCAGGAGGAATTATGACACATTTGGCATAATTTCTCGGGCCATGTCAGAGAGAGGGCATGATAGAGACACAGTGCAGTGTAGATCAAAGGTGAAGGAGCTCAGAATTACCTATCACCGAGCGAAGGAGGGAAACCGCCGTTCTGGATCAGCGCCTGCAACATGCAGGTACTATAAGGAAATAGAAGCCATCCTCAGCGGGGACCCCACAACCACTGCCAAAAGTCCCGTGGACACTTCAGCCCCTCCTCGTCCGGTGATTGCCAGAGCCGAGCAGGATGAGGACGTTGTTGAGGAGGAGGAGGAGGAGGAGATGGAGGATGACACGGAGGAAAGCGCAACCGCGTGTAGCCAGGAGCTCTTCAGCAGCCCCGCTGAGACGTCCACCCAAGGCTTGAACTGCAGCTTGTTCTCTGAGGCGGCAGAGGGGGGTTCAGGTAAGTTTCTCCTTCATTCAGCTCTGCTCCTGCTAAAATATCATTGTCTGGGGTGGGGGTGCTTGCGGGTCCCCGCTGTGCACGCTATTTACTCTGCATTCATTAGCAGGGCATCAATACAAGCAGTGATTGTAAAATAATCATCTGCATTTAGGTCAGAAAAGGTTTCCTCGATGTACCTCCAGAGCCTAATACTCAGGTTAGATGGGAGAGCGTTTGTGTCTGCGCTCCCAAAGACGGACACTCTGCCTCTCCAGCTGCAAAGCACAGCCCTGGGAACCATGGCAGCACACAGTGCAGCAGCATACGGTCCCGGCCTGCTACCGGCGGCATGTAGGAGATGTATTCTAGATGGAAGGGGCACTCTGAGGAGAGGGATATTGGGTTCCATCTGTGTGCCCTCTTCCGATTCTTAGCCCCCGGTAAGCCGTCTATTAGAATGTACCTTGTCTGCTTCAGCGCAGCGTAGTGTGTTGACCGCCCTGTACCTTCCAGTGGAATGTGCTACTGGAAGGTTACATTGGCTATCTATGCTATGTGTTAACAATGTCTATATTGTTATTTTTGTATTAGAATTGAGCTTCACAAGGCCGGTGTCTACCCCAGCTGACCGAATGAGAAACATTAGGCGGCGTTCTCGAAGAAACAGGGAGGATATGTTTAACGACCTGCTGAAAGCAACACAAGAATCCGCAAGGGAGAATAGAGCCTGGAGAGAGGAATCCCAGCAGAGGAGGCAGAAACACAGGGACGAACTGATAAGCGTCATGAAGGAGCAAACAGAACTGCTAAAGAACATGATAGCTTTCCAGTCCCAGGCGATAAATGTCCGGGCTCCACTCCAGACAGTTCAGCCGTGTATGCCTCCCACACACCGCAGTCCCTCAAAGCATTTCTTTGAAGGCCACCCTCCACCCCGGTACAGGACAACATCCAGCCCCCCCCCCCCAAGCTACTTTTACGAGACCCGGAGCTACACCAACCTGTAACCCCACCCCTATCTTTCAGGTTTCAATAAAAACAGTAACAAATACTTTGAAGAATGCATTTATTTATACACATTATTGAAATGATCCTAAGGTGCACCTCATGCGTCATGGAACTGAACTAGGGAAGGGCATCATTGAAATGCTCCCTGAGTGCCTCCCTTATGCGAGCAGCTTCTCCTTGTGCCACCCTAATACTCCTAGTGGCTGGCTGCTCGAATGCTTCCTCGAGGCGCTGTGCCTCCGTAGCCCACGTAGGGGAAAACTTTTCTCCCCTACTTTCACAAATGTTATGGAGGACACAACATGACGCAATCACGGCAGGGATGTTGTCCTCCGCCAAGTCCAGCCTCCCATACAAACAGCGCCAGCGCCCTTTTAAACGGCCGAAGGCACACTCCACAGTCATTCTGCAGCGGCTCAATCGGTAATTGAACCGCTCCTTGCTGCGATCAAGGTTCCCAGTGTAGGGTTTCATGAGCCATGGCATCAGTGGGTATGCTGGGTCTCCGAGGATGACTATGGGCATCTCCACCTCCCCCACTGTTATTTTTTGATCAGGGAAAAAGGTGCCCCCTTGCAGCTTCCGGTACAGACCAGTGTTCCTGAAAATGCGGGCATCATGCACCTTTCCCGACCACCCAGCATTGATGTCCGTGAAACGCCCCTTGTGATCCACGAGTGCTTGCAGCACCATGGAGAAGTAGCCCTTCCTGTTTATGTACTCCGTCGCGAGATGGTCTGGAGCCAAAATAGGGATGTGTGTGCCGTCTATGGCTCCCCCGCAGTTAGGGAATCCCATGGCAGCAAAGCCGTCCACAATCTCTCGAACATTGCCCAATGTCACTGTCCTCCGTAGCAGGATGCGATTGATGGCTTGGCACACTTGTGAGAGGGCTAATCCGACGGTGGTCCTCCCGACTCCAAACTGGTTTGCAACGGACCGATAGCAGTCGGGAGTCGCCATCTTCCATACAGCAATCGCAACACGCTTCTCCACAGTTAGGGCTGACCTCATGTTGGTGTCTTTCCGTCGCAGGGCAGGGGCCAACTCTGAGCACAGTTCCAGAAAGGTTGCTTTCCGCATTCGAAAGTTCTGTACCCACTGCTCGTCATCCCACAGCTGCATAACAATGCGATCCCACCACTCGGTGCTCGTCTCTCGCGACCAGAAACGGCGTTGCACCGTGTGCAGATGATCGGTGAAGGAGCTGAGCAACGCGGTGCTGTTGCTCTGCATGGCATCGATCAGCCCCTGTTCCTCGGTGTCCTCATCTGACTCGGAGCTCATTGCGTACTGAGCAACAAGCCGAGATGTATTCAGAATGTTGAAGGCGACAATGGAGATCATAGCAGGATCCATGCTGTCGCTGTTGCGATTGATTGCAAGTGGTGCGTTGCGTCACTGCAATGTTGAAAATAGGCGCGAGTTGCTATTGGCAACGAGGAAGACGCTAGGGGAACACAAAGCACCATGGGAAACTGACACTTTACCCATGGCGCTTTGCGTTCCTTTCCTTCATCCCATGATTCATAGCGCCAACTTAGGGGAAAATGGAACGATGGGATAGGTGCCCAGAAGTCATTGCGCTCAACCGCGATAATGCGTGTAATTTTGTTGCGTTGCAGGGAGCAATGTGTGTACGCGTTGTCCCGCAATAAAGGTCACGTGAGTTTTGTAGCGCGATTGCCTTGTTGCGCTTTAATCTGATCGTGTGTACATAGCCTTAGAGAGGTCAATACTAAAAATAAATGTTTTTGGGGTCCTATAAGGCAAATTACTATAGTTCGCTTGATAATTTCTATGAAATAAAGGAAAAAGCTGCTTTGTCAGTCAGTCACTCCAATGGATAATGGAGATCAAAGCATTAGGATGAGAATTTGTGAGGAGAGAAGACAGATAACAGCAAATACCTAAACTAAACTAATAATCCAAATCTCAAAAATGAATCTGAGTGCTTGCAAAATGCCCATATCTTCACCTCAACATGCTAAATGTATCAGTCACTTGTTTAGTTTCAGACTCTATGTTTACATATTTTGTTTCTAGTTACTGTGTGTTTTTCATTGCCACGGCTTATTTATAAAATTGAAAATACACGTTGGCTAAGGTTATCCAATCTGGTTGGTATTTAAGAGCCATGGCTGTTTCTTTCGGAAACATTAGCAGCCATGTTGCCAAGAGGGGAGAAAGAGAAGAATGTGATTACCAAAAACATGTCTTGTACTTTGAAATCTACAGGTTCTGAACACTTTTTTATGGGAGCACATTTCCAAGTTCACAGCCATTTTCTGAGAGGCATTTCTGCCATTTTTGGAAAGATACATTTCATGCCTATCATTCTGTGTTGTGCCTCTCAGGTGACCCCATTACTGGAATATTGCATGTTGGTTTTGGTATCTACACGTCAAAAAGGAATTTTAAAAATGGAGAACGTCCAGGAAACTATATGAATTGCTAAAAATCTGGAAAATGTGACTTGATATTGAAGGGGCTCAATCTCTTTAGCTTGTTAAAGAGTTGATTAAGATGCTTAATTGTAAGCTCTTTGGGGCAGAGATAGAATCATAGAAGTATAGGACCAGAAGGAACCTTGAGAGGTCATCTAGTCTTGCCCTGATATTGCCCTATGCAATAATTAGACCATTCTGTTATAATCTTAATTTTTTTTAGTGTTCATACAGCATTGAATGCAATGGGGTCCTGGCCCATGAATGGGGCTCCTAGGCATGCTCTACAAAAAATAAAAGCAGAAAGTGTTCTGTCTTTCATAGGTAATTAATCACTGGACTATTTACCAGGGATGTGGTTGATTCTCTATCACATGATACCTTTAAATTTTAGATTGAATGTCTTTTGCTAAAACATATCGTCCAGTGTAACCAAAAGTTATTTGTCTTGATACACAAATTACTGGGTGAAGTTCTATGGAAGAGGTCAGACCAGGTACCAGAAGGGTCCCTTTTTTGGCTTTAAAAATCTTTGGAAAATTACATAGACGTAGTATCTGTGGAATCAAGACCTTGAACTGCTGAGATTTGAGAACAAGCATATCATAGTGGCCTGCCCTACTCAGAAGGTAGGCAGATATTTTCTGCATTAGTTGAGGTTGCTGTGAATTCCCTAGAACCAAGAATACATTGGAAATAACGGTTCTAGATGTATGCTTCCAGCTCCCCTGTAGAAGAAGTAGCCATAACTTCTTGGTCAGCCAGCATCAAAATCACTGTAATCTACCATTGCTACCCAATAATCCAGAAAGAAAAGGAGCCTGTGACTGTAAACCAGTGCCTACACTTTGTGTGAGTATCCATACTCATGTGTGAACAAGGGTATTGTGTAAGAAGAAAGGAATTCATTGTTTGTGCTATTAAGGCTCACCCCTTGTTCATGTAGCTTCAGTCATTCCTGAAGGAGCAGAAAAATGTCATGAGGCTTAGATCAGTGGCTCTTAAACTTTCAAGACTACTGTTCCCCTTTCAGGAGTCTCATTTGTCTTGGGTATCCCAAGTTTCACTCACTTAAAATGACTTGCTTGTAAAATAAAACATGGGGAAAAAAATACAAAAGTGTCACAATACACTTTTACTGAAAAATGACTTATCCTCATTTTTTATGATATAATTATAAAATAAATCAATTGGAATATAAATATTGTACTTGCATTTCAGTATATAGTGTATTGAGTGGTATAAACAAGTCATTATATGAAATTTTAGTTTGTGCTGACTTTGCTAGTGCTTTTTATACAGCCTGTTGTAAAACTAGCAAATATCTAAATGAATTGAGGTACCCCCAAAAGACCCCTGCATATCCCCCCGGTACATATACCCCTTGTTGAGAACCAGTGACTTAGATGACCAATCACATGCCAGAAATGCCAGACTGCCAAATATATAGTTAAAGCAAACCACCATTAGGCTGAATGTTGTTGGATGAAGTGCTCATGACACATTTTACAGTTAATGAATAGATTAATATAAATCAAAGGGACCTGATTCCCATCTGAAGACAATAGAAAACCAGTGTGAGAAAAGAATGGCACCAGAGGCCAGATATGGATAATTCACATATAGGAAAAGGTGCTAAATTTTAAAAATTGTTTTATTGTGATTAGCGCTCTCAGCTCTAATCTGAAGTAATAACTCCCAAGAGAATGAATGGACAAAAGCAAAAGATAACTTAGTGATCTTGTCATGCAGCAACTTCTGAAATATATGAACTAGAGCCCCAGTTCAACAACATGCTTAAGCATGTGCTTACATCTATTCTTAGTCCAAAAAGTACCAAGCATGTGCTTAAAATTTAACACATGCTTAAATGCTGTGCTGATTAAGGGCCTATGTTATGAAGTCTTTCAATGCTGTGTATATGCAGATTGCCACATTTATATCTATTGGGATGGGAATATAATATTTAGTTAATCTTTTGTATAGGATAACCAAATGCTTCTTTTTCTGGAAATCAAATGCTGCTTTTTTAAGAACATGGGGGGGGGGGGGGGGGCGAGAGGATCCAAAGGAAAGATGCAGCAAAAACTAGCAAGAGAGAAACCTTTAAAGATGGAAATGCTGTCCAATTTTTTAGTTGTATCATTCAAAATATTTGAAGTACTAGACATTAACAGTCTATGGGACAATTATGGTCCGCATGGGACAGAAGGAGATTTGCATCTCAAGGCTTGTGCCATCTAATGAGGGACAGTAAAAAGATGCAATATTTTCTATCCCTGCCAGCCAGCAACAAAGCAAACATAGTTCAAAGAGAACCATATTTGCATGTTGTTGGATTATTCTGTTTCTGAAGCCCAGGGACACTAACAAAAGTGGTTTTAAATTCTAATTTATGTGCTGATCTGCAGTCTAAATTCCCCACCTCCTCTTTTCAAAGTACACTGTGCAAACAGGTTAAAGGCTGATCAGTTTGGACCCTGAAATGTGTGAACAAGATGTTCCCTGATGTCTACGTAAGTGTGTCCTACAGGCTTTAGCTATATAACCTATTCTGTCCTCACATTGCTGAACAGAAAAATCCAACATCTGTTTTTGTAGCTTCTTCCCTCGATATTTACAGATTAAATATTCAAGTTTACATTCTCCTAAAAACTGAATTTAGAATCTTCTTGGGATTGTCTTCTGCTTAAATATTTTTGTGCAGACTGCAGAATACTGTAAACAGCGTATTCCATACTCTGTTAGTTCTAGTGGGGACTTTAATATCCTTGACCATGAGATGTTGTGTGATACACCTGTGCCACCTTGCAGGAGCAGACGGAGATACTTTGGAGCAGGTCTGGTTCCTTCTATGTGAGAGAATCCCAAGTGAAATTATGGGAAAATGTTTATCTGCACTGAAGGTACCTTGGAGTTGCAGTCTCTCTCTCTCTCCATCCTGTTCTGATCAAATGTGCATGATAGTTGCTCAAACTCAGACTTTCCATTTCACTGGAAATTTCAATATTCAAAATCAGCTTTTTTCCAGTTCAGTACAAAATCAAATATTTTTCAAATTTCCCATGATCAAAAATGTCAGTTTCTGAAAAATTTTGTTTTGGAATTTTGCTCTAATGATCTATAGCATAGTATATTGCAGTTGTCAATTTCTCATGTTTTCTTTCTTGTAAACCCTAGCGTCAATGAATGGAAGTAGCCTTCTAGAAACCAGCACAGATTGACTACATGACAACTGTTATGTCTGTCCATGTTCATGATTATTTGTTCATAAATTATAACATTTTGAATAGTAAATTATCCCCTGGCTGGCTAGAAGCCCAGTTTATTCT
Organism: Pelusios castaneus; assembly: GCA_007922175.1. NCBI lineage: Eukaryota > Metazoa > Chordata > Testudines > Pelomedusidae > Pelusios > Pelusios castaneus. The sequence goes on from ML685787.1 coordinate 20,352,698, forward strand.
TTCATTACATCAGAAATATATAAAGGACTCCTCAGCATTATATCGTATATCCATATAGGTATACCTTTCCTTCTAACATTTTAAAGCAGATGTTTTTATATCTGCATATTTGTTCACTTGCATATTTATTGCTAATGCAAAACCTGTTCGTAGTAACCTCTTGTAACTGAAACCCACTCTAAATTTACTGTTTACTTTTAGTTTCAGTAATTATGCTTTGGCTCTCTGTTCTAATTGGGAAGTGTTTTTCAAGACATATTGAAACTATACAAAGATACATTTCATAGTGTTATCATTACTTATTTGATTCAAATATAGGAATTTTGCCAAGTTATCCAGGATTTATGAGAGCCAAGGTGACTTTTATTCTTTTACTAAACGTTTCATCTTTTCATTTGGATGGTTCTCATGTACTACGTCTTCTTAAGATTCACTTTGTAGAATTGCTTACAAATAAAAAAAAACAAGTTACCCAGTAATTGATTCAAAATACCCAAAAGCTAAAATACGTTTTTCGAGTAGTAGCAGCCATTTTTTAAAGGGTTCAGGGAATATGTGTTTAATGGTTTATTGGAGCCAGGGATATGATAGTACAGTACAGGGTGAGTATATGAAAATGGTTTTATGGTATCTTGTAATTTAGGATTGTATTATATTTTCTCTCAGCAAGCCAATTCAAAGCAGTAAAAAAATGATGAGATATTAACTAATAGTTAAACAGAACTCAGCTACCTCGTCTTACAGTAATGCCCTTTATTATTATTATAAGGCTTCTAAGCATCCTTATGTAGTGTTTGTCCCAGAATATTAAGGCCAATGATTACTTGTTTACAGTGAATATAGCTATTTTATATGACAGTGGAGCCCAGTTACAGTGCATGTGGAAACAGTAAATGTCTTGAATTATTTCAATACTTTGCAATATGCAAAATTGCAATTTCATTTACAGTAATGCTCTACTTGCAGGTAAAACTCACTCAGGGTGAACTCTACCAGACCAACTTCAAGCATCACTATTCAGGCTCATATAATGACAAAACAGAGTGCTCAAGGAGATTAAATCCATGCCCGATGGGAAGGCCACATTACAGTGCTACTTATTACAACCCACTTCTGATTGACATTCCAGTCCATGAGTACACATTTTAGGAAAATGTGCACTCACTTCTATATCCAGATTCAAACTTCTTGGCTTGGGCCCATCTCTATGGTAGTCTACATCTGAACGACAGATCCATTTTTCAGGGTTGGAGGGAGGAGTGTCTTGTAGGATCATAATGTGGAGGTGTCATGCCTGTCTTTCTTACTTTTTCCTCCTCCCCCCCAGTTTTCATCCCCTCTATCCACGAAGTTAATAGGGGAAATGAGTCCATAATTTCTGTATCTTTGTCTGTACACTTTATCTGGATTGAATAGCTACACTATCATTTTATATCTTTTCTTGTGTGGGAAATTACCAGCTCTGCTATAGCGGGCCCTATGCATTTCTCTCTTGTGGTGAGTCAGAGCATCATCTTTTATCCCTGTTCCTGGTGTTTGCTACTCCAGTAGCAAGTAGTAGTGCTTGAGGTTAAGATTCTTTCCCCTCATCTATTTCCTACTCTACCTCTTCAGTTTCTTGGGCTCATTGCCCTCCTTCCCATCAACCACTTTCCTGTTCTCTGATTGTCCCCTTGGCCTTTACCCCTGCTCTTTGGGGGGCACTGCTGGCTCAGCTTCCAGTAGGATCACCACCCTCACCTCGGGAATCTCTGTTGGGTTACTGCTGCCCAGAAGCTTGCTGTTGATACTGATGAAGAGGAGGAAGGGAACTGCTGTTGCTGCTGTGGGAGTGTGTGATGCTGCTGCAGCACACAGTGGAGGGGATATTCGTACTGGACTGAGTGACTGTTTTCTCTGTGCTGTCTCCTGGGCTTGTGGTAGTCACTGCTGTCATCTCGGGGGGCAGCAGGAGTGGTGTGGAGTCCTCTTATTGGTCCATCTACCTCGCCCCCCAGCCAGCACTACTCCCTCCACCATCACTCATTGCTCTCTGGCACTGCCTTTGCTCCTCAGCCCAACTGCTCACCTTGACCCTGCTACCGTCTGAGACTTTATTTACAGCAGCAGGCAGTGAATGTGTGTGGGCGCCTGTGCCTTCTCCCTTCTCTCGGACTTTCCCTTCCTTCCCCAACTGTGTTTGGCTGGAAGACTTTCCCCTCACCTGCTTTGCCCACCAGCCTCTCTGCAGCAGCTTGCCTTTTCCCCTTGCTACCTGCCTCATGCTGCTACCCATCTTGATCCCCCCCAACCTTGTTTTTTCCCTCCATCCTGATCCCTTAGGAGTTTCTGTTAGTTTTCCTGCCCTGTCCTGATGATATTTTTAGTTGCCTGCCTCACCCTAGCCCCTTTGTGGTTGTTTGCCCTGCCCCAGCCTATGAGAAGAGGTGGAACCCAGTAGGGATCACTCTGCTCTCTCTCTCTTTCTTATATATATAAAGAATGATATAATAAATTACAAATAATTGATTCTAAAAAATCAAATATCACTCATACATACTTCAAAGCATTATTAATAATCTCTCATCACCCGATCCTTTTTTAAAAGGAAAAATGTTTTTGTTATTTTCAGATGTAATAAACCAAATCCAAGCAGTTAAGCAATTGGAACATATGTTGGAGAGCAAAATGTAGGCATACAGACCATACATGAAATGAATTCAACAGACTGTTGTGTCAAAGAAGTTCAGAGATGCCCTACATGAGTGATCCAGTCACTCTGTTCCAGGAGAGTAATGTGCATGAATAAAAATTAATTTATTTACATATTCTCCTAGGTATTTTTGCTTAACTTCTTCATAGTGTCAAAAGTGACAAGTAAAGTGTACAAAAATCACTTTGTCTTAGTTTCCAGGTGCTATTTCAGGATCCATGTGCCCCATACCCTCCCAACCTAAATGATTTGATCTCCAGCTCATGAACTTTTCAGCTGACTCCTCTTCTAATGTTATTTAATATAATAGCTTTGTTATTTTTACTCTTTTTCTTTAAAGCAAGCAAAAGCTGATTTTTAAGGATTAATTAATTACTTTCCAGTTTTGAACAATCTAAGCTAGACTGAACACATATATCCTTCAAAAGTCACCCCCACTCCAACAACTTACAGTCTTTATAGACAAGCTAGAAAAAGGGGAACCAGAAAAATATAGAAATAAAGTGACTTGCCCAGGTTCATTATTAGAGCTGGGAGGTAAAGCTATGTCTCCTGACTTAATGCTTTATCCCATAGTCCATGCTGACTCCCCAGACTAGAGTAATAAACTCATTAGAAATGTTTGCATTGCTACATTTTATAGTTGTTTTTGCACAAATTCCCTTATAATATTAATTCTATTAACAATAATGCCGTATATAAGAATGTACTGTGTCCTACAGTGTCTTCTTGATGGAAAAGATACAATTTATAATTATGAATTACACTCAGCAAACTTTTTCTCTATAAAATGTCACTATCTGCAAATAAAATGAAGAAAATGGGCCATATTCTGCTCCATTAAGGCAGTGTAAATCAGGATCAATGCCATCAAAGTCATTATAGTTGCTTCAGATTTACACCAATGTAAAATGAGAGAATAATGTGGCCTGTTGTCTGGGTTTTGTATTGATATTGTACATAAAAACGGAATTTCCATGCTCAGATTAAAATAAGTAGGCATTTGCATGCAAAGAAGCTATGGTGACTTGACTTTTCTGGATTGCAAAAATGAAGGTTTATTTTATTCAGAATTGCCTGGAAGTAAATGAGGAAAGTTTCTTCTGTTTGTGCATCAGAAGTTACCTTTAGTGCAGTTAATTTGCATGATTTAAAAATTTTGAATTGCCACTCTACTTCATTTGGAAAATGCAAGTGCTCAGTTATTATAATGATGGGGCCATATAAATCCCTAGAGATAAAATTATCTCACTGCATTAGCATAATGTAGGTAGCAATCCTGTAGTACATATCTGCAGACAATATGTGGGTGTGCTAAACTGACTTGGAAAAAAAGAAGCTATGTGACTTATTATGTGGCATGACCTGAGATAAACTGATCATGTTTACCAGTCTCTCAGGATGAGGCCCAAAGCGATTAACTTACTTTTGTTAAAGGCCTCCCAGTAGAAGGAAGGTGGGGAGTTGGACGAACCCATCCGGTGGCTAGACTCTTTCTCTTTTTATTTTAGTCTCCTGAAAAGTGAAAGTTCAGAGGAGGCTTAATTAATTCCTTGGAGATGTTTCTAAGTAAATGTTTCTTTTTGTTGTTCTGGGCTGACAAATATTTCCTTCACACTCTCCTGGATTACTGACTTTCCAAATACTAAGGGCATGTCTACACTCAGTGGCTCCATCAGTGCCACAACCATTGATGCAACAGTGTCAATTGAGTGGGTCAGATGAAGACACACTCAATACATTGCCGAGTGCTTCTCCCATCAACTCCAGTATTCCACCGGTACAAGACGCGTAAGCTATACTTGTGGGGGAGTGTCTCCTATTCACATAGCATAGTGAAGAAAGCATGCCTATTCAATGCAAGGTATATACCTTGAATCAGCAGAGCCGTGTATATAGACCAGGCCTAACAGACTGAGCATGAGCTTTCATCCTGACAGCAATGAGAAGAGAAGCCTTCCCAGGAATTCATCATAGTCAGAATCCCAAGAAAACAACTTTCTGTAGCTCTTCCTCCCAGGCACCCACTAAGCCTGATCCTTCCCTTGTCATCCTCTTACTCTAAGTCCACCATTTTCTCTTCAGGAGCTCAAATCCCCTCCCTTTTGCTATGCTAATCTTCAGGATATGAGGGCAAATTTGTAACCACAAGAATGCCAATGCTTTTCTTTTAACAAACCAATAATGGTAGTGTTTGGGATGATCACGTTCTACCTCCTCTGCATTGTTCAGACCATGGGCTTGTCTTCACATACAGTGCTGCAAAATGAAGACACTGCTCTGCCAAAGGGATAGCATCTCCTGTTGGCATAGTTAATCTACCCTTGTGAGCAGTGTCTACGCTGTGGGTTAGCTCAGTATAACTGTGTCACTCAGGATTGAGAGGTGAAGAACTTCTGGGAAGAGCAGCTGCTGATGGAGACTGGATGAGCTGCTTTCCAGACGAGGTACTGGCCTTGCTGTTGCTGCCACCACTCTCAAGGAAGGGGATCCCCATCTCAGCCCTTCACTCTAGGGACTGACTCTCGCTGTGTCCTAACTGGGCAGGCTCCATGTCAGCTCCTCCCAGCCTGACTTGGTAGGTGAATCCTGGGGGGCGGGGGGCAAAGGAAGGTGGCAGCACTCGGAGCAACAAAGGGGGTGGAGAGCGAGGGATGGAGGGGGGAGAGGCAGGGCCTCAGAGGAAGGCATAGAAGTGGGGAATAGAGGTTCAGTTTTCAGTGATAGAAAAATGGCAACCCTACATTCTGCTGCCAGTCGGCTGGCCAATTAGCCTACTATCTGTGTACACCACTTCCTTTTGGTATGTCTGGATAGCATGTCACACAAAGGGTCAAAATACATGTTGTTCAGTTTGAAAGGAATAATCTTGCGCTTAGAATTGTTTAGTCAGGTTGGCTTAATGTTTCCCTAGGCTAAAATAAGAATAAAAGTACTCTTTTTTTTCACCATTACATAAATGACATGGTGATCTTTTAAAAAGCTCTTCAAAAGCTTTCACTTAAATAGACTGTAATAATAAATTACAACAATTTGTACAAGTCTGAAGTGAATTTTAACCACTTCTCCTCTTGAGTTGTTCCTCTTCCTTTCCCCATCTTGGTTGTTACTGATTATTTTTAAAATGCCAGATCAGCTGACAGGTAAACAGAAGATGGGCATCCCCAATCAATAGTCATTACTACTGGTTAGACTGACCTTCAACTGTAAAGGAACACCTTATTCTACCAAGAAAAATGATTACTAAAAGATTTGTTTTAGTAACATGACACTAGCTCTAGGGGGTAAATAGCCAAGGTTGGATGCATTTAGAAAAATAAATGCTATTGTGCATTTCTATTCTTTGATGCTTTCTCCATTCTAAAGAGATGAAAGACGTTTTCTGCTGAGAGAAAGAACTTGATGTTTCCCGATGTTGTTATTCAGTTAATCATTGCAGTATCCTACACTCTCTGCACAAGTCTTCCTGGTGTCTATGAAATGTCACAGGGTGTAATCATGTACTGGTGAGGCTGAAGTCAGTGCAGATAGAATAGGAAAAGCATTTATTTTTGGAGGCAGTGCGGGCTAGTGGATAAGGTGCTGGCCTGGCAATCAGGAAGCCAGGCTTCTATTTCCATCAAAGTCCATTAAAATTACCAGTACTGAGCACTTCTGAAAGACTCGTGAGAGGTGTTGGGCACTGAAATTTAGTAGATACTTTAACAAATTTTATCATTGACCTTTCTGAGTGACAGTTGCCCATCTATGAATTACTGATAATTAAACCTTCCATCTTTGTAATCTGTGCTGAGATTTATAGATTGTCATGTTTGCATGTTAACTATTTTTTTTATTTTGAGACAAATGAAAGAAATGTATATTTTGAGGTAATAACAGCTTCAAATCAACAGATATTTTGGAACCATCTCCTCTCATGGGACAAGAGGCATCCTGAAACCATTGGATTCTCTGTTGGTGTTATGGAGGAAGGGGACAATTGGACTCGGTGGTGGTGGTGGCTTATTGATAAGTCAGAATGGCTCACCAAGTCCTCCACTCCTCAGCATGTTGGCAGACTATTCTTTCTCCAGTTCAGTGTATGATTTTTGACAATGCACTTCAAACAGAACCTATAATCCACAAATAGAATACTTGTTATGTTACTCCATCCGCTTGGCAGAGAGATCTCGGGACTTCGGCAACCCCTGATGAGCACTAGCACAATCTAAGAAATATTTCTTTTCCCTTTTCTCCCTTATACACACTGGATAACTAACGCTAACGGCTCACACCTCTGACTTGTTTGCTGGCCTCACATTCACATCTGAGGATGGTTTCTCAAGAGTAAAATAGTCAATAAGTCAGGTGCTTCAATACAGCCCAGACCTGCAGGCATTTAAGTCAGTGGGGTTTTGATGGGAACATACTTAGAGAGGCATACACTTAACAAGAGACACAAGCAAAGCTGTAATTTCTTCCATATGTCTGTATTTCTTTTCTGCAATACATGAATTTTTACTGTAAATAAGAGAGAGCTTTTGTATTCCTATGGAACACATAACAGAGCCTTGCACAACATCAGGGTGTATCTGAGGATGTAATTGTGTCATTTGCATATGTAGTCTGGGAATCATCAGCAAAGAATGACTAAACGGCTGTGTGTCCTATGTAGATTCATGGAGTTTAAGGCCAGAAGAGACCATTAGATTATCTAGTGTGAGCTCCCGTATAATAGATTAGACTACAATTAAAAGAATGTCTTGGACTCATTCAGGTCTGTGATGTATAGAAATTAAAAATCTTAACCCTCTTGCTAAAAATCCCAAATTCAAGGCTTTATAATCTACTTCACAACTTGCTCACTAGACATCCTCCATTGTCTTCTCGTGCTGTTTCTCTTTCTCTCTTCACAATCATCTTCTTTTCAGCTCCTCACCACCCCCTGGCAGTTTACCAGCATTAACTTTAGCAATTAATCACAGATTATTTTAACATGGTTTCTCAGAAATACATTACTAGTTTTTGTAAGTAGATGATCAATCCTGCTGTTGAAATGTAGAGTGGATTCTAGCATTAGTGTATTTCATATGCTTGACAGCAGAAGTATTTCACCAGAAAGGGAAAGGATGCTCCTACTCTTTGAACAGTGACTATAAATATTGTAGCATCTGTCTCTCCTCCTTGCTTTTGTTTGTTCTAGGGAGCCCCTTATGGAAAAGGCCTCAGCAAGCTTTTTTAGGAAATGGCTACAATATGAGCTCATGTATACATATTTGCACTTTCTTGATAGCAACATAACAGCAGTAGCATGGTAGCTGCAATGGAAGCATAATGAGAGCTAGCTTGAGTGTGTATAAGCAAGCAAGATAAATGCCCCTAGCTAGCCGCACAGATGTAGCTTGAGTCTAGTGGAGTTTAATGAGAATGGCCTGAAGGCCAAAGAGTTCTCTCCATCCACCCTGTGTACAGCCCTCCTTATTCTGACTCCTACGGACAGCAGTCTCTCTGGAGTCTACCAATGCGAGATAGAGGGTTCATTGATATGTGGGATAGGGTATTTCTTTCCTATAGGGTCTGAGTACACTGCCTCTGATTAAGAATTACAACTCTTGTCAGCCTGCAGGGTGACAGACTGGATTCCAGAGCCATCCCTAGGGTATGGCGAATTGGGGTGACTGCCTTGGGCCCTGCACTTGGGGGCATGGGGCGTGTTTTGTGCCAGGCCTGGCCAGGAGGCAGGCGGTTACCACCAAGATCCCAGCTCTGTGCTGGGACTGGGTGGGAGGCTGGTGACTGCAGTCCTCTTCCTGGCTGGGAGCAAGCACCAAGTGGAAGGTGATGGCTGCAGCCCGTCTCCTGGCTGTGCGCCAAGATCCATGGAAGACAAGTGGCTGCTGCCAGGGTCCTGGCTTCATGTTGGGACCAGCTTGGGGCGGAGGGAAGAGGGGGGCAGTAGCGGCAGCTATGTGCTGGGCGGTGGGTGGCTGCCGCCAGGGTCCCAGCTTTGCCCTGGGCCCAGCACTCTGCGAGGGACGACCCTACTGGGTTCAAAGAAGGCTAGACTGAGTATTAGATATTAACTAGGTATTTATGTGCACAGATACCTGAACTGCAGGTGTAAATCCCTAAAGTATTTCAAAGTTTATCTCCAGCTTATCAAAACTTAAGCAAAGATTTTGAAGTCTTCTCAGCTAATGCCTTCCCCTTGCTCTAGTATAGCCACTGAATAGTGTGTGTTATGTGTCCTCCTGTGTGTCCAATCGATGGAAGTTATGCATCTGTTAGAGCTCTCACTTGGAGAACTTACCTCACGTTTTAGCAACTCATGCTTTTATGTTCCCCAATTCAATGCCTGTGTGTCAGCCAAGATGGGAGATATCATGTGATCCAGTTTGGGTGCCTACCACAGGACCTGAATCATTGTGAAAGGGATAGCTCATTAACAACACCCCAGATATAAGGGAGTAAGTGGCTCTTTGGGTAGAGGACCTGGCTTCTAGGACAGAGGTTGGTGATGGCTAACTGTAGGAACAGCCAACCTTAGCTATAAAGCTTAGGCTTTTTGCCGCTTTTGCAGTTACGAAAATGGCAAAACACAGGAAATATTAAGATTGGACACAGTGGGCCTCAGTATAATTTACACAAAGGCCCCTTTGTGTGGTTCTGAAAGTGTAAAGTGAGTGGCAGGGTATGATTACATTGCAAACAGTTTGATGATTTGCAGCTTAGCTAGGCATAGTCACATTAGGTTTAGTGCCCTTAATGTAATTTAAAGCCATCTTATTCTGCTAGAATGATGTAAAGGAGCCTACGGCCTGGTCTACACTTAAAACTTAAGTTGACAATTTTTCACACCACTGAAAGAAACAGTTAAAACAATGTAAGTTGCAGTGTAGACATGGCTAGGTTGATGGAAGAATTCTTTTATGGGCTAACTACTCCAGGGTGCGGCTTTACTATGGTAATAAGTGTCCACACTTTGGTGAGACTCTCGTGGGGCTAAGAGTAGGTTGGGTGTCTCACTCTCCAGAAATGGCTTTTGTTAACTAGTCAGACTTGGTTGACCATGGTTTCCAGAGTTAGAGGTGTCCCAGATGTTACTGTCTCATGTGGTGCTTCTGGGAAAATCTCAGACTGTCAGAATGTGAAGACCACTCATGGCCTGGCAGTGACTGTTTGTAGATCAAGATGGATTTCAGCAAAGGTATAGAAGGCTTGTTGGGAAGGGGGAGACCCTTATCTGAATGTTTTCAAAGCTAATGCTTTTGAGATTTTGGGCTGAGCTCAAAGTTGGTTCTCACTGATCCTGACCCAATTTATCCTTTCCTATTCATATGGTGAGCCACTGGTTTTGTTTATAGGCAATTGGCATGGGGGGGTATCAAGTTCTTGCATGGCCTTGACACACTGATTACATATGGCAGGATGGATCATCTGCTTGTTGCCTCCATTTTTACTTATCATTTGCAGATGTAATGCCTTAAAAATGGCTCCTTTTTACAGTACAAGAGGGCTTGAAAGGAATTTGGGATATGAGTGTTATAGCATGCCAGTAGCTATGCTTTTATTTTTGGGGATCCAAAAAGAATGGATGAGAGACATGGGTTTTATTGGCAGGCCATTTCTCGTTTTCAACAGGTGTGTCCCCCCCACCCCCGCATCCTTCCCAGTCATTCATTCTACAATATGATTTATGACAACATGAAGCTGCTAAATTCTTACATAATGCATGAAAATGAAAAATAATTCCAAAATATCTGTTCATGACATTTTAATCCTAATTCAAATTGAAGTTGGAAGGAGAGGGAATGAAATACACCTCATTCCCCATCAAGCAAGATTTTGCATTCCAAATGCCACCCCCCCTTCTCCCCATTTAATTTTGAGCTAACCTTGATTGACAGTGTGGGGAATAAAATGTCGGCCAGCTTCTTTGGAGAATTTATTTAAGGTTCTTCTGAGCTGTGAAAAGGATTTGTCTTTGTCAGTATTGGCAGCATGCTTGATCAGAGCACGGTCAGCCTTGTCATCAAGAAGGAAATGGTGTGTGTGGTGGGGGGGAGGGAGAGAAAGAGGGAGGGAGAGAGAGAGCACCTACACCACAAAATAATTTTATTCATCTAAGCTATTTACACTTGTACCCATCATTTCACTAATTTCTTGGGAAATCAAATAAGGCAAGCATTCAGTTTACTCTTTAATTCATTTATCAGGGCACTCAGGAAAGGAGGCTGAGTGGGATCACTCAGGCCTGAGGGAATAGAAAACCACAGCTTACTTATGAACTAGCATGTTTTGCATGTCATGGAGTTTTATTAGCCAGTTTCAGAACACCCAAAACAAACTAGTGATGAGTGAATGCTGAAGTTTGGATCAGGAAAACATCCAAAGTTTCAGAGGCTTATCTGAAGTGTATCTGAAGCAGTTAAAACACCTTTGGACTGGAAATTGAACTAGGAATCGTTTGAAAACAAGTGTTCGTGTGAGATTTCCAGGGCTTTATGATTCGGGTCGACTGTGGTCTTTCATTATTCTTGTTTCCAGTCCTGGCAAAAGCTATGTGATATGCAATCATTGGAAAGAGTAAAACAACAGAACAGTTAATTGAATTTTCTCAGTGCTCAAAATACAGAACAGATCTGTTGCAGTATCTTTTAATAGTGTCTAATTTGCACGTCCCTGATATAACCTATTCCCTCTCTTTCCTATAGTTTGGGCATTTTGTTACTGGATAATGTTAAAATAACAATATAATTAACATACCAAAAAAGCATTTGAACATTCAACAGAAAACAAAACAAAAATAAATCTACAGTATACTTAATCAAAAAAGTAATAATAAATAGTATATTGTTCTTGTATAGTACTTTTCATCAGGAGATCTCAAAGCACTTTACAAAGGAGATGTTTTATGAATGTGAATGTCTCAATACTGTCTCAAACAGTCAAGTGCTGCTGCAGCTGCTAATTGGCAAATTAAAAACAAAAGGCCACAACACTCTTAAAATAGAAAAGGTAAATATTTTTAAATAGACAGTAAATAGCCTAGCAATTACAATTAATTGCTAGGCATATAAAAGAGAATGACTTTTTATACAAATGTATCTTTTTCAATTTTTACAATTGTCACAAAGCAGGATGTGAACAAATAACAGTTGTTAATACTGGCTGTAGTGAGTCACTTATCTCAAACAGATAATTCAGGAATCAGCAGATTGTTCAGTAATTATCTACGTAATCAATAGAAAAATATAAACTTTTAGGAGGTTTTGGTTAAAAAAAATCAAATTTATCAATGACAATTTTTGTCAAAAACTCAAAATTCAGAAAATGTTGGCCCTTTCTGTATAGCTGTTGTTCCTATGAGTTCTTCACAATCTTTTGCAGAACCTAAATAATTGGGTTATCAGGTTTTGCCACCTCACTGGTGATCCCATTTTCCAAGTGACTAATATTTATCAGAGTTGGTTGAAGAAAGGAAATTCTATTCCACAGGGGATTTTAGTATCTCAAAATTCAGGTTTTTTTCTGATTCAGAATTAAAACCAAAATTTTGAAATTTTTCAGGAAAGGGAATGAAATTACAGCTCTGAAGAAGTCTAGCTGGTAACCTGCCCCAGAGTTGCAGACTGTGGAAGCCTGGGTTTCCCGAAGGCTTCTGGGGATCTGGGCAGGCAAGATGGTGGTAAATGAGCTAATTTCCAATAACCCAGCCTGAGTTCTGTTGGACCTTCTGTAGTGCTGCAGTGGCTCCATGCTGGTTAAAAGGGGGTTAACCGGGCTAGAAAGGGGTTAAAAAGGGGCCTGTCTGCAGCAGCCAATCAGGGCCGAGCAGCCAGTGTAAAGCTAGGGCAGCAGAGCTAGCAATTCATTCTGGCCTGGGCAGCCAAAGGAGAAGGATCTCCTGCTGGCTGGCTGGCTGGCAGATGGAGCTAGCACCCCTGAAGAGCTCACAGTGTGGCCACTGTGAGCTGACCTGACCAGGAAGGTGGCCAGAAAGGGCAGAGACTCTGGAGCAGTGGTCCAGAGGGGAGGAGGCCTGGAGGGACAGTGGCTGGGACTCCGGAGTGGCAGGCCAGAGGTAGCTGGGACTGGAGCAGCGGTCTGACGGCAGAGAGCTGGGAGCAGACAGTGGCTGGACTCCAGACTGGTGAGAGGTGGCATGAATGGTGCTGCAGGGAAGTGACCCAGGGAGTCGACATCTGCAAAGTGAAGAGACTGGTGGGAGGCGGAGCCTCACAGAAGGCGTTTAGGGTCCCTGGGCCAGGGTCTGGTCCCTCCCTGCTCCCCCAGCATGCCAGGAACGGCGTGGGTGGTAAGAGGAGTGCTGGCTCCTAGTCTCTTTTATACTGTCGGCTGGAGAATAGCGAGCTGGACCAAACCGCAGGACGGCAGTGAGTGGACTGGGCCTGGCCACTGCCACAAAGTGGGCCAGAGTACCCAGGTGTACCCTGGAAGGGGCGGACTTCTCACCTTCAGGCTTAACCGGGAGGCTAAGACCCTAACAGGGACTCAGAGCCAGAGTCCGGGCGTGTGGAAGGGCAGAACGCGAACTACCAGTAGAGGGACTGCTTTAGCAATTCCCCAGAAACACCACCAGGAGGTACCCTGCTGGTGAGTCCTGTGCACGAGACTGCTACAGCTTCAGCAAAGTCAAACTGTCCACAGAACCATTAGATCTCGCCTAATGAAACATATCTTTGGCATTTTTTCTGGCTCTAACAATTATACTACATTTATATTGGTCCAAGTAATCTTTTGATTATCCACTGTTAACGTTTAGTTTGTTGAAAGTTGACCATTTATTACTAAACATAGTTTTGTGTCTCAGATGGTCTCCAGTCTGACACAAATTTAGCTCTCAACCTATGACCATGTGTTTTCTTAATAGCCTCTTCTGATGGACTTTGTCAATTCTGAAATTAAAGTTAAGAATATTAGAATGCCTTTTGTTACTATTTTTCTAAAAAGAGCCATAACAGTAAGAAATTCTTGGCTGCATGAAGGTTAGACAATACAGTTGATTTATTGCCAAGGTTGATTTATGGATTGAGGAATTGCCAGTGATATAAGAAATGAGAGTTCATTTGATCGGTTGATACATTCTGACTTTTATTGATTATATATTATCATTTAATCCTGTTTCTGGAAGCTCTTCATGTCCTGGTAATGTAACAATGGGCTTTGGTCCCATGCAGCCTAGATATAGCCAAGCTCTGCTCATGCTTGGGACCAGAGGAGGCATGTATGCATCCCCAATTCTGTGGCCAGTCAGGGGCTGCTCTAACATGCATGTACCTGCAACAGCATCCAAAGGGCCATTCCAACAGTGAGAGAGCTCACAATTCCACACATTTTGTGGTCCTGGCTTACCTTTTCATCTTTGGGTCCAGCCAGTGCCTTAATTTCCCTATGTCTGTGCCTTGGCTTCCCTCTCTCTGACATGGGAATTTAGTCCTCCGGTCATCTAACCAACTCAACTTCTTTGTCTTCTGAGATGGGGAGAAACCAAAGGTCTAAATCCCTTTCCCTTCAATTTATAATAAAACAATTGTTTGATATTTTATCATAAAAAATTGCAAAGGAAGCACTCAAAAGTGGGATATACTAATTTGGGCATGTGTGCTGGACTTTCATGTGACACTTCAGCCTCAGAGACTTTTATTTTTCTGGTGAACGTCAAAAAGGTGTGAAAAATAAGGCCTAATGTAGCATGGCTTCAGAAGCCTTAACTAAAGTCATGATTATGGCACATTATAAATAGTCTTTTACTTTATGTAACGAAACCTACTGTATATGTTTTACAAGTGAGGCGGTTTTTTTCCCTTCCAACTGAAGCACATGTCTCACTTGCCTTAATCTTAGGAGCACCTCAAATCACTACATTAAAATGATAATTGTGTGTTTTGATTGTATGCCAGAAAGTCCATGGAAAGCTAGCTTATTGAAAAGAAAATGAAAAAAAGTGCAGCTCAACCTTCTGGCATTATCTATGGGCCTGTTGTGTTCTGGGATTTTGCTGTGTCAGCATGGTGAATAAGCTTTCACATGAAGAGCTGGTTATGGTTTTGTTAAAAAAAAATTATTTCCTTATTACTATATTTGCTGAAGGAATGTTACTTTAGCCTACTAAAAATTGCAACATGTAAGCAATGCTTAAAAATGACTAGTGATTTTATATCTTGGGTTCTTCAGTTTTTAGGTGCCCAGCATGAGGGATCTTAAGAGCATTCAGAAGCTTAAGCAATTAAAACTCAACCAAATTCTGATGTTTCATATTCATAAACACTAGTCACTTTTGAAAAACTAGGCCTCAATTATTTTTTCTTTGATTAGTTTCACTTTAATTTTTATCTCACTAATGATGCATTGAACTTACCTAATTGTAGATGTTGATAATGACCTGCCCTTATATAAAACTACTACAAGCTATTTCTAGTTTGCAAGTACAAAAAAATGGGAAAGTGATTTGCATAAATGGAAGCTTCTAGGCATTTGATATTCAATGCAGTACAGAATGGGGAAAAAGTTTTATCTTTTTGTTTTTTAATTTAGCCTGTAGATTAAGTAGCTTAATGCTTAGGGAAATATATGTTTATTGTATCCTGTTTATCAAGCTGTGGCAGGCTTTTAAGTCAAAGACACTGCAGAAGGTGATAAATTGTCTTTTGCAGAAGAGTTTTTTTTTTTTTCATATGTATGTACCTGTGAATTAATTAAGAAGAACAACACTTCATGCACCTCCCAAAGGAACAACAGACTTCCCTGAAAAGTGAAAGGTCACCATCTTTAAATTGGAAATGGAAATAACCAATGAGGAAGTTAGTAATTGATAAGAGTCAAGTCTGAGTTATTTGCTCTTACTATTTCAGTAAACAAAAGCTACTGCCCTTTAAAAAAGAAATTTTACAAATGTAAAATTGATACTTTCAATGAATTGACCTAGTAGCTATCTCAAAAAATCCCATTTCATACCAAAATATTATGGCATTTTTATAGCAAACTATTAACTGTATTTTAATGTAAATCTAGGTAATAGATACTCTGGTTTTCTGTGAGCTAAATAAATGTTCTATAAATATTCTTTTGAATTTGGAATCAAGCTGAGTCAGAATCTTTTATATGGTTTTGTTTTTGTTTTGCTTTCCATAAGTATTCCAGAGCTCAAGCCTTACTGGCATTGGTACTCATGGAAAGAGAATTTTTAGCTCAAATATTCACTATCAAAATTTGAATTGTTTATTGTACTGTAGGAGTTACATATTGAAATTCATGCAATGCTTGGTTAGTAACCTGAATTATGTGATGTGATATGCATTCCCTGATTGGTTGATTCATATAATATGCTAATACATAGCATGAATGACCAATATAAGAACTCAGTATAAAATTCCAAATTATGCAGTGTTGATTTACATAAGTTAAAGAAAGTGAATTGTTCAATTGTCAGATTAACAGTTAGTAGTTTAAATTATCTAGTCCCATTTAAGACTTGTGCTGACCTCTCCACAGATGGAAATTTCACCCACAAGAAATCTATAAATAATTCTCAATATCAAATGTGAGGATTTGATTTGTTTGAATGATTCACAAATAGGGTGAAAGGCAAAAATAATGAAACAACTTATTAGTTGCAAAGTTATTCATTCAGTGTGTGCCTCAGCCCATATCTGTTCAGAGGAATGTGTAGAAAAATCCATTGATAAGAATAATATGGCAAAACTTCAATGGTACAACCAAATATTTATTCACTTATTCTGCAAGGAATTGATTTCCGTGTCCTAACATGGTTGATGTGATCATTTAATTTCTGCTTTATGGCTATACATTGGTTTTGCTCTTTTACATTTTCTAGATCAAACTTTAATAGTATAAAATAATTCGGAAATACCATAAAAAATGCTAAGCAAAATCAGTTAGCTCGAACATCCCCATTGTCTTGTAGCACAGGTTTCTCATTGACTCTTCTGATACACTATTATTGATGCTGTGAATAGAAGCAATTATTGAGTATACCTGAGAGCTATCAAAAGAAACAATTCCCAACCAACCTGCAGGCAATGTTGTTGGGTCCTTTTTACTTTATCAAAGCCAAAAGCATATTTCAAAAGCTGATTGAGCAACAGTGGGTACAAATACAGTCATAGACTCCTCCATGTCTAAGGCCAAAAGAGAATATTTCACCATAGTGTTATATCATAGTGGGACACTACTGCTGTGCCTTCACAGGGGGCTTGGTCTGGAGAATTGCACTGCAATCCCTGTGAATTAGATTGAATGCTCTAGCTGAGTCTGCTGATTCACCCACTTTGATCTCTTATTTCACGCCTATCACACTACTTGTGTATTGAAGTAGATACTGTATTTCTCCCGAGGGCAAAGATAGAAGGGTGGAAATTGAGCTCACCATTCAGAATATAAAAACATAGGCCATTATTTAAAAATCCTCTACATTTCTAAGAAAGAAGTGCATGTTGCAAATGTAATACTTCAACCTGTTACTTATATTACATTGCCAGTGCTGCTTTTTGGAGTGTCATCAGCTTGGAGGCAGAACACTGGCAGCCAGCAAAATATTATTTGGATGAATGAAAAAGATTTCTGATTTTAGTAGGGAGTACTGCTGTCTTCCACTGTTTGGCTGTTGTCCCCCTTGCTGCATGTGGTGCACTGTTTGCTTAGTAGTACTCAACACTGGGGTATCTTGTTTTCTATTGCTGTGTTCAGTGCTTCGCACATATAGAAAACTATTCTCCTTTTCATTTCTAAAAAGCAGCAAAAGTGGGCTAGATTCATCGAAGAGAGAATATGGAGAGGGTTTATATTTTTTTAATTTTAATGGGTTCTTTTAGTGAAGAATAGTGATAGGACTAGATTCTCGTACCCTTACACTGAGTATCACCCTATTTCACAAATAGGACTAAGTCATTTGGCCCACTTGTAGACTAACGTTCTTACCCTGATGTTGGAATCTGATCCTTAGAGAAAACTCTCCTTTGTAGCTGACAGTGATAGTAACAAAGTTATTTTATTATGAATAGAGAGAGCTGGGATGCAGTTATTTTCTATTGTAAGTCGGTGGCAAAACTTTCTAGGATTTAAATGGTAGCAGAGATGTGCCCTTAATAATTATTGCTAATATTTTTTTAAATTAAATTCAGATGCCTGTCTTCCCTTCCCAAACCCCGCTCCTCCACCTTGATAGAAGTAGGTTCCTCTTGAGGAATTCTTTCCATTCTGCCTCCTACTAATTTTCCTCTATATCCATTACTTTCAGTGAAGCCTTGAATTTTTGTCGTCATCCTTCTGACTAAAGAGGGATTGGATGAGTTTCTCTCTGCATTCATTTCAAATACTGATCACTGTTGGGTAATTTACTAAACTCCTCACCTCCAAGGCTCAATACGTCTTCCACAGCTCTAACAGGAGTTCGGAGCAAAAGATGTGAACTGGGAAACGAACTCGGGCCTCTCAGATGGTGGAAAAAAATCCAGCCAGTGAATCACACCTTTTTTCTTTAAACAGTCATTTTAAATATTTAAAATGTCTACTTCTTTTCTTTTTCTGTCTGGCTCATTGTTGCTTCCTGATCACTCAACTTCAATAATAATCATTAATATAGTACCTTAAAGTAAAGCTATAGATGTATATCATTGTCACTGTAATCATCTAAAAATGCCATTCTGAGTGGAATCACTATTCTAGCATTCAGAACGGAAATATCAGGGGAACAAGCTTTCTTATGCATTTCCAGTACCTCTGGTTTAACTTGAAAACAACACCAGGAAGCGCAAACTAGAAGCCCATGAATAAAGGGATAACTAACCCTGAATCAAACCAGAACTTTTCTTGAGTTTTAGAAAAAGTCAGGTCCTGTAACATCTCTAGATATAGATCTGCTACTAGCTGAAAAGGGCCCACATCAGGCAGCAATTATAATTTTTAATCAGCAACAAATTTAACTCAGCTTCAAGATTTTTATTTATTTTTTTTTTTAAAGTGGAGCCAAAGAAGGAAAAACACCCATGGTGCGTGTGAGATTAATTTTAGGTATGTATTTCAACAGAGAAAAGAATCCTTTGCAAATTCATTTTCATCAGTATCTAATAATTAATAGGTATAAAACAGACTCAGGAAATGCCTCCTCTTTGCCAGAGCACTGCTTGATACTACATGTAAATAAGTAATGTGAATATGCTGTTCTGGACTGATATTTCTTTGCCCTGTGAAGTGCTTCATGTACATGCAGTGGCAAGCTTTCGGATGTCAGTGAATAAGGATTTGGTAATATCTTTCCAGTATAGAATACACGCATATACCCTTCTATGGAAACAGAGGCAATTTCCTTGGAGCACTTTCAAATTTTGAGCAGAAAAAGCAAGAAATGATGATCTCTTAAACCTTCTCCAGGTCTGGAGTGCTGTTTGTTTGTCTA
Organism: Pelusios castaneus; assembly: GCA_007922175.1. Lineage (NCBI taxonomy): Eukaryota > Metazoa > Chordata > Testudines > Pelomedusidae > Pelusios > Pelusios castaneus. The sequence goes on from ML685787.1 coordinate 20,371,807, forward strand.
TGTGGGCACTTAGAGTATGTGCTTGTGAACTATAAACCTAGTTTAAAACAAAAAAACCCTCAAGCAGTGAATGTGTGGAGTCTCTCTAGTGCTCATCACTCGTGTACATTTTGTATTGTCGAAGGTGGTGGATAAATTAATCAGGCCAATAGCAATATTGAAAAAGCAATTGATAACATTTAGCCTTCAAACCTCTGCTTTTGCTCATGGGATTCATTCTAGGAATTTGCACCCCAGTGCAGAGCAAAAGCTGTGTAGTCACAAACCTAGACGTATGGGATAGAAAAGGAATTTTTTTTAATCCACACTGTAAAAAGGCTAATTACTAATTACAGGCAATGCTTGTGGGTTTATAATCAGTTAGAACATCAACACATTGACCTTGTGTGACGGACTGCACATCTGTGCAGCCCTTGGGCGTGACCTGTATAA
>ML685787.1:20372248-20402074 GCA_007922175.1 Pelusios castaneus
CGGTCATAGCAGCACACCAGACTGGATTTGGGGAGCAGCCTGTCACACCTTGGCCTCATAACTACTACATCTGAAGAAGAGCTTGAGATAACAATTTTAGGAGTTTAAAGACCAGGGCTTCATTCTGAGCCAGCACCCATGCTGTGTCACAAGAATGGATTAAGTTTGTATCACTTACAGCTCTCATTGCAAAATGTATCACAAAAGCCTAAGGACTGAGATACAAGAGGGTAATTTTGGGGCATTAATTTGTATATAAAATGCCAACTTTGACGCTCAAGTCTTTTCCAGGCTTTTCATCTACAGTGTAATAAAGGACCTGCCACACTGCCATGACTGATCCCGTCAGTTGACATGGCTTCACAAGGTTCAGGCTACAGGACTATAAAATTGCAGTGTAGATGGTCAAGCTTGTGTGGTGCCTGAGCGCTGAGGCTCCATGAGAGGGGTGAGTTTGAGTCCAGGCTTCAGCCTGTGCCTGAACTTCTTCCTTGCTATTTTCATCCATGGAGCCCAAGTCAGGTGACCTGGGCTCCGAGACTCGGTGCCATGGTTGTCGTTTTCTTGTTTTAGATGTATTAGACTCAAGTGCAGAGATCCTAAAGGGCCCTATGGACAAATACAGTGAGGGAGGGTGACTAATCGCTAAGGGCTGGACTCTGGCGCCCATGCCTTTTGGATAGTTGGGACTCTTCATAGAATATGGTACCACCCAACATATAGCTATGAGAATCTGACCCAAATTTAAAGGAACAGTGAGGATTCTATACAACCCCTCTTTTCAGTCCCAGTTGTGAGAATTATTCCTGTCAGGATGAAATTTTCTATCCCTATTCTCAATCTGAAAATTACTTTACTCTTGTCAGTTTGACCACATTTGGTTAGGCTATTTTTGAATTAACAAAATGCAGAATTAAGCCTCAATCCTGACTAAGCTTTGAAGGGACCTGTCCACATGCAGCCTCATTTGAAATCATGGCCTAAAATGAACATTCTTGAATTTAAGATGACTTTTAGCACCAAACTGACAAAAGTAAGGAAAAGTAGAGAAGTTGCATTTCAAAGTGTATGAAGGTTATCAAATGAGAGATTATTTTCAGGGGATTCTTTTCATTTTTTTATTAAGAAGGAATCCTACCCAGCTGAATCATGAATCTACAACATTTGTATCCATAAGTCATAGTTGTAGCTTGTTTATCTCCCGTGAACTTACGCTCCCTTACAGTGGCATCTCCACTTCTCTGTATCAATGGAAGAGACCCTCCAGTTGATGCAGTCTTATTCTTAATGAGGTGGTGGATTTACTGTGTCGGTCAGAGAGCGCTTCCTGGCTTGATTAACCAGGTCTCCACTGCTTGCTCAATTGATCCCACTGCATCGATCTCTGCAGCCTTGGCAGTTTAGACATACCCTGAGTTTATAGAGACTTTCCATAAGTAGTAGGAGAGTTGAACTTTCTTAGACTTGCATCCTACCCTAGCCCTGAGCTGTAACACTCTTGAAAGCCATTGTGACTCTCATAATATATTCATCATAGGATTTCTATAATTTCTTTTGTTTAATGGTTAGCTTTACAAATATGTCGTCAGCAGCACTGATTGAAAGATTAAAATTTAAGGGGGGAAAGATAGATGTCTTATTTGTTTTTGATTAATAAAAGCACAGATGCTTATCCCAAGCCTGACGTGTCCTGACACTTTATACTTCAGAAAATAACTATACAGATGACTGGGTAGTGCCCAAGTGTATCACTCCCCTCTATAGACCAGAATGTTGGACCTGCTTAGGAGTGTGACACTATATCATCTCCTAGACCTACATAGGACATATACCCTCGTAATGCTGTAGTTAAGTGAAATCTTTAGTTCAGTCAGGTAGTTTATAATAATAATAATAATAATTAATAATAGAAAGAATCCTACAAAAAAGACCAAAGACAGGATAGGCCCATTACTTAATGGGGGAAGGAGGGGATGACAATAACAGAAAATGTGGAAAAAACTGAAGGGCAAAATGACTTTTTTGTTGCAGTTTTCAGCAAAAAGGTTAGTAGTGATTGGATATCTAACATAGTGAATACCAGTGAAAATGACGCAGGATCCCAGGCTAAAATAGGGAAAGAACAAATTAAAAATTACTTAGACAAGTTAGATGTCTTCAAGTTGGCAGAGCCTGATGAAATATATTCTAGAATACTCCAAGGGCTGATGAAAGAGATATCTGAGCCATTAGTGATTATCTTAGAAAATTCTTGGAAGACTGAAGTGATTCTAGAGGAAATATAGTGCCAATCTGTAAAAGGGGAATAAGGACAACCTGGGGAATTACAGTCCAGTCATCTTAACTTTATTACCGGGAAAGATAATGGAGCAAACAGTCAAGAATTCAATTTGTAAACACTTAGAAGATAATAAGGTGATAAGTAAGTCAGCATGGATTTGTCAAGAACAAATCATGTCATACCAGCCTAATTTCTTTGACAGGGTAAAAAGCTTTTTGGATGGAGGGAAGGAAGGGAGAGGAAGCAGTAGATGTGATGTATCTTGAGTAAGGCTTTTGATATTGTCTTGTATGACCTAGTAAACAAACCAGGGTAATATAGATTTGCTGGAGCTACTATAATAGTGGACGCATAATTGATTGGAAAACCATTCTCAGGGAGTGGTTCGCAGTCAAGGCTGGAAGGGCATATCATGTAAGGTCCTGCAGGCAACAGTTTGGAGTCTGATTCTGTTCAATAACATCATGAATTATTTAGATCGTGGCATAAGGAGTACACTTACAAAGTTTGCAGATGATACCTAGCTGGGAATCCCTTCCAGTCCTATATTTTTATGATTATCAAATCAGGCTGAGAAGTGAGACACTAATACATAAGTCTTTAAGAGTTGTTTAAATGATTTTGGGGAAATGGATGTCTATGAGGAAGATAGTTTCTATGTTGGTGAGGAGAACCAAAAAAAGGAGGCTGGCTGTTCTTAGTGTCATTAATTCACTAGTCATGGTGGTACTCCTGTCCAAAGCCAGAAGAGCTTTTCTAGCAGCAGAGGTCATAAATGGAAGCCTTGATAACCTGAGGAATAAAAACTAGTGAGAGAGCCCCTGTCCAATGCACCTCCAAGGCACTGATCCTCCACCATGGCTTCTTGTAGTTTGTAGGGTATATTTGGACAAACTTAAACCCCTATTTAAGGACTATCCTACATTTTTAACACCTAATTTCTTTGGGACCCTGTAGTATGAAATTGCAGGTAAGAGTTGGCTCAGTCATTTGCCTTTGTGATATTCCATGTATCTTTGGCCTATAATACTATAATAAGTAACAGGTATCATAGAAATGTAGGACAAGAAGAACCTCAATAAGTAATCTAGTCTAGTCCTTTCACACTTCAGGTAGGACTATGTAATAACTAGACCATTATTGAAATGTCTGTCCCTCCAGTGATGGAGATTCCACAACCTCCGTAGGCAATTTATTCCAGTGTTTAATTACCCTGACAGTTAAAAAGCTTTTCCTAATGTTCAGTCTAAACATCTCTTACTACTAGTTAAGCTCACAGCTTCTTGTCCTAAACTATCCTCAGAGATAAATGAGAACAATTTTTCACACTCTTCCTAGTAACAACCTTTTACGTACTTGAAAACTGTTATAAGGTCCCTGCCTCCCTGGTCTTCTCTTCTCCAGGCTAAACAAACCCAGGTTTGTATGGTGTGAGTTGTTTTGTTTTGTGGGGGGTTTTTTTGTTTGTTTTTTTGGGTTTTTTTTGCAATCTTCTATCGTAGGCCATGTTTTCTAGACATCTTAATCATTTTCATTGGTCTTCTGTGGCACCCAGAACTCAACACAATACTCCAGTTGAGGCCTAAATCAGCATGGACTAGAGTGCAAGAATTACTCCTCCTGTCTTGCTGACAACACTCCTGCTAATACACCCCAATCACATGTGCTTTTCTTCCACGCCCCCCAACAATGTTACACTATTGACTCATATTCAGCTTGTGATTCACTATCAGTCCCAACTCCCTTTCCACAGTACCCTTTCCTAGGGAGTCATTTTGCATTTTGTATGATTGCAATTGTCTTCTTTCTTAAGTAGAGTATTTTGCATTTGTCCTTATTGAATTTCATCCTGTTTAGTTCAGACCATTTTTTCAGTTTGTGCAAAACATTTTGAATTTTAATCTGATCATCCAAAGCACTTACAATCCCTCGCAGCTTGGAATCATCTGCCAACTTTATCTGTGTTCTCTCTATGCCATTATCTAACTCATTTATGAAGATATTGTACAGAACCAGACTTGGGCCCAATCCCTGCAAGACCCTATTCAATATGTCTTCAGTTTGACTGTGAACCACTGATAACTATTCTCTGGGCATGGTTTCCAACCAGTTATGTACCTGCCTTATAATAGCTCTATCTAGGCTATATTTCCCTAGTTTCTTTGAGAAGGTCATGCAACACGATATTGAAAGCTTTACAAAAGTCAAGTTATTCTACCTGTGCAATATGGATCTTAATAACTGATAGCAAATAATTGCAGTGTTGTTTTACTTGTGCTTCTTTGTGTTGTATGTTTGATCCCTATCCAGCTATTAAGTTACAATTACTTTCTACTCTGGGAAGAACAAGTATGATTTCATTCTGCATTGAAGTGCTCTTGAACACGGATTGGATCAGATACATTGACCTGTGCCTGTGAAAATGATAAGTGGACTCCTCAGCAACCTGAGCACTCTGCTCCCAAAGGTCAACTCTAAAGTTTGCCCCAGGCTTCATAGTGTCCTGGTTCAACAAGGTATTTAATTCACACCAAGTAAGTCAGTACCTAATCCTATCGACTGCACTAGCTGTAGAGGTGGGTGGGAAACAGTTTTCCCATTCTATAAGAGTTTTTGAGAACTCATGTTTTCCCGTCCAATCTAAAAAAGATTTCAAGTTGGGTCAATTAAAATTTTTATTTAGGTTTTGACTTTCATAATTTTCAAAAGCTTTTAAAATATAAACTAACTAAAAAATTAAAATGAAAAGTTGTTTGAACCAAAAAAATGTTTTTTTTGTTTGAAAGTGTGGAAACATCTTGTTTTGACAATTGTGAAACTTTTCTCTGCCATACATGTTTTAGATTAGTCACAACTAACCCTTTCCCATATCTGTTTAATTTTTGACCAATCAGCATTTTCTGATGAAAAATTTTTGTTGGAAAATTCCCAACCTTTTCTATTTGGGGCTAATCACATGCTTAAATTTCAGCACTTACTTAAGTACCTTGCTGAATTAGGGCCAGAGGCCACACCCTAATAAAAAAGGGACAGGAGAAGTGTTGCATCAATCAGTGCATCTTCAGGATAGCTTAACTCTGCATCTTCCTACATTGGGCCCCATCCACTTACTTTGAAATCCATTTCAGGCAGTTTTTCTGAGCAGATATGAAGGGTGCCTACCATATTTCACAATACTAAAAATCCAGCTCTGCAACTTTTTCACATGCAAGTGGTCAAGCTGGTTTCAGTGGAACAACTGGCATGAGGACTGGAAGGGACCTTGAGAAGTCATTTAGACTGGTCTGCTGCTCTCATGGCAGGACTAAGTATTATCTAGACAAGCAGTTCTCAGTCTTTTTTTGGTGTCATGACACGGTTGGTGCTGTGCCTAACCCTGCATGACACAATGCCCCTGCTGCTGGATAAAGCCCTCTGATGCTGGATGAAGCCCTCTGTCACTGAAGAAATCAGCTGTTGCTGAAATCCCCGGTGGTGGCACAGACCCTCCAGCCACCGTACAAAGCCCCCAACACTGGAAGAACCCCCTGCTGCCAGAAGAAGCCCCCTGCCACTGACATTCTCAGCTGCAGTCCAAGTCCCCCATTGCTGAAAGAATCCCACTGCCACCAAAACTCCCTGCCGCCAGAAGAAACCCCTGCCACCAGAAGAGTCCTGTGAGAAGCTGGAACACGCTAGCAACTTCCCATGCTGCAGCTTCCCAGCAGGGGGGCTGGATTCAGGCCGGTTTGTTTTAGCAGCAGGGGGTTTCTTTTGGCTGCAGGCCAGCTCCTTGCGACACACTCAGCCACATGCTATGAGTGACGCACTAATCATAGAATCATAGGGTTGCAAGGGAATGTATGAGGTCATCTAGTCCAACCCCCTGCTAAAAGCAGGACCGTAAATATCTCCAAAGATGGAGATTCCACCACCAACCCATTCCAATGCTTCACCACCCTCCTAGTGAGAGTTTTTCCTAATATCCAACCTTGACCTCCCCAGCTGTAATTTGAAACCATTGCTCCTTGTTCTGTCCTCTGTTGCCATTGAGAACAGCCTAGCTCCCTCCTCTTTGGAGCACTCCTTCAAGCAGTTGAAGGTTGCTATCAAATTTCCCCTTAGTCTTCTCTTTTGCAGACTAAATAAACCTAGTACCTTCAGTCTCTCCCCGTAAGTCATGTTCCCCAGCCCTCTAATCATTTTTGTTGCCCTCCGCTGGACTCTTTCTAATTTGTCAACATCCTTTCTGTAGTGGGGAGCCCAAAACTGGACACAGTATTCCAGATGCAGCCTGACCAGTGTTGAATAGAGGGGAATTATCACATCCCTCGATCTGCTGGCAACACTCCTACTGATTCAGCCCAATATGCCATTGGCCTTTTTTGGCAACAAGAGCACACTGCTGACTTGTATCCAGCTTCCCGTCCACCATAATCCCCAGGTCCTTTTCTACAGTGCTGCTACTTAGCCGATCGGTCCCCAGCCTGTAGCAGTACATGGGATTTTTTCGTCCTAAGTGCAGGACTTTGCACTAATGTGTTACAATACAGCTGTTTGTTGAGAACTGCTGATCTTAAACCATCCCTGATATGTTTATCTAACCTTCTCTTAAAAATCTCCATAGCCTCTGTAGGCAATTTGAATTAAAAAATCATGAGTAAGCACTGCAGAATTGGATCCTTATAAACGCTGTGTTTCTTCTCTCTCCCAGTCATAGCACTGGCCAGCGTGTTTTCCAATGCTGGGGTTTCCGTCCAGGACAAGCTGCTGTTAGGAACAGTACTTAACATTCAGGATTGAAACTCCTATTTACAGTGTTAATCAAAACCCTTCAGGATCCCAGTAGGCAAAATACCTAACCTATCAACCCTGCAGGCTTCTGAACAATTCTGTTTAGCCACAGCTAAGCTCTCCAGGCCATCTCTATTATAAACACTCTTTAGTAAGTTATGTTTTCGCTGGTATTTTGTTAGGCACACAGATGTCATCTTAGCTCTACAAATAAAAAGCTGTTGTTTTAATTCACCTCTCTTTTAAACATACTGATTCCTTTGTTCCCACATTATCAGGCTATGCTTTTAAATATTCCAATATTTATTTACTATAGACTGGCTGATAGATTTATTTTTTAATTAAATGATCCCTTCTTATTGTTTTCATTATGCCAGTTTCCTTGTGGATGATGACAGTAAAAATGTGTATGAGAGGGTGGAGTAATGAGCCTGCTGAATACCAAAAAGCAATAAGGTCAAATTTCTCCTACATAATAACATCACACAAATAATATATTCAACATTCTTTCTTGCTGCTTTTTAACACTGAAATGTCCACCCACCTCTCCAGTTGGCCACTGCATTTCCTAAAAAACGTGGATAACTTTCAGTAATCATTTTTAAGGCACATTCTTAGTAACAACAGAAAAACCTATCTTGATATAATAATTACTTGCAAATTCCCAAAATTTAAATTATTCAGACTCTGATGCAATTTTCAAAGTCTTTCTGATCAGTAGGCTGTCTACTTAACATGTGGATGGCAAGCTACTTCCATTTTTCTTGACAGCCAAATGGTATAATCAGAACCTACATGACATGTTTGTCTTTCTTTAATGTTTCATCACATCTTTCCTTTAGAAATCTAATACTTGTCCTGCTATGCAAATGTATCTATCTATTCATTAGTCTGTCAAAATGTCTATAAATATTAGATTTGTTTTGAGAAGGGAAGGCCTAATTTGTAAAATGAAAATATTTTTCTGCTGCTCCCTATCATATGAACTGTGATTAACTGCAACTGTATTCCAAGATGCATTAAAACCAACCAGTTATAGGTACTTATCTGGTTGGTGATTTGAAAAAATGTTGCACAAATTACCCGTCTAGACAGAACTGAAGACACAGTGGAAATCCTTCTTATCTTCAAAAATGTCTGGATATAAAACCCATTTGACTGTACAAGCCAGTTGAGGCCCATTTTCTTAATCGGTCTTCTCAGTGTCCAATGCACATCAGCTCAAGCAGGGTATCAGAGTATTTCAGGTGATTTCTTGACCCATGAAAATCCATTTCCTCTTTCCCATCATTTAAATTTCTCTGATCACCAGGGTGTAAAATGACTCTAACTATCCTCTGGTAGCCAAACTAGAAGTAAAAAGATTTTTGTTTCTTTTCTTTTCTTCTTTTTAAAGTCCAATTACTTTACTTTAAAATCCATCAAGCTATGCGACAGCAAGAACATACCCTGAAAGTAGAAGAGATGTAAACTGATTTTGGTAACAACATTTATTATTGAGGATGCTCACTCTTAGAAAATGAAGGATGGTTTTGGAAGAGGCTAGAGGAATTACAAGCCATCATGCTCTCTCCCAGTACCACGTGTTCATTTCTGTGCTCACATATACACTGTTCGAAATACTCTAGCATGTGCTCAGCATGCAGAGAATGCTCATTAAGATTTCACTTCTCCATTTATTTATATATGCCAAGCTGTGCATGTGTGAATGGGACATAGCCCATATTCCACACATGGGGGAGCTAGTGCTTTCACTAATTAGAAATGGGGGTATGAGGTTCCAGAGAGATTGAGGGATGGGTACAGGGGTTAAAGTAAGGGGTAACACGGGAGCGCAGTTCCGGGGCCCCAAATTTGAGGGGCCAGAGTTCAGGGGCTCCTAAAAATAGAAATGCCCTGGCTCCTGGCAGGTCCTACACCCCACCGTTGTTAATCACAATACTTATTGTCTTATGCAGTGTTTGCTAGTTTGTGGCAATAATTGCTATAGACATAAATGCCATATAAAATTATAAATATTTTTATGGAGCAATAACTGATGCATGTGGTACTGAGAAGTGGTTGCAAATGCCTATCTGGGTTGGGGCCCGCACATGCATGAAGGGGGCCCAGACAATACGGGAAGGGGGCCCGGAGATTAGGAGGGTTCCAGGGCCCATCAAATTATACTTTAACCACTGGATGGGTAGGGTAGGTCAGAAAACTGTCAGGCAATCTTTCTCTCCTTAGTTGCATATACAGTAGAAACTGAATTATGAACACCAGAGTTTCAAGCTGACTGTCAACCACACACCTCATTTGGAACCAAAAGCAGTGTGCAGTTAGGCAGGACAGAGCAGAGACAAAAAAAAAAAAAAAAAGCAAATAACAATAACAGCACAGTATTGTGTTAAGTGTAAACTACCAGAAAGAAAAGGGAAAGTTTTAAAATAAAGATTTGAAAAGGTAAGGGAAACAGTTTCTCTCCTTGTTTCATTTAAATTAAGATAGTTAAAAGCAGTGTTTTTCTTCTGTATAGTAAATTTCAAAACTGTCTTAAATCAATGTTCAGTTGTAATCATTTGAAAGAACCATGTTTTGTTCAGAGTTACAGTCCCCATTCCTGAGATGTTCATAACTTTGAGATTCTATTGTATGTTGGGTAGGAAGAGGGAAATATTGTTATGCTGAAACACTTTTTGCTATTTGTACAAAGGATTAAATGTCTGGGGTGAATTGGGCAGATTTTTTGGCTCTGAACCTTGCAGTGTTTTATGCTCCACAGAAGGCAAAGTTTGAGGAGACTGAAAGATGCATTTGTTCATACTGGCTTTGTCTTCATTTGGGCCTGTGATATTAATCTTGCTAAAGAGGGAGGCTGGTGGAATCTGGGATAGGTTTTATTTGTGTCATTTATTGATACATTTTAAAACTTTTCTGTAGTTTGTGCTCAGATTAAAGATGTGTGAATAACTGATTTTTCAATTCACTGGCTGTACCAAAAAATTGAAAAAGAATTTAGCTTTGGGGGTAAAATTTTAAAAAATTGTTGGTAAGCCAGAAAGTTAAAACAAATATTTTGGGTCCAATGAAGTATTTTTTTTTCAGCCTGAACCAGGAATGTTTCATTTGGTTTTCAAATTTTAAAAAAATGCTTTTTATTTTTAGTTTTCAAATAAAATTTAAAATTCTAAATACAAGATAATTTTGATTTTAAAAATCTAACTTTTTTTTTTGAATAGTCCAAACCAAATGTTTACATATTTTTCAGGATTTTTTTAGATTTTTTTTTTTTTCCCCCCAACCATAACAATTTGGTGAATTTGACATGAATTTTGAGAAATGTCTCCATCGACCAGAAGCTGCATATTTAGTTGAAACCTTATGTTATGACTGAAAAGGTTTTTGTATCTCTACTTCAGATATCCTGGTGAAATTTACAAATAAATCTGGAAAACTGTTCATTCCTGCAGTCTGAAGGAAAACCCATCTTCATTTTAAGTTCATTTAATGAGGTTGGTCAAAACTGAGAATGACAGTTCAACCTCTTTCACCCGGCTGTTAGTGGATGGAAGTACGAGACTTTTCATGCCTCAGTAGTATGACATGGGCTGCTTTTTTCTCCCAAAACATAAAGAAGGATTGAAAAAGAAATGAAGATTTAAATAACCAACAGAGGTGGAAATACTAAGTTTAACAAAAGGAGTGAAGCAGTACAGTAAGAATTAGATATATTTTAACAATCTAAATGAAGAACATTACTTGGAGGAAAAAGAGAACAATTGTGAAATAGATTGGGAAAGTTAAATCAAAAGGAAAACCCGTTTTGAAAAAAGCAAACAAACATTTGTAAATGAAAACAGATATTTGGGATAGGGAAACTGCTGTATTGCTTAATAGTTAGAAAGTAAAGTCTAAATAAGGAAGAGGAAGCTGCCAAGGAATCAGTCTGAGTTGGCAAACACTAACTCTTTAACTCTCTGCTATACTTATCCAGTTGAAGGCTTCCAGTACAACATATTTTATTGGTCTGTTTCATTGTTAGCTATTTGCTAATTTTTGGCCACCATATTGAGTTTTACTAAGAACTTCAGGAAGGGAACATGGCTGGGATACCAGAAGGAAGGCCAGAGAAGTGGACAATAGTAGAAGACAGAATGAGTGTCTTCGGAACCTGCAGCCGCTGAAAAGCATGACCTCATTGTATTTGCAGAATTCTAACTTAGCATTATAAATTTCCAGTTTCTGAGCTGACATGAGTAGATTCCTGACTTTCTGAATCTTTGCAGACCATCAGTATAAATAGTTGTAAGCAGTATACTATATAATTTTAAAGCTTCCCCTGCCTAGCTCTTTCTGGTAAAGGGTTCTTGTGCGCTGATTTTATGATAAGTATCATGAAACTGGAGTGGAATAGTTATGAAATTGCAAAAACAATAACTGAGTGGAGGCCTGGGGAATGTCATGGAGCCGGAATGAACCCAAATCTGCAGGCAGGTGATCAAAACTGAAGTTTAGATAAATCCCCCAAGGTTTGACTCCACATGATGGCTCAATGAGCTAGAGTCAGGCATAGTGTATAAAGTCTTTGATACTTAATTGTGGGAACCAGCCCAATAGACTCTGAAGTTTATTCTTAAGGAAGCTGGTTTCCACAGTGACAGACACCTGACCTGTGTATCCAGGGTCAGTCAGCCCAACGTGATTTTAGGACCAAATAGTAAAAGGCATTTACACAGGTGTAAAAAGTCTTCCCTATCCATTATGTGCCTGTGCAAGGGCCACACCCCAGCAGTCTTTGCACTTTAGGCAGGAAAGATGCTGAACAGGGAGAAAGATGGAGGTAGACTGAGGTTAGCACCTTGGCCCGGAGAAGTAATCTGCCCCCTTCCACAAATAGTTCACCCGTTCCCATGCACGAGGGCTGTGCTGTATGACATTGTGTCTTCCTGAGCCATCTCTTCAGTGATGATCTTCTATCAGCCGGAGGATAAATGCCATGGTCTAATCTTCTGTGTACAAGCATTTATGAGCATAAATCTTTACATGTCCTCCCCCAGCCCTGTTCAATGGATATATTACACTAGGTTATAAGGAGACATGGGCTGTTCAATCTTCTTAGAAGTGGCAGTACCCAGTTTGGGTCTCCATCCAGCCTTACTTGAGTTATTGAATAGTCCAGTTACTGCAACAGAGACAGACTGTAGCTTGAATGTAGGGGAGCTGGCTGAGATTTAATCCAGGTGATGCAGAAGAAATAAGGAAGAAGTTGGAAGAAGTAATCTGAATAATTGGTAGAGTTTATTGATTGAGGTAACATGATCACCATTTTATAGTACAGGTTGCATTAGAGATTGTCCTGAGACAAAGATAAAGAATCCTATAAAGCATTGCTTTTGTCTAACACAGAACAAGACACTTTCTTAAAATAAGAAAAACTGTATTATCTGTAAAACTATTGTCAGTCTCTTCTTTTCATGACTGAGCTTCTGCCTAGAGCTTATTTTTGGACCATTCCTGTCTGGCTTCCTGCTGCAAATTTAAAGAAAAAAAATACATTTATCCTTGCAGAGATAATGTGAGATCCAGAGCTTCTGTTAAAAACTCTTACAGCTGCTGTGCTTGGATGTAATTTGTATTTGGCAGGGTTTTGTTGTTTTGTTGTTCTAATACCTTAGCTGTTTAATAATGTATAAGTATCTTGAGCAATTTAGATGGGTGGTTATTAGTATGCTAAATATAAATCTAAATTAATAAAAGTATGTGATTTGTGTGCCCCTGACATCTTGGCAAACACTCAGGAGACAGGTTGGTCAGAGGAGGAGGCAGAGAATTTCCATTACTTTGATAAGCATGCTGCTCAGATTTCTGTGAATTCATGTGGGGCACATGCAGAGGCTGACCAAAGATATAAACATTGCTGCGGTGTATGTACCTATGTGACTGTTAGAAAGTATTAATCTGCTTTCTGTGCACTGCACTTTTAAATGTAAGGAGTCCTCCTGCCTGCAAATTGGAAGAAGTAAGGATATTGTTAGGCAATCCAAGATGGCAGATCTTACATAGTGAAAGTCAGCCTCTGTGCTCTTTCCAGTGAAGATATTTGTTCTTTCTTTTTAGTTTTCCTTAATCTCCACAAAACCTTCTAGATTTAAAGCACATGTTGATTCTTTGTGTATGAGAAACCTATCATGATCAATAAATCCTACTGCAGTACAAAGTGGGGAAGGCTGATCTTGTGGATGAGGAACTGGATTAGTACTCAGTGGATCTGGATTCAGTTGCCTTCTGACACAGACGTCTTGTGTGGCCTCAGTAAATCTTAGTCTTTTTGTACCTTAAATCCTTCTTTGTAAAATGGGGGCAATATTTCCTTTCTCTGTATTGTCTATTTGGATTATAATATTTTTGGGACAGGAACTTTTTCTTACAATGTCTATATACAGTACGTAGCACAACAGAGCTCTGATCTTGGTGGGAAGGCACTATTATCTTGCATATAGTGAATAATACTAAAAACTATTCTGTGCACTAAAGACCTGCTGCAACACAGCCTTTGGGAAACTGGCTGTCTGCTTGTAATCTAGGAAGCTGGTTCAGCAGGTCTCTTTACACTGAACGTAGACTAGAAAGGCTGCTGAGTTAACTCCCTTGATTATCTGAACACATCATTATCTAGAGATTTTTGGTGTCCCTCAAGCCCTTTGGATAATCGGGTGTTTTACTAGATTTGTTAAGCATTGAACATTATCAACAGTTATGAGGAAAAAACCACTTACTTTAATTCCCACCGTCATTCCCCTCTGTTCACAGTGCAGTTTTTACTGTAATGGAATCGTGCAAATGTTCTGTTTCTCTTTGTAGTTCTGCATATAAAGTCTCTACAGTATAAGACAACATCTCTTTAGGGCAAAAGATGTTCTTAGGGTGTTGGTGGGTCCTCAGTTTTAAAAGTTGATGTTTTGGGATTTATCATAGAAACAAGTTCCGTGAAGCTTCCCCTCCTCCTTTTTAGATATTCTCTTTTAAATGTAATTGTCTCTGTTGCCCTGCCCATTCTATTAAGTACTTCCCTGAGCAAACAGGCAGTGGAAATCTGCAATATCAGTTGCCAACTTTTATGTTATCGTAAGTCTGGTGATATTGAGACTTCAGATGAAGAGAGCATGTTTCTAGTCCTCGTGGTTGTAGAGAAAAGCTTAAAAACATGAACTAAGTGCACCCTACAGGCTCAAAAACTAGAAGGTAAAGAAAGAATACAACATTTATTATCTTTAAAAAATCATGTTTTGGGGGGGATGGCAATAAGAATGATACCGATCTCTTATATGGCATTTCTACTTGGTAGGTCTCCAAGTCCTTCATAAAGGGTATTGGGCCTATGTTCACTAGAAGGATGTTACTAGAGTACATCACATTTGAAAACAGTTGGGCCAAATTCTCTGAAGACTGAGAAAACAGAAGTGAACAGGAGGCTCTGGAAGTCGATGGGAGTTTTCAATTGGGCTGTCTTTTATTCTCCCTACTATGTCCATTTGAATTCCAATTCCAGCTACTCTTCACTCTTTTTTGACATTCTTTCTTAGAGTATAGTTTCACAGTACATGTGTTTACTGTTGCAGGAAATGTGCTTGCTTTTCAGAACTTCTTATCCCATCGTGCAACCGTTTTTTTTTTTGTTTTTTTTTTTTTTAGTGAAAACCTGTAAATAAAGCGCACACACATTGTCAAGTTTAGGATTTAACTGGAATAATTTGCTCAGTCTGCCATCCTGCCTACCAATGTGATATTATTGGGGATTGAGTGTTCTTGTGGAAGGTAACAAAAAAAAAAGTGAGTGAAGACATTTATTCACACACCTTCATAGATATTATGGATAGAGAAAAAATTGCAATGCAATGTTATAATTATCTGTGTGTGGGTGTGCATGTGTGTGCATTCCCCCACCATGTCTCCTCCCCCTCCTGGTATGTCTTATTCTTTTACTCTCTAATGTTCCTTTTTCCTTCAATTACTTTTTATCTCTTGTATCCTCTTTTTCATTCCTTTTTCTTTATCTTAGGGAAAATTCCAATGTATATCCAAAATTCTGAAGGGCAGGGCCATTTCTACTTTTATTATTACTGTAGTGCCAAAGACCCTCACTCAGGAATCAAGGTCCCTTTGTGCGAGATGCTGTACAGATAAGTCACAAATGTGACAAACTCTACCCCAGACAGCTTATAAACTACATGTCGGAGAGAAGACAAGAGGTGGATGAAAAAGGATGGAGTTAATGTGGGAGGATGAAGTAACAATAAAGTCAGCTTTAACAGGAAAACTGAAGTCAGCTCTCCAGCTGCCTAACCAATGCAGCGATTTATATTTACTGATGCATAGGTTTCAGGTCTTTATTTAGGTGATTTATTTGGGGGGGGGGTTGTCCCTCCCCAACCTTTTGGGGGGGCTTTATTTGCCCCCTTTCTCTTTGTGACTTTTTCAACTGGATCAGGAGTAGTAAACTTTACATGAGTAAAAGCTATTGAGACCAGCACCTGAATTCCAGCCTGCTAGATGCCTCACACTGCTGTGCCATAGCTTCCTCCATGGCAGCAAGTTTCACAGTTACGATGACTGAAGCCAAACATGCCCCTTGGAGCTATTGTTTCAGGCTGTCTGCACACTCAGATAGGCATCAATCATGCTCATAAAAGCTTTTAATTGCAACCATTAGGACCTAGAAACCTGTTTTGTAAATGAAATGCTGATTTCATCCCGTGCCACTGGGAACTGAGGCCCTAGGCATGGGCCTATAAAGCATATTCCTTAATGAAACCACAATAATTAATTTGGCCCTGACAGCGGGTCAATAGAAAAGGACTAGAATTGAGTTTCCCTACCTAGCTTACTTTACCTAGAAAGATTTCAACATCTTGCGTGGAAGGAAACTGTTGCCTTGGTGAGATTTTTATCCTGGCAGAGGCAGAACACTTAGGCATCCTATTTACTTCAGTAGGAGTAACAGCATAGAGGGTTTTTTTTCAGGCCTACCCTAGGTTTCCCTACCCTGCCCCCCATTTCCTCCTCTTCCCAGTTATTTTATAACTTGCTAGGATCCACCAGCTTTGCTACATAGAAAACAACAGCACTTCAGAAGGCAAAGGTATTTCACTCTGCAGTCCCCTCAGTGTGCAGAAGTGGTCTGCGGAAACTTTATCTGCCCCCCACCCCCATAACTGATCCTGGTGATGGCTTTGGCTATGAACAATTTCACATTTGGGAGGGGAGTGTGTAGTTTTAATGGTAAAAAAATCAAACAGAGCAGATAACAGAATGAAACAGAAACACGAGGAGGTGCAGACTATCTTGGCAGCTGCTGCACAGGCCTGGGGGTAAGTTGTGTCTCAGGATTGCTTACTTCAATATTAACACCATGTTCATGCAGCAAGTGTCTCATTAGCACACTTACTTCCAGTCAGGATTTCTTCTGTCCTTAATAGCCTGATGCTTTTTCCCTTCTATGTCAACATCAAGCTTTCAGTTCATCAATGGCGGGGTCTACATGAGACTGGATTTAAACACACAGAAATAGTTCATAGGTACCCAACCACACCGTGTAGGCTGAATTAGAGCTTAATTCTGGCATAAATTGACAGGAATTGAAGCAAAAGAACATGCTGGCTGGATTCTTTAGGGATTGTCCTTCTCCACAGTTGATTTGTATATGTATTGTACATCATCTGGATTACAAGCTATTAGAAGAACCATCCAGGATGATGACACAGCTAAACTTGTGGCTGACCTCTGTGACTTTGTACTCACCCACAACCATTTCAGATTTGAAGATAATTTATACCTTCAAGTCAGTGGCACTGCTATGGGTACCCGCATGGCCCCACAATATGCCAACATCTTTATGGCCGATTTAGAACAACGTTTCCTCACGTCTCATCCCAAAGCACCTCTACTTTACCTACGCTATATTGATGACATCTTCATCATCTGGACCCATGGTAAAGATGCCCTTGAAGATTTCCATAGACATTTCAACAATTTCCACAACACAATCAAACTTAGCCTGGAACACTCCACACAAGAGATCCACTTTCTGGACACTACAGTGCAAATTAGCGATGGGCACATAAAGACCTCCCTATACCGCAAACCTACTGATCGGTATAGTTACCTACATCCCTTGAGCTTTCATCCTCGACACACCACACGATCCATTGTGTACAGTCAAGCCCTAAGATATAACCATATAGAGCATTTGCTCTGACCCTTTAGACAGAGACAGACACCTTCAGGATCTCTACCAGGCATTCTTAAAACTACAGGACCCACCCGCAGAAGTGAAGAAACAAATTGACAGAGCCAGATGGGTACCCAGAAGTCAACTACTGCAGGAGAAGTCCATGAAAAACAACAGAACGCCACTGGTCACCACCTACAACCCCCAAGCCAGACCTCTTCATCACATCATCAAAGATCTACAGCCTGTTTTACAGGATGACCCCTCACTCTCTCAAGCCTTAGGAGACAGACCTCTCCTTGCTTTCAGACAGCCCCCTAACCTTAAAAGGATACTTACCAGCAACTACAGATCACAGAACAGAAACACTAAAACAGGAACACAGCCCTGCAGCAGACCACGCTGCCAACTTTGCCCTCATATCTACACTGATGACACCATCACAGGGCCTAATCATGCCACCTACTCCATCAAGGGCTCGTTCACCTGCTCATCCACCAATGTGATTTATGCCATCATGTGCCGGAAATGCCCCTCTGCCTTATATATTGGACAGACAGGACAGTCTCTGCGCCAAAGAATCAATGGACACAAATCTGACATCAGAAATTGCAACACTGCAAAACCTGTAGGGGAACACTTCAATCTCCTTGCTCACTCCCTTGACGACTTGTTAATAGCTATGTTGAAACAGATGAATAACAAATCACAGCTTCAAAGAGAGACTGCAGAACTCGAACGTATATGCAAATTTGACTCAGTTGTCTTGGGCTTAAACAGGGACTATGGATTTTTCTCGCATTACAACAAGTGATTTGACCTCCCCCTCCTCTATGTGCTGTTCCCCAGTGTTTTGAATCCTAACACCTATTTTGATTTGCTGTTACAGCCTGACCTGATGCTATGTCATACACTCCCCTGCATTTAATTTCCTCCCACTCTGTAACTTTCCTATCTTCAAAGCGTCTGACGAAGTGGGATTTTCTCCCACAAAAGCTCATGCGATAAATAAATCTGTTAGTCTTTAAAAGTGCCACAGGACTCTGTTGTCTTCCTACTTTTTTGGGGAAATACAACTCTCTCAGACAGAAGAAATACAGAACTCAAAAGCTGTCATGGTCTCTGACTTCAAAATATATTCTTCCTCTTTCCGTGACCACCATTGGGTTTATAACATCATCATCGGAAGCAGAGTGTCCTGCTTATTATAGGAATATGTATACCAGAATAGGATTACTGAGGTAAGAGCAATAAACCACGTCTAATCTTTCACATGGACTAGCACCAGTGGTTAAAGTATAATTTGACGGGCCCTGGAGCCCTCCTAATCTCTGGGCCCCCTTCATGCATGGGCGGGCCCCAGCCCAGGTAGGCATTTGCAACCACTTCTCAGTACCACATGCATCGGTTATCGCTCCATAAAAATATTTATAATTTTATATGGCATTTATGTCTATAGCAATTATTGTCACAGACTAGCAAACACTGCATAAGTATTGTGATTAACAATGGTGGGGCGTAGGACCTGCCAGCAGCCAGGGCAGGGTGGAACATGCGTTCTGCCGGATTTTTCTACTTTTAGGGGCCCTGGAACTCTGGCCTCTCAAATTTGTGGGCCCCAGAACTGTGTTCCAGTGCGTTCCCCCTTCCTTTAACCCCTGACTAGCACTAACAAACACATTGTGTGGTAATGGCTATACATGGGGTGGTGTTTCAGGCTGGGGCTGCCTTACTGGTATTTACAATGACTCTGAGACAGGGATCTTTATAGTGTCTTTTTGCTGAATTAGGGTTTAAAAAAAAACTGTGAATGGGCTAATACCATTCAAGCAGGTTGGACTTATGGCTTGGAGGTAAGTGGTTTAGTTATGGTAATGGTAATTGCGATGGCATCAGTTGAGACACTAGTAGATGGAAATAGATTATAGCTAGAAATAACTTTGATGGAAAACTGACTTAAATGAAAAGAGTTTCACACAAACAAAAACAACAAAGGGAAAAAACAGAATGAAATGGAGGTAAACTGTATCCATAGAAAATGTTTAGATTCTGATTTTGTTGTTTTAGATTCTGAGTTTGGTAACGATGAAAATGTGTAAAATTTCACTTTTTAAAACCAAAAAAAGAAAAATTGTTTTTGTCAAAAATGTTCATGGGGGATGAGTATATGTGTGCTTCATTCCCTAACAAGCTATAATTATAGATCGTGTTAAGCTTTGCTATGCATCATAGGGTCTCCGCTGTGGTTATTCTGGCTGGCACAACAGATAGATAGATAGATAGATAGATAGAATGTGTGTTGGATGATGGTAGTTGATAGGGAGTCAGGCTTGCTGTCCAGTACTTTGGTCAAGTAACCACATACACTAGAAATCACCCTTTTTTGAGTAGAGCTTATTTACAAAGGTATGAGGTGATGTAATTTGGAGGCCAGAAATGCCCTTGCACAGATTTATTTTTTTAATTTAAAATGTTGGCAGTGTCTTAGCAGCTGTGCGAATGTTTTGACTTGTGGCTTGTGTTATGTAACCTATAGAAAAGCTGGAAAGTCAGTGGTTTGTCACCCATGCTGGAAGTAAATTAATTCTTGATCAATGAAAAGTCATTCAGGAACGATAATGTGCTCAGATAAACCTGTACTTCTGAGTATTGCACAGAGTATGAGAAATATTGCAGTTGTATCTGCATTCTTAGACCTTGGTTGTGTTGACTGCTTTATTTGTTTTATGCAGTGTTGTTGTAGGCACATGGATACCAGGATATCAGAGATGAGGTCTAACTGAATTCACTGTAGCGTTCACAACATGCACACTATTGTAGTAATCTTTGTACAAAATATGCCTTGTGATGGATCATTTTAAAAACTAGTAACT
The DNA here is from genome assembly GCA_007922175.1 of Pelusios castaneus. Classification (NCBI taxonomy): domain Eukaryota; kingdom Metazoa; phylum Chordata; order Testudines; family Pelomedusidae; genus Pelusios; species Pelusios castaneus. Next base: position 20,392,386 of record ML685787.1, read on the forward strand.
CACTGGTCTATATTGTATTGAAATGCAAGTAGCAATATTATATGTAAAGTTGTTATTAACATAAGTAGATATCAAGTCTGAAATGTGTTTACCAGATTAAGCTAGTTTCCCAAAGATAAAAAACAAGCTGATGCCTCTAGCTAGGTGGTGTAAAAATTGAGGGCCAAATACCTGCTAAGTGGCCATTCTTTGGTGAGGCAGAGGGGCAGGAACAAATTAATCTGCAGTTTAGCATGGAACCTCTTTCATCATGAGACTCCTTGCCTCTATCCTCATTGCGGGAATGAATTTTATCTATGGGTAACCCTCAAGAAAATGTCCAGAGGGGTAGCCTTGTTAGTCTGTATACAGCAAAAAAAATGAGTCCTCTGGCACCTTAAAGACTAACAAATGGACACAAATCGGACACAAAAAATGGTAACATCCGTAAACCGATAGGTGAACGCTTCAATCTCACTGGACACTCGGTAGCAGACTTGAAAGTTGCCATACTCCTGCAAAAAAACTTCAAAAGCAGACTCCAGTGTGAAACTGCAGAGCTGGAGCTCATTTGCAAACTTGACACAATCAGACTGGGTCTGAACAGGGACTTGGAATGGTTATCACACTACAAAAAGTAATTGTTGGTCTTCACACTTTCTCACTTTCTATTCAACTGGTGTGAATGAGCCTCTTCTGCCCCACAGAGCTGACTTTGTCAGCACTTGCCATTATTATCCTGGCATGTGTGTATATATACCTCTCAACTGTTGTTTCCATTTCATGCATCTGACGAAGTGGGTTGGAGCCCACGAAAGCTTATGCCCGAAGAAATTTGTTAGTCTTTAAGGTGCCCCAGGACTTTTTTTTTTTTTTTTTCCTCAAGAAAATGCATTTCAAAGTGGAACTGAACTATAAAAGTAAGGGGTGAAAACAATGCAAGGTATCTTTCCTTATCTCGCTCGCTTGCTTACTTTCCTTCTTGCTGTGTCTTTCATGTATGAAAATTAAAGAAACAGCCTGTAGACTATGGGAGTAACTCCTGGCCTGAGAATTTGGTCAGCAGAGTCACTATGAAAATGTGGTTGGAGATTTCATCCTGAACCAATTCTAGTTTAAGTTTCAGTAACAGGAAGTATGTTATCTTGTAGAAATTTGTGACTTTAATGCCTTATACCTGTACTCATTTAAAATCTATCTCCGTGTCATCAAATCACCTTGTTTTATTCTTTCATCAAAATGAATCCAGTCTTGTGAATTGTTTGAGTGACTCCATTTAAAGTAGCAAGCTGCAGGATATTGTTCCCTTACAGGGACAATAGACCTAAAATATCTGAACTCTCCAGGAAAGGACTGGACAGTGTGGCATACTTGTTCTTGGACTGGCACCGTATTGGGGTCTCCCTGCAAGTGGTAATGAAGGATGCTGGGAATCGGAGGATAACTGGAGTGTGCTAGAAGGCTGCAGCTATACATGAACACTCAGGGCATGACATGCATGCTGTTTGGCTGTTGTGAGAGGCCAGCTACAACAGTGAAGCATTGTGAGGCAGCCCAGCTTGCAGGGGAGGTGGTGACGCAACCCCACATTGGTCAGGATTGTGTCCCAGAATGTCATATGAGGTAATATCTTTTATTGGACCAACTTTTGTTGGTGAAAGAGAGAAGCTTTTGAGCTCTTCCTCAGGTCGGTGAAATGAGCACTCTGGGTACATTTCCTAGACTTGAAGAAGTGCTCAGTGTAATCATGAAAGCTTGTCTCTCAAGTTGGTTCAATAAAAGATATTACTTCACTCACCTTGTCTCTTGTTTATTTTATGGCTCAGAATTAATTAGCGTGGCTTTCTTGAGACTTCCGTTTCACCAGGTGCCTGTTTGTTTAATGAAAAATACCTAGGGTCGAATCCTGACTCCAGCTCACAGCATAAGTAAAGAGACTCCACAGAGGCTAATTCCTCTGTAGTGAGAGGAGAAAGAAACCTCCTCGCAGTTCACAGAACAGAACTCGCTCTTGCAAGCAGCTGTAGCCTCTGGCCCCAGTGTGGTGGCACAGGTTTCAGCTGCATCTGCATTACCCCTTCCACCCTGCCCCACACAGTGCCCACCACAACACACACTCCATTTTCCCTCAGTGCTAAAATGGCTACAATGCCTCTAGAACACAGCTGCAAATATATGAGGGGCAAGGATTCTCTGCATCCAGTCCCCCATCCCATGCATTGGGACCAATGTAGTTCTGCTGCTTTTTAGGCAGCATGCAGCCCATACAGGACTGGTATGGGAGGCATCTAGCCTTTAGGAATTGACCTGAATAGGGTCCCTTATTCTATGATGTTTACACTCAACAATTAATTCTAACAGTCCAATTGTTTTGTGTTGTCAAAACTGTTATTCAAATATACTGAAATAAGAAAAAAGCCAAGCCATTTGCCTGCTGAGGAGGCAGGACTTGTATATAGACCCATATGCCTTCTACCCAAACCCCCACGTGGGCAGGAACTCCTCACAAAATTTCCCAAGGAGATAGGCCATTTTAGAAAGTCCTCACATCCTCCAGGAAGGAGAAATTCAGCAGCATCTGCCAGCGATTTTTAAGCAACTCCTTTAAAGCTGCAGGAGTTCTGGTGAAGTTGACGGTCAACAGTCTTCACTCTGCTTTGTGGTACTGGGAGACTGACCTTCACAGTCCCATTTCAGCAACATGGCAGGAGCTCCATAATTCACCTGACCCTTTCAGGGATCCACCCAATCCATCTGGGCAGCAGCAGAAAGAGTTGGAGAAACCTTAGGGCCCTGGTGCCTTTCCAGCTCCAAGTGGGGCAGGCACCCAGGCTGGGAATGATCTGAGAAAACCACATGTGCTAAACAAACATAAGTGGCAGAGTGCTCAAAGTCACATCTGCCAGGGAGCAGAAGGGATTGTAATAGGAGAGGAAACTTTAAATCATTTTTTAAAATGTTTGACTCAGCTTCTGATGCCCCTGCTCATAATGAGTATCCCCTTCACACCACAAACACAATCACTCTGGATTGCAGTGAGGCTGCTTGTGAAGGATGGTGCTAATCAGCAGGAGGACAAGGGTGTCAGGATCTGACCTTGAGTGACTCGACCCATCAAGTTGTACACATTATTAGTCTCTGTAACTAGATGTTCTTACCACTGTAGCTTCATCCTCCTTCACTTCCCTCATCATTCACTACGCTCACTCATTATGTCCTGTCTTGTATTAGATTATTAAAAGCTGCCAGAGCTAACGTAACTAAAATCCCAGTCCAGAATGAAAGTCTCTGAGGACTGATGTATAACATAGTTGCCCCAGCTGTGAATGTTAATTTTTTGAGGAGTGACTTCTGAATTTCCTCTGGGACACTCCAGCACTCCTTATGTGGAGTTGTGGTGCTAATGGAAAGAGCATAGAGGCCAGGGGACACTTTGGTTGAGTAAGTGCTCCCCAGTGCAAATAAGGGTTACAAAGCTGGGCCTTGACACTAATGATTAGAGACTATGTGCATCATTTCAGACGTATGGGTCACACTTACCAGAAGCCCTAATTTATATTCCTACAAACATTAAAAGATCAAATTCTGTTTCTAGAAATGTGGGTGTCACCACAATGTCCTGGGAGCTGCTCATTTGTTTCCCAATTGCAGGATTACACTTTTTAAGGAAGTGGGTCCTAAATGTGTGGTATGAACCACCAAACTATACCCTGTCCATCCAACCTCATCTGGCCAGATTATCTGATGCGCCCAATTAGTGGCTCCTCAGCATTCTGTATGACATGTATTATAACCTTTTGTTATTGTTCATGGTTAAAATCTGTATTCTTTGACTGGCTGTGATGGGGATATTTTATTAGTTGCTAAGAGCTATAGAGAAACCAGGATTGCTCAAGGGGAGAAATATCAAAGGAAACCAACACAGGCATAAAAATGAAGTCTCAAAGGAAACCCTGGCATGAAAGAAAGAAAGAAAGAAAGGAGAAACCATATAAAAGGAACGCAAAAGAAAACCTGTCCCTTCCTTGCAAGGCTCTTCAGTCAGATTTTCACCAAATAGTGACACATTGAAAAGTCTCACTTCTAAACAGCCTAGAAGCAACACACAGTCATCTTAGACTGGCCTTTGTCAGAATAATGATGCATTAAAAAATTCAGAATTTCCTACTAGTTGGTGATATAAAGTGCAACTTTGAATCAGATTCCCTCCTCCCCCCCAGAGTACTTCTGCAGTTCTACATTGAAAAAGAAGAAAGCAAACAAAATAAAGGATTTCATCTGATTTCCTCCCTCCCCCCCTTCTTCTCTTTAGCTAATGGCAAAGTATATGCAATGATGTAGTTTGGTGCTTGGCTTTTTTTTTTTTTTTTTTTAAGTAACGTGTTATTTTATTGAGAAAAATCTGTTAGTGGATTTTTGACAGTAAAATGTCAAATTTGACCCAAAAAGAAAGTGTCTCAGTGGGTGAAGAAGGTGAATCAATTCATGTATTAGTCAGAGAAGATGAGTCTGGCAGCGGGAACAACATTTATATGTAGGAAGGAGAATGTTCAAGTGTTAAGACAAAACAGAACAGGCTCCATAATCCATATCACTCACTATCAGGGTGGAAATCGGAATGGAAATCACTTTTTAAATGGTTGGCATGCTACAGATAAAGCAGCTGCCAGGCTTCCTGAGTGTATATCAGATATCCTACTCTGGCGAGAAGTGCTACAGGAGCGTGGCTTCAGCAATGAAACACTCCCGCTGACAGAATGCTGTCTGCACTGGCGTTTAGGTTGGTATAATTTATGTCGCTCAGGGGAGTGGCTTATTCATACTACTGAGAGAGGTAAGTTATACCTACATAAACTGAAGGCAGATTATCTTCTCAGAGGCTCTCAGCATTCCTATTATACAAATTGTTCCAGCACACCTGATTCAGGGTGGCTTATGTTGCTCAGTGGTGTGAATAAGCCATCCCCTGAACCACATAAATTATACTGACCTAAACACCAGTGCAAACAGCGCCATGTTGGCGGGAGAGGCGGTGCGGTAATAGGTGTCTTTGTAGGACAAAGCCCTGAATAGTGGGATTGTCGCTATGAAATCTGGACATTTGGTCACACTAAAGTGAAGCAAATAACAGCAGCCTTCCTCTGCATTGCAAAGAACATTCTGACGCTGCCCTCCTTTTGAAGCTTCAGTACACAGTAAACGGACTGACCCCTCTCCTTTTCCTTGTGGTCCATACATGGCTACAGCCACCACACTGCTGTTTTAAAGACTATAATTGTTTCTTTTATCAAATGCATGCTGGTAGTATGCATGCACTGTATTATCCTGCTGTCCTCGTGAGTCAGTGCTTGGGGAAGTCATGAGCCAAGAGAACTTTGGTTATTTGTGCATGCTGTTAATTGGAATAATGTTTGCTTCAAATGCTCAAAAATTTGAACAGTTATCAGGCCTAACGGCGGCATTGTATTTCCTGATAGGATGGCCACCTAGATTTCTGCAGCTTCCTAAAATGGGAGTGGGCTATAGATAGGAATGTAGACAAGATGATATGAGGTGTATATACAAACCCCACATTGGGCCCGAAGGGGTTAAAAGGCAATACTGGTCCAGATAGCCCCCCCCCCCCTTTCAGACCTATCAAGCATGTTCCCGTTGAAAGAGCAGGTTAAAAAGGAGCTCAGAGCCTAGGTGAGAAGAATCCTTCTCCAGGAAGCCAGATAGTTGGTGAAGCCTGAAGGGGGACCACAGAGTGGGTAAGATTCTTGACAGCATCTTCTTCAACCATTACCCCTTTTTGAGAGCTAGCGGTTTATTTTTTTAATTATTGACTGTTTGCACTGTAGAAGCCGTGCTCTGAACTGAAGGAGCACATATGTGAGGCAGTACTCTAAGTCTACCACCCTGGGCTATTGTCTGCATTGCAGTTAAACACCCATGACTGGCCTGTCCCTGCTGACTCAGGTTTGTGGGACTGCTTAATTGTGGTGTAGATGTTTTGGCTCAGGCTACAACCTTAGCTTTGGGACTCTCCCACTGCACAGGATCTTACAGCCCACACTACTGCTCAAGTTGGGGTGTCTGTATTGCAGTTAAACATCCCTTTCTTAGCCTGAGCCTGTCAGCTGGCACTGGCCTGGTATGGGTTTAATTGCAATGTAGTCATACTTTTAGGTGCTCTACGGGGAGGAACCTGCTGGCGTTACTTCCCACAGGGCTCTGGGCTGGGACCTGGTGGACAGGGTCCCCCTATCGTGGCCCAATTAAGGATTAAGGCCCAGATGATGCAAAGGGGAGACCCAAGTACTCCCAGACTGGGATCAGGAGCCAGGCATCGCCACTGTCTCTCCTGCCTCCAATGGAGAGGCAAAGGATTGAAGGGAAGATATACTAACCACTAGGCAACCTGTTCCTCTGAGTCTCCATCACAGATGGGGAGTAACAATCAACTAAATATTCAGTCCATTCATAATAAAGATCAATGACTTTGGGGACTTCCATGGGATAATTCTGAGAATATTTCTTGGTCCAGAAAAGTGGAATCAATCCTTCAGGTACATTGGAAGCTATGTAGGGACACTCCATTTCCTTGAATACCTGATAAAATCCTTGTAAATTATAAAATCATCTTTGATTTGCTCTCTTTGCCATCTGCTTTGTCAGAAACATTCTAGTCCATCCACTGGTTGATGCATACCTCCTGTATATTGAGGTTTAATTCCTGCTTGTTGGTCTGTAAAGGGAGTGTTGGAATAAAAAGGAGCAGTGCTTTTATTTTATTTAAATTAAGAATGATGCAGCAGCAAGGTTTCTAATGTTGCATTAGCACTAAATCTGTGGGGAGACCAACAAAAAAACACCTCTTTGCCTATAGAAGCCATTAGTTTTTTAATTGAAAGGAGGTGTGGGCATGGTGGGAATTTCCTTTAAGAATGTAAGAACAACCATAGTGGGTCAGACCAATGGTCCATCTAGCCAAGTATTCCATCTTTCAACAGTGGCCAATGCCAAGTGTGTCAGAAGAAATGAATAGAGCAGGTAATCAACAAGCAATCCATCCCGTCAGCCATTCTCAGCCTTTGGCAAAGAGCAATCCTTGCCTACCCTGGCTAATACCTATTGATGGAACTATTCTCCCATGAGCTTACCTAGTTCTTTTTTGAATCCCGCTATGGTCTTGGCCTTTACAACGTCATCTAACAAAGAGTTCCACAGGTTTGACTGTGTGTTGTGTGAAGAAATACTTCCTTTGAGGTTCATTGCCTTCTGTGATAAACTGCTAAACCATTCCGGACAGGGATTATATATATTTTTGGCTAATAGATACTTCTGAAGGATGCACTTTCTTGTGGGGGAGGGAATATACTCAGTTGAACTAAATAGCATTTCAAAACATAGTCCTGGAAGAAGATGCTCTTCCAATGGAGATGGCCCTCTACAGAACATTTATTCCCTATTCTTCAAACACCACTAGAAATCATTCCCATGTAGATAATTATTAAAAAACAAAAACTACCAGATTCACAATTTAGGTACCTAAATTCCTTTGAATCTGGGCCTTACGGCAGAAGCCTTCATTTCAACAGATGATAGGTGTCACTTGTGGTACATAATTGGTATATGGTTTTTGGAGGGTGGATACCAATTTTGGTTATGTTGTGTATCCTCCAGTGTCACTGGTCATTTTATTGCTTATAATGTAGAAAATGGTTTAAAAAACTCTGACTCTCTTCCTAGGTTATGACAGCCTAAAAAAGAATATTACTCTTTTTCCATTTCTGGTATGTTATATTCTTTTCTCTGTAACGTACACTCACAATATAAGAAACCACTATTGAAGGACCTTTGTTAGGTAGCAGGTCAAAAGTGATAAACAAAACTATCTTTTCCCTCTTTCCTATCAGCAGTTTGAGAGAAATAATGTGAACAAACAGATGACAGAAATAGAGTCCTATGCCCAAATCTCCTGTAGTGAGGAGAGCTGGAAGAAAGCTGGAAGCTCCTTGTTGTTAGAAGTTCTGCTTCAGAAATATCAAACTTTTTTTCTACAAGAGGAAGGTGTCTCTGGAGGTATAGAAGGATAACGGAAAGAGAGGAAAAAAAAAACCAGTGGCGGTTCGGCGGAAAGAGAGAGAGAGATTCACATTGCATGACCCACCCATTATGCTTTGAGGACAGAAGTGTGTTTTTATTTGAAGATTTTGGAAAAACTGGTTTTACGGAACAGAAATTTGACTGGCGGAGGCCCTGTTTTCTCAACAACTTTTAAGTGATTTTTGTAACCAACTATAAGCCTGTCTACTTTAATCAGTTATAAGTTACATTGTTCATTTTGTGGCTATACAAGAAATCTCTGCACTCCGTAACAATGGTACACTCTGCATCCTCTATGTTCCCTACCCTGGCTCTATGGTGTATGTAAAGTCTCTGACCTCATACTAAGCAGAAGATAGCAAATGCAAGACATATTGTTATTCTGGGAGGTGTTAATGGCAAATGACAGGCCTCTCTTTGATCTGTGGCCAATCACAGTCATCATTAAAGCTGATGGGCATGATGATGAAGCAATTTAGCTCCCTTAAGGGCTGAAAATAGTAGGCCTTTGACTACATGGGGAGGTGACCCAGGGAGAATAACAGGATGTTTCCCTACAGGCTGATTACAAACACGTGCTTGGCAGAGCCCTGCACAGATACAAATATGTGGATCTGCACCCGATGTTAATCTGCATGAAATGTTTCACAAATATCCGCATCACATTGGTGGATGTAAATAATCACGGATATAATGCAGATATCCATGGATTTGCAGGGTTCTGCTCATCTGTAGAGCCCTGCCCAAATACAAATATGTGGATCCACATCTACAAGAAGTGGTCTGCGGATATAATGCAGATATCTGTGGATTTGCTGGGCTCTAGGGCAAAGACATAGATTGGTGGCTGCTGTTTGTTTGTGTGGGTATCAGAAGCAAAAAATCAGAAGCGGTAGGGAACATAAGCCTGAGAGGGGGCAGAGACAGATTTAGCACCTTTTTCTGTTTGCAGTATATTTGTTTAAATGTTTCTGAGTGAGTTGGTTATTCGAAAGTACGTGCTGAATAGATGTTCTGGGTCTATCTGTCTTTTGATTGTATAAGATGTTAGGAGTCATAAATAAAAAGCTATAGTAAAAAGGATAAAAATGACTATACAGTACTAAATCTCTCTTTCTTATTTCACTTTGTACTTGCTGCCAGTACATTTTAGTTTGGGAATGAGAATTGTTCCTTTATAGCTAAATTGTCTTGTACTGTTTCCAACAGCTGCAATGTTCTGCTGCAGTGTGTTCAGTTTACTGTATGTGAGGGACAATAAGGGCATACACTGGGTAAACTCTCTGTTAATATAGCTGGTATGAGAACTAGCAATATCATTGAATAACATAATAGACCACTCCCACTCGAAGCTTCAGAGTCCAAGCCACAACTTCAAAGCACTGTTTACATAGCTATTTTTAGAGTACTATTGTAAGCCCCACTAACCAGCTCTGTTGACCCAGACCAGAAGGGTTATTCCTATGGGCTCGAAAACACTGTGTAGACATACCCTATATGTCTCCACTGGTATCCTGTAGTGTTGCAATACAAGAGGAAATGACAACAGAAAAAGTGTAGTCTCACAGTTCTTTCTTTCTTTCTTTCTTTCTTTCTTTCTTTCTTTCTTTCTTTCTTTC
>ML685787.1:20402084-20453697 GCA_007922175.1 Pelusios castaneus
TTCTTTCTTTCTTTCTTTCTTTCTTTCTTTCTTTCTTTCTTTCTTTCAAAGCATTTGTCCTAGTTCTCTGCAGAGATATGGAGTGGTGTTGTAGCCATGTTGGTTCCAGGATCTTAGTGAGATCAGGTGGGTGAAGTAATATCTTTGTTGGACCAACCTCTGTTGGTGAGAGAGATGAGATTTTGAGTTTACATGGAGCTATTCCTCTGGACCTGGTCCCAACCAGCTCTATGTTCATTTCTTCTGAATGCCAAATCATAGCTTCTGTCATACAAGTTCTGGGGACCAATCCTAACAACTGTGCCTCTGTCTGTCTGCTCCTCACCTGGCCATCCTCCTACAGAATGCAACCATATTTTCTTGTATTCTGGGAATCAGGACCATCCCTAGGAGGGGGTGGAGCTGTTCAGTGCTGGGCGGGAAGGGGGGCACGGGCCAGAGGCAGCCCTCCCTGCATTTCTCCGCACAGCTTTCTGTGTCCAACCAGCCCTGCTTCCAGGCCATGCACAGCAGCAGCCGCACACTGCCCCACCACATCCCCTGGGGCGGACCAGCTGGCTGGGGGCAGTTAGGCACGGAACGCTGCACAGGGCAGTGCAGGGAAGGTGGCCTCTGGCCCATGGTCCCCGTCATGCTGAACGGGCCCTGCAGACAGTGGGAAGAATGGGGGGGCTGCCAAACCGCAGGGCCCAGGGTGGTCGCCCAGCTCGCCCCCCTGGGGATAGCCCTGCTGGAAATGCAGTATGGGAAGGCAAGTGAAGCCAGCAAGACTGACTGCAGTGCACAGCAAACACAGTGGAGATCTAAGCTGGGTCATGGTCACGGTCCTACTTATTACACACCAGTTGTAAGTGGAGCACAGAATACATCTGTCTGATGGGTGTCCTTGCAGTGCCCCAGGGACATTCTGTTCCCAATTTATATGAATCTGGATGTTTCAAAAGGTTTCTGCTTAGGGGCCACCCTTACCAGTGTAGTGCCCCAGCCCTTCTAGGAGCCTTAATGTGACTATTCCTTATTATGTAATTTACCCATCTTGTATTAAGCATATCTTGTGGTAATGTATTTATCTTTGTTTTGTTTTAAATCATTACAAATCTGAAAATATTAAAAACAAATGCATGTGCTTTTACAGTGCAGTTCCCTCCCCACCCTGGCCCAATAATATCTACCTATTTGGCTCCTCCCCATCTTGGGAACAGTCAGCATTTTCAAATGTGAACCTCATTGCGCTTTACCTTTTCCCTACCTATAATGTAATTTTTTTTTTTGTATTTCAGGGAACCAGATACTTGTGCATCATTCCAAACTAATTTTAACTGCATGGTATTGGAATAATTTCCCTTCAGTTATATTTAATGGGTCGGATTCTACTTGCAGTTTACACTGGTGGAAAATCAGAGTATTCCATTGTAGTTCCTTCAGACTTATACTGGTGTAACTGTGAAGAAGCACATGCCTTAATGCCTCTGTTCCTGTTCCATTATTTTTCTGCATTTAATTGTCTGAAACTCTTATCTACAGTAACCATTCTATTACTCTGACCAGAATTTTCTGCTCTCCTCCTATTTATGGTTCACTTCCTACTTGTCCTTTCTACTTTCATCACTCCCTTCGTTCCCTGAATTGCTTCATAATGTCATCCCTCTTTCATTTCCTTTGTTCAAGTTAGTAAGAACTGGTGAGCAATTCTAATCCTGTCATGCTCTAATAGTCAACACAACCCCCACTCCGCAAGCTCATTCTACTCTCATTTATCCAGACCATGAAATTTCTAAACCAGTTATTCATCACTTTAGGATCATGTTGACTTACAGCTGGCTGATCTTCTACTGCTGAAGTCAATGGCAATGTTGCTGTCATTTTCAAAGGAAGCAGGATCTGGCTCTTATTGATTTCATAGCAAACCTTTTCGAATGACTAGAAATTCAAGTAGTTAGTCTTTCTTGGTCTCTGAATTTTGAATGGGAAGCTGCAAAGTACATAGAACTGAGTTTCTTATTAGTAGCTCCATCATTTCTGTTACAGTGCACCTGGACAGATGGCATTCATGCACATAGACTTCATTAGAAGATTCTCGGTCACATTTGTTCCTTATCATTATGCCTGTGAGTCAGGCTTTTTCCAGGACCTTTTCCTTGCATATCAAGAAAACTAAATTTGCAGTACAATAAGTGGTTAGGAAATCCCTGCTGTATTTGATTTATATAATAACCTACTTGGCAGGTTTCATTTTTCTGTGAAGTAACTACCTGATTAGAACTGTGCAGTTTAGTTTTTGATCATTTCTATTATTTCTTTTAATAGAATGGCATATTCTTCATATAAGAAGTCTGAACAATGTAATATTATGTTCTTTTTAGGAGAGATAATTATTAGTGACAGACTTGGAGGTACAAATATAGCTGGTGTAGATTGCCATAACTCTGCTGAAGTCAATAGAGATATGCTTGACTTACATCATCTAAAGATCTGTCCCACAGCTTCATTCGGATAATGTGCAGGAATAGAAATGTGTGAAAATCTGTTTTTTAAGAGTTATATCCTATGAAGTGCTGTGCATCTGCAACTCCTTCTGAAGCCCAGGGTTGCTCTTAAGAGCTGATCTTCCAAGGATCTCCTGAATCTCACTGAGTGGTGTGAACTCTTTTGGGGTTCATCTATATTTTGGATTTTCTACAGAGCCCATTGCTATACTATCTAAGTGTGTCCTAGATTCTTTAAATCTGCATGGTGTGATTCCTAGTAAAAGTCAGGTAGTTCTCTGTGTTTCTGTGTCCCATGTATGTAGTCTTTGCTTTGGGAATAATGTTTTTAATGAATTGCTGCACATGGTATGGTCAGAATTTTGGATTAACAGGTTCTCCTCTGAAAGCTTGTTACACAGACACATCCAGGGATAGACTGGGTCTTAAAATTGGCCCTTGCATTTAAAGCACACTGGCCTACGTTCAGGCTGTGGGTTCTATGCTACCTACCTCCCAGACTCTGCTAATAACAGAGCAGCCCAAAATGCAAAGTTAATTCAGTCAGGGGAGAAACTGCAGTGCCTCACACTGTGTGTGTGCCACGCATAGGCATCAGGCATACCATGGTCTGCGACCATCGGTGCCAGCTCAGAGCAGGCCAGTGGGGCAGTCACACACAGACCTTTGGTGACCTGATGGCCTGATATTACAGGGACAGGTGCATGGGACTCTGGCTGACTCCCGGGCAGGGAGCAGTGACTGGGTTGGGGGGAGACAAAGAGATACACAGTGGAGGTGAACAGGGAGGAGAGGAGGAACCTGACTGGCAGGCAGCAGCAGGGAGGCGATAGGGAGTCAGGGATGCGGGGAGTAGTGGCTGGGGTGGAGGAGGGGAGGTGAGTGGGGAGAGGAAGAACCAGTGAGGTCTGGCTAGCAGCAGCAGTGAGCTGACAGGTAGTCAAGGATGTGGGGAGCAGCAGCTGGCACAGCGGGAGAGCAGGGAGGAGAAGAGAATGGCGAGCAGCAGTGAGGAAGGATGCATTGGTGACGAGGAGGAGGGGATATGGAAGGAACTGGCAAAGCAGAGCACAGTAGCAGTGAGTGGCAAGTCGAGTCTCTACACTGAGGTTGGCTGAGAGCAGATTCTGTAGCAGCAGCAGACAGCACGGCAGTCACACAGGCAGGAAGACATGAACTGAGAGGAGGAGAATGCTGGGTGGGCAGTTTCACTCTGCGCACCTGCCTCCCCGCTGGGTGTGCTGAACTTTATATGGTCCATGTGGATTCCTAGGTGGCTCAGGAGGCTGTACTTTTTACTCAGCTTCCTGTGTTCCTCAATAACTCCCTGGGAGGGAGTTCAAGCAGGGACCAGGGAATCCGAATAGCAGATACCACCGGGGACCTTCATGGAGCATATAAACTTCTGCCTTCTCAGAAGGATGGCAGGGATAGAAGTGGGGCCGCCACTGCCCCATGCTTTCAGTGGCAGCAGCTCTTTGGGAAGGCCTTTCTCTGCCTTTAATGCAGGCCACCCATGGGACCTTGAATGCACCGGACCCTCTGGCATTTACCAGATGGCCAGTCTGCTCCTGACCAAATCCCCTCAACTAAGAATGCTTTACTTCTGGCTGTCATCTTTTGCAGCCAAGGCTCTGTAAACTGCAGCGTACCAGAGAAAGAGAATTATCTCGCAGTGAGTGGTGAATACAGATGTGGTCAGTGGCGTGCTTGATTCCTGACCCGCTGAAAACTTTGACAAATAGGAATTAAGCTTTGATCAGGAAATGGAAGCAAACAATCATTTCCTTGGAAAATTGAATGTCTAGTTTAGGTGGATAACTGCAAATCTCTTTTCAGTTTCATTTTAAGTAGATTTATATCCTCTGAGCTTTAGTTTCAGACAAACCCAAAATCATAAAGTGAAACTCATACAAAATTAGTGTTTTGCATTGTTTTTAATTTCAAACCAGGCGAATCACTGTATTTTGCATGATATTTGGGTTGAAAAACTGGCGGGGAGGGGGGACGGGGAGAGTTTTGCATAGTTTCCGCACCAAAACAAATTCACCCAAAAGTTTGCAAACTATGTCCAAGTTTCCACATATGGAATGAAGCCAGAAAGTGAATGTTTGTATTTATATTCAGAGATAATATGCAAATGCTTTGTCTGAAATTCTTCATGTAGCCTAATTTTTATTTAACAGCTAGTAGTTCAGGTCTGTCAAAGGCCTGAAATATTATGAGAACATGTTTCTCCTGGTATTTGTGTTCTTCCAGTCAAGACCACAATCAAGAAATGCACAGAACAATCATGGCAACAAAAAATTGGTTTGATGGGTATAGCTTGTACCTGAACAGACTGCCAAACCCTAATAACTGTGAATACTAAAACATAGAATCATGGAATCATAGAAACTGGAAGGGACCATGAGAGGTCATTGAGTCCAGTCCCCTGCACTCATGGCAGGACCAAGTACCATCTTAAACTACCATGGACATGTGTTTGTGTAACCTGCTCTTTAAAATTTCCAATGATAGAGATTCCACAACCTCCCTAGGCAACTTATTCCAGTGGTTAATCACCCTGGCTATGTCTACACTTGCACTTTTAAGTCGACTTTAGTGTGTCTTAACTAAGTCGACTTAGTGTGTCTACACTTAAAATTATAGTCGACTTAAAGGGGAACTTACAAAGTCGACCTAGAGCGTCCACACTGGATGCTCTAGGTTGACTTTGTGGGGCTAGGGGGACCTTGGGCAGGTCCACGGTGTAAGGGGGTGGCACCACTTGTGTGCAATGGGGCAAAGGGGGACAGGGACCCTGGCAGGGCAGAGCCCTGTGTGTGATGCTGTCTGGATTTAGGGAAGCATTTATGATATTATTTTCAATGGATATCTCATAAATGCTATAATCGATAGGAGCTATATCATGTTTGGTATCAATAGAAAGGTAGTAATTTGCTGGGAAAGATTATATAGTTTATGTCTAGGAATTCTATTTCAATTAGAAGTTAGGAATATGGTGTTCTATCTATACTTTAACTTATGTTATTTTATTGAAATGGCTGAGAGAGGTGGGTGTGTCAAACCATTGTGTCCTTAATGTTTAGGAATTTTCCAGCTACAATGGTCCCAGGGAGTGACCTGATGAGCCATTAAGGACTCAATGCTTGTATTCCTTATTCCTAACTTCTAATTGAAATTGAATTCCTAGACATAAACTATATAATCATTCCCAGCAAATTACTACCTTTCTATTGATACCAAACATGACATAGCTCTTATGGATTATAGAGCATTTATGAGATATCCATTGAAAATAATATCATAAATGCTTCCCTAAATCCAGACAGCATCACACAGGGCTTTGCCCTGCCCTTTGGGGGGCATGCCAGGCTCCCCCTGTGTCCCCCCCGGCAGGGAGGGCATTGGTGTAGTCCTGGGGTAGCCCTAAGTCGACTTAAGGCTATCCCAGGGCTACACTGGCTTAATTCGACTTTAAAAAGTCAAATTAAGCCTTAGGTTGAGTAGAAAGGTGGTTTAATAAAGTCGACTTAATTTTCATTATGTCGACTTTATTTTCCTTAAGTTGACTTAAGCAAGCTGCTTAGGTCGACTTAAGCAAAGTGTAGCGTAGACACAGGGCAAATTAAGTCGACTTAAGCCAAGCTTAAGTCGACTTAATTTATCAGTGTAGACGCAGCCCCTGACAGGCAGGAATTTTTTCCTAATGTCCAATTTAAATCTCCCTTGCTGTAATTTGAGTCCGTTTCTTCTTGTCCTATCATTGACGGTTAAGGAGAACAATTTTTCTCCCTCTTCCTCATCACAACCTTTTACAACCTCCTTGTAACAACATATTACATGTAGCATGGTTCCAGTAGGGCCCTAAATATTATAGATATTATGAGGAGTTCATTGCTGACAAGGTATTAAGCACTGTACAAGATACAGAAATAAGAGAATCCCTGCACTGAAGAGCTTGCAGTCTCATAAACAGAAAGAAGAAAGTGAGGATCTACTGAAAAGAGGCAGCAGTAACTGAGAGAGGTGTGTGTTTGGTTTTTTTGTTTTGTTAGCCATCATTGGAGAAGCATTCTTCAAATAGTCTTACTTCTTATGCTTAAAAACTTCAAAAAAACCAAATAATCTGCCATGAAACCTAAAATAAATTATCCCAGACTAACAATGTCCTAAAGCTTAATACACATTGTCATTAAAATTGTATGAACAATGCGAATCACAGAGCCCAAACCTTCAGGATTAGTAGCTCAGGTAACATAACAGATTTTGTTAGATTAGCAAAGCAGCCTCCAGCATAAACCTTCCATTAATCCTGCAGTGCAACCCATGTTGATGTATTGCTTGGTCTGATCAGATTCTGTTTAAACAGACACCGTGTACACGGTATGTTTAAAAACACTTCAGGCAGTTGAAATGCCACCTTTTGGATTATTGCTCGGCCCCCCTCCCCCCCCCCGCTTCAGTCATTCTAAAGAGAAAAGGAAGAGGCTGGGGGTGGGGGAAACGATCAGAGGAAACCCACACAATTTTTAAAATAGATTCAGGAGGATTGTCGTACTTTTTCTTACAATTTGTTTCCACCAGGTGCACATCAGATCTGTGCAATTCTTGCCTGTCTGTACAGGAATATGCATAGAGCCTACTCCCAGCAGGTGACATGCTGGGCATTGTGAAATGGATATAAGCAACTGTAGTGGTCCTTGAGCTTTCTACCCTGGAGATTAATTAAAAACTAGATGCACAATTTTTGCAAGGGTTTAAAGCTGACTTCCTCTAAGGAACGGGTTCTGAGACTTGCATAGAACATTATTAACACAGAGAATGTCTTATGAGCCAATTCCTCTGCTGTTCCTAAACACATGGACCACCTATCTCAGAACTTCCCTGTGGCAACTGTAGTAATTGCTTACATGGAAAAAATATTAGGAAGGTATTTAATTTTCTTAATTCTGATTTAACTTCTGGAAAAAAGAGGTCTTAGAACCACATGACCGTTAAGCTGTATGGGGATCCAGGGACCTCAGCCTGGGAACTTCTGTCTTAAATATTACAGGCATTTATTTCAAGTAAGACTGGCCATTGTTTTGGTTTCAGTAGGATGATTGCTTTTAATCTTTTACTGCTGCTGCTACTAGATCCTCTGTTTTTTCTCTTCCTGCAGAAGGTGAATTCTAATGACTGGGATAGTCTTCAGCTTTAAGACCAGGATAGTGGGTGTGGAACATATCTGCTATTGCTCTGACTTGGGGTGGTGAGATGCAAAATTGAGGAGGCCCATGCTTTGGGGTTTGCCTGCAGAAATGTATATGAACCTGTTTCCTTTTAAAAACAAATCTGTATTTGCCAGCAAGGAAAGGTGACTTTGTGCATAAGAGCCCGCTTGCACACGAACACATATTTGTGTACATGTCTGTGTTCTGACAGCTGAAAAAGCCAATTTTCAACAAAATCTCTTGTTCCAAAAATTTCAACCAGTTCTTGTACTTTTGTGTCATGTGTGAAGGAGGGGATAGTCTTCAACAAAGGTCAAACATGATTTGATAGCCTTTAATTTTGCTTCCATTGATCTGTAGTGGTTCATCTGCAGTTTGCACCTATCTTTGTGGTGGCTGTCAAAAAGGAAATATGTTAAATTCCTTAATCTCATACACTCTCACCCTTTCCTTCCTGTCTGTTCTTAACAATTTGTTTCCATTGCTGGTTATAATGATCTGGGGGAATCTCTCTATATACAGTTAACAGATTCTGATTGATATTGGGGACTTTCTGTGTCAAACTGTGGATTCCATTTTGAATAAGGAGCCTGTTTGCTTTTTCTGTTTTCTTTTGCCTCTATATTGAGCTAAAACCCACAGAAGGTCAAAGGAGAAATTCTTGTACCTGGCCGAAGACTGACAGTTCATGGTGGTCAAATTCTGAGGATCATCCATTCAAGTGAGGGCACCCTGGACAAAGAGATGGCGGCTTCTCAGGGTACACCAGTTTTTCAAGTCTAAACTCGAATGGGGAGGTAACTAAGCAATGGTCTACTTAGTGATGGTCATGGATCATACAAGAGTGATCAGGGCATCATCTGAGAAAGGGGCCTGGAGGTTATAAAAGAGTGTGTCTCACTAGCTCTTTCAGAGTGTGTGGAAGAGCACCGACTGCTGGTGGGTGAAAGGGTGTGGGCGGGGGAGAGTGTGCCTATAATTCAGAGGAGAAGCCATGAGTTGTTGGATAGGAATCCAGGACACATCAGAGGATTCTGATCTAAGCCCACAGGCTGCTGCCAAGTGGGGAGGAAACTGAGGCAGAGAAATGCATGCACTTTTTATGATTTCTGTCAGGCTCTGTATATCCTGTAGGATATCTAAAGAAAGGGTATTTATGTTTAGAAACCTTTGCAAAATCTATGTGGGTGTCATATGCTACACCTATCAAGTACCTATAAACCCCATTGACTCTGATAGATTTTTCTAGAACTCCTGGGACCCTGGCTGTTCACAAACATGTCCCTTCTTTCTCTCCACCACCTTTAAAGAGAGGAACATCTCCATCAGTTTTTCTTCCCAGCCCATTGGCCTTCTTGCTATTGCAGGGATCTGTTAAACATAAATCTGTCCCCAGTTCTGCAAAGATTTATTCATGTGCTTAACTCTATACGTATATATATGAGGAGCCCTATTGACTTCAGTGCGACAACTCAGTTCCTCAACATTATTTACACATGTAAACCTTTGCAGGATTGGGCCTAGGTTTGCTTACACCTAGAACCACCACTCTCACTGAGCTAGTAAGAAAATTACTTTTTATTCATAAAGGTTCTTATTTCACAAGACTGTCAAACCTTTCCTCTCCATTTTGTGTTGTTTTCAGTGATCCATGTAGCTCTCAACTTAATGGGGGCTTTTAATTACTCTTTTATAAAAAGGGTTTGTGGTCTCCAGCGGTGTTTAATAACCTGTGTTTAGTAGTTCTCAGAAATACTTACAAACATAAATTTTTAAAATTCTTCAGTCTTTTCCTTTTTTTATCATAGACATAATGTTTGTGAATCACATGATATTTAAAAGCCTTTATGTGAAACATAAAAGTCACTGCAAAAATCGGTGTTCATGAACATTCTTTTTTCTTAATTAGAATGGAATTGTGCTTGCAAATTGCTGTCTTCATATATTATGTAGTGATATAAAAACATTAAAAGCCATCTAGTCAGAGGTAATTGCAGCAGTTGCTAATATGGTGGAACAGCCCTGTTTTAGTGGCATAGCTGTGCATTAACACTGACATTTTGAAATCTGCCATCTCTCCCAGAGGTTCCCTGAATGCCCAGGCTCTGTTTTTCCAAATTATTCCACTCTTTTATGCATTAACAGTAACATGACCCTACCCAACCCTACATAACCACCCTGCTGAAGAAAGGTCTCAGTCTTTTGTTCACATTACTCTATTGGTGACATTTAGAGCCAGGAAAGCTGTATTTGCTTTGCAAAGCCATAGAGGATTGAACAGCTCTGAAAGTGAGCCCAATCCCATGTCCTATGTAGACCCTATGAATGGGTCATCTGAGTCCTCCTGTCTTTTGCCTCATAGAATGCAGTAATCCAGGGATCTTCAGGCTGCTGGCAAACCACCTTGTCCTCATGTTGCTCATGATTTACTGAGTGCTGTCAATACGTTCAGTGCTGTACTAAACAGAAGAAGTCACGACACCTGAATCTCATTTATACTACGGCCCCGTTACCTCACTCTAGTCATGTAATGTTACTTGGTATAAATAAGATTATGGCCCATAGTTTATAAGGGCTCAAACCTTCAGGATACTGGGTACTCCTGAAAAATGCATGGAGTCAAAGCATTCAGGCCCAGATCCTTAAAGGTGTTTTGGTGCCTATCTCCCACTGATTTCAATGGGAATTAGGGGACTATTACACCCCTTTGAGGATCTGGGCCTTGGTGTTTGCTCAGCACCTGTGAAAACAGCTTTAATGCAGTATGGGAAAGTATGAAACGATGTGAGTGAAGCTCAGCATTGAACTGAGCATTGATGAATGGGAGAGGGGGAGGTCGAAGAGGAAGCATGGTACTGTCATAGGCTATGTCTACACTGGCAAGTTAGTTCGAATTAAGGTAGCTTAATTCGAACTAACTAAAGCCATGGCTATACTAGGCTTTCAGTAGTTCGAATTAAGGGCTTCCTTAATTCAAACTAATAACTTCGAATAGGGTATTAGAACGAAGGGTTAATTCAAACTAGTTAGTTCAAATTAACCAGTGTGGCCATGTTAGTTTGAACTAATTGCTTAGTTCGAACTAACCAGCCCATTGAACTCAATGCAATTCGCTAATTCGAACTAAGCAAGTGCCATGAATGGTACTTGCTTAGTTCGAACTAAATTTTGCTAGAACTAAAATTAGTTTGAATTAGTTAGTTTGAATTAACTAATTCGAACTAACTTTAGTAAGAGTAGACATAGCCATAGATATTTAAGTGAAATCCAGTAGATGCAAATAATGTGCTGTATATACATTTTTTCCATTATTTTACTGTCATCCAGGAAAAGTATCTATATGTATATGAATGTACTTAAAAGAGAAGATATTAATAACAGGGGCAACTGTGAGAGTCAGCCAAAATCGATCTAACAAAATAGTTTTCTTAACAGCCATCCTATTCAGTGCTCACAACTTGGATGAGGCACAGAGTTTGTCCAGCAACCAGCTTGCAGCAGCTACTCAACTTGGCTTATTTGAGTAACAAGGCACTGTGCTGACCAGCTCTGTCAGAAGATAAGTGCAGCTCTACCCTAGCCTCTGTCTTCATCATTCCAGGATTACATCCTGAATGTGACCATCAGGAAAGTTCACATCCATTGTATGCCAGAAGATGGCCACTTTTCAAAGGAGAGAGAGAGAAAGAGAGAGAGTGTGTACACAAAGCAAATGTGAAGAGAAAATAATGAACTATTAATGATTCAGGGATCGGCAACCCCTGGCACACATGCCAAACCTGGCATGCGCACCTATTCCAATCAGTACATGGTGCTGCTGTTGCTCCCCCCGCTGGCCCTGCTCCCCAATGGGGTCTGGGACAACAAGAGTCATGTGCCGAGCTCCTGTCCCCTTCTGGCCCCACCTCCTCACTGGGGAGTGCAGTGAGCAGGGACAGGAGCCCTCTGCGTGGGGACAGGGCTAGCAGGGAAGAGTCCCTGTCTCCAACCCCACCATGTGCTGAGGGTGCGGCGGGTGGGGCTGGCACCGGGCCGACAAATAATTAATGTGTTACTTTATTGCTCTTTCAATAGCAGTTTAAAATTGACTTGATTCTTTCATCAGCATCTACTAGCACTAAGCCCCGCATCTACTAGCACTAAGCCCCTGTGCAGATTTCAACAAGACTTTAATTGAAAGACAATAAATGAAATAACTGAAGGGCAAGCAGGATTTCATTCTGAACAATGCATTTGGGTTAGAATACTAATCTAAAAATACCAGTCTCTACCATGACCCTTAATTCTGCATGTGGATTTCACTGCCCCTATAAGGGAAATCTCAGGCCTTGTACACACGATCACTTTATCGCACATTATCAGTCATTACCGCGCGATACCAACAACAGCGTACACATGTGCAATAGGGTTGTTGCGTGTTAACTGCCTTGCTGTAGCGCAATACAAAAACCACCTCGACGAGGGTGGTAGCAGTTAACGCGGAACAGCTGTTGCGCCTTTCCACTCGTGTGTATGCTTACCGTGCAATGATTGGCCTCCGGAAGTGTCCCAGCATTCCAAAGTCGTCCTCGCTGATCTTCCCCCCACCCACTCTGTGGCTGTGACGAAACAGTCCCCGCCCTGATCAGATTCCCGGGATTTTTGAATTTCTCGTCTGTTTCTCTTCCTGTTCTCTTCCTCGTGGAGTGGAGTGCAGCTCTGATCTTCAGTAGCAATGGCGGCCCATCGTGGAAGACGCGCACCCCTTTGGAGCACGGCAGAGGTGCTGGATCCGATCAGCATCTGGGGAGAGTCCACTGTGCAGGCGCAGCTACGTGGCAGCAGGCGAAATTATGATACATTTGGCATAATTTCTCGGGCCATGTCAGATAGAGGTTATGATAGAGACACTGTGCAGTGCAGATCAAAGGTGAAGGAGCTAAGAATAACCTATCACCGAGAGAAGGAGGCAAACCGCCGTTTGGAATCAGCGCCTGCTACATGCAGGTACTATAAGGAGATCGAAGCCATCCTCAGTGGGGACCCCACAACCACTGCAAAGAGTCCTGTGGACACATCGGCCCTCCTCATCCAGTGAATGCCAGACCCGAGCAGGATGAGGACATTGTTGAGGAGGAGGAGGAGATGGAGGATGACCTGGAGGAAAGTGCAACAGCGTGTGGCCAGGAGCTCTTCTGCACCCCCGCTGAGACGTCCACCCAAGACATGAATTGCAGCGCGTCCTCTGAGGTGGCAGAGGGGGGTTCCGGTAAGTTTCTCTTTCGTGCAGCTATGGCTCCTGCTAAAATATCATTGTCCGGGGCGGGGGTACTTGCTGTCTCAGTCCCCGCTGTGCATGCTCTTTACTCTGCATTCATTAGAATTGCATCAACACAAGCACAGATTGTCAAAAAATCATCTGTATTTAGGTCAGTAAAGGTTTCCTCGATGTACCTCCAGAGCCTACTACTCAGGTTAGATGGGAGAGCGTTTGTGTCTACGCTCCCAAAGATGGATACTCTGCCTTGCCAGCTGCAAAGCACAGCCCTGGGAACCATGGCAGCACACAGTGCAGCAGCATACGGTCCTGGCTTGCAACCGGTGGCATGTAGGATATGTATTCTACCTGGCAGGGGCACTCTGAGGAGAGAGATATCAGGTTCCATCTGTGTGCCCTGTGCAGAATGTTAGCCCCCAGTAAGCTTTCTATTAGGATGTACCTTGTCTGCTTCAGCGAAGCATAGGATGTTGACTGCCTTGTACCTTCCAGTGGAATGTGCTACTGGAAGGTTACATTGGTTATCTAGGCTATGTGTTAACAACAGCTTTATTATTTTTTTTTTTATTAGATTCGACCTTCACAAGGCTGGTGTCTACCCCAGCTGACTGCATGAGAAACATTCGGCAGCATCCTCGAAGAAACAGGAAGGATATGTTTCAGGACCTGCTGAAAACAGCACAGGAATCCGCGAGGGAGAATCGAGCCTGGAGAGAGGAATCCCAACAGAGGAGGCAGAAACACAGGGACGAACTGATAAGCGTCATGAAGGAGCAAACAGAACTGCTCAAGAGCATGATTGCTTTGCAGACCCAGGCGATTAATGTACAGGCTCCACTCCATACAGTTCAGCCGTGTCTGCCTCCTATACCCCGTAGTCCTTCAGAGAATTTCTTTGAAGGCCACCTGTCCCCCTGGTACACTGCAACATCCAGTCCCTCACAGAGCTACTTTTTAGAGACCCACAGCTACACCCACCTGTAACCCTCCCCCCTTTTAGGTTTTAATAAAAACAGTAACAAATAATTTGAAGAGTGGCTTTATTTGTACACATTGAAAATCTCATAAGGTGCACCTGATGTGTCCTGGAAGTTAACTAGGGGAGGGCATCATTGAAATGCTCCCTGAGTGCCTCCCTTATGCGAGCAGCTTCTCCTTGGGCCCCCCTAATACTCCTAGTGGCTGGCTGTTAGTATGCTTCCTCGAGGCGCTGTGCCTTCATAGCCCACCCCGGGGAAAACTTTTCTCCCCTACTTTCACAAATGTTATGAAGGACACAGCACGACGCAATCACAGCAGGGATGATGTCCTCTGCCAAGTCCAGCCTCCCATACAAACAGCACCAGCGCCCTTTTAAACAGCCAAAGGCACACTCCACAGTCATTCTGCAGCGGCTCAATCTGTAATTGAACTGCTCCTTGCTGCGATCTAGATTCCCGGTGTATGGCTTCATGAGCCATGGCATCAGTGGGTATGCTGGGTCTCCGAGGATGACTGTGAGCATCTCCACATCCTCCACTGTAATTTTTTGATCAGGGAAGAAGGTACCCCCTTGCAGCTACCGGTACAGACCAGTGTTCCTGAAAATGCGGGCATCATGCACCTTTCCCGACCACCCAGCATTGATGTCCGTAAAACGCCCCTTGTGATCCACAAGTGCTTGCAGCACCATGGAGAAGTAGCCCTTCCTGTTGATGTACTTGGTCGCAAGATGGTCTGGAGCCAAAATAGGGATATGTGCGCCGTCTATGGCTCCCCCGCAGTTAGGGAATCCCATGGCAGCAAAGCCGTCCACAATCTCACGAACATTGCCCAACCTCACCGTCCTCCGTAGCAGAACGCGATTGATGGCTCGGCACACTTATGAGAAGGCTAATCTGATGGTGGATCTCCCGACTCCAAACTGGTTTGCAACCCACCGGTAGCAGTCAGGAGTCGCCATCTTCCAGACAGCAATTGCAACACCTTCTCCACGGTTAGGGCTGACCTCATGTTGGTGTCTTTACGTCGCAGGGCAGGGGCCAACTGGGAACACAGTTCCAGAAAGGTTGCTTTCCACATTCGAAAGTTCTGTACCCACTGTTCATCATCCCACAGCTGCATAACAATGCGATCCCACCACTCGGTGCTTGTCTCTCGTGACCAGAAACAGCGTTGCACCGTGTGCAGATGATCGGTGAAGGAGCTGAGCGATGCCATGCAGAGCAACAGCACCGCGTTGATTAGCCCCTGCTCCTCAGCGTCCTCGTCTGACTCTGAGCTCATTGGGTACTGAGCAACCAGCCGAGATGTATTTAGAATGCTGAAGGCGACAGTGGAGATCAGAGCAGGATCCATGCTGTCGCTGTTGTGATTGCTCGCAAGTGGTGCGGTGCATCACTGCACTGTTGAAAATAGGCGCGAGTTGCTATTGGCAACGAGGAAGACGCAAGGGGAACACAGTGCACCACGGGAAACTGAGAGTTTACTCATGGCGCTTTGCGTTCCTTTCCTACATCCCATGATTCTAAGCGCCGATTCAGGGAAAATTGAACTATGGGATAGGTGCTCAGAATTCATTGCGCTACACCGCGATATTGCAAAGAATTCTGTTGCATTGCAAGGAGCGACATATGTATGCGCTCTCCCGCAATAAAGGTCACGTGTTTTTTATAGCGCGATTGCCATGTTGCGCTTTAATCTGATCATGTGTACATAGCCTCAGAGTTACCTTGAGAGAGAGAGAGAGAGAGAGAGAGAGAGAGAGAGAGAGAGAATTCCCATTCGCGTAGTGCCTTGGGAGGGCTGTGCTACTGAGGAGTAGGAGACACAGGATTTTCATGTGGATTCTGGAGATTTGGCAGCATTTGTGTTTAGAGCTAGCAGTCTGTTTCACAGGACAGCAACCTCAGTCCCCTGACATGCCCACCCTTAGAGGAACTTCAAAAAGAGTTGCATCCTTACATCCTCTCTTGTGGGTTTCCATGCAGGAAGGAGTGGTGGTTCTCACAGCTTCTTTTAAAAATTGGATCACATAAAGGACTGCTTCTTTACTTAAGAGTAACGTGCTTACACTTACTGCTAAAGACAACTTTATGATCTCTCTACTGCAAAGAGTTATGACAGAAGAGCAAAAGCTTTGTATGAGAATTGCTTGATTGCAATCTCAAAACATGCATGTGGTCAATTTGCATTAGCATTTTAAAGGGGATTTTTGTCTTTCATTTGGTAAATACGGTACAGAGCCATTTCCAGATTGCCTTGTCTCTTATTATTGGTGTGCTAGACAGCTTTTTTCTTATGGCATGTTTTCAAAATAAATTACTTGCAGGCTCTACGGAGGAGCACATGACTTATCTGCTGATGAATGTTATAGTTCTGGGCATATTTTAAAGATATTATAATTAATCTGCTGTTTTATTGCTGGCCACTGTTAAGAGATAAAGGTTTTTCTTTGTGTGAACGGGACTTGAGTTTTAGGGGAAATACTTGACTTATAATTCAAATTAAAATTTTACAGTGAAAACAAATCCCGAATTTCTGTCAGCCCTAGAAAAGAAATCCTCAATTTTAAAACATGTTTGAGTGACTGTAGGAAACCCCAATGGCGGGAGCCTGAAAAGTCTAATCTTTAGAGCCCCTAGAGTACTTGCCTCCAAGCATGTGGTATACTTGGTATACAACCAAACATCTAGGGGACTGGTTGACCATAACACTTACAATAATTCCCTGCAGTGGGGTCAATTACAATATATAGTAGATATGACATCAGCAAGATAATTTCCTTTTTTAAATAATCAGTTGTATTGTTTTGCTTTAACAGTGGCAGAGTATCCAGTTTTAGTGTGAAAGAGTAAAGCTTTTTAAAAAATTCAAGACTTTTGGGAGTCTACAAACTTCTACAAAAGTCTACATGCTTCAGAGCATGCACAGATTTCTCGCTAATGTGGGCTTGGAAGAAAACTTTCTCATGGACAAGTGATTCCATAACTGGTGTCTGTGTGGTTTCTTGCAGTTTCCTCTGAAGCAGTGGTTAATAGTCACTGTTGGTGACCAGATACTGAAGAAGATCCAGTGTGAGGATTCCCATGTTTCTAAATATAGAGATAGCAATATTGACTTTTCTTCATTTGTGTTATATGTGACTTGCATTTGCTGTTACTCCAGTCTGAATATAAGTATTAAAGGAGTCGTGTAATTATCTAAAAATTTAGTTATTTTGTTCCATCTAATTAAATGAACCTTTCATATTTTTTAAGAAAGAAATATATCTATCCTCCATAGGAGACATACCAAACCAAGACTCCCTGTAGGGTATGATTGTACTTGTAACCATTAAGCAGTCCAACTATCTTCATAACTTTTGTCTTATTTTGCATTTCAGATACATAATGATTCACAGCTTTGTACACAGTCATATAAAATGAATGCTGTACTCTGGAAATGCTGTCTATGAATATATGGGGTGATCTATCTTTCTCCTATGTTATTCCTTTTATGAAAAAATATGAAAACTATTTGTATAAAATATTGCTATGGCTTTTCTCGGCATGGACATTGTTTTTGCATTTTTTTTAATAATATTTTAATGAGATCAAATCCTGATGCCTTTACTCAGTCAAAACTCTCAATGATTTCAAGCAGAAGGTTGCCTGAGTAAGATCTGAATAATAACTAAGTAAAGACTCTAGGATTTTGCCAATACCATTACTTAAAAAATCCTCCACGTGTATCATTGTGATCATTAGAACTTTAAGGTGGGATTTTTCAGAAGAACTCAGCACTGCCTTAACTTTGCTCCAGCTTAAGTTTGTATCATTGAGTGCAATGGGAACAGTCAGGCCAATGCTAAGTACTTATGAAAATCCCATCCTGCATGTTTTTATGGTTTGTATTTGGATAATTAGTCAAGGTTGTTTTGTTTTTTAATTAAAATGTGCATGATAGGGTTTTAAAAATTACAAGGTCAAAATAATTGTTCCTCCTAATACACAACAGCTTCCTACAAGCAACTTAAATCCTTGATGACCTATCTAATCCTATTCCTGATAACAGCTGTCTTTCTATGCAGAAACATACGGCCCAACTGTGAGGAAGAGGAGCAGCAAGGGAAGGAGAGTGTGGGGCTGGCACTTTAGGTCAATGGTCGCAAGATTTAATATTTCTCGGAAATAAACCACTTAAGCTTAAACTTTTGGGGGTGGATGCCATTTTGAGCCCACTAGGCAAAGAGAGGTGATAAAAGCTGAGTAGGCAGAGTTAAGGGCACGTCAGTCCTTTCATATAGCAATGTCCATCCAAAATGGCAACATTTAGGCAATACCCTGTACAAAGTTGTTTAAATCCCCCTATACAGTCAGTGCCCAGACAGTTTATTTTAATACAGTATCTTGTACCTACTGCTGATTTAGGTCTCCTCTGCAGCACTGTCATCTAGATCTTGGGGTCCATCTACAGTTCCTTCTCTGCCTAGGCTTGGGTAGGCCAAAGAGATCTTGGCTGTCTGGGGGAATCTCCTCCTCATTGGGGTCTATGGTTGATTAGATGCTTTCTGATGGTGTGGGCAAACTGTCCTGCGTATAAGAGGGTTTTGTGATAGACTCCCTGCCAAAATCTAGGCCAGCTCCTCATAGTATGTATTAGGAGAATTACCAGAAATTCTGGGTTTTGTCTCTAGTATTCTTGAAATTCTGTCAGAACTTGTTGGCTTTGGCAAGGCACTGGGCCATCTCCCAGGAGTACCCCTTCTCCTGTGTTTTCTGTGCTAGCTCCTTGTTAATCTTCACATTTCTGTGACTGCTCTGGAAATAGGACTGAATATGCTCTTCTCCCCGAATAATAAGGAAGTCTGGCACCTCCTGATGGGACCATGCGGAAGCCTGGGGCACTGCTGCCATAGTGGATTCAGGTTGTGATATTACCAGGAAATAGGATTGCAAGGGGCAGACTTGGGCATATTAGAATTCAAACAGGAAGGAGACATCTGGTCAAGCAGTGGAGGGTGTAGGGGAACCACAGAGTCTCATCCAAAAGGGAAACATTGTGGGATAGCAGTGGGAAGACTGCCTGCTAATTAGAGTGAATTTGAAATAGGCTGGCATCCACATGAAACTTATACCAGTATAACTCATCCCAAAATAGAGTTATGTTGCTTCCAAAGGGGATTAATTAAATTGTGATAAGAAGCCAGATTTAAAAAATAAATAAATAAAAAAGGAAAACTCACCACTTTTGTGTGTAGATATAAGGCATTTTATGCTGAAAACCGCCCCCTAAAGTTATACTAAAAAACTTCCTTGTGTAGACAAGGTTTAAGGATGTATATAATTGGCACAGGTCATATTACAAGCAAAAATCCTACTAAAGTTAACAGGAGTTCTTCTGAAAAGCCTCCAGGTTTGGGGCATTTCAAAAATTGGTTTGTGTTGGTGGTGTAGTGAGGATGTGTGCTTCCAATGTGGATGTAACATTTGTCTAAATTGTAAATGTACTGGACATGTAGGCTGCATCTACACTGGTAAATTAAGTCGACTTAAGCTTGGCTTAAGTCGACTTAATGTGCCCTGCGTGTACACCACACTTTGCTTAAGTCGACTTAAGCAGCTTGCTTAAGTCGACTTACAGAAAATAAAGTCGACTTAATGAAAATTAAGTCAACTTTATTAAACCACCTTTCTACTCGACCTAAGGCTTAATTCAACTTTCTAAAGTCGAATTAAGCCAGTGTAGCCCTGGGGTAGCCCTAAGTCGACTTAGGGCTACCCCAGGACTACACCAATGCCCTCCCTGCTGGGGAGGGAAGGGGGCAGGGGGAGCCTGGCATGCCACCCAAAGGGCAGGGCATGTGGGCACGGTGTGACACTGTCTGGATTTAGGGAAGCATTTATGATATTATTTTCTATGGATATCTCATAATGCTATAATCCATAAGAACTATGTCATGTTTGGTATCAATAGAAAGGTAGTAATTTGCTGGGAATGATTATATAGTTTATGTCTAGGAATTCTATTTCGATTAGAAGTTAAGAATTTGATGTTATATCCATACTTTAACTTGTGTCATTCTGGACAAATGTCTTAGACGGGAGGGTGTGAACAACCATTGTCTCCTTAATGTTAAGGAATCTGCCAGGTGATGTGGTCCCAGGGAGTAAACTGATGAGCTATTAAGGATACAATGGTTGTATTCTTTATGTCCTCATCAGGATACTCCCTGGGACCACACCACCTGGCAGATTCCTTAACATTAAGGAGACAATGATTGTTCACACCCTCCCGTCTAAGACATTTGTCCAGAGTGACACAAGTTAAAGTATGGATATAACATCAAATTCTTAACTTCTAATCGAAATAGAATTCCTAGACATAAACTATATAATCATTCCCAGCAAATTACTACCTTTCTATTGATACCAAACATGACATAGGTCCTATGGATTATTGCATTTATGAGATATCCATTGAAAATAATATCATAAATGCTTCCCTAAAACCAGACAGCATCACACACAGGGCTCTGCCCTGCCAGGGTCCCTGTCCCCCTTTGCCCCATTGTACACAGGGGGTGCCCCCCGCCACCGTGCACCTGCCCAAGGTCCCCCTAGACCCACAAAGTCAACCTAGAGCATCCAGTGTGGACGCTCTAGGTCGACTTTGTAAGTTCCTCTTTAAGTCGACTTTAATTGTAAGTGTAGACATAACCGTAGTGAGGTTCTGAATGCAGTATGATGGTAAATTATGTATTAAATAGTACAATTATAAAATAAAACTAAGGGCTTGCTCCTGCTCATTCTGCAGTCATTCTGCAGTGGTGACATTTCCATTAATTTTAATTGGAGCAAGATTAGATCTTAAGGAACAAGTGAAGATTTAAATATCTTTTCTCTTTCTCTGTCTTAGTGGCTCTTAACTTTCTCTAGGATAAAACTTCCATGCTTGATCTCAAAGGAGATTTTTATTTTGGAAAGTTTGAGTAAATTTGGTTCAGCCATTTTTATGTTATGTGAGGGTGGAGAGAGAAACATGTTTCCCATATGTTCCACTATGCAAATTTGTACTCATATAACTCAAAAATTGCTGAAGTGAGAAACCTTAATTTTGCTTTGTTTGATGGTGTTCACTGCAGCTTAGACAAGCAAAGTTTGAAGATGACTGGATCAGTATTCTAGGAGGTATGAAAGTCTGAAGACGCTAATTTCATACAGGTGTTAAAAGTAGAACTCAAGAGGAGGATCGGAGGCACTGGGGAGTGGCGGATGGTTTGTTTGGTTGGGTTGGGTTTTTGTTTTTTCAGTTTAAGGTTGCATTACAGATAATTGAGCTGAGGAGGCCTCAATTGAGGAGCCTTAAATTAAAGACTACTGAGTCTAGATATACCACATTTACCACTTCCCCTCTATCCACAAGGCTTGTTATCCTGTCATAGAAAGCTATCAATTTGGTTTGACACAATTTGTTCTTGACAAATCCATGCTGATTGTAGTTAAAGTCCATTGCTATATATTCTCCACCTAATCCAGAGCTCACTGTGCTGGACACTGTACAAAGATATAAGAGACAGTCACTGCCCTGAAATGCTAACACTCTAATGAGGCAAGACAAAGAAAAGAAATCCTGTTATCCCCATTTTAGGTGGGGAAACAGAGAGAGACACACTGATGTGCACAAAGTCACACCAAGTATGTGGCAGAACCAAGCACTGAAGTTAGGTCACCAGATCCCATTCTAGTTGTCTAATCCCCAAGACTATCCCTCATTTTAAATGTAATTCTTTCAATTAGCTATCTATGCTATAAAAACATTGCCCTGAGCATCACCATCTTGATGAGAAAATGTGCTTTAGAAAACTCTTATAAAAACCTGGTGTACAAACAGACATTCTGAGTGATTTGACCATGAGGGTCAGAGTAATCTACTCTTCTTTTAATTATAATAAAATGTAATAGGTCCAATTAAATGAGATTAATGTAATAAAGAACAATCCTCCCTTGCTAAACTGGACAATCAAGGGATCCTAGATTTGTCTGGGATAATAGTGTCTGACCTAGTAGAATATGCCCTCAAATACCATTTTGTTTTCAACACAAGTTGTCTAGCACATTTCTGTTTCTTGTCATTCAAATTTTCTTGAACAAAAGCTATAGCAATACAACTATTCTCTCTCCGTTGCAATGCGGGTGTTTCATTTGTCATGTAGACACAACATATGACAAGTTTCTTTGCACCACTACAAAACATTTGCACTTCTATTCTGTATTTGATATACATACAGCACAGAAGATTTCAAATTTAAACCTTTAAAATGGCTGTGCATGTTCTCACTATGGCTTGTTTAATTCCACACGAGGAAGTAAAAATTGACCATGTGAGATTTCTTCCTTCCTCCTCTTGGCAGTTGCTCAGTGGGAGGGAGGAAAGGGATAAGGAGCGTACTGCATTTGGAGGTTTTTCTATTTAAAATTAATTGAAAAACTAAGGTCAATTCTGGAAAAGTAGAGAGGCTAGATTGGTTGAATACCAGTGGAAGAGGAGCCCGACACCCATAAAACTAATCTTCACCCCCAAGGTAAATCAGTTCAGTTTCCCTTTGTTGGGATTGGCATACCTACATACTATCTTAATTCAATTAGTGAACAAAACTTTCAAAATGCCTAAATGATTTAGGAGCCCAGTCTCCTTTTCAAAATGACTTAGTCTCAGATTTAGTTTGTAATGTGTCTATTTTTAAATGTATTTAGGTGCCTAAAGATGCAGATAGGCACCTGCAGAGGGATTTTCACAAGTGCCTAGGTACCTAAATCCCACTGTGATTTAGACACCTATGTGCTTTTGAAAATCTCAAATAAGTGCCTATTTGCATCTTTTGATACCTACATACGTTTAAAAACCTGATTAAGTGCCTAAGTCACTTTTGAAAATGGGACTTTAGAGTGGAGCTGGGCAAATATTTTCAGATGAAATTGGGAGGGGTGGCAAGAAATGCAGATTTGTTGACACCAACATTTCATGAATATATGTTGATTTTACCAAATTGTTCATAAGGGGCAAGGAGCCCCCACCTCCAAGTGCTATAGTACTTCACTGTAGACACTCACTGCACAAGGTGTTCTCTCATTGTTAAACCACCTGTCTCAGAGGTGGTGGCTAGGTCAATGTTAGAATTGTTCCACTGATCAATCTGGGCCAAACTGTGGAGTTCACCCCCCTGGGGAGGGGAGCATGGAGGAACGTTCTAGGGAGATGCACAATGAGGCTGGTTCCAGCCCCCATGGGGTAGGCAGGGAGGAAGCACCATACTTCCAGCCCTGCTCTGTCCCCAAACCAGCCCTGCCCCATCCTCTTCAGCCCCCAGTCCTGCTCCATCTCCAGGCCTAGCACTACCCTCACACTCTGTCTCCTTCTCTGCCTCCAGATCAGCTCTGACCCCAGCTACAGCTATACTCTTCCCCCTCCTGTTCCCCAGCCTGACTCTGCCCTTTCCCTTTCCTTTCTAACCCCACAAAGGAGCGCCAGATCCATGCCCAGCTCTGCCTTCAACCAAAATCTGCTGCTGAGGAAGCCTGGGGTGTGCAGTAATGGGAGGGGGACACAGACACATTCTGTTACTGGTAAGGGGGACATGACTGAAAAAATTTGAGCACCACTGCCCTAGGCTGTTGGTTAGGGTGGCATAGTTATGTATTTCAGGGGCATGCATTTTTCAAACTCTGAGAGATGTAGCTATGCTGAGGTAAATTGTTAGTATAGGCCAGCCTTTAGACTTTGACACAATCATCCAATAGTAATGTGATTAATTAGAGTAGATTACCTGCATAATAACTTGATTTGCATTTTGAATTCTTGTTTGGAGATTGGCGCTTTTTTTTTTTTTTTTTTTTTTTAAATGTCCTCTGGATAACATTCATGGGCTGGCATCATTGAACTGCAAATCATAATTTTGACATCAGTGATGGGACTTTAGTCTTGGAATTATTTTCTTTTTAAAAATATCCTCCTCTGAGCTGTTGATTGTGTACTATATTAACAAGAGGGCGTTGAATCAGTTTACTGTATGCTCTGCTCCCCACCCACACACATACACAAACAAGCTGAGAACTGCAAACTACATTGTTTATTTCAGTGACAATAGAAAACATGGAATATTCTCTTAATTTTTATTCTATGCTTTTTATTAGTTTAACATTTGTCCTATGGTAGTATCGACAGATCTCAACCACAGAATTGCCTATACCAATTCAAAATCATGAGCTTTTAGAAATAACAAATGGCGTCTTTTTGTTTGCTTTCTATTTGTTGAGACTTTAGAGTTCACATTTTCAAGTTTTTTCCTCACCACTGCAATCATGGAAGCTTATTTTATTTTGTTAGTAAAACTTGAGAGTTTCATGTACCCATAGGATTCCAAAAACTGGGGCTTGATGAAGAACACCAAACAGCACAAGTTTCTCAGTAAAATTTTGAGAGCTGGCAACACTGCCATGCAATAGCCCCACAGTGCTAGGCACAATACAGCCACAAAGTAAATTATAATCCTCGCCCCAAACAGTTTGCCATCTAGTCCAAATAATGTTGCTGTATCTGGTTAAGATGGCTGGTATGTGCATGCGTGTGTGTGTGACATATAGCTCATTTCCCTCTACTCTTTCAATACCCCACGTGAGCAAAGGGCAAACTGAGTTGTTGTCATTTTGTTTTTCGCTAATCTTTTTACATGAAATATTATTGGAAACCACTACATAAACATATGGATGCAACTTATTTTCCATGTTCAGATAGTGTTCAGTGGAATAACTGGTTTCTTTCCCTTAAAAAATAAAATAAAGCTATGATGTATTTTCCCCTGTAGATCAAGCTGATGTGAATCCTAGAAAAGCTCAGGCCATGTACACACTACAGGATAATCACGCAACAAGCCCATTGCGCTTTAAAAGTCATGTGGTTTTTGTAGCGCAGGATCGCGTCCACACTCTGCCGCTTGTAAGGGAACAGAGCCCCCCCCCCTGCAATTCGCGATTTCACAAGAAACCCAATTGAATTGTGGGAACCTATCCCACAGTTCCATCCATCCTGATTTGGCGCTAAGAATCCTGGGTGGAAGGAGAGTAGTGCTGAGCACCATGGGTAAAGTCTTGGTTTCCCATGGTGCATTCTGTTCCCCTTGCATCACGAGAGTTGCTACTAGCAACTCGCGCCCATTTTCAAGAGTAGCGCATTGCTTCCCGGAAGTCCTTTTTACAGCAACATGGATCCAGGTCTGATCTCGACTGTCGCCTTCAGCATAATGAATA
The DNA here is from genome assembly GCA_007922175.1 of Pelusios castaneus. Taxonomy (NCBI): domain Eukaryota; kingdom Metazoa; phylum Chordata; order Testudines; family Pelomedusidae; genus Pelusios; species Pelusios castaneus. The sequence goes on from ML685787.1 coordinate 20,427,313, forward strand.
CATCTCGGCTGGTGGCACAGTATGCGTTCAGCTCTGAATCAGACCAGATTCGGATGACCCTGGGCTGATGACTGCCATGCAGAACAACAGCACCGCATTGCTGAGCTCCTTCACAGAGCATCTGCACATGGTGCACTGCCGGTTCTGGTCACGAGAGACAAGCACCGAATGGTGGGTCCACATCGTTTTGCAGGTGTGGGATGATGACCAGTGGCTACAGAACTTTCGAATGCGAAAAGCCACATTCATGGAACTGTGTGAGGAGCTAGCCCCTGCCTTGCAAAGCAAGGACACCAAAATGAGAGCCGCCCTCACCGTGGAGAAGCGTGTCGCAATCACGCTGTGGAAAATGGCGACTCCAGACTGCTACCGCTTGGTCGCGAATCAGTTTGGAGTCGGCAGGTCGACCATCGGGTTAGCCCTTTCACAAGTGTGCAGAGCCATTAATCGTGTTCTGCTCCGGAGGACAGTGACATTGGGCAACGTTCGGGAGATCGTCGATGGATTCGCGGCCATGGGATTCCCGAACTGTGGAGGGGCCATAGACGGCACGCACATCCCTATTCTCGCTCTGGAGCATCTTGCAACTGAGTATATTAATAGGAAGGGCTACTTCTCCATGTGCTTCAGACACTCGTGGATCACGGGGCGTTTCACGAACAAAAATGCGGGGCGGTCGGGTAAGGTGTATGATGCTCGCATTTTCCGGAACACAGGCCTATACCGGAAGTTGCAGGCAGGGACCTTCTTCCCTGGTGATAAAATTACTGTTGGGGATGTGGAGATGCCCATAGTCATCATAGGAGACCCAGCCTACCCACTGATGTCTTGGCTCATGAAGCCCTATACTGGAAATTTGAATCCCAGCAAGAAGCACTTCAATTACCGGTTAAGCTGGTGCCGAATGACCGTAGAGTGTGCCTTTGGGCGCTTAAAAGGCCGCTGGCGCTGTTTGTACAGGAGGCTAGACTTGAATGAGGACAACATTCCAGCCATCATTGCGGCGTGCTGTGTCCTGCATAACCTCTGTGAAAATAGGGGAGAGAAATTTACCCCTTCATGGGACGTGGAGGCTGAGCGGCTAGAGTTTGCCTTCCGGCAGCCAACCACTAGGAGTATCAGGGGGGCACAGCTGAGAGCCGTCCGCATAAGGGAGGCACTTAGCGTGCATTTTAGTGATGGGGACTCATAGGATGCATTGCATCACTGTGCAGTAGTGTTTCCAAGCATTACTGGGTGCTGACTGGGGGGCCGGGAAGGGTGCCGGTGGACGTGTACTGTACTATGCTTGAATGAGTGAATACTAAACATGCAACAACTAATCTTATTGTGTATCAATAAAGACACTGTGCACAGTTCAAGTGATTCAATTTTATTATTATAAAACATTATATATTTACAGTAAGCAGTGCCTGCAAAGGGGGCTATAGATGCGTGTAGGTGCGTGTCTCAATGCCATAACTTGGTGCAGGAGTGGATGTAACATTGTTCCAGGAGGGTCCCTGGGCTTCAAAGAACTGCTTTGAGGGAGAATGGGGTATGGGGGTGTGACAGGCTGCTCCCCAAATCCAGTCTGGTGTGCTGCTATGACCGCTTGAACCCCACTCCTGAACCCCAATTTACCCCGCTCTGCTGGGTGACCGCTCACTCCTGAGTCAGTCCACACCAGCCACCAGCGTGTAATTGGTCCCAGGCAGTGGGCGTAAATCCACTAGCCACACAGGCGTTGGTCCCCAAGCAAGCACACCCAGCCCCAGACATTACACTGGAAGCCACTGCCTTACAGGGATTGGGACCCACTCCCAATCACCTTAGTCTCAAGTCCGTCCACTTAACAAAGAAGTGGATTGTGCCCAGCCTCCCACATCCACACCCTCTAAAGACCACACAGCTTTAGGTAAAACAACTACTAGTTTATTGATCAGAGTCTGATTTCAAGTGAGAACATGGCCAATCAAGGCAGAACCATACTATAAATGAGTCAGGAGTGACCACTATCAAATAAAAGGTATAAACCGCATACTACTCTAACATCTTCACCTAAACTGACCTCAGAGTCCAAGATTATGCGCATGGTGTTCGGCTGTTCGATGTTTTGCAGCCATTCTCTGCCTGTTCCCAGGCAGGGCCCCGATCTTGCTTGAAGTTGGTTGCAAGATGGTGTCTTCTCAGGTTGAAAGCCTGCAGCTTCTCTCCTTCACAGTCTCTGTCTTTGTTTTAACAAACTGCTGACAGCCCCTCCCCCTCACTGTCCTGTTGTGAGATTTTCTTCACTCCTACCTGAGCAGGGGAGGACATTAGCATTCCCTTTGATGTGTAAATTTTCAGCCATTGTGCTAGAGACAGCCCTGAGAGTCTGAACCCTGTAACATGCTTCACATCTATACATACATGTCGCAGCAGGGAACATGGCACCCTGGTAATCACGTGGCACATGTTCTGAGCATTCACAGAGGAACCTGGTATAGCGTAATTGTCATCAAATAACACAATTACACTGCAAAACTGAACAGAAAGATTATACAGGTCACGCCCAAGGGCTGCACAGATGTGCATCCCGTCACAGGGGGTCAGAAAGTGTTGCTGTGGCGCGGGGGGGGGGAGGGGGCGAGCCTGGAGCAGCTGGGTCTGCAGACCAACCATGGTCTTCAGCAGTTGGGTCTGCTCCTGTAGGATGCTTATGAGGGCATCCTTCTGCTTCTGCCTCCTCAAATTGTTCTCTTTGCGCTCCTGCCGGCACTCCTGCCTCCATTGTCTAGTCTCCCTTGCTGATGCCTCGTTGGACTGCATCAGCTCCTGGAAGATATCCTCCTTGCTCCTGCGAGACCTCCTCCTTATCTGTCTCAGCTGGTTAGCTGGCGCAGACCACCGACCGGCAAAGGTCGTTTCTAAGGAAAAATGAAACATCATAAGTAGTGCTTTTGTTCTCACTTTGGTTAAGGAGCTGGTAATATGCTCTGCCGCCACATTCCTCAGTGCCCACAGGACAGGTCATTGCCGGGGACTGAAAGTGCTTTTGCAAAGGGAGGTTCGGGTTGCCGAGACAAGACACACAGCTCCGTGAACCATTTGCAGTGCTTTGGGTGATTAGTTCACATACGGCACTGCCATGGAAGCTGACATCTCGCTGCTTAGAGTGCCTCTGCAAGCCAGAATGCATATCCTGCATGTCAGTGGTTTTCAGCCAGGACCGTACACAGCAGGCTTGTGCGCAGCCATGGTTCCCGCTGCTGTGCTTTGCAACTGGCGAGGGAGAGTATCCCTCTATGGGGGAGGGGAAACAGTTGCTCTCCCATCGAATTTAACTAGGAGGCTGTGGAAGTACATCGAGGACACCTTCAGTGATCTCAACAGAGAGGATTTCTTGACAATTACAGCATGCGTTGATGCACTGCTCATGTAATGCGGGGTAGACCCCCCCATTCAAAAAAAAAAAAAGAAAAGAAAAGAAAGGATGAAACTCAAAACGCCTATCTCCCGCCCGCTCTTCATTTGCCCGCAAAGCTTATCCAGCTAGCATAGAAGCCACTTCTGATGAAACTTACCAGAGCTCCCTCTGCTGCGTCTGAAGACAGTATGGAGAAGGAATCGGGGTAGCACATTTCGGGTGGCGTGGAGAACAGCTCCTGGCTCCCTAGGTCAGCTGCACCGCTTTCACCCTCCAAGTCATCCTCCACCTCCACGTCCTCGTCGACGAATTGCTCGTCACCATCTGCTCCGGTATCCTTTTCATGGGGGGGTGCCGACGTGTCCACAGGAGCTTTTGGGATGGTTGTGGGATCCCCACTCAGGATTGCTTTCAGCTCCTTGTAAAATTGGCATGTAGCCTGCGCTGAGCCGGAGCGCCGGTTTGCCTCTCTGGCTCTGTGGTACATAATCCGCAACTCCTTCACCTTCGACCTGCACTGAAGAGTGTCTCTCTCGTACCCCTTCTCTGCCATGGCCCAAGGAATCTGGCCAAAAATATCGAAATTCCTCCAGCTGCCACGTAACTGTGCCTGCACAGCGGACTCTCCCCAGATGCCTATGAAATTGAGCACCTCAGCTGTGGTCCAGACTGGAGCACATTTGCTGTATTGAGCCGCCATTGCTCTTGGAGAACACAGCTGCAGCTGCACTCCACGCCGAGCAAACTGGAAGAGTGAAGAATTCAAAAATTCCTGGGAATGATGGGAGCGCGGGTACAGTCACATCACAGCCACAGAGCGCAGAAGGAAGTGCAGAAGGGATGGAATTGGAATTCTGGGACATTTCCGGAGGTTTCATATTGCGCGGCAACCGTACACACACGAACTATCGCGGAATAGCTGTTCCGCGGTAGCCGCTACCACCCTCTTTTTAGTGGTTTACATATTGCGCAGTAAGACGGCTGTTACCGTGCAACAACATGGATTTGTGTGTGGACACTGTGCCTGTTATCGTGCAATAACGAGCATTATCGCGCAATAACCTTGTAGTGTGTACAAGGCCTCAGTGAGGCATGGCAGGTAGTACGTGTAACAATAGTTGTATGATTCATGTTCCCTAAACCTGAAAATCAGTTAAGAGTGCCAGAGTCTTGATCCTAGCTACTGTACAGCATGAATTAATGTAGTATACGTGAACTAGCTTTTGTGCAATTAGATGCCGTTGCTAGTATGAATTACTTCCATTTGTATCTGTATAACATGGGGCCTTCAAATTACATGGAAATTGTTTTTATATAAATAAATAAACTTGGGTTTCCTACAATAGTTAGAATGAAATATTTTTCATAATCACCTATAAGCCTCCCAGTTCATTCAACGAACTTTTTTTTATTAGAATGAACTACCTTTCAAGGATTTTGGGGGGCTTTTTGTAGCCTAACTGATGTTCGTTTCTCTTTCATAAGATCTCTATATTGGCTCACATGCGTTAATTTATAAAGGCTAGACACTGAGATTTCTTCATAATTCCCATGGCAATCACTTCATACTCAGTTTACTTGGTTAATTATTCCTGTATGCAGGCCAACAAACTACCTAAAGAAACATATGATGCATATACCAAAATAGCAGAAAAATCCCAGTACTAGAAAGTGCTTGTTTTATCTATGCTTATGTAAAAATATAAAAAAACTCCTCAAGTAAAGAAAATAAAAAAGCTACAGTACTTGCTATTATATCCCTCAGCTTATCTTAAATTCATGACACTCTCACTAGCATTTCCCAATATAAAATGCAGCTGTTTAATGAATGATCTTGTTTTAAGATTTTCATGGTGAGCCGATATGAATCATTTCATTATTTCACTCCTTGTCATAATTGCATAGTTGTATGATTTTCTCAATGGATGTCGGTTTTATATAACATATTCAGGACCAGATATAGACCACTGACACTTATTCTCTGTATTATTGCAGCACCTTAGACCCTGTTTGTGGAGTAGGCCTTGAACTGAACACTTCCTGTGTCTATATGTTCAATCTTTGGTTTGTCTGCATACTGTCAAAATAACAAGCCTTCAAAGGAGAGTTATTGTCTAATAAATCTGTACTGAAAACTATTATACTATACTAAAGGCCACATCCATTCATCTTACATGCATTTCCTTTCTATCTCCCCATATGGTTCCATGGCTCCAGAACATAGGCTCCTTCCACCCTTGCTCTAATAGTACTTAGGATTGGCTGATCTATTGAGCAGCTAAGTTTTCACAGGGAAAGGGCAGGGGGAAAGCATCAACTGAATCTGCCCATACATGCCACCCATGCTTAAAAGTTGAGCATATCTTCCTTCACTTTGAGAAAGATTGCCTGTGAAGGCCTCAGGGTCCTGCCACACCCCTCCCAGAGAGTAGCAGAAGAGAAGTCCTTGAGTGGTTGTCAGGAAGAAGCCAATGAGAAAATCTGTGGCCTAAAGTGGTTGTGGGGAAGAAGCCAATGAGAGAGCCTTCAGGGAACAGCCACTCAGGACCCAGCAGACTCACATAAAAGGAGCTGCAGGAGGGCAGAGTCCTTAGTGGTTTCCTGGACCTGGAGGACTGTGTTCCTGGCTAATTGAGTGGCTGAAGAATTAGCAGAACCATGGACAGCTCAGTGCTTGTAGGGACCAGGAGAGAGCTTCTGACTGGCTGCTGGGACTGAGTAAAGACCGAGCCCAAGGAGGGCTGTAGGAAGATAGTGTCTACAGGGAGGAAGTTCTAAGATATAGTCCCATACCAGGGCCAGGGCTATTTAAAGACTGATCCTGGGAACGGCTAGAGATGCACCATCAGAGGGATAGTGGGGTAGGCCCCTCAGAAGGGGTTTGTTCTGTTTCACGTACAGACTGTGTGTGAGACTGATGGATGGCTGAGTCACTGAAAACCTGCATGAGAAGCCACTGACAGAGGTCACCATAAACTGAAAGACCTCAGACACACTTAACTGGGGGGTGGGGGGTGGGGTACTCCCAAGAGGTGGGTGACATGCTGTTACATTGCCACAACACATGATGCTAAGTCTCTTGTTCCAGGGATCAACAGACTATTTTCAAAACCAGGTTAGCCATTACAGGGCAATTTTCTCCTACGCTGTATTTCTACATAGATGCCACTGATTCCAGTGGTGGTGGTATCTTTTCTCTGGAGCTCCCTTCCCCTAATACCTGCACTCCTTGATGCATCTAAAGCAATGAATTGGCAGGTGGAAGATGCTAGACTATGCGTATCTTCAGCAGTTCTTGATGGGTCTTGTGGCCTATTCATCCTCCCCTCTTTCTTTTTCCACCCAGATAGATCCTCACAGAGGTTTCTTCTCCTTGGACATCCTCCTTTTCTCATGAAGTGGATGATTTGAGCCTATCATTTTACAGAAAAAGAAGTATCCACAATAGCTGGAAGTTTCATGATGTTCTGAAGCCTCTCATTTTTAGTCCCTCTACCTGTCCTGATCAAATGTGAAAATCAATTGTGCTCCCAGGCTTTTGTTTGCGATTTTTCCTCTCCTTATATATTTATGCCTCCCACCCCCAAAAAGGCAGGATGGGTAGGAGAGTTTGAGTGGATTGTTCATTATCATTTTCTACAGTCACTGTTTGTCAGAAGTGAAGATTAAAATCGATCAGTAAGAGGGCATATTACAGCTTTCAAGTTGGTTGGCAGGTTGGTTTGTATGTTAACATTTTGCATATGTGTATTCATGGCCTAGAATCCAAAGTATTCACTTTATCCAAGAAGGTAGGAAAGAATTGAAAAGAGGCACAATCCAAGCACTATTCCCACAGCATGGAAACTTCCTTACATTTGTGAAACAATACTGTCCATGGAGCCAATAGGCCAATTCCATCTCTGATGTAATTCCAATGGAATCATTGGGCTTGTACCCGACAGAAACCTGAGCAGTGGAAATGTAAAATACATCCCATTTATCTTTATCGGAGTTGGTCTGATTTGTCCTGGTGCTGATGTGAGGGCAGGATGGGGGTAAGCTATGTCTGTTAGGAATCTGTTGGTCTCCAACCCTGAGACTGCCCTAACTTGCGCCCAGCTGCAATGGCCTCGATAGATCATTGCAATAGCACAGAATTGCCCGGCTGCTCCCTCTTGTGCCACTGCCCTAGTGAGCTTCCTAAAAGGGGCAATGTACCGTGTCCCTAGGCTGTATCATTGTAATATGCTTCATTTGGGAATACTCCTGAAAAATCCCTCGGAGAGCCAAGGTACTGCAGAACATAGCATGGCTACTCAGAGGGAGTTGATGCCATCCATCACTTGCACTGTACGTACTTTAAGATGTTAATGTCATTATTTACAGCCCTTATTAAACAGGACAACTCTCCCCAAGGGACTACTTGTTCCAAGTCCCCAAGAGCAACTGACATTGTCTGGATTAGAGCACAGCTTTTGATTGTGTATTGAATGCTGAGCGGTCTAGCCAGTGCGGCACAACTGCAGAGTGCATGGATCCTGTTTGTTGCCCCATCTTTGAATGGGGAAGGATGAAGAGTGTAGTGCCAGAGGAAATGATACAGTATGATTTCATCTTGTATTAGTCTTTAAAAGTGCCACAGGAGTCCTTGTTTGTTTTGCTGAGCTAGACTAACATGGCTCCCCCTTTGACTCTTGTATGCCATCCCCCCACCATGTCATAGCCACTGTTGTGGTCCGTAGTGGTGCTGTTGCTGAAGCCCCATTGGTGTAAGAAAGTGGGGGTGACTGGAAGGGCTTTTTCAGTTAGGGCTCTGGGGACTTAGGGGGCTCACTTTATCCCCAGGTGAGTAAATGCTCTAATTGTTAGCCTATAGAATGCTGCAAGCATGTCTGTTCTCCCTCTTTCATCAGTTGCTGGGTTATAGTGCTGTGGGCTTTGGGGGATTATGTGGGAGGTTCATTCAGTTCCTGTGATATTTATGATGTCACTGCTTAGTTGATTTGATCCAGGGGAAATGATGTGTCTGTTGTAATCTTAAAAGATTGTCAAGGGCCCTCGGAGCACTGCAAGCGCATCATTGTACTGCAGGTAATCAAAATCCAAATAAAATCCAGTAGGGTCAATGGAAGCCTAATTAAACAAGCTGAGGGTCTGGCCCATTCCATACCTTCATTTAAAAATGTGAACAGGATTAATATTGTAACAATTCTAATACAACCTTCCGGATTCTGAGGACTGCAGTGAGTGGGGTGGGATACAAATGTAGTGCATACAAGATGACAAATTTCCAGAGCTCTGGGTCTGATGGGCCTAATGACTGATACTTGCCCTTATAGTGAAGTTGGCACTTTGAAACTTGAACACTTTGTTCTTAATTCCTGGCACTGTGATATTAAGCTGGAAGGTGTTCATGGAAGCCATCAAGTGCATTTTCAGCTGTAGAGATAGTCACAGACCTGGCTAGAGCTGATGGGCCTACTAAGCACACTTCTTTCAGGCTAAATGGAAGGAGAAATTAATGTCCTTTATGGAGTGATAGCTAAAAATAACGGGAAGCTATTGCTCAAGGCATGAGGCCACATAGTTAAGTTTGAGCAGCATTAAACCATGTTGTCTGGGGGGATTCCTTAGAAGAGGGGCTAAGCGATTGTTTGGCAAGCAATTTGTGTGTGAGAAAAGAGAGAGCCAACAGATGCTGAGATGAGCAGCAATGAATAAAGCCCTGAGAGAAAGAGCAGTGACTGAGCTTCTTGGGTACAGAACTCACTGGAGAGGCAGGCTTGGGGATTTCTGAGTCAGGAAACTTGCTTGCTGTTTGTTTCTCCTGTGTTCAGGGAAACATGTCTTTGTGTACTTTCTTGGTAAATAGACAGTATTACACCAAAGAATATACCTGAGTTGTATCATTGATTTATCCTCCTAATGAAAACAAGGCTACATGGCCCTGAATGTTGTCTACTTGGGCCAAAGGGGTAACAGTAACAAAAGCAAAAGTGGGACTCTGCATTTTTGACATAAAATTAATATCTTTTTAAAATAAACGGGTCTTTTCATGGCTGAAGTGAATGGTATGCTCGTCAAAGAGCTGGCAATTGTTATGCAAGGGGAAGAGCTCAGCAACAGGGTTCAATAAGAGTGATTAAGGTAAGGAATGTAAATCGGTTAACAAGTATTTTCATAAGAATTAATTTTTATATTTTTAGACTTCTAACAAGCTCCACAGACTGATTGTACTTTACATGAAGAAGTATTTCCTTATGTTTGTTTCAAACCTGATTGGCTGACTGCTGGTTTGTTTGTTATGGGAATAACACTTCCCTATTCACTTTCTCCACACCATTCATATTTTCTAAAGTCCTGTGTCATATCACCTATCAATCATCTCTTTTTCCAAACTGAATAGTCTCAGTCTGTTTAATCTCTCCACATATGGAAGCTGTCCTGTACCTCTAATCATTATTTCCTTCTCACTACCTTTTTCCAATACTAATGTTTTACAAGATGGGTGACCAGAGCAGTATTCAATGTGTAGACATAGCATTGATTTTCATAGTGGTGTTATAATCTTTTCTTTCTTCTTATCTGTTCTCTTCCCAATGGCTCCTAACATTTCTGTTAGCTTTTTTGACTGCTGTTGCACAGATGTTTACAGAGAGATGTTGCACAGATCTGTTGCACAGATGTTTACAGAGAACTTAACTGTTTATAATGACTCCAAAATAGATTTTTTAAGTAGTAACAAATAATTTATTTTGTATCATCATTTTGCATGATAACAGATAATTTATTTTGTATGTATGACTGAATTATTTAATAATTTGCATTTCTTTGCAGTTATCAACATTGAATTTTGTCTGCTGTTTTTTTTCCTAGTCACCCAGATCATTTTGTAGTTCTTTGCAGTCAGCTTTGGACTTAACTATCTTTAGTAATTTGTATCATCTGCAAACTTCACCACCTCACTGTCTATCCCTTTTACCAGCACACTTATGAATATGGTGACGAGCTCTTGTCCCAGTACAGATCCCAGGAGGACTCCACTATTTACCTCTCTCCACTGTGAAAACTGTCCTTTTGTTCCCACCCTTTGTTTCCTATCTTTTAACCAGTTACTGATCCATGAGAGGACCTTCTCTTTTATGCCATGACTCCTTACTTTACTTAAGGGCCTTTGCTGAGGGATCTTGATAAAGACTTTCTGAAAGTACAAGTACACTGGATCATCTTTGAATACATGTTTATTTGACTTCCTCAGAGAATTATAATAGACTAGGCAGGCATTATTTAATTTCACAAACCCCATATTGACTCTTCTTCCAACATATTGTCATCTTTGTGTCTGGTAATTCTGTTCTTCGTGCTAATTTCAACATGTTTGCCTGGGACTGTTTACTGGCCTGTAATTGCCAGGATCACCTCTGGAGCCTTTTTAAAAAGTTTGCATCACCATAGCTGTCCTCGAGTCATCTGCTAGAGAGGCTGATTTAAGTGATAGATTACATTCCACCATTAGTATTTCTTCAACTGTATATTTGAGTTCCTTCTGAACTCTCGGGTGAATACCATCTGGTCCTGGTGACGTATTACTTTTTAACTTATCAGTTTGTTCCAAAACCGCCTCTATTGACACTTCAATCTAGGACAGTGCCTCAGGTTTGTCACCTAAAAAAGTGGTTCAGGTGACTTCCTCTGCAGTGAAGACCAATTCAAAAAATTCATTTAGCTTCTCTGCAGTGGCCTTGTCTTCACTGAGTGCTCCTTTAGCACTTCAATTGTCCAGTATGACAGTATTGTATGACAGGCTTCCTGCTTCTGATGTACTTCAAAACTTTTTTTTTTTTTTGCTAGTTTTTGGTTTTTGCTAGTTGGTCTTCAAATTCTTTTTTGGCCTGCCTAATTATACTTTTAGACTTGACTTGCCAGAGTTTATTCTGCTTTCAATTTTTCTCAGTAGCATTTGACTTCCATTTTTCAAGAATGCCTTTTTGACTCTAACAACTTCTTTTGTTCAGGTTAGCCAAGATGGTGGTTTTCTGGCCTTTTTTCTGTTTTGTTTTTTTTTATTTGGGTATACATATTGTTTGAACTGCTATGTTGGTTGTTAAAAGTTTCCATGTAGCTTGCAGGTATTTCACTCTCAACTGTTCCTTTTAATATCTGTTTAACTACCCTCCTCATTTTAGCAGAATTCTCCTTTTTGAAGTTAAATGCTACTGTGATGGGTTTCTTTGGACTTTTCCTCCTAGAAGGACGTTAAGTTTAATTACATTATCATGCTATTACAAAGTGATTCAGTTATAGTCACCTCTTGGAGTACACCTTGTGCGCTACTTAGGACTAAATCAAGAATTGCCTCTCCCCTTGTGGGTTCCAGACATAGCTGTTCCAAGAAGCACTCATTAATGTTGTCTAGAATTTTTATCTCTGCATCCCATCCTGAGGTGACATGTTCCATATGTGAACAGTCGAAATTCCCCATTATTTTTTGGTTTTCTGTATTTGTAGCCTCTCTACTCTCCCTGAGCATTTCACAATCATCACCACCAACCAGGTCAGTTGGTCAGTAGTATATTCCTACTGATGTACTCTTATTATTCAAGCATGGAATTTCTATTTATTGAGATTCTTTGGTATTAGTTGATTCATTTAAGATTTGAGCAGCAGAGTTGAGGTTAGAATTAAGGACTCCTAGTTTACACTCATAAATTTAATTTATTAGAATACTGTATTCCCAAAGAAAAAAGGCAACTGCATAATATTTGGTGACTTAGTACATGTTATTAGTAATCACAGGATAAATAGATTTCTTTTCAATATTTCTCTATTTTTAATTTTCAAATTTTTAATTTCCTTCTAAAATGATGAATTAGCATTTATATTGGCTTCTCTTTTCTACTCAATAACCAGAGATGTTAACTGCTAAGAAACAAATCTTTGCAAAACTTATGCCAACATTATCTTTCTCATTCAAGAAGGTTTTTGCAACATATCACTAAATATTCCAAATCTCTTCAGCATGACTGTTTTTCTTACATACCTGATCGTGCTAAATTTTATCAGGCATTTGTTCTAGAACTAGCCACATGGGAAGGAAAAAAGGCATAATATAAATACCTTAGCTAGTGCGAGGATCAGTCCTTAATAATGGAAGGGTAAACACCATTGTAGTGGTAACTTTCTTGATCTAATTACTTAGCCAGCATGTTTAAGAAACGGGATACATAGTAACAGCACCACAAATTTACTGTGTAGCATGGTGACAGAGACCCAATATTTTAACAAGCTTTTTTTTCCTGCTCTATCTTGTCTTGAACTTTGATGCACTGGTCATTTAACAAAGCTGTCCATATCTAAATATGCTAGAGGATTTATCTATGCATGCTGGCTCACTTGCAAATTCTATATGGAAATGTGTAGGTAGGCAGACAACCTGATTGCTATAGAGTGTCATACCAGTCATGTTTTGGAAGAAACCGAAATACGACAATATATACCCAATGAAAGTACTGTGGAAAAAAATACACTGTAGAAAAATATACCATAGGCTATTCACTCTATTTCTAGGCTCACAATAAGCAATATTGCATTTATATAAGGAAAATGAATCAGAGTCAAATCTGAATGTTTCCCATAGGGGTTATATAGGGCAATACATAATGGAGTAGGCTGCTACTTCTCCTGGCATTGAGCTACTAGGCACTTAAGGTACCATTCTAAGATGAATACAGAGTTGTACATGCCAGCACTTAAGGTACCATTCTAAGATGAATACAGAGTTGTACATGCTAGTAACTAATAAGAGTATAGGAGGAAATAGTAATAGCCCAATATACATTTTGTATATGTCACCAAGAAATGCCTAGGAAAAATTATTTCTAAGCTGCAGCTGGGTTTCTTGCATTCAGAAGTGGTTTTTTTACCCCACCCTAAGAACTGTATAGAGCAGGGTGATTGATCAGCAGTCTTTACCTGTAGGTCCCTCAGTGCCATCCAGCCTGGGTTACTCACGACCAAAAGTGGTTTCTATGTGATGGCTTCTTGGTGGCCCATGAAATGTGAGGTGATGAGCTCACTACAGCTTTTAGTGGATGTATGTCCTCAACACAGATGACACCATCAAAGCTGGCATTAATTTGAAACCGTGTTGGATCAATTAAGCAGGAAACTGCTATTCCAGTTAAGCTCCATCTCACTGATCTATGAAAAAGAAAAGGGGAAGAAACTCAAGGGAAAGACTTTGGCCTGGTAAGTAACTGTACTTGACTTGAGGAAGCTCCCCCAGCACGGAAAGGCAGGAGCTGGCCATCTGAGTGCAGGGGAAACCTCCAGGGAACTGTGGGCAATGCAGATTGGAACAGGAGACCAGGAACTGTGTGTGGGACAGGGATTGACCATGGATGGTGCAGGTCTGCATGGGATCACTGGGGAAACATCAGACTGGGCAGGGAGTCAGCACAGAGGGGCTCCGAAGAGATTCGCTACTAAGTGATCCGGGCCTGGAAACCTGCAAGCTCTTTTTCATCCGTAGCAGAGGTCGGATTAGATAGGCACTGGGCCATAGGAGCCTTCCCCCAAGAGTGGCCTGTCCTCCTCAAAAAGACCCACTAGGAGCTGTTTAACATTGTTTAACATTCAGTTGCAACATTCAAGTCATTATAGTCAGGTTATTTGCAACCTCCTTTCTGCCAACTGTAGTAAAATGCCCTTCATTTAGCCATGTGTCCAAGTCATAATTGGGACCCACCAGGGTTAGAGCCAACAGGAGCTAGTATCTGAAGTGCCTGTAGATCTTGCCTTTGAGCTGTGATACATCTAGCATGATAGCTTAAATTTGGTGTACCTCACACTAGCAATCTATTATTTGCTGGTGGCCTCTACAAGAAGATAACAACTGGATGAATATAGGGATCTCAGCCTAGATATTTAAATGAATTTAGGTGCCTAAAGATGCAGACAGGTTCCTACTGGGATTTTCAAAAGTACCTAGATGCTTTGTCCCCATTAATTCAAGGGGAGTCCAGTACCTCAGGTGCCGATCTACATCTTTAGGTATCTAAATATCTTTAAAAATCTGATCGATCCACTCTTAACCCAAAGTATTGTGTGTCCATTTCAGTGCCAAGATATATTTCTATTGGATGGTATCGGGGCATAGCCCTGAGGCCTGCCCACCTTAGCCCCTGGCATTGGTAGCTGCCTTTAGCCAGGCCCACCCCTACAGTTGCAGGGATCTGGCCAGAAATGAGGGGCTGGCTATGCCCCTGGATGATATACAGAAGTGCACCGCACCGTTGTTGGTACTATATCTGTCCAGGAGAGAGGTCTCTATGGTCTCCAGTATTCTCAGTGTGATGCTTTTCCTGAGCACTAAATTCACTGAAATATTTGTCCTTGGCAGGAATGGGAAGACAATAAAAAAAAAAAATTGAGATTCTCCTTTGATCCTATATTGTATTTCTTTGTGTATCATTGCAAGTTCTAGTGGTGAAGTGAGACATTGCAATGGAAACAAGTGAATCTACTGGAGGGTAAAATCTTTCTTATTAATTGCAGAAATATGGAGATCTTTTTTCAAAACTGTCTTAACATAAACTTGAACATCACACATCTCTTCAGCAACCAATGTGTATTTTTTTAAAGTAAGAACTTATTATTTGTTGATACATATTTTAGGGGGCAGGAGCTAGAGATTGGATATACTGTCTCTGGCTCTCAGCCACCTCTGTGTTCATAGGTGGTTGGTATAATAGGCTTGGGGAGGCTAAGGCCCCCAGACAGCCATCACCAGAAGCTCTCACTCCACCTGTTTGCACTGCTCATGCGCCCTCCCTGCTCTGCCCCAGCAGGCGCGAGCAGTGGGCCGGAGGGAGCAGAGGAGCAAGTGGCAGGGGAAGCATTGAGTGAGAGTGGGGTCTGGAGTAGAACATTGGTGGGATCTTGTGGAGGGGTCTGAGCAAAAGATCAAGTGCCAGTGCCCCCCCCTCTGGCATCTCCAAAGGCAGGAGTCATGTGCTGCCTATGACTATGTGGTCTCGATGCTGAGACTACTGGAAGCTGGGCTGATTCCCAGTGCAAGATATTATAATGAACCTCCTGGCTTATTAACGTGCACTGTCTTGCCTCCCAATTTAAGACCCAGCCAGTGAAGAGCTCAATAATCCCTAGAGCACAGAAAGGGAAGTACAGTTTAGCTCAGAGGGAACCAAGCACAGCAGAGAGTCAGAGGCTGCACATGCCTAAGAGCGACAGGCTGGAGACAACGGTTTGGGAGCTGGCTGTAGAGGGAAGGCTGGGCTCTGAATAGCCTAAGCTTTTGGAAGGCTGAGAGCTGAGCAAAAAAACACCTAGGCAGAGGGCTAGCAAGGACCGCAGCAGAGGATACAAAATAGTGGCTTGCAGGAAACGGGATGCTATGGAGGGGTTACATGACTTTGTTAGCTTTATACTCCTGCTGTGGATTGCCTGCGAGGAGCTGGGTTTAGAGCTGTTAGGTTTGATTGTTTGTAACCAGCACTGGGTGAAATCCTGGCTCCACTGAAGTCAGTGAACTTTGTTTCTCGTTCACTGAAGTGGGGATTTCCCCCACTGTGCCTATTTGCATCATTTAGTTTCTGGCAATCATTGCATAGGAATTCTGTTACTGAAAATGTGGGAGGGTTTATGGGAACCAACCACGGGGAAGAGCCTGTACAGCCGAGGGCTTTGAATACCTGTAGCGCTCAGCTGTGTGTGTGTTAGCTGGAGATTACAGCTCCCTGGTCACATCCCCTTTCTCCCAAATCGTTCCTTGACACATCATCTTTGCTGAGGTCTAGGAATGAATAGAGTAGCATGAACTATGCCACCTGGGGATTTCTATACCTGGTGAATCAAGGGTGGTGCAGTGTAGCCTTAAGGGAGGCAGAAGCTGGCTCGTAGAATACAATCCTTTCCAGAATAAGATATGGCTTCAATTACACTATGAAGAGGAACATACACCAACCTAGTCTCCTTACATATGCACACATATTTCCATCCCACTAATGCAAACAGGGAGGAGGTGCTCTGCATGTGCATGGAGGGCAGGGTAGGTCTTATAATTTGTTGGCCCTCATGCTATTAAAGGGGATGAGGCCATCCATGACCTCCATTTCCCATCTCCCTAAGGAAAATTAGGGTGGCCTGTGAATAACAAATCTATGGCTGCATCTACACTGGTAAATTAAGTCAACTTAAGCTTGGCTTAAGTCGACTTAATGTGCCCTGCAGCTACACTACACTTTCCTTAAGTCGACTTAAGCAGCTTGCTTAAGTCGACTTAATGAAAATTAAGTCGACTTTATTAAACCACCTTTCTACTCGACCTAAGGCTTAATTCGACTTTCTAAAGTTGAATTAAGCCAGTGTAGCCCTGGGGTAGCCCTAAGTCGACTTAGGGCTACCCCAGGACTACACCAATGCCCTCCCTGCCGGGGGGGGGGCACAGGGGGAGCCTGGCATGCCCCCCAAAGGGCAGGGCATGTGGGCACAGTGTGACGCTGTCTGGATTTAGGGAAGCATTTATGATATTATTTTCTATGGATATCTCATAAATGCTATAATCCATAGAACTATGTCATGTTTGGTATCAATAGAAAGGTAGTAATTTGCTGGGAATGATTATATAGTTTATGTCTAGGAATTCTATTTTGATTAGAAGTTAAGAATTTGATGTTATATCCATACTGTAACTTGTGTCGTTCTGGAGAAATGTCTTAGAGGGAGGGTGTGAACAACCATTGTCTCCTTAATGTTTAGGAATTTGCCAGGTGATATGGTTCCAGTGCAAGTGTAGACATAGCCTATGTGGGGTGAGCAATGACTTGCTTTGCATATGTTTGGCTGGAGGGAGAACAAACCCCTTTCAGCATAACAGCTTCTTCGAATGCATACATTATTTTCAAAAGGAAATTCCTTCTAATGGCAGTATTCAAAACACACAGTTATAAAATATGCCCTGGTGTGGGTGCGTTTTAGCTGTGCAGTTATATCACATCATTTTGTATCAGTGCCATTGCTGCGGTGTGCACCTTAGGGGATATATTCTTTCCTCAGTCTGTGTGCATAAGAAGTGGGAGTTATTTATATACAAATTGATGCATATCCTAACTGGCTTCCATTAAAGTAATGGCAAAATTCTGGTTGATTTTGAGTGGCTAAAGGATGCAGCCCTCATGGAAAATGGCACCCATCCCGACTGACTAGAAGACTACAAGGAAAGATGTGCTTGTCACTATTTATAAACTGAAATACTGCCTATTGTTTTCAAAGTGTTTAATTGCAATTGGCATTACTCACCCTACAGCTGACTGCGGCTATTTTGCTGGAAAGGAATGTTACAGGTGCCACTTGCAGCATGTAAACCTAAGGGGAGAGAGTGTAAACCAGTTTCCATCAGGCTTTAACAAATGGGTTGATAACTGGAAGACACACCTCAAATGATAGGGTAAGCCAACTGGAGAGTGAGATTTTGAGTCTGATGTTGGCTAAAGAGGAAGTGGGGGTTGTGAGCTAAGAGACTGTTCCTTTTGTTGGGTCCTTCTGTATCCAGAGACATGGGACTCCTTACATTCCTTTTTTAAATAAACAAGATTGCATCAAAGAAAATACCAGATTCCATCATCAATTTCTGCTTTCAACTGACACATCCCCACAGCCCTAAACTTTGACCAGCTGGTTGGGTCAGAAAAGGGGCAATGGGTAAATGGAGTCAGAAAAGTACTTTGAGTCACCATCATGCTCAATTAGTGGTTGTAAAAGTGAAATCTACTCTATGCTTTCTTCAGATGACCATGGAGAAAACAACTGATTCATTAACAAGGGGGTCAAGCAAAAACGTTTAACCCAGTTTCTCTGCCTTGCTCAAGAAACAGGTTCTTGTGAAACAGATGGACCTATATAGGATGTAGTGACAAATGAAGGAATATTTTGTGGCAGCAAATTTTTCAATTGTTCCTGCAAAAATTGCTGTATTTCAAACAGTCAGTGTTCAGTAGCTTTTCCAGCTGAGGCCATTCTTGATGAATGTGTCGGGCACTGGATGAAATATTAGAAATGGCAAAGCCATTATTTGGCTGGCCAACTGGTGATTGGGTTTGGTGGTATAACAGCTGTGCACTGACTCCCAAGGATACAGGGCTGGAACTTAGCCACCAAAAACATATGCGAACAAAGTCACTTGTTCTGACCTTTGCATGGGTACCCCACCCTGCAGAATGAAGTAAGGTCCTTCTTTGTGCTCTATGAAGAAGCACTAGCAGTGTACCAGTTAAATACTTGTAACTGTTCAGTACCTCCCCAAGTGATGTTTTCTAGGAATTTGGGGGGTTGGCATGGTGAAATGAAAGTGTCAATTTGAGCTTGTTGAAAAATGGAGAACTTTTCCCTGAACATTTTCATTAACATTTTCCCCACCTCTGTTGTTCATGTTATTACAGGCACCCCAGCCTTCTCCATTGTCATGGAATATTAAACTACGATAACGTTTACCTTCTAGGTGAGGTCAGGTGTAATATACTTTTCCTAACATGTTAATAGCTAATGCCAGCAGTGCATTTAAGGATATGTCTACACCACAATTAAACACTTCTGGGTTCCCATGTCAGCTGCCTTGGGCTTGCGGGGCTTGAGCTTCAGTGCTGTTCAACTGAGCTGTAGACATTAGGTTTGAACTTGAGCCTGTTCTCTGGAACCCTCCCCTCTTTCGTGGGCCTCAGAGCCTATGCTCCAGCCTGAGCCCTAATGTCTACACTGCAATTTTACAGCTCCATAACCTGTACCCTACACTGCTGAGTCAGCTTTCATGGTCCAGATGTGGCTATTTAATTGTAGTGTAGACATACCCAAAGTGTCTGAAAGAGCGTACTTCTTCATATATGTCTCTGGAGTGGAAACTATGTAACCAGGCTGTATGTGGCACATGACATGGTGTCAGAAGTGAAGACAGCCCAACTGGTGCCAGAGGAGAGCAATACAGTGTTGCAAGCCGAAGAAAATAACTCCTAAGGTTTCAGGTCTGTTCTCACTGACGTTCCACTCCACAAATCCCCACAGAGAACGTGAGCTTAGACAGCCCTGCAGAATAGAGAGACTGGAGAGCAGCACTTTGCAAGATTTCATTTTGCAGCCAAACTCCACAAGGAAACGGAAGATATTCAGGTATGTTTTTTTAATGCACCCTATGGGGAAGTAGGCAAAATATATCTATATATTTTACCTTCATTGAAGAGAGCTACACAAAGATGACTATAAAAAGGTTCTGGTTATGTTTAATGCATATTTATACTTCATAGAAATGTGGTTTATGAAAAGGCATGAGAATTCAACAACTAGGGTGCTCGGCTGATTTTTTTTTAATCAGAGCTTTACTTGCATTAATAGAAAATATTGATATGTTGCGGCGGTGGAGGGGAGGTGGGTGGGGAAGGGGCAGTAAAACATGAGAGAGAGAAAGATTGGTTATTAGCCTTGCAGAAAAAGGTCTTTCATAGCAACCATAACTAAATACAGACTTAACTCTACATACAGCAATTCAAATAGAAAAGCAATCTGAACTTGTGAAACAGCAAAATAAATTTGCCAAACTCCTGTTTGTAGAAACTATCTTAGAAGCTGTAAACAGACACAGCATGAGTTCAAATGTCATTATCATAAAACCCCTGAGGCAAGGAGTGATAACTTCCAGGCTAACTAAAAAGACTAAATGCACAAGAAGTGGAAAAATTCATAGCTCAAGAGATGTATGTCTAGCCAAAGGAATAAGATGTAATAAATAGGCAAAATATGGACATTTTGCCCTTGATTGAAGTACTAAGGCAGTCAGGGCGCTGACTCATGCTACAGACAATTAAGAACCATTGTTTCTGAGATCTATCGCTTGCTATGATACAGTGCTTGCCTGGACAGTGAAACTGAGTATTCATGAAAAGACACAGGAGCAGACATAAGGGTCCCATCAGAACAGACTTTCAATCACGTTCAAGTGTCCCAGAGGTAAAATCACCTGACGCAGTCCTGACTAGGCCTGGAGGTATTCTGAACTGCATGGGCCAGTTCACCAGATCACCACAGAAACAACTTACAATGATAAAAGCTTTCAAAGTTTGTGATAAAAGGATCAAAGACCAAAAACCTTCTCCAGGGCAGTGTGGCAACTTTGTGAGAAATGGAAGAACTCAGCAGCATATTTGATATTGGACTTTTGACAGGAGATCTAGTACAAATAACTTTGAGATAATGCTGAACCATAGAGTGGTGTCTGCTGGGGGTTATTGATGGGTCCATCCCTTGAAAGTGGGCCAAAACATTTTGGAACAGCATTCCAGCACTTTTGCCACAGGGAGGATGTCATCATGTTCTCAAAATGGTGTACTGCAAACTGCATGACCTTGTATACACTGTGCATGTGAGGTCACGCTGGTGGGGCCATTCCAGTAGTACCAGAAATGAAAGGAGTCTGGGAGATTGGTAAATTGCAAAAGGAACTCGGGGAGCAGGGAGAAATTTGGGAACCGCTCATCTAGTGTACATATACCTCACGTGATTCCTGTCATGTTGCTTTACAAAGTAAAAAGGGAGTTAAAAAGAATGAAACAGAGTGGCATAATCAAGAAAATTCCTGAGTCAACAGCAGGATATGCCCTATTGGTACCAGTTATAAAGAAAAATGGAAAATGTGGATCCATGTGGCTCTTAAAGATTTAACAAAGCAGATGAAAGAAAAAGATACTCTCCTGACATAGGATGACTTCCTCCCCAAAGTGAAAGGAGTTACAGTATTCAAACTGGGTGCCTCAAGCAGATTCTAGCAAATTGCTTTAGCAGCCAAACAGTGCTATCTGACTACATTTAGCAGACTTTGCAGGTGATTTTTCTTTTGAAGTTTTCTTTTGGGATTACCAGTGCCTCTGAAATCTTTTCCAAAAGAAAGAACAAAGAATGAACACAAATGGAGTTGTCGTTTTCATGGACAATATTTTGATAGATGGGGTCGTCAATGGAAGAATACAACAAAGCCCTCAACAAAGCTCTAAGCCTAGCCAGTTTAGTCTGGACTGAACCTAAACAAGGGAAAATATGTCTTCTGCCTACCCCAAGTCAAGTTTTTGGGATAGATAAACTAAAGCTGGATCCATCCTTGCCCTAAGAAAATAAAAACAATTTCAGAATTTAATGCACTAACAAAGGCTATGTCTACACTGGCAAGTTAGTTTGAATTAAGGAAGCTTAATTCAAACTAATTTAAGCCTTGGCCACACTAGGCTTTCATTAGTTCGAATTAAGGGCTTCCTCAATTCGAACTAATAAATTAGATTATACCTTTCGAACTAACCCGTAATTCGAACTAGTTAGTTCGAATTAAGTCAATGTGGCCATGTTAGTTCGAACTAAGCAGCACATTGAGCTTAATGCAATTGACTTAATGCATGGAACTTGCTTAATGCAAACTAAAATTCCAGTGGGGCTATGCTAGTTTGAATTAAGTTAATTCAAACTAACTAAAATTAGTTCAAATTAGTTAGTTCAAATTAACTAATTCAAACTAACTTTGGTAAGTGTAGACATAGCCAAATGTACCAGAACTGAGATGTATATTGTGTATCATAAACTACCCTGGTAGATACCTATAAGAACTTTCTGTGGTGTGAAAAATCACTGAATGAACTATTGAAGTCCAACACCTTGTGGCTATGGGAGCTAACGCAAGAAATTGTCTTCAAAAAGTAAAAGAAATTATCTGAACAGCTCCAGTTATCAAATATCATGATGTGAACAAACCCACAATGGTCAATGCAGAGGCAAGCAGCCGTGGCCTAGGTGACGTATTGTTACAACAACATGAATATGAGTGGAAGCCAGTTGCATTTTGGTCTTGCACAGTCAGAGAAACAGATGAGATGCACAGATCGAAAAGGGGTGCCAGGCAAGAATATAGGCATGTGAGAACTTCTACAGAGATCCATGTGGGATGGATTCTTTTTTACACTGATAACAGACCATAAACTGCTTGTCTTCTTTATTCACAGAAAGGACCTGGAGTGAGCACCGCTGAGATTCCAGTGTCTATTGATAAGGTTAATGTGACTTAACCAAATTGCCAAATATGTTTCTGGGAAATATGTGGTCATAACAGACACCAGAATCCAGCATTGCACTCAAGAGGACATAAAAATGCACATGGATGTTCTGACGCATACAGATGAGAGACTAGAAAGATGCCATGCCAGCTACAACAAGCAACTTTGACAGCCACACAACTTAAAGGAGTTCTAAATTACATAAGGGCTGGCTGGCCTAAGCATGTAAAGGGTAACAATGAGTGACAAGAGACTACTCTGTGGTATGTGGACAATTAAGCAAGTTAAACTGACTCATAATTAAAAGCAATTGCATTGTACTTCCAAATGAAATGAGGCGAAATTTTAAACCTCATCCATGAAGGACATATCAAAGACAGCATTATGCTGTGCATGGGCCAACCAGTCAATGTGGTGGCCAGGCAACAGCAAGGACATAAAGTATCTGCATAGGACTATTGCAGAACTAAAAGAACAACAGAGTGCAAAGAACGTCTAATATCTCTACCAGACAGACCCTGGAAGAGACAGCTGCAGATTTATGTGAATTCAGGGTATGTCACCTGCTCATAGGGGAATATTTTTCCAGGTATAGAGAAGTTATGTACCTGATGTTGCAATATTACTGAACAATGTAACTGGATTTTTGCTCACTTCCATAATTCAGAACTAGAGATGGACAATTGACCACAGTTCACAACAGCGGAATTTAAGTCATTCCAAAAAAATATGATTTTGATCACATTACTAGCAGCCTACATTACCAACAAATGAATGCAGAGGCTGAGAGTACTACAGATAGCCAAGAAAATTGTACAGGAGGAAAATCCATTCCTTGCTCCTCTGAGCTACAGATCAACCCCATAATAGTTGCTGGGTATAGTCCAGCACACATTCTGATGGAAAGACAATGAAGAACTGCTCTTTCAACATAGGTTCTTTCCCAGAATCCAAAGTGGCCAGACATGAAGAGAGTAGCTAAATTCGATAAAAAGGGGGGAAAAAAAAAAAAAAAAAGGCCTACAAAACACATTTATGGCAAGTGTCTTTCAGTTACAGAGCTGATAGGTCTAAAACCTAGTGACTGTGTTTTGTGTCAAACTGGACTGAGAAAAAGGATAGAGAACTCCAGCTGTCATAAAGAAAAAATTCATTGTCTGGATCTAGAGGTGATTGAGATCAACAGTGGAGAGTTCAACAGAATAATTAGACTTCTATAGTTTGTTCTTCAGAACAATCAATAGTGCAGACTCTACAGATGACGGATGCAGAAAATGACTCAGGTTCCAGACTGACTACCAGCGGTCATTGCAACTAATAGACAGCCAGTTGTAAAGATGTTACATTTGCCTAATTAAAAAATCCAGTAACATTCAGAGACTCTTAACAGACTGATCTGTACTGAACTTTAAAGGTAACATATTCGTGTAAACTTTGTAAGTGATAGGAATGTAAAACTTAAAGGGAGAGATGTAATTGAACATTAAACTGTGTCATGTTTACCCAGAAGGCAGCACTATGTGTAAACCTTACCTGAGTTGGTAATAGTTAGAGCCTGCATGGCTCTAAAAGTCTCTGAAAGCCTTTCCTCTACAAATTTCCTATGTGCCACACCCCCATCCCCATTCATTTTAGTGACTCCCTGGAACCTCTCTACCCCCTTCTTCACAGCAAGTACTCTGTATCCCCTACAGCAGAGCCCCCCTTTTCCTCATCCATGCCACATGCTCTTTGTGTACCCCTCCATTCTACATCATGGTGTACTGCCATTATGTACTCCCATTCTGATGCATTGGGTACCCACATTCTGATGCTCTGTGCACACCCCTACTCCCCTTCCCATGGTAGGGGTTCTGTATAACCTCTCCTCACATCAGCATCCCCCATTCTCTGCACTTATGCCAGGTGCTTTCCTTGCTTTCCTTCCTCTCTCCCCATGGTTCCTACCGTGTCAGGAGCTCTGCATACCCCTTATTATCTCTCCTCCACTTACGTTAGGTGCTCTGTGTGCACTCCCAATTCCCCTCTCCACCTTCCCTCCACTTCCCACTATAGCATGGATGTTGTACTCCCATATCCTCAATCCGGGTTCTCCCCCCCACCCCACCCCCAGTGCAAGAGCCCTGTATGTCTCTCCTTCCCCTCTTTCTCCACCTTGTATCTTCTTTCTGGCTTGATGATAGTCATAGAGGGTGTCAAGATGCTAAACTCTGCTGGGAAAACAAGCAGAAATGAGATGGGAAGATTGTTATACAAGCAGGGTGCCATCAACCAGTTCTTTGACCTACAGGCAATTGCTGAGATGCTTGAAGCTGCGGCTGTGCTAAATGGATGGCAGAGAGTCCCTGTGTCTTCAGTAGCCCCCTTCTGGTTTTTTGACCTCCCCCCCCCAAAAATCATTAAGATTCTTCTCATTGATGCCCACAATCTTCCCTGAAATTTTGAAACAGATTCAATGCAATGTTAAAAAATTATTGTGTTACCGACCGAAAAGGAAATGCCATAAAGTTGAGCATAGGGTCTTGCAAGCTAAGACAAAATCCCTGCCCTTAACTGCTTTTGTTTTAATGGCATCAATTTTTCCCTTTACAGTTTGCTGTGTCTCCAACCTTTTGCTTACCAGGTCATCATTTCGTTACCTCCAGCTGTATGAGAACACTAAAAGTGGACATTTTGTCTATCTGCATGCCAGGTGCAAATTTAAAAGGTGAGAAAGTGCGTTCAGCTTTAACTCATGGTTCTGTCTGGTACAGTCAAATGTTACATTCTTGTCTTGTCATATCTTAAAATTGGCTTTTCATTTAAATAAACCTCTGGGTACAATCTAGTGTGAGGGTGAATGCTTAATAGCTTTATTAAAAGGTTTCTTCCATTCTGATTTTAAAAAATTAAATAAACCCAAATAACCCTGGAGCTGCATTAGCTGGGAGCATGTATCAGGCAGGTTTTTTAAGTAGTGGAATAGAGGTTAAAAAACTGAGGGTTTTTAAGTAGTGGAATAGACTCCTGACGGAAATACTAAAGTTCCATTGCTTGACACATGTAAAAAGATTGCACACTCCATTGGAAAGTAACAATCTGGTATTGGCAGGCAAGCTAACCTGATGATTCTTTTCCATCTATTTCTAAAATTCCATTAAAATTCACATAAAATAACACATGAAAGATGGAAACAGGAACAACATGACATGTGCTATTTCTTTTTCAGCAGAATTTAATACAATAGGCTAAATCTTGAAGTCTCATTTTAGTTAGCGTTTACGAACCAAAGTTCCCACTGACTTCAGGTGGTTACGTTTTCTTATTTCTCCTGATGTGAATGTTATATGTGCCTCTTCATATCAGGATTCTTCAGGAGGTTTAGGTACTTCAGTATTTTGGCCTGAAACAAGTGCTACCTTCTTGCTTTTGTTGCAACTTGTGTTTGAATTTCGTGCACTTTCTCAGATCACATTAGCACTCTACCACTTTATTAAAGTTAAACACAAGGGGCAGAGAAGGCAAGTAAGGCAAACTCTCCTTCCACATTATAGAACTGTGGCTACATAAAATGGCAAGGAACTGTGGGTGCGTCTACACTAGTAAATTAAGTTGACTTAAGCATGCTGGCAGTTGGAGCGCAGGTCCCGGGGAGAAGGAAGCCCCATGGTCCCTTCTTGCTGGGACCTGAGTGGTCCCGGGGAGAAGGGAGCCCTGCGGTCCCTTCTTGCCGGGACCTGAGTGGTCCCAGGGAGAAGGAAGCCCCATGGTCCCTTCTTGCTGGGACCTACGTGGTCCCGGGGAGAAGGGAGCCCCGCGGTCCCTTCTCCCTGGGATCCCTGCTCCAGCTGCCGGCTGCTGAGCAGCTGGAGCACAGGTCTCCCGCTCTTCCTCCTGGCCGGGACCACTCGGGTCCCAGGGAAGTTCTCCCCAGGACCC
>ML685787.1:20468157-20488009 GCA_007922175.1 Pelusios castaneus
CATGCTACTTTTATGCATGCAGTTACTGCAGTTTGCATTTACCGATGGATATCCTACATCTATTCATACATTCACTGTAATATGCCATTGATTATCAGTCTTTGGAAAACAAATATTTATGAACAACACCAAATGCCCTGCTGTCCCTTTCTTCTCTTCTAGTGGAAATGTAAAAATGACTAAGGGCTGTTCATTTATTTTATTGATATGTCTGTATTTGCTGTGTGTTTGTCATTACTTTAAAATAATTATGACATCTCATACAAGCTTTACAATAAAAATGTGATTTTTTTTAAAAAAGAAGGCAGGCAGGAAAGAAAGACAAGCCCTGAAGAAAGCAGCAGCTCTCTACCAGGTAGAGACACCATGCATTGGGGTGCCACTTGTTCCTGCCCAAATTCATCCAAAACAATCGCCTCGCCTGTCTGTGAGGAGACCTATAGAACATGATGGTGTCTCAGAGTCAGCAAGAGAAGGAAAGAGAGAGTTGTTTCTCTGTTGCAAGTGCTTGGGCCTGTCCCTGACAGATGTTCCCCTGTGCCACTTTTTGCCTCCCTTGTTTGTGTGGCCACCCCTCCCAGGCTGCTCATGGGAATGGCTTTTTTACAGCTTCTTTGGTGCCATGGCCCTGCCTAGGGAGGAGGTCCCTTAACTATTGTTCCAGCCCTGGCTCGGCATAGGGTGGACAATACCCAGGAGTGCAAGACCAGAGTGGCTTGTTTTTCACAAAGGGCATGAGTCACATACCAACACCTGTGACTATGAGTCACATACCTGCAGCCCAAGACTCTGCCCAGTCATGTCCCTTGTTTTGCCTGCAGTTTTCCCTGCCCTCTCTCCGCCCCTGTAATTCAGGGAGCCTATCAGAATTACTGGTGGGAACTGTTTGAATTTGGCTATAAAAGCAGACCTTTTTGGGGCCAGACCTCAGAGTAGGTTCCTGAACTGTCTCCTGGCCTGATCAACCCAGGGTCTTTGGGGGACCCTTTCTCCGCTCTCGGCTAATTTTTGATTGAGCGTATCCCCGTTTTAACTCCCCTCCCATGAACAATGAATTTTCTCCTGGAGATCTCCTGAACTACGAACTACGAGCTGAACCGAGTCCTCTCTGCACTCTTCGATACTGTTGCTGCTTCTGCTTCCGTCCTTGCTGCTCTCCTGGGGATTGGGAAGATTCCCCTCTCTCAGATTCTCTCTGCCTTAGGTCGTTGGGATCGTTTTCCCCAGCGGGCAAGCTCTAAATTTATCTCGGGGTCTGTACCGGAGACCCCTTCCTGCTCCGCAGTTCCTTTCCGCTGCGGTAGCATAAGCCGTGCCGCTGCTGAGCCGTCTCCCTCTGTGGGCCCTGCCCGGAGCTCCCTGCTCCCAGCCGTTCCAACCTCACACTGTGTTAAGTTTTACTATTGTAAGTTTGTTGCTGCCGATATTGTAAGTTTGTTGCTGGTGATTGCTGCCGGTTTTTCTCCTTAGCTGTGTTAAGTTTTACTATTGTAAGTTTGTTGCTGCTGATTTGCTGCTGATTTGCTGTCGGTTTTTTCTCCTTAGTTTTATCTTTGTTAGATTAAGTTTTTTCTATTGTGCCCCGTTATAGATCTGTTAAGATTCTTTCCATGCCTTTCCCGAGCCCTTTGCCGCCTGGCCATTGCCTTCTCCGTCTCCACGTGCTTTTCTCCGAACCCCCTTGCCGTTGTCCGCCTCTCCGTTGCTCTCCCTTTGCTGCCCTCCGTCGCTTTCCCCAACTTTCCCGAACCCACTCTCCACTCCCTTTGCCCCCCCCCCCCCCCCGCCGCTTTCCCTTTGCTCCCTCCGCCGCCTTTCCCCGATTTTCCTGGACCCGGTCTCCACTTCCTTGGCTCCCTCCGCCACCTTTCCCCGACTTTCCCGGTCCCGCTCTCCACTTCCTTTGCTGCCCTCTGTCGCTTTCCCCGACTTTCCCAGGTCCATTCCCTCGCTGCCTTTTCCCTCTGCCGCTTGCCCCGAACTTCCCAAACCCTCTTTCCATTCCTTTGCCGCCGTTTTTCTGCCGCCCGAAACCCCTGTCTGGTCTTCCCCTCAAACCTCCTGACCCCCTGTGTTTTGCTGCCCAGATCCACCCTAGACCTCCCCTTTACCTCCATTCCCTTGCCCAGTTTCCCCACGAGCTCCCTCCATGTGTTATCCTGCCCCCACCTTCTGAGTTTGCTTCCCTGGTCTGTTCCCCTGCTCACCTTCGCTCCAAGCACGCTCCAGCCCGTCTTTGGTGCCTCCACACCTAGCCTGCAGACTACCTAAAGTCTCCCCCTGCAGGGCTTCGAGGCTTATTGCAGCCTCTGCTGCTGTGTTTTTCCTTATCCCTCTGTTACTGCCTGCCCATACTCCCTGGTCATTTCCCCTGACCTTACTTTTACTGACTGTCTCTCGTTGGTACAGCTGCTCTGCCTCTCATTGGTACAGTGGCTCCGTCTCTCATTGGTACAGTTGCTTTGTATAACTTCAGTCATTACCTTTATTGTATTGGTTTATACTTGTAAAAAACCCCATTGGTTTCCATTGGTTCACATTGATTTACATTGGTTTATCATAACATTTACAACTATACTATCCCACTGTGACACTATACTGTTTTATAGGGAGACCCTTCTCCCGGTATCCTCTGTCCCAAATTCTATATACCTTACTGCCCCATTCCATTTACCCTTGTTCACCCCCAATAAAACACCTATTGACTTGAACCTCACTAGTGTGTGTGTGTGTGGCAGCTGCTCCCCAAGATCCTCTACCTGCTGGCAGGGTCAGGGCCTACTGTCGAGGGAAGCTGGTTGCAGTTAAACTACTTTCTTTCCATGTAAAAATAGTGTGTGAGCTCCTCCAGCATTTCTAGAAAGTTAACAAATTTATGAGCTGGCAAACCAAGTTGGGGATTGAATGTCAAAACCAAAGACCTCTCACAGATTTTCCCTGCCAGCAGTCCCCTCTGGTTGATAGTAAGGAAACTCCAGCTCTAGCATATTGGTTAATGTCAGCTGTAGCAGAACATCACAGGGAGAGATACCACCACGTAGGTAGTCAGATCATCAAGCTTTTTAGGGCTCTACAGATTAAAACTAACACTTTGAATTCCACCTGAAAGTTTCCTGGAAGCCAGCGCTCCATTCAGTAACTGGGCTGCAGCAGTGCTACACGTACAGCTACGTCTGACATCGGTGAGTAGGGTTAACTACTAATAGTTCATGATTATTGTAAAAGCTATGATGTCAAGAAAACTGATCTCCTTAATGTTATAGTCCTTGCTCTTTATATCCCACTCCTATGATTTGAAGATGATTCATTAGTATTCCAGACATGATATTTGACTATCATTTATTTTCAAACTAGTAATATAATAATTAATAATAAATAGACTTATTGGTTTGTCTCCTGCCAGACCAATTAGATAAAGTTTAGAAGCTCATGGGATACTAAATCAGGACATGAAACTGATGTTGAATAGTAAAGCTTAAACTTTGTCCATTAATTTTTTCAGATGCTACTGCAAAATCCTGTTACAATACAGCATACTATTAATAGTAATGATCCAACTATCTGTTTTTCAGTGGAGAGCCACATTAGTGGATCTGACTGTACTGTAGGCCTGCTTTGGTATGAGTAATCGGACAAGAGTGAGGCCTCATTTCCTGGGAGACAGGATTAGTGAGGTAAGTGGATCAAAGAATCATTGAACTGTAGGACTGGAAGGAACATTGAGAGATCTTCTAGTCTAGTCCCCTGCACTCAAGGCAGGACCAGACATTATCTAGACTATCCCTGACAAGTTTCTGTCCAACCTGCTCCTAAAAATCTACAATGATGGAGATTCCACAACCTCCCTAGGCAATATATTTCAGTGTTTAACTACCCTGACAATTAGGAAATTTTTCCTAATGTACAATCTAAACCACCCCTGCTGCAATTTCTGCCTATTTCCTCTTGTCCTACCCTCAGAGGTTAATGGAAAACAATTTTTCTTCCTCCTCCTTGTAACCACCTTTTATGTACTTAAGAACTGTGACCATGTCTCCTCTCAGTCTTTTCTGCTCCAGACTAAACATACCCAATTTTTCCCAATCTTCCCTTGTAAGTCATGCTTTCTAGACCTTTTTTGCTGTTCTTTTCCGGATTTTCTCCAATTTGTCCACATCTTTTCTGAATTTGGACACAATACTCAAGTTGAGGCCTAATAAGAGCAGATTAGAGTAGAAGAATTACTTTTCATGTCTTGCTTACAACATTCCTGCTAATACATCCCAAAATGACGTTTGGGTTTTTTTGCAACAGTCTGACACTGTTGACTCTCATTTAGCTTGTGATCCACCCTGTCCGCCAGATCCCTTCCCACAGTACTCCTGTATTGTCCATTCTCTTTGTGGCTATGTCTACACTTGGAAATTTAAGTCGACTTTAACTGGCAGGGCATAGGGGCAGGGTGGGCAGGGCTCTGCTCTGCCCTGTGGGGGGGCATGCCAGGCTCCCCGTGTGCCCCCCCCAACAGGGAGGGCATTGGTGTAGTCCTGGGGTAGCTCTAAGTCGACTTAGGGCTACTCCACATCTACACTGGCTTAAGTCAACTCTAGGGAATCGACTTAAGCCTTAAGTCGAATTAATTCGAGGTTTAATAAAGTTGACTTAATTTTCATTAAGTTGACTTTATTTTCCTTAAGTCGACTTAAGCAAGCTGCTTAAGTCGACTTAAGGAAACTGTAGTGTAGACACGGTGTAAATTAAGTTGATTTAAGCAAGCTTAAGTCAACTTAATTTTCAATTGTAGACACACCCATTGTGTGCAACTGATTGTTCCTTCCTAAGTGGCATACTTTGCATTTCTCCCTATTGAATTTCATTCTATTTACTTCAGACCATTTCTTCATTCTGTTTACTTCTAGATCAGATTGGTGGGCTAGAAACAGAACATCTGTGATAAATTAGGTAAATGAGTCAAAAAGTAAGAGACAGGATGTCTGTATTAGCTACGATAAGCGGGAACACTCAGGGAACCATTTCCATTAGGCATGTAAGACGAGGTAAAAAGTAAGTCATGTATGGCCAGATCATGTTGTACAGGGATTGGTTCTTACCAAGTAACCCAGGCAGTCCCAAAACATGTGATGCAATGTATAGTAAGGCTATGTGTTTGAATATTTATAAAGGAAGAGATTATCTGTGTAACTTTGGATTTGTGATGTATGATGCGTCCACCTGCTCTGTTGGGAGTCTGATCAACTCAACTTAGCTTTGCTGTATGCCAAATAAAGATACCTGTGAGTGACAAAATCTGAAATCAAACAGAATTCTTGAGAAGCAGAGAGGAAAGAGGTCTCAGGGCATCCCAACAGGGGTTCCCACTTTTTTCTTTTACTTCACATGATCACTATTCCATACTTGCTCCAGAGTTGGAACAAGAAATTAATGACTGTGGTTTCATTTCAGTTGCTCTATTCACAGCTTCGTGAATCCTCCACTATTCCCCTGTCTAAACTTGCATAGAAGACCACATCCTAACTGGGACTAACAGGCCTCCCCCCCCCCCACACCTGCTTTTTTTTGGTTTGTGTAGAAAACTGATGTCATAGTAGATAATTGTAAACGTTGCTCCACCAGGGGTTATACTGGACATGGTTTTCCAGAGATTGAACATATAAAAACAAAACTAAAGATCATACAACTCCACTAGCTGGGCTATTGTGTTTATTACCCTCAAGTTGGTATCCACAAAGCCCCTTCTTAGCTGCCACCCAATCTTGTAGCATCCTAAAATTGCTCACAAAGTTTTTGCAGTGAAAGTTTCCTGCATGCCAAAGTCTCTACCTCAAAGCTTGAGGCACTGAATTTTAAATTGCCAAAATAAACCATTACTCCTGTAGCAGTGATGGTGTGGGCCAAATAGTAGCCTGAAGCAAACCTATTTGGCTGTTAAAGCCTTAAACTAATTGACAAGTTCCAAAGGGGTAGCTGTGTTAGTCTAGGTCAGCCAAACAAACAAGGAGTCCTGCGGCACTTTTAAAGATTAACAAATTTATTTATTGCATGAGCTTTTGTGGGAGAATTATAATCAAAGCAACAATTCAAACTTAATTGTAATAAACATTATTGTACCTGCACAACTCTGATAAAAGAGGACGTGTTATTGCATTACAATTCTGCTGTGGTAATCTGGGCCAAAATTTCAGCTGGCTTCCTTAAAAGCACCTGCAGTATTTGTGCAGGCATCCACTTGTGTGTGCAAAACTCTGCCTTTTTGCACACACATCTGGGGAAGTTCCATATGTGTAGGGTAGTCTAGTTCAGCAAAACAAACAAGGAATCTGGTGGCACTTATAAAGACTAACAGATTTTTTTATCGCATGAGCTTTTGTGAGAGAAAATCCCACTTTGTCAGATGCTTGAAGACGGGGAACTTACAGAATACATGTAAGGGAGTGTAAGTCATAGGATCAGGTCAGACTGTTACAGCAAATCAAAGCAGTTGTTTGGATTCAAAAAATGAAGTATAGCAAATAGCTGGGAGGTGGAGGGGAAAGCAAAATTACCTGTTGTAATGGGGAAATATCCATAGTCTATATTCAGCCCTCAATTCATGGTGTCAAATCTGCATATGAATTCCAATTCTGCAGTTTCTCTTTGAAGTTTTGATTTGTTATCCATTTGCCTGATTATGGCTATTAACAGATCCTTAATGGAGTGTTCAAGGAGATTGAAGTGTTTCCCTATTAGTTTTTGAATATTGTTATTTCTGATGTCAGATTTGTGTCCATTTATTCTTTTGCTCAGAGACTGTCCTGTTTGTCCAATGTATGGGTGTGGGGTGGGGCTACATT
Source organism: Pelusios castaneus (assembly GCA_007922175.1). NCBI lineage: Eukaryota > Metazoa > Chordata > Testudines > Pelomedusidae > Pelusios > Pelusios castaneus. Next base: position 20,474,988 of record ML685787.1, read on the forward strand.
TACTTGCATATGAAAATGCAAAGTTTTATACACATAGGACCACCATAAAGTCTCTCATTAAGTCCTATCTTGAGGGTATAAGTGAGACATAAGTGTTACAGAGGCCTGTACTGTCCTTTTGCACAGGGGTCATTGCACCCTTACAGATGGCATGCACAGCTTTTCAGGCACACGAGTGCTGGTTGGCTTTGAAAATGTATCTGTGTACTTTATCGACGTACATAATCTTACCCCTTGCGTGATGGTTGATATAAACTCCTCACTGTTTATTTTCCTGCACTGGTCTCAGTACAGAGTTCTAATATTTGTATTAACTTATTTCTTCCTGCTCTAATTTTTCTCACTTTTCTTTTTATTACATTCTTTTGAGAATCATAACATTGTGGAGGTGTTGTAAGTGTGTGAGCATCCCATCCTCAAACTCCCAAATCTCATAGTCATGAATATGACGTGCCTTTTCATAGTGCCTTGGTTTTAGTTACCATGAATTAATTATAATGCTTTTAAGAAAATGGAAAATTTCAGTGCAGTTGACTCCGTAATTTCATTTACCTGCTTTTCTTGACCTCTGAAATAGAGCTGTCCTGGATTTCAGACAAATAACACTATTCAGTAGTATGAACAATTCTGTAGTTGGTTTTTCTTCTAACGCTATATGGTCCACGTAGAAGATCTATTATTACTGTGCTCATATTGAGTTCCTAGAGGCACATAGTGTGCATCATCACCAGACCATTATTTTGACATATCAAGCTTGTCCTCTAAGACCCACCTCTAAGCAGGTAATATATTTGAAGCAGACAGGGGGATTCACAATGAACCTCATTTTAAATATGACGCATCACTCGTGGGATCTTTTCAAAAGGTTCCTTCATTAAATAATTTTAATGCATCGACTTATCAACTGAAAATGTAAAGTCAAATAGGTCCAGAGGCAGAATAATTTGTATCTGTATTTTTTAAAATACTTGTAGAAAATCCCAATTGTACTACTTTTTGTACTCATTTTATTAATCAGACCTTGTTTTAAAGCATTAGTTCTTCTTCTCTCTTCCTCCAAATCCATCCTTAACGGTTTCCTTGGGACCATTTTAAAATCAAACTTAGCTATCTTAGACCCAGATCATCAAATACATTTAATGTGACAATCACCACAGTACTGTAGTCCCTTCGGCTCAAGCACTTGGCCAATATTTGGGGCTTTTCATGGCTGTTTCTGCTAGGTTAAGAAATCTGTGAAATGAGTCAGATATGCTTGCAGTGATATTATTTATTAAATATGTATCTGTTCTAGGGTGACTGGCCCTCTAAAGGGAGATGGGCCCAGCCCCACCTGCGATTGATGAGCTGCCTCCCTCTAGCAACTGTGCAGCCAGGAGTCAGAGAATAGTCTGAAGAGCACCTGGTCCTTACCTTGGCCAGGAAGAACTCAGCTGAGTGACAGGAAAGATTCTGTAGTAGGTTATGGAGCAGCGGAAAAGAACTCTGCTATTAGGTGACTCCCAGGCAGATAGATTAGAGACTGAGAACTGAAAGGGTAAAAAAGCTGCTGCAGGAGTCCCTGGGTCAAGGTAAGAACCTGGAGGGACTGAGAGAGATGAAGGAAAGCCTCTGGGAGCTGCATCCCACCCATTTAGGGTAAAGGAACTATTTTATTTTGCCTAAATTTTCTCTTTACTAATAAATTGTACACTGGGGCAGACTCTGGTGTGTCATCAGTCCTTCCTGGGCCACTGAATTAGCTCACTGGATTAAAATACACAACGTTCTGTTTCCCTGAACACAGCAGCAACAAGTGGAAGGCAGTTCCCTGAAATTCTCTCCTACAAGCTCAAAGACCTGTTCTGCTGATTTGTCTTACGGTCTCCTTCACAACTGTTTTTCTAAGCTTTTTTGTGGCTTTTTGCCTCCAACGCGTGAACTGCAAAGCGAATATCCTAGCCATCTGTGTTTGTAATCAGCAAAACACTTCAACCCACCTGGCTTAAATCTTTCTAACCTGCCATCTGCCTTGCCCCTCCACTGATTTTAGCCATCTCTAGTTCACAAAAAGGCTTAAATTCACTGTGTATTGTTTCTGAGAAATGCCATATGCATTGATTTTAATTAGATCTTTGGATCAAAGACTCTTCTGATGACAGCTGTTGGTACCTTTCAAGCAGTTGAACAGGTTTTCTAATTAAAAGTCATGTGAATTAATGGGAAGCAACAAGAAATCTCAGTGGAAATGTAAAATCTCAATGAATTTTACTGTGAGGAAGAAGAAGTAAAATAAGGTGGTAAGTTCCTATATAGTAGGTTCTGCCTAATAGCAACACAACCACTTTGGGTTACTAAAAACATTTTTCTGATAACCAGTCCCATCCTGTGAACCTTAATGTTAATGAGATTTGTAGATCAGCAATACCAGCTTTTCTGAGGGGTTTGAGATAAGTGAGGAAAAATGTATGTTTCCTCCCAGCTCCAACCCTGGCTCCCCAGGGCTGGTGAACAAGACTGTCGTGGCGATGATTGTTTTGTACATGGAAAGGAGGGAATCTGCAGAGATGGGATTCCTGGTAAGAGTAATACTGGTCAGATAATCTATTCCATAGTAATTATCACACCAGAACAGATACTCATCTAACTCACTACCAGGCCTTCTCAGTTGGTAACTAAAGCCTGATGATTCAGAGGAAGATGGAAATGCCACAGAATTCACCACACTGTGGTGGGAGAAGATCCTGTCTGACCCCAGCTAGAAGAGATCATCTTATAATAACAATAAATAATAACAATAATAATACTTTTCATCCATACGTCTCACGGTGCTTTATGCAAAGGGGTAAGTAGCATAATTGTCCTCAGTTTATATATGTGGAAACCGAGATGCTGAGTATGAGGATTGATAGAGTAATTTTTGACTTCCTAATGTATCAACAGATGTTGTAATTATTAAAGCTTTCTTCCTGCAAAGTAAGTTAATGGTCATATTCCAAGGTCCAAGTGCTCAAAATGTATTTAGGTACCTAACTATGGGAGTTAGGCACACAAATACCTTTGAAGATCTGGGCCTTAGCGCATGACTTAGAAAACTTGACCTATCAAGAAAGTTTATAAAGACCTGACTATGTTTAGTCTTGAGAAAACAGATTTCAGATATGTTAGGGCTGTTATAAAGAAGATGGTGATTGTTCTCCATGGCTACTGAAGGTAAGAGAAGATGTAATACACTAAACCTGCAACAAGAGATATTTAGGTTAAACATTAGGAAATTCTTTCTAACTATAAGGACAGTTAAGCACTGGAAAAGATTATGTAGGATGTTGTGGAATCCTCTATCATTTGGAGGTTTTTAAGAACAGTATAGATAAACATCTGTCAGGGATAATCTAAGTATATCTTATTCTGCTTCAGGGTGGGAGAGTGGACTAGATGACTCTCCAAGGTCCCTTTCACCTATACATTTCTATGATTCTATAAAGTTGAGCATATAAGTCTTTGCAAGATCCGGCCCTTAAGTTGTAAGTTCTTTCAGATAAGGGACATATTTCTATATTTGTAATGCACCATGTAAATATATGGCAATATACATATTTAATAAATAAGAACAGTTGTGTAATAACGAAGATGGCTAATAGTTCTCTGAGTAATATTAAACATTAGAATAAAAAACACATTAGTACCAACTTGATTGATTTGAGAAGGCAGACAAAAACAGATCATGGGTATCATATGAGTTTATACCTGCTCAATCTTAGTTTTTGCTAGTCTTGATATTATACACAAAGTAAGAAATATTCAGTTTCCCTTAAACAATGTTTCACACGTACAAATCTACAATCAATAACTTATGTGTTATTGTTAGCTGGTTTGGGCCTTCATTTTTTTTAAAGCCTTATTTTTCTTTTCTGTTTCAGAAATATACTAAAGCTATCAAATTTGCTCATTTACCATCCAGATGCCCTGCACAGTAATTCTGGGACACAACTGATTGCTTCTTATAGCTCACATCATAAGCAATGGCTCTTTAAACAAATATTTTGAGCTGGGTGACTACAACAGGTAGCATTACGCAAAATAGAATTTGCATGGGAAAAGGCTGAAGATAAAAGATGAACTGGATATGCAAACCATGCATCTATTCATTCCAGGCTCATAGGAAGTGCAGGCCTACTCTACTTACAGTATATAAAGCATCCTTATTATGGCATTGATTCAGAAGCACACTTACGCATATGCTTAACTTTAAGTATGACTTGAGTGGGGCTTAAGCATATACTTAAAGTGCTTTTCTTAATTAGGTTGCTTTCTTGAATTGGGGTCTTGTAAGAAGCAAGAGGTATGGCCTCCCTCAGAGACTGATGGGAGAGGGAGGACTCATCTCCCCTCTCCCCCGGGAGGCAGAACCAGGAAGTCTACCCCCACCTGACTGGAAGTAAAGGGCTGTGACAGGAATGGGAGGTATAAAGGAATGGCCACTCAGTGCAGTTGGGAGGCAGCGGTCAAGGGGGAAAGACATCTCTTCCCTGCTCCTGGACCCAGAGCAACACTATTAGGAGGAATGGCTGGAGCTCTCCCTTCCCTGACATGGGGTCCTGATAACTGCCCTGATTGGCCCGTGCTCCATGAGCCTGAGGGGTCCTTGGACCCTTGTGATCTGGAGGAGCCCTCCGATGACGGCCCTGATGATCTGCTGGATCTGCCACCACCTGATGAGGAGAAGGAATTCTGGAACCTCCCCCTGGTGGACTATCCCAATGAGCCAGAGGAGCGGTGGGTAACAGGTACCCCTGGGAAAGGGGGGAGAGGAAGTAGCTCAGGTACACCAGCCGCCAGTGTGGCTTTAGGGTGACCAAAATCTGTGGCAGCATGTTTCGGCAGAAGGCCCGCTGCCGTGGCAATGGGACCTCCTCCCACAGCCCTCTCAGGGCCCTGGGCTGGGATGCAGTGGAGTCAGGTGGGCCTGCATACCTCATCTTCCCCTTCCTACCTGGTCTGGGCACACTGGAGCAATTTACCTCACCTAGTTGGCCCTGCTTAATGGCCACGCCACCATGCTGCCTTGCCCTACCCAGGGCTGGAGACTGCTGCCTGCCCCGTTCTGGCTGAGGGCCTTTTTACGATACACTCAGCCTACCCATGGCTAAAGACTGCTGGGGAGCTTTTATGCTACAGACTCACCCTATCCAGAGCCAGTGGGCACACCAGCCCATATAGGAGGCTCTTCCAGAGACACTCACAGGTCTATATTCTGGTCCTTCCTAGAGATCCATTGAAAAGAGGCGGTGTAGTATTGTTAATAAATAAATAACAATTACTGTGTGGTCATTGACCAAAGAACTTGGTGGAATATAGCATTCCAGGGGTACTTCCATTTCTGGGTCTGAAACTCTGGCTGTCCTAAAAAAAAAATCAAAAAAAAAATCTATGATGACCCTACATTATAAATGGTTCTTTATTAAATGTACATGACATTTCCTGGGTCACTCAAAGTGAACATGTAGTTGTTGGATAAAGTAAATTATAGTTGCCTTAAAGAGGCCTAAATCCTGCCCCTGATAATGAAAACTCAGTTCCCATTATCATTGGGAAAAATCCTCAGTATGGTTTTTTTTTCTGGTTTTAAAATAATCTAGATCTATTGTATATCATCATGTAAATAAATATACACACACACACAGGGAAAATAAGTGTTTAGGGAATAAATACCAACATAACAATGGTATGGGTCATACTGACTGACAAGACAGCAAAATGAAGTGGGTTCAGTTTTAAAACAAACCTATATTAAGAATAATAGCTGATGTAATGTCTTTATCTTTTCAGATTTTTTGGGTGATGACTGCTAATTTGTGCCTGACTTTTACTCTCTGAAAGCAAGATACTGAATGAGTTTTGCAGCATTGAGCTTTATCAAACTGTAGATACTATGCACTGTGATCTCCAAGAAGAAAACATTTCTCAGGTTACATACTTTTATTTATATATTTGCTTATTTACAATGTCTTAGTGTTTATTAATGACCAATACAATGCTGCAACATTTACACATATATTATTCAGAAGTAATGAATCATGTAGATGACACACTGTATTGGTGTTACTTGGAGCTCTTCTCTCTGCATGGTTGCACAACTAAGAGCTGCTTTTCCCCTTCTCTAATCCTGTAGATAGGCTTTTAGAAATAGCATTTACTAACTGTATAAATACAGGGACAGAGTTCAATTGTTACATTGTACTATGTTTTATTTGGGGTTGCCATCTACTTGTAGCCTGCAGCTAGAGCAGAATACAACAGCCTCTATTCAAATACACTTACCTTCTCTAAAAGGGTGTGAGTAATGTCTTTAATTGGTGTTGAGCACCCTCAGCTGTCATTGGCTGTAATGACGATACTCAGCATCTCAGATCAGGCACTCAACATCTCATAGTATCGGGTTCTGAGTTCTTTGTAGTTTTACCTTTTATTGTTTAAAGTCTTAAATAATATAGGACCAATTAGGAGGAGGGACTTCCTGTCACCTTGTGTCCCTTCACCACAGCTGAGTTCAGTGGGAATGGGTCTGTGAACTGTACTGAATCAGACTCTGAGTGGAAGGTGAGGCGAACAATTCTAGAACTTTTTTCTCCTTCAAAACCCAAAGTCATGTGAACAAAGCTCAGTGCCTTCTTTTTGTTTGTTTCTTTTCTACATTTTGTGTAAGTTGTTTTCATTATGTGAGCATCCTGTGGCTTTTTGTCCCTGTTTGGTAGATTTATTTTGGGGCTTATGACTTACATTGTCAATGACCTCCTGATGGTCCTCCCAGAGGCATATGAAAATTAGGCCCCATTATTATTATCCTTTACACAAGTTTCACACTTTTATACCTTATGAAGCTATAGAGTTTGTACCATATAAGTGGAAGAGTCCCTGAAAGGCAGCACAAAACATTGGTTTCCAGTCATTTAAAGCATATAGCTGAAAAAAGTACTCAACTCATCTAAGCTTTTCTTAAATCTGACATAGGTAGTGTCTGAGATAAAATAAGAGAGCTTATTACTGGAGAATTAGAGTATCTTTGGGTTTTGTTTTTGTTTTTTTGGTTTTTTTTTGAGAGAGAGAGAGAGAGTAACAAATTATAGAAAATCTCAGGATTTTCTTCTGTATAAAACAGAAATACTGTTCCATAATGTCCCCTCCCTCCCCCCGCCAAAAAAAGAGTGTGCTGATTCTTTTTGTTCCTGTGTCTAGGTGAAATCCTCATTATACAGAGAAGGGGTATTTTAAGTGTGGGGGAGAGGGAGAAATCTTTCAAAATGGTAGAGCTTATCAAGTGTCTCTCTCATAGACTATTATGTTTGGAAGGGACCTCAGGAGGTTCATATCATCATAGAATCATAGGGCTGGAAGGGACCTCATGAGGTCATCTAGTCCAACACCCTGCTAAAAGCAAGACCACTCCCACTTAATCATCCCAGCCAGGGTTTTGTCTAACCAAACCTTAAATATCTCCAAAGACAGAGATTCCACCACCTCCCTAGGTAACCCATTCCAATGCTTCACCACTCACCTAGTGAGAAAGTTTTTCCTAATATCCAACCTCGACCTCCCCAGCTGTAACTTGAAACCATTACTCCTTGGTCTTGTCCTCTGTTACCACCAAGAACAGCCTAGCTCCCTCCTCTTTGGAGCACCCCTTCAAGTAGTTGAAGGTTGCTATTAAATTCCCCCTCAGTCTTCTCTTCTGTAAACTAAATAAGCCTACTTCCTCTAGTGTCTCCTCGTAAGTCATGTGCCCCAGCCCCCTAATCATTTTCGTTGCCCTCCGCTGCACTCTTTCTAATTTGTCCACATCCTTTCTGTATTGGGGAGCCCAAAACTGGACACAATATTCCAGATGCGGCCTCACCAGTGCCAAATAGAGGGGAATAATCACATCCCTCGATCTGCTGGCAACATTCCTATTGATACAGCCGAATATGCCACTGGCCTTTTTGGCAACAAGAGCACACTGTTGGCTCATATCCAGCTTCCCGTCCACCATAACCCCCAGGTCCTTTTCTACAGCGCTGCTACTTAGCCGATCGGTCCCCAGCCTATAGCAGTGCATGAGATTTTTCCGTCCTAAGTGCAGGACTTTGCACTTGTCCTTGCTGAACCTCATGAGAGATCTTTTGACCCAGTGTTCCAATTTGTCTAAGTCTCCCTGAATCCTGTCCCTGCCCTCTAGAGTGTCTACCATTCCCCCTAGCTTGTTGTCATCCACGAACTTACTAAGCATGCAATCTATCCCGTCATCGAGATCGTTAATGAAGATGTTGAACAGAACCGGCCCCAGGACCATCCCCTGGTGCACTCCACTCGTTACTGGTTGCCAACTAGACACTGAGCCATTGATTCCTACCCACTGGGCCTGTTGATCTAGCCAGTTTTCTATCCACCTTACGGTTCCCTCATCCAACCCATACTTCCTTAACTTGCCGACGAGAATGCTGTAGGAAACCGTATCAAAAGCCTTGCTAAAGTCAAGATATAACACGTCAGCGGCTCTTCCCACATACACAAATCCAGTCATCTCATCATAGAAGGCAATGAGGTTGGTCAGGCACAGTTTGCCCTTGGTGAATCCATGCTGACTGTTCCTGATCACTCTATTTTCCTCCAAGTGTTTCAGGATGGATTCTTTGAGGACCTGTTCCATGATTTTTCCAGGGATTGAGGTGAGGCTGATGGGTCTGTAGTTCCCTGGATCCTCCTCCTTCCCTTTCTTGAAGATAGGTATTATATTTGCCTTTTTCCAATCCTCCGGGACCTCCCCCATTCGCTACAAGTTTTCAAAGATAATGGCCAGTGGCTCTGCAGTCACATTGGCCAACTCCCTCAGCACCCTCGGATGCAGTTCATCTGGCCCCTTAGATTTGTGCACATCCAACTTCTTTAAGTAGTCCCTAACTTGACCTCCCATCACCGAGGGCTGCTCTTCTTCTCTCCATTCTGCGTTACCCAGTGTTGTAGCCTGGGAGCTGACCCTCCCTGTGAAGATTGTAGTTAAAAAAGCATTGAGTATTTCAGCCTTTTCCGCATCATCCACCGTGAGGATACCTTCCCCATTCAGTAAGGGACCCACACCATCCCTGATCCTCTTCTTGTTACTGACATACTTGTAGAACCCCTTTCTGTTATCCTTCACATCTGGGTTGTCTAGTCCAACCTCCTGTTCAAAGCAGGACCAACCCCCACTACCTAACCTGCCGGGCGTTAAAGACTTTACCAAGCTGGGCCCTTAAAGACTTCTAAGAATGATGATTCCACCACCTTTCAAGGTAATTGTAGAACAAAAATTGAAGTAATTGGTACATTTTGAAGGAAATATTATTTAAGGCCCCAGTCTATAACGCCTTATGAGTAATAATTCTTACTATGTCGGAGTGAAATCCACCCATGTGCAAAAGCCCAGCATAAGGCTTAAGTGAGATTTAAGTAGTGCAGATGAATTGTGCCAGCCTTCTGCAAGGGTAGATTTTGCTCACAATTAATTTTATTGGGGCAGAGCATCAGTTGGGGTTAATTCTTGTAACTCCATTACAATTTACACCATCTGAGGATCTGCCCTTGGTAACGTTAATAGGATTAATCTAATTTGAGCAGACCTGATCAAAGAAAATGGACAATTACTAGAGAATTTTTATTTCTCCTTTATGGAAAAACTTCAATTGGATGAACACTTTTTCAGCCTCTCCACATAAGAATAAGGGTCGTGAAAGCTGGTGCCCAGTGGCTTGGTTCTAACTGAGAGGTGTGGAGCACTGGTATCTAAGTGTTCATTCCCTTGGGAGGAACCATCATTATAGGTGCCTGGTTAGAGAGCAGCTCTCAGGAGCAGACACCCAAGTCATTTTATTTGGGATAATGTCTACAGTGCAGGCACCATAAATTCTTGTGATTAGAAGTGTTGGGAGTTTTAGCATTCCAGTATTTTGTGGCTTTTGTTCTTCTGGCTCTGCATGGAACAGATGGAGTCTGTTACTCTTGTAGGCCAGGGCCCTAGGAAATAGAGCAGAACCCAGGAAGATTGGGTGGGAGCCACGAAGGGACTTAAGAGTTACAATGTTGAGCATTGTATCACCTACCTTTTCGGCACCTAGACAATCACAGGAACAACATTCTGAGCCCCAAAGCCTTGTTAGGCTCCCTATACAGTGAATGGGGGGAGAGAGATGCCCTAGAATGGGATCCACAAAAACCAACATGCTAGGAACTGATAAGCCAGAAAGATTCTTTCCCCAAGAATCAGGCAGCATAGATAATACTGAAGAGGTTTATTCACGATACTGGGAAGACTAACAGGACAGCTTCAAATTGGTGGTGTTACAGTGGTCAAATATATATATGCTTCTTTGTCACTTACATAATCCACTTGGAATTCTCTACCTGTTTACTTATAAGTACAAACTTGTTCCACCCAGAGAGGACAGAGGTGATAATGACCAATGGCAGAGACACTTTAATTACATTAAAGGCCTTATGACTACATTTAGGGTGGGGTGGGAGGATGGGATGGAGAAGGGAGTCCTTACAGATAGTCAGAAATGTATTGTTCCCATCTAGGCCAGAATTTCTCAATAGGCAGCTGGCCACTGCTTTACTGATTGTTCACAGCATCCTTGTCCTTGGGTGGGTCTGGTATCTGTTAACTTGAGTTTCATGCCACAGTTTACTGGCAGAAAAAGTATCCAAGCTGTAACAGACAAGACCTGACAGAGAAAAGTCTACAAAGACAGAAAAAACATTAGTCTAACAGAATGCAGCCCCTAAGCTAGCCCATGAGAGATGCTGATGGCAGAGGTTTGTGCTAAGTCCTGCTCCTCTCAAAAAGATAAGAGCCCAAGTCCAGACTGCCAGGAGATGCACAAATAGGAACATGCTACCTGGAGAATCAGCTATTCTTTCTGGCAAGAATAATTTAGTTGCCTGCCTTGCTCTACACATAAAGGCCAGAGGAGGCAATAGTGTCACCACCACATGATAACATTTAGCCCAGTAGTTAGACAACTTGCCTGGGATGTGGTTCAGTTCCACCCCCTCTGCCAGAGCAGAGAAGGGATTTATTAAAAGACTAAAAGTTATGTAGGCAGCAGCAGCTCCTTCTCCAGCCAGATTTTGAATGGAACCTGATCAGGTTGGCCTACCAGCACAGCACTACATGTGACATAGGCAAACAAATGCCTGTCTTCCCCCAGTTGATGAATTGGTTTGGGGCTTAGGCAGGAAATAGTAGTCTGGACAGAATGGGGCAGTACTGCAGAAGCCTCAGGACCTGATGTAACTGCTAAATTCTTGAGAGCATGTTCCTAGAGGGGGGCCAGTGGGAAGATTCCGTTCATTAGTGCATGAGCTAGAATATAAATTTTATGCTATCGTTAGAAGTGAAAGGATTAATCCTTTATTAAAATGAATATAAATTAATGAATTAAGAGAAGGTCATTTGGCTTCGCTAAGCATGGGAAGAAACTATTATTTGCTGACTTCTTCACACATAGCTCTGAATATATGGGAGGCTAATAGAAATAGACTGTACCAGATGGCTCCTTAATTGACCCTATGAAATAATATTGGTTAATATTTATAAATTTTAAGAACTAATCCTACAAACCCATAGTCACATGAAAAAGCCTTTCTCACAGGTAGTCTTGTTGATGTGAACTAATTGCATGAGCAAAACTTACTCATTGGAGTAAAGGTTTGCAGATTGGGCCCTTAAATATTTAGAAATACCAATCAAAATTATTATGAGGTAAACTAAAGAACCACCTATTATTTTATCCTCCCCAGTTTTTGCAGCTACCAGTGCAGAAAGTGCACAGCTTTTTCCTGTGCTGAGGAAAGCCAAACGACCACCTCTTTATCCATTAAACTTAAATTCCTTTTTTAATAGCGGACTAATCCTTTCACTTCGAACAATGGCATAGAATTCACAAGCTAGCTGATGTGCTAATTAACTTAATTTTCGAAGGGGCTCAACTCAAGGATCATGTTCTCAACAGTTAAATAGTTTCTTCTGCCTAAAAGAATAGTGCATTCCATCTATTCCATACAGAGCCAGAGGATGGAACATGACAAGGGCCATATTTAACTACTAAAAATCCATATGACATTTTTAGCAGCAGCTAGTTCTGGTGCTTACAGATAGTAATTTTTCCCAAGTTAAATTATTCCTCTCTCTGCTCATCAATGTCAAATCAAGTTACAGTGCTCAGCTCCTCTCAGGTGTGCAACCTTGAGAACATTATACTCACATAGACATGGTCAGAAGATTTTCACTGGCTTGAAATGTCAACAGAAACAGAAATAATTAATTTTTCACCATTTCTATTCACTTGAAAAATCCTTACTCCTCTGAGTAAAATCCATTAAAGTGAATGGACTAACTGTATGAATGAGTGCTAATTGGGGAGTCAAATTCTCCAGGATCAGGTCAGGTTGATTACATTGCAGTGTACTAGCAGAATTTCAGCTTTAAAGGGACACTGCCAGACTGGCAAGTTATATTTTCACCTATTCAAATAAATAATTTTTCTTTTCAGCCAATTGAGAGCAGGTATGATTTATTTGTTTACAATGAGGTGCTTCCACTTAAAATATTCAGTAAGGCTATGTATACACGATCACTTTATTGCGCGATAAGGCTCCTTATTGCGCAATAAAGTTGACTGTGTACACACGATCATTTTTCTTGTTGCGTGGCAACACCATCTTGCCGCGCAACAGTAAAACCACTCAAACCAGAGTGGTAAACATTACTGCGGAACAGCTGTTCCGCAGTAATGCTCGTGTGTATGCTTTTTGCGCGGTAGACAGCCTCCGGAAATGTGCCAATCAAGGGCACTCTGGGACATTGGAGCTGTCAAATATGTCAATTTCACTGCTCTGGTTGAGCAGTGAAATTGACACATATGTCAATTTCACTGCTCTAGCAGAGCAGTGAAATTGACTATTATGGGAGCTGCCAGGTTCCCTGGCTCCCCTGGTCTGAGCTAGGGGGCTGGCCCGAACCGGCT
>ML685787.1:20488409-20512766 GCA_007922175.1 Pelusios castaneus
CAGCTCAGCCTCGGGGCTTTGGGTGACAGCGGGGGCTGGCAACGCAGCCCCCGCCGCCACCCGAAGCCCTGCAGCTGGACTAGGGGGCTGGCTTGAACTGGCGAGGGCAACCGGTTCGGGCCAGCCCCCAGCTCAGCCCCGGGGCTTCCGGTGACAGTGGGGGCTGGCAACGCAGCCCCTGCCGCCACCGGAAGCCCTGCAGCTGGACTACGGGGCTAGCTGTGGGTAGTGCATGGTGGGACAGGTGCCCACCATGCACTGCTCTTCTATCGCAAAGGAGCATTCTATCCTTTGCGATAGAAGAAGCAGGTATGTACACACAAAAGCTCTATATTTATAGTGCTTTCCTTGTCCTGCAATACCTTATTGCGGGACAAGTTTATCGTGTGTACATAGCCTAAATGTCAAACATCAATTTCACCTTACATGCAAACTAATGAACAAAATCTCTCATAATCAAAATTTACAGATAGACAAGGAAAGAAAAATGCTGCATGAGAACTTATTGGAGTTTTATTTAAGGCTAAAATTCTATATACAATGTTGACAGTTTGTGTTGTAATGATTGTATAAAGCTTTAACATTTTGAATTTCAATGTGTCATTAAATAATATGTGATTCCCCCATTATTTTGCACAACTGAACTGATAAACGTTGAAAATGTTTTAAAAATAAACATCTCAAAATTTAAAAAAAATTAAAATATTCCAAATAAACATTGATATGTCAAAATTATACAAACTGAATTCTGCCAAGCCTAGTATTAACACTAAAATAACAGCTTTGAGATGTCTTTAATAGAAAGGGATGTGAGCACCGGCAGACATTCTAGTTGAATACATATATAATGGGTGCTGTGTGCATTTGTCTGGTGCCAAACATAAACACAAGCTGGATTTTGGTCCAATGTCCTAGTAGGCTAGCTTTTGGCTTGTTATACTTAATTGTGATTAATGTCTGTACTTTCAAGATTGTCTTAAAACTGATCCAAAATCAGAAAGTCTCAGTCCAAACGAGTGAAACTTGGCAGACTTGCAAATCATTTTTAACTTCAGTCACTTTTGCAATCAAACGATGGCTACTTCTGGTCATTACCTGCCTTGAAGAGGTGAACTAAAGGTTAAAAAGATCAGTAGCCTTATTTGAATAGGCCAGGAAAACCCATTCCCCACATCTTTTAGTTTTAAAGATAGCAAAGCACATCAAATAGAGTTCTGAATGAGAATGCATAATCATGTATTTTTATACCAGGCAAGTTTTTAATGATAAATGAAAGCACAGAATGTGAGGGAGAGGTAAGAATATATTGCTTCTTTCTCATGCAAGCTGACAAGTTACATAAGCTGTGCCACTTGTATTTATCATTGTTTTATAACACAGGTGTATGTGGTGCTTAATGTACATATAAAAAAAGACACATGGCCAATTTAGACTTCATTAGGATTTTTCACAAATAAAATAAGCATAATATGTCTTGGGTTTTTATAGAAAGGATTTACAATCCAAAGGCCTGACTCCCTAAAGCCTTGCTCCAATAACTGAGATGGTCTATTCACACAAGTACAGATTACTTGTGTAAAAATTAGCAATTTAGATCTTTAAATTGTACCATTACCAGCTGGAGAGAAATTCCAAAGGGGTAGCCCTGTTAGTCTATTGTAGAAAAACAACAGTCTTGTGGCACTTCTAAAGACTAACAGATTTATTTATCACATGAGCTTTGGTGGGAGAAAATCCCACTTCGTCAGAGGCTTTGAAGATGGAGAGAGACCAGCTTAACTGGACCATGCCCTGATGTTTTCTCAGGGCCTTGTCTGGCAGGAACATAGACATTGTCCAGCTCCTGCTGTCTCCTCTCTCCGAGAGCGGCTTGGGTACTTTTAATGCTTCTAGTTATGTAATAAGTGCAAGCATATGGATGTAGCCAAACCCATAAACTTTTCCATTTGACTTTATTTAGCAGAGGCGTTAGCGGAGCAATTTATAAGCAAACAAAAAGGCATTTTTCCAACCCTTTTGAGGCTGATGCAGTCGCCCAGCCAGAGACGACAAAATTTCCAGTTAAACTGTGCAAAACACGGCACCTGCTATGATACACTGCTCAGCCACGAGTGATCGTTGGCAGAAGTCAGGGAGAAATCAAGTGGGTATATGGGGAGCGCGGACGAGAAAAGGCGCCGTGGTTTTGATAATCCGCGCCATGTGACAGGCCATGGCGCACTTCGAAGGGACGAAATAATGCCCGGCAGCAGCTAGCGCGCTGGAAATCGCCCCAGGTGGCGGGATTCGCTTGATCCGCGTTTACACAGCGCTAACACGAACTGCGTTTCGCGGCGTTAACTCCGGATTGACTAGGTTGGCTTGAGGTTAGCGGGGAAACCCTCCCCCTCCCCGAGGGCGCTCCCGAGCCTGGCTGGGCTGCGGCGGTTCCTGGGGAGCCCGCAGGCGAGGGGAGCCGCAGGGGGCGCTCCCGGCAGCCCGCCGGAGCGCTGCACGGCAAACCCCACCCCCCAAAGCCAGCAGCCGGGCATGTGGCAGCAGGAGGCAGCGCGGGCTCCCCTCACCCACCCCAGTCTGCCCGCAGCGCAGCCTGCCTGCGAGGGAGGCTCCGCTCCTCTCCATCGCCGCCGCCTTCTCCTCCTCCCTGCAGCAGCGCTCGCTCGCAGGCGGCGGCCGCTCCCCTCCCTCCACGATGCCCGAGCAGCTGCCCGCATCGCCGGCCGGCTGAGACAGTCCCCGCGCGGCCCTGGCAGCCCGGCCCCCGCCGCTCCTATGGAGCCGCGGCTAGGCAGGCACCGGACGCAGCAAGCGAGGTAAGGCGCCGCCGCCGCCTGTTGCATCGCCCCGCCCGGCTGGCTGCTCTGCCCGCCTGCTCCTGGCCGTCCCGTGCCCTGGCCCGCCTTGCAACTCCAGGAACTTTTGCAAGCGGGCTTGGCTTGCGCTGCGCCCCGGGGCTGTTTGTTTCTCTATTGGACGCGGCCGAGCCCTGCCCTAGCTCCGGTGGGCGAGTTCCTGGGGGAGGCGAGGCGAAGCAAAGGCGGGGAGGGGACGCTGAAGGGAACAATGGAGCGGGGCTCGGGCTCGAGCCGAACCAGGAGCAGCCACTGGCGCCGCGCTCCCCCTGCCCGGGCTGCTCCCGTGTGACTCTGAGCCGGGGGGTGAGGGGCAATAGCAGGCAGCGGCGCTCTGTGACTGGTTGGCTTGGGCTGTGTGGGGTGCCGGGAGCAGCCCCCAGGAGTTGGGCGGGAGGAAGAAGAGTGAAGCCGGGGGGGCTATGGGAGTGGGTGGGCCCGAGCCCCTCCGTGCCCACCCTGCTCTAGGAGCAGCTCGGGGAGTGGGAAGGGGTCAGGAGAGCGTGTCCTGGGCGGGGTGATGAGGGCATGTCCTCCCAATCCCGGTAAGGTTGGAGTGAACGGCGCTGGGGAGCGGAGCAGGTGGAGTCAGACCCCCGCTTCCCCCCACCAGCCATCTGCGCTTCTCCACCAGCTGGAACCCCTGCAGCAGCCGGGCCCGGCGCCCTGCCCTTCTTCCCGGAGCCAGCGGTGGCTGCTGCGCGCAGAACTCCCTGGAATGGCCCGAAGGCGGTAGGTAGGCAGCAAGGGTGGGGTGGGGGGTGAATGAAGAAGCGGTGGCTGCGGGAATTAAGGCTACCTCCGCCCCCCCCGGGTTTGAAGCAGGGAGATATTGCCCGCCCTCCCCCCCATCTGTGCTGGAGCAAAGAGAGCGTTTTCAAGGCCTGTCTTTTATTTTTTTGCAAGCTGGTGGCACGCACGGGTTGCAGAGTGTCAAGCTGATCAGCATTCAAGTGGCGATGAGTGAGCAAAGTGAAGTGAGAGAGGGAGAGGCGCGAGCAACTGGCAGTGGAAGCTGAGGATGGTGCATGGGGAGAGAGAGGAAAAAAAGGGGAAGAAGCTGTTTGTGTTGCCTTGGGATTTTGGCACTTTGAAACCTACCGGGACCAGGTGGTACAAACGAAGCATGAAGCAGGCGGTGATGGTTATGGTGATGAGGAAAGGCTGTTTCAGCTCCCCCAGAACACAAGCAACAAATGGCAGCGGGCTGTGGCCGGGCTGCAGCAGCAGCTGCTACTCCCAGGTGAGCTGCAAAGGCTCCAGGCTGCAAGCTGCAGTTTTCCATGCATGCGCCTGGCATTCTGCTCCTGATTCACTCCCAGCCCTTGTACCCCCTAAGGCACTTGAGCTGGGAGCCCCTTTCCAATCTATGGGCTTAATCTATGTCTCAGGGTGCCAGAGGGTGACCAAGGGATTTATGGGTGCTTCTGCTTTTGGTCTTTGCAAATTGCAAGGTACCCTCTTATACAGGAAAGCCAAGGGATGAGAGGGGAGCTTGTGCTGATGTGTGCTTGGTTTGTGATGCAGTACAATAATAGGGCAGTGTAATGCCCTGAGCAGGACACTGGCATGACCGTAAATCTTCATATGTATATAAAAATTTCATGGCTATTTGCAGTAAGCAAGTTCAGAGATCCTCAGTATGTGGAAAATCTGTGTGTGGTTTAAAATTTGATAACACTATTCTGTATGTTGTTGCTTTGGTGACAATGTACATGCCCAAAAACACACTTTAAAAATTGGAACTTGGTACTACGACAAATGCAATTGTATTTTTTCTTTCCTTTTTGGCATCGTCCCATTTAAAACAAAGGGGTTTTTAAGAATTTTTATTTCTTAAAAATACCCATGAACTTCTGATTTCAAACTATCAGTCAGCATTTGCTAAATGTCCCCTTTTACTAGACAGAAGAAATGGCGTGGCCACAAAATAAAAATAGTGGCACATAAAATACATCAATTTACCAAATATTTACCCAACTGAAATGAAAAATGGGCAAATAGCATGAGAGGATGTTGTTAAGGAATCAGCAATTTATACATCTGTAAAAATGACAAAATAGCTTATTGCTTTAAGAAAGATGTTGCTTTTTAAAATAATAGTCCTGTAAAAGTGTTCCAAATATTGGCACCAAAAGAGAAGAGAATACCTGTGAGCGTAAACTTTGGATGGGACAGGTTTTGTGCCAATACTGAAAGCTGATTGGCTACAGTAATTTCTTTGTGTTAAACCATTTAATGAATTATAAATTCAGTTTGCAAGATGCTTGCTATGCTTTGTTGGAAATGGTACCCTAAATCTTTGATACAGAGTACAAGAGAATTCACATGGTTTATATTTTGATATTAAGTAATGTCACTAAAAAGAAACATACAAAATGGGCTTATAGTTTGATTTGAAGTGAGAGGCTAGATTAATAGCTGTGGTATCAACTAACTCGCTAAAAAACTTCACCCAAGGTCAAAGCGAGTCAGTTTCCTTTTGTAGGATCTAATGTAGTAGTAATCTTATTCAGAGGATCAGTAATATCGACAGAATTGTTAGGCCAATACTACAGCTCTTATTCACCGAAGTACTCCTGGATTTCAGTGGGTTTACTCACAAGACTAAGGGTTTCTCACATGACTGAGGATTGCAGGATTGGGGCTGTCATCAAATAGTTATTACATAGTGTTAAATAGGGACCTGCTTCTGCTGAAACCATTGAGAAATCTCTCCTTTGACTTCAGTAGAAGCAAAAGTGGGGTTGAGCACCGTACCTTCTCTTCTTTGTCCATAAATTGCTGAGAGAATTGAGACCCAATCCTAATCCCATTGAAGTCAGTTGCAGAATGTTCATTGACTTTAATGTGAGCATGTGGTCCTTAGGATGCTAATTTCCATTGATTTTTAGTGGCATTGAGACTGCCTACCACCTTGTAGGTGATATTCGGCACCTTGCACGATTAAGCCCTTGGCGAGCTGGTGTTTACTGGCACAAATATCTTAGCTGTAGCTTTCTTGACACTGAGAGATATTTACTCATAAGCCTACTGATTTGTCTCAAATAGGAGACTAATGGCAAACAAGACCTTTCATTAGCAAGAAATAAGAATGTATTCATATGGAGGGCCCAGTCTTAAACTACAGAAATCAGTGAGAGCATTTTCACTGATGTTAATGGTAGCAAGATGAAGGCTTGCATGTATTTACTTTGGATGTGTTATGTACTGTCTTGCTCATTTAATTTAAAAACTGAAAAGGAACAGAGCACTAGACTTTGAGCTGTTCCAACAGTTCTGTCCTGCTCCCATTGAAGTCACGGTAGACTGCCAGTGACTACAGGGCAAGCAGAAGCGAGCTTATATGTAGCGAGCTCATCAATTCAAGAAACAACCTCAAAACTGTAGAATTGAAATTTAGAAATTAAAGGTAATTGTGGTCAGTGTCAATGTTGGTGTTTGAACTAAGAGAAATGCAACATAAAATGCTCTTGGATTTATGTAATTAAAGCACCAAAGCCTGCTTGTCTTACTTATGTAAGATAGGTCCCATCGCTGGGATCACTGTGTAAACAAAGCATTCAGAATTTAGTAAATTTATTAAATTCTTGCTATTACTAAATTCATAAAGATTCTATACCTTCTAATTGAGAATGTAAGGAAGCTGCAAAATGTAAATATTAGTTATCACTAACGGCTTCTTTTGTGAGAGGAGCAACTGTTAGCAGTATTCTTTTTTAGAATCAGTTAAATGTATATACGTGATTTTAAATGTGATCATTTGTCTGTTTATTATGGGCCTGATCAGCTTCATTGACTTCAATGGATTTTTGGATCAGTTCCCATTTGAGAATGAATTTGTGTTCCATTATTGACATACATACATACTTAGTAAGTTTTGTTTCTTCCACTATCATTAGTTAGTAAATGTAAAGCAAATGTCTTGTTGTACTATTCCTATTTGTATGTAGCTAGAAAACTTCTAGAACAAAATGTCAAAAGGAAGAAAGAAATCTGATTTTAAAATGATAGTAGGATTCTCAAACACAGTGATTAAACATTTTACTTCAAACCAAGAATGAATTAGTGGAGATCATGGAGATTTTAGTCACTCTGGCATTCTTGAACAGCTTTTTAAAATATCAGAGCTTATGTAGTAAAAGTAAATTGTGGAACATAAAGCTTTGGTAGGACAACTGTGCTCTTGTGTGAACCAAAAGTCAAAATGTCCACAAAGACTACAAGCAAGAAATTAAAGAAACTTGCTAAATAAACAAGGAGAGTCCTGTGGCACCTTAAAGACTAAAAAAATTCCTTCCAAAAGAATTTTGTTAGTCTTTAAGGTGCCACTGGACCCTCGTTGTTTTTGCTATACACAGATTAACATGGCTACCCCTCTGGAAATTGCTAACTAATTTAATAAACATTATTAAAAACTGTGGCTAACTTAAATACATACATGAATGCTTGATACTAGTATTTAAACATGATTCATCATATATAGAACTATTGAATTTGGAGATCATCTGATTATTCTGAGTATATTTTGGGGGTTTTTTAGTTCAGTGCATTTGATAAAGTAAATTATTTTTTCTGCTTTCTCCATCATTTTTGTGGATGCTTTGTGAAGCTTGTTCTGGATATGTAGCGCACACATGAATTTGTCCAAAACAAAAACATACTGTTCAATCAAATGCAATATCAATTTTCCCTTTGCACTTTCTCAGCTCTTGATTTACAGAAGTAATAATTGCCAAACTGAGCACAGGGGAGACTCTCCTTTTTTAACAATGATTAAGTGCATACTTTTGATTAATGAGGATTTGTGAACGTGCATAAGTATAATTATTGCATTGTAGATTCCTATACCCTATCGATTGACCTGGATGCCAAGAATATTTTACGTATGATGAACTTGAAAGATATTACGCACTGTGTTTGCTGATAGTTCACATGGAGAATTCCAGACTATCAGCTTTTTTTCTTTTCCATATTTAATCTCCTTGATACTTAAATGCTCTTTTGAGTATTTACATCAAGTAGAGATTATAGCTTGGTTTATTTTCACAATGACTTCAAAAATGGACATGGGAAAACTCTTTCACCATAAGGGTGGGCACACCTCCAAAGTTTCATATTCTGTTGCCAAGGAAAAGGCAGTAGCCAAAGTAAAATGGCTGTTAGGTCTCTGAATGGTGCTCTTTTGTTAGGATGGAAGATCAGAGAGCGTGGGAGAGGAATGGAGAAGGGATGTGGTAATAGAAGATGTAAAAAAGGGGAAAGCGAGAGATATCACAGGGGTTGTCTAGTTTGGGAAAAGCGGTTATAACCTTATTATGCTATTATAGAATGAATCATAGGACTGGAAGGGATCATGTGAGGTCATCTAATCCAGTTCCTAGCATTTATGACTGGAGCAAGCAATATCTAGATTCAAGATCACACCTGAAAGGAGTTTGTCTAAGCTGCTTTTAAAAATCTCCAAGGATGGTGATTCCACAGCCTCCCTAGGCAATTTATTCCAGTACTTATCTTTATCAACTTTCCAGTCCTTAGTGAAGAATGATGGACCAGTGGTTGGTCCAGTCGTTAGGGTGCAAGCTGGGAGTTCTGAGTTCAGTTTTCTATCCCACCACAGACTTCTTTTGTGACCTTGGACAAGTTAGTTCATCTTTGTATGCCTTGGATGCTAAAATAAATTAAAATTGCATTGTGCTCAGTTGCTACTGTATGGGGACCATGTATGTTCCATATCATGTTCTTTTCCTTAGTATAGGTGCATGTTAACAGTTTTACCTCATTTATCTGGCCAAGGTCCACCCTTGGCTCCTACTTTGGGTTCACCTCAAGTAGTGAATACATGTGCCATGGGGAAGTTGTATTTTAAACATGAGTTGGTTTAATGTTAGTTAACACATTTTAAAAACAAACAAATTACACTATTTATTTTAGTCTAGGCAAGGCCCTAGGGCAAATACAGGGCATACCTTAGGCAAGTAAATCAACGTGAAAGGTGTAGACACAAAGGGAAAGGTTGTGGCTGTGTAAGGGAGAAGTGGAGAGAGAATGAGACAGCACGAAATAGGAGGAAAGGTGATAGAGACAGCAGAGGAGAGAGAGAGACAGACAACATAAAAATGGGAGGCTGTTGTGTCCTGAGAACAGGAAAGAAAAGTAAGTATTAATTGTGTAAGGAAAGATAAATTAAGAACCCATCTTTCAATCTAACTTCAAGAGACTAGAGAATATACAAAAGTTGAAAGAGAAGAAAGTAGTCAGAGAAGAGGAAAATAGAAAATGAGTGGAAAAAGATGAGGTGGAGGGAAAGAAAAGGAAAAATAAGAAAAGATGCATAGAGGTTTTAATATGGAGAATGTTTTCTTATTTATTCATATTGCAGTATTTCCATAACAGATGGCTCATATTCAGTCATGTTGTGGAGGACTGAAAGAATGTTCTGTTCTCGGGGGTCAAGTCACATTTCAGCTTACTGTTGATCATATAACTCAGTTAGTGGGGCATGTATTTTTGAAAGTGGCAGGAATCTTAGAAATATATTTTTTGTGTCTGATATTAAAACTATTTTCATCAGCACTTGTAATGAATATACTGTAAAACCTTTACACTACTGTTATATTAAGGTTGCAGTGAAATTGCTTGCCAGAAGTTCCTTTGTCTTTGGTGGGAATACTTTAATCAGAACAGATTTGGTTCAATTTGGGTAAACTTATGAAAGCGACCGAAAGTGGTTTTGTTTGTAGAGATAGTGGGAGTTGAGAGCACTCTCTGCTTCACAGCAGTGCTTGTGGGCTGGAGCCATTAATGTGTTTTTATTGGGGGTTAATCAGACATATGAACGAGTCTCAATTTTTAAAATTAGAGAGTACATATAACCAGATTGTTTGGGCTTATTGCAGCCTTTCCTCCTCAATATTTTAAAATTCAGTTTTATGTATCAATTGAAAAGAATTACTTAAAGCCCAAGCAAGTATGGCATTCAGCAGAGAGTACAGATATTTGACATTCAAATGAATGTATATGGTTGAATTTCATAGGGGACATTATGTTAAAAATAAAAAAATCATCATTACTTTTATGAATTATCCTATTGGATTTTTCAGGAAGGGGACAGTCTAATTATTGTCTATTAGAAAGGAAACTAACTTGAGGTTCTCAAATGGTTTAGATCACTTCAAAATTTTAAAAAAAATGCTATGCAAGCATATATATTACATTGATGTACATTACAGTATAGTAGATTAATAAAATATGAAATTGAAATGCAATTTACTGGTCTCTTTTGGTTTCCTTTTTGGTTTCTCTTGGGATAATGAAAATCAGGGCAGTAAGTTTCACTTTTGTTTATAATCAGTTTCACTTTCAAATTCGTAATGCAGTTCAATATTTGGGCATCCAGTACTGCAATGAAGTGTTTATTTCCAAACAACATTTTAATAGAATTTAAAAAATGAATTGTGGGAACTTTTCTGTTGGTCTTTGGATTTATTTGGAAATCTGCTTTTTTTGTTGCCTGCTATTGGAGTTTCCCGTCTTATAAATATAGCTTACTCAGAAGTGCTAAAAATCTTGGTTTGGCATGTGCAGATTTAGGAATGAAATATTTTAGAGAAAATGGGAAATACTGACTACGCTATGTGGTCCAGTGGACAGCCCATAGAATTAGGAGTCAGGACCTTCAGGGCCCTCTTTATGGCCTTGTATCTGTAGTCATTCACACTTGTGCAGTGTTAGAATAAAAAGCCACTAAGCCAGAATGGTGGTGGTTGTTCTCTTTACACAGATGCAAATAACTTCACAGGGTGGAAGGCAGTGGAGAATTTGTCATCTATGCCCAATGTTTTGAGCACATGTATTTAACTTTACTACTGTGCATGGGTCCCTGGATTTTAATGGGACTACTCAGTGTAGTAAAGTTAAGCATGTGCCTAAATAAATATTTGCAGGATAGGAGCCCTAATGTTTGTTCTATACCTTACTTCCTATGTGAAACAAACAAGGAGTCCTGTGGCAATTTTAAGGACTAACAAATGTATTTATTGCATGAGCTTTTGTGGAAGAAAATCCCACATCTTCAAACTGTCTGACGAAGTGGGATTTTTCTCCCACAAAAGCTCGTGCGATAAATACATTTCTTAGTCTTTAAAATTGCCACAGGACTCCTTGTTTGTTTTGCTGAACTACACTAACATGGCTATCCCTTTGGTTCCTGTATGAAGTCACTTAATTCTTCTGCACCTCAGTTTCCCCTTTTAAAATGGGAATATTTGGAATACCTTCCTTTTAAGAACATTTCAAGATGTATAGCTGAAGATCACTGTTGATATTATGGCTGCTATTTATTAATGAAAACATCTTTTGTGATAGGCATTATATAGTCTTTCTAATGTGGAATGCATGCTAGTTAATTTAAAAGGCAAAAAATGATAGTTGTGTGAAAGAGCTTTGTGTTTTTTGTTTTATTATTATTTATTTATTTATTTATAGACTGAAAAGGCACATTGTTCCTCTGTGCAGTCAGATACAGCAGTCCACACTTCAGTCAATTCCTTATGTGAATCTATACTGGGAATCATTCCTCCCCCCACCATTTCATAAATTGTCTTGTCATTCATAAATACATTGCATGGCAATCATTTTCCCCTTACATTGTCTCTGCAATTCTATAATTACGATTAACCAGGCTATGTCCAGGGAGTTTCTGTGGACTGAAGCATCCCTTTCACAATATATTGAAGATCAGTTTTGAAATGTAACATTTTATGTCTGTGAAATGCCACAAGAATTTTTTTCTGTGCTCCCCTACGGATCTATTTGGAACAATTACCCGCTGTAGCTTGTCCTATTACAGCAGCTAGCAGAAGTCAAGAGGCCTGCAGCTCCCCCACAATGCAGTACAAGGCTGGCTCATTGTACCTTCATGGACTGTTCCAAGAGGAGGCGTTTCCATGATGAATTTATGGTTCAAGTTCTGGAGAGGCTCTGGTGTCATGAACTTTCCCAGAGTAGCCCATGTGGATGTTCATAAATCGACCTTCATGGTCCACAAGGATCTTTAGCATCCTTTGAGGATTATGTACTCATGCTCCTTGTGCAGGCAAACTGGGCATTGAGTCCCATAAGTGGCCTCATTGCTGTTGGGAATCCCATTTCTCTCAAAGCCAGCAGTTACCTCAGAAGTACCTTTTATGTCCGCCACCTTGGGGTAGAACAAATGCCTGATTGCCTCAGAAACCTCTGCCTCCACTGTACCCACAGTCAGTTTTCCAACACTAACCTTGTTGGCAGTGGAACTGTAGCCGTCTGGGATAACCAGCTTGCACACATCTATAGCAGTCTGCTTCTGGCCTGGCAAGGGTGACTTAATGCACATACATGGCTTCACGCTGGAGGGTTGGGACAAGCTGCTCACCAAGCTCCAAAAATGTTGCCTTTTTTCATGTGAAAGTCCTGAACCCATTGCTGGTCATCCCTCGTCTGCATGATGAGGTGCTCACTCCAGTCTGTACTTGTGGTCCTGTGCTGGAAGTGCTGGTCTGTGTAGGGGACATCAGCAGTATATTGAATGTAGTGAGCAGCTTCAGTCAGTGCTAGTCTGCCTTTCTTGGGTAGTCCTTTTCCTCCACCTGCTGCTCCATCTGAAATTCCGTTAGGTGCTTTTTGTGGGTCAGAAAACATCACTGAAATGTCCGTCAACACTTTCCGGAAGCTCTGCACGTTTCCTGATACAGGAATGAAAGCATAAGAAGGAGAACTTGAAAAGGGGCTTCCTCCATGTGGCGTGGCAGGCTGTTCAAAATTCCTATAATATGCCAGATGAGCAGTAAAGTTTTCCTACAGTGCACCCTGGTCAAAGGGTTGGGGGAGCTAGGAAGTCTTGTTTATATTTGATTTGACGTGGGTCTGCGTGTGCTGCATTGTGGAAACCAGAGTCCCAGTTTCTAGCCTAGCTTTAAAATTGTTTTAATGTAGAGTTAGGAAGCAGCATAGATGCTTGAGTCCCTGTTTCTCTGACACTGATCAACTGACTTGAGTCTCATTAACCCTGAGCTAACGCCGCCGTGTCAACTGTAACCAGAAGCTTTATATCTTTGAAGTGGAGTTCGGGGGGGGGGGGGGTCTGCATCTGGGACATTTTGGAGGTTTGTGCGGGTCCTGGAGGTCGGTGGCAGGTGTGTTGAGGAACCCCATTTTGGAGAGGGGTAGCTAAGTGAGAGTTAGTGCCAGGAAGGAACCAGTACTGCAGGCTGTTGGGAATAGAAGCTTTCCATATTCCAGGGAGACACGGAGTGGCCATGAAGGAGTGTGTATTAGGCTTTGTCACAATAGGTCATTTGCAAGTTGTATCTAGTATAGATTGTAGATCTATGTGACTCTTCTCCTATCATACATGGCATAGTATGATATAAAACAATGTTCATCCTTATACAGATAGTGTGGACTTGTCTGCCTGGCAAACTACTGTGCAGCAGACCAGGATATGAATTTGTAACACATCATCTTCGTATACAATAACATCCCATGTGGACACTGCTACAGTGTGGATGTGGAAAGACCCAGAGTGCAGTTGAACTTACCTGCTTTCGAATAGGCATGTTCTGGGATTGTCGCCACACAACAGCAATATCCACATGAGACATTGCTGTGTGTGCAAATTGGTGTGCTGTAGATTGGCACCCTGGCTTGCCGCACAGGAATTCAGAAGCCTTGTGTTGTGTGGTGGTGTAGCTGTGTTGGTCCCAGACTATTAGAGATACAACTTTGGTGAGGTGATGTCTTTTATTGGACTGACTTCTGTTTGGGGAGAGGGACAAGCTTTTGAGCTTACACAGAGCTCTTCATGCCTGGGAAACAGTGTGTCACAATTACATGCAAGATGGAATAGATTGTTTAGCATAAGCAGTTAAAACACTTCCAAACGATGAGCATGGAAGCTTAAATTCCTAACTTTTTGCTAGACCCTAAAATCACGCTAAAAATCATGGCTTGAAGAGTCACTAGATTTGTGTTTTTTACAACAATCTATAACCTGCTAATAATCCCCACCCAGTTGTCTTTAACCCTTCTTTTCCCACCCATAACTGGAGGGGTATTAATGGACCCCCTTCACCTTGAATGGTCTTCTGAAATATGTCTTAATTACTTATGTATTTAGCTGTGATACCATGTCTGTGTATGGTTCCCAGACGTGAAGAAGAGCTCTGTGTAAACCTAAAAGCTCGTATCTCTTTCCAACAGAACTTGGTCTACCTTTTCTCGCTCTAAGATCTGTACTAAGCATTTAAAGTCCCATCTTTTGAGGCATTTATCACTCGGTGCCTCTCAAGTTCAACCAAAGTTGAGAAATACTCATTACCTCTCACAGTGAGGCTCATCAACTCTATAGATTGTTTGAATATCTTTTATCTTTGCATGTTTTGGGTTTTTTTTTTCCCAGTGAGTTATATATTTGTAAGTTTGAATTGAAAATACTTTTTAAAAAATCCAGCTCTTAGCCAAATTTGGATTCTTTCTTAGTTTTCTTGTATTGTGATCCTATTGAGAAGACGGTTCTTATGATGAAAAGTGATGAGGCAGAGCAGAGGCTGTAATGAAATGCAGAATATATAACTTGTTATATTGCATGAATAATTTTTATCTGTCTTTATTTTTTGATAATGTTCAAAATTTGTTCCTTGAGTATTTTCTCTTTCAGGTTGAATGAATTAGGGTAGCTGACTTTTTACCAGTATTTAATTGGGATTGTAGAGCGGGGAAAAGAAATGTAGAAATTAGAAATGAATTATTTATTTTTCTATTTTGTTGTAAATGCTGGGGAAAGGATATGAAAAGTTCTACAGACTAGGAAGTTTACCATGCTGTGTTTATGGTTCCAGTTCTGGATTCTGTAAGACACAGCTTTGTGTCATCTAGTGGGGAGAGATGGGTAGCTAGTACCAGGTGGAAAGTTTTCCTCAGCATGCAGTCAGGTCTAGGAATATGGAAACTCTTACAGAGATTTACTCCTGCCTTCTGTCCCAGAGATGAGACTGTTTTAAACTATTCTATTCTGAAGTCTATTGTGTCTAGAAGAATAAAAAGACTTCTAATGCCTAAGTACAAAGAGTTCCTTAATTCTTTAATTATTTTCCCCCTATATTCAAGGGATTTGCTGGTAAGAATAGAAACACCTACAGAAACAACTTTTATTTATGTTAATATCTTACAGTCAGCATGTAGTCTGAACTAATTACAGTGAATACACTCTCTCCTTCTAGCACTCAGAACTTGCATTCATTCCAAGCTTTTTTTGCCCAACAATCCTGAAAAGATAATCCCCTCAATATATTATGGTTCTATTTCTTTTGAATTTATCCAACAGTGTCTATTGTGAGCTTCATTACCAATTATATTAATATAATAAGCATCCAGTTCAACAAAAGATGTTAAAGATATTAACAAAAATGTTGAAGAATAATAAATTTAAACATCATTCACTAGATGGTATTTTGTTGTAATAAATTAGGTATATAAAATGATACATTGTCATAAAGCTTGACCGTAAAAGTTAGCTAAATTTCTTTCCCATCCCCCACTCGTTCTTTATATAGAAAAGAAGCCTCTAAATGACAGTTTTTGATAGAGGCTTCTGGATTCAACATATTTATTTTGTATTTAAATGTTTTAAGAGATTATAATATGTGTAGGCCTTAGCATATTTCATATTAAATTCAGATTTAGTCTTAAACAGCTTTATTTTTAAAAAGAAAAACTTATTCTAATTAAAATTAATAAAATAAAAAGATTGTATTTTAAAATTTGTTTCTTCAATTTTATATATAAAAGAACTCACCACTCAGCCTCATTTAAGTTCCCAGGTGACACTTTGAACCTATCCCATCTTCCTGTGTCACATAGAATCATAGGACTGGAAGGGTCCTCTAAAGGTCAATTTAGTCCAGTCTCCTGCACTTCTGGCAGGATTTAGTATTCCATAGACCATCCCTGACAGATGTTTGTCTAACCTATTTTTAATCTCCAATGATAAGGAATCCACAGCCTCTCTAGGCAATTTATGCCAGTGTTTAACTACCCTGACAGTTAGAAAGCTTTTCCTAATGTCCAACCTAAACCTCCCTTGCTGTAATTTAAGCCCATTGCTTCTTGTCCTACCCTCAGAGGTTAAGGAGAACAATTTTTCTTCCTCCTCATTGTAACAACCGCTTCTATACTTGAAAAATGTTGTGTCCCTTCTCAGTCTTCTCTTCTCCAGGCATTGCCTCATAGACCTATGTGAAACGTTTCACAAAACTTTGCCTTCAATGTCTGTAAGTGTAGTTGTGGATAATTTATGTACCAAGCAAGCATAATCAAGACAAACTGATCTCACTACCCAAATAATTGTCTTTTATCTCCTGGTGGGAGAGCAGGGAGACACTGAGTGTGTGGAGATGGGGGCAATCATCCATCATCCTCCCCCCTTCCCTGCACAGAAAAAGACTAATTACAGACATCTCCCTGTTAGGATGGGGAGCTCATCTAGATAGGGTACATGGACCCCATAAGAATTCCAGTTGGATATAAACCTTCTGGAGCTGTGCACACTATGCAAAACCTGTAAATGGTTCCCTACATTTATTTGGACTGTGCATATCCAAATAATGCTGGACAACATGAAAACAATTTATTGTATCAATACAGGAGGGGAAGCAATGTCCACACCTTTCTGCATCAAAGCTACCGATTTCTAGAACTAGGGCATTTGTGAGCAGGTCACTTTCTGGGAGCATATACCAGGGGTATACACCAGAGTAGTGACAGCCTCAACAGACATTTCTCCAAGACTTTATGGTATGGAGCATCTTTCAATAAAGGGGAATCCCATCTTGGGACCACTTCATGCCTCAGAAGTTCTAGAAATGCATGGCATGCTGCTCCAGAGCAGTTCAAGGCCATGATTCCAGAGGGGACACATTTCTAATTCACCGGTCAGTACAGGTGATGTAAATATTTGTGCCCATCTTTCTATTCTGAGGAAGAGCAAACAAAAAGGAATGTTGGTGATCCTGATTGCTCCTAGATGGCACAGGCTGTTTTGGTTCTTGAGTATTCTCCAGATGTCCTTGTGTCCGTGCATCCATATTCAGTTCTTAACAGACATATTGACTCAGGACAGAGGACTGTCTAGACACCCCAGTCCAGCATTCTTCCATGTCATTGTATTTGACTGGATATAAGACCCAGAAGAGTCATGTTCAGATACTACAATCCATCCTTAGCAATAGTAGGAAAGATTGAACAAGGATTTGTTCAAGGATTTTCTACTTCCTGCCAGCATCGTTGCATACACTCAGAGGGGTACCAAGATCCCTACTGTCTGGACTACCTCCTCTTCCTAAAAACACCAGGATTATCAGCTCCCTGTTGGTGCACTTGGCAGCTATTAACGTCTTTCACCCTTTGATCAGCCACTTGATCTTTGCCCATCCTCTTGTGGAATGGTTTCTGACGGAACTTGTCAGAACCTTTCCTGTAAAGGGTTCTCTAAAACCTATCCCAGTTTGGGATCTAAAGCTAGTCCGATTGGTATTTAACTCTTAACTCATTTTTCTTTGCCCATGGTTGCCTTTCTTGGTGTTTTTGCCTCAGCCAAAAGAGTAGGAGAACTGGAGGCCTCTGTGGCTGATGTACCTGATGCTGTTTTCCATAAGGACACTGTTTTTCTGAGCTTACAGCCCAAATTCATCTCCAAAGTAATTTCAGAATTTCTTTTGAAACTGGTCATTCACTTACATGTCTTCCATGCAAAGCTGCACACCACAAAAAAAACAAAACAAAACAAAAAAAAACACACTAGAAACTACACTTGGGCATTCTACTTGCAGAAGACAAAACCTTTCAGGAAATCTAATTTTTTTTTTCTCCTTTGCAGAACATACGAAGGGGAAGTAATCTCTCAAAGACTTTCGAAATCTGGGCTGCATCCTACTATCTTGTGATTGAACAGTGACCCTTCCCCCATGTGGTGTGAGGGCTCACTTGACCAGAATCTAGGAGGCGCTGGTAGCTTTGCTTCAAGATATTTCTCTTTTGGTGAGATGCAGAGCAATGGTTTGCAACCAGGGATATCTGTACTCAGAGATCTGCCAGGAGATGCATCAATTCGTTTAGTTATTTGCCTGTTTTTACAATAGGCTACATAAAAATACCTTTTGAACTGCTTTATATAGTACAGTGGTCTTGCACCTTTTTTGGACCAGCACCCAGTTTTTCAATATTTTCACATTTGCAGTAATTTTACTTCCCACCTACATAAATTACTTTTTATAAATTGCCACTGTCGTTAAATTAATTTACATTGTCATACTGTTAATTGTTAATTATAATTTTCAATTTATTTAAATTTTAAACTCAGATATTTTAAATAGAATATCAAACTGGATGAGCATGGCCATTGTCTCCTTCCTTCATTTTTGTAGTGCCCACCAAAAATGAAGACCACTGAAATAGTATTCTGAAATGTAACTACAATATTTATATTTTATAATTGTATGGTAAAAATGAGAAACTGGGCAATTTTTTAGTAATAGTGTGCTGTAATGTTTTTGGATTCTTTTTTTGATTTTGTAAGCAAGTAGTTTTTGAGAGGTGTAACTGAGGGGTACTCTAGACAAATCAGGACCGGTCTTCACTGAGGGCTTAGGTCGATGTAATGCTCTTTACTTTGACCTTCTACAGCCTGCATACACACTCAGGCTGCTGGAAGGTCGAAATAAGGGCTGTTACAAGTCGACCTTGTAACCCCAGCCTTCCAGGAGGCATAGGGTTAAGGGCGAATTTAGTAATTTGCCTTAACCCCAGTGTAGACACTGGCCTCCGGCTGACGGCTCGGCAGCCCCCTGCTGGGGCTGCTGCTGGCTCCTGCAGCCCCGCTTTTCAGGCGCGGCAGCTCACCTGCTCCGCAGCCCTGCTGCCGGGGTTGCCAGCAGCGGGTTGCTGAGCCCTAGCAGTGGGGCTCTGGGGCCAGCGGAAGCCCTGGCAGTGGGGCTCTGGGGCCAGCAGCAGCCCAGCAGGGGGCTGCCAAGCCAGCAGCTGGAGGCCAGTGTCTACACTGGGAACCAAAGGAACTGGTGGACATTCTCCTCTGGTTTTATTATGTCGATGAATTAACATCGACTTTACATGGCGCCCCCAGTGTAGACGTGGTCTCAGACTCTTGAAAAGGGGTACAGTAGTCTGGAAGGGTTGAGAGCTACTGATGTAGAGTGCAGTATGGGAATACATTCCCATATATTTTGCAAAATATTATGCCCTGGTACAAGCTTATACAGGAGATGCACCCTTTAACTGTCCTCAGTCAGTGCTACAGGAGGGTTCCTTGCACCATCCTCCTCAATTAATACTGCTTGTGTCACCTCAATTGGAGTACACTTAGGGAACATCACTGAAAGAAGAAAGGTTCCTTTTCTTGTACAGGAACTTGGAATTCTTCAAGGCGTGATCCCTATCTGTGTTCTACTACCAATCCTTTTTCCACCCTACAGTAGAGCCTTATCCTGCACTGTTTGTGGAAGAAAGGCAACTGGGGAGGTGGGTACTTCATACCATCTCTTATGCATTCAGTTTAAAACCTAGAAAAGCACGCAGATGCGTACCAACAGGAATGGCTAGAAAAAAATCTGTTTTCAGGCATATGGAATGCATGCACACCCCTGGAATAAAACTCTGGTTATGGTACAGATAATCTTTTGTGAAGATTAAGTAGTTACCACTTGTGAAGTGCTGCACAAGTCCTAAAATTCCCCTGAAAATATATTAAACACTTCAGTGGTTGAGGCACTATTGGCTGTATGACTTCCAGTTTCTTTGGACAGCTTTCCCGTAGAAAACTGTGTAAAGCACTTGCTGGATCCCAATGAAGAAATCAGGGACTACACTTCTCTGGCAGGAGACCAGGCGAGATCTAAAGATTATGCATAAACACGTTTTCCATAAAATGTACCGTTTAAGTATTCACCATATACTTTATTTGTAGTGTGTTCAGGAGTATTTGCATAGCTCAGTTTGAGGTGCATCATAAAGAACTGACCTCCTCAAAATTTAGGTCAGTCGTGCGCATAGGGGAATGATCACTGGTGTGCTTTGGATGGCTGAAAAGGAGAGAACAGGGGTAGATCCAGCAGATATACTCAAAAAACAAAGGGAAACTGATACAAGAGTGGGAAAGATTGAAAAGAAGGATTGAAATGTAAAATGAAAGGGGGAAATAATTGGCAAAAGAAGGGTGGTGGGTTATAAGGAGAAATCCTCAAAATCCAAAAGAATGGAGGAGAAAAGGATTCAGAAAATGTTAAGTTTTAAGGGGGAGATTATATTTTTAACTGCATCCAACAAGAAACTCAAAAACAAATCCTTTCCTCTGCAGTTTAGTAATATCTCTTTTGAAAGAACTTATGGGTAAGTGGGTTGGGTCTCTCTCTCTCAAATGACAAACTACACCCCTGCAGCTGAGAAACCTTTTACCATGTGATCCTGAAAATTTTAAATCTTGTATAGAAAAGAAAATATTAGAATAAAAAAGTCAAAATTATGGTCTTGGTGACAGAAATAGCATTATTAATATATTTGTGTCTCCTTGAATTTGCAGTTTGTCATTAGCAAACTTTGTTCCAGTGGACATATGACATCCTTGTTTCAACTGAAGTGAATTTTCAAAAGGCTAAAAGAGCAGGCAAAATATAAAGCAAAAAAGGAAATGTCAAGCAGAAGAGGATGCAGAGGAAATCATTGACAATACCCTTTAATCTGTAAAAATTACAGACTGCTCTAGATTTTAAGCTCTTTGGATAACACTGTGCATTTTTAGGTGTCTAAATCTGTTTTCCATTTTCTGTCTATGTCAAGGGAATTGATTTATTTAGAGTTGAAAAACTAATCACATTACTTTGTATAGCACTGATTTTTTTCAAGAGAACAGGTACATAAACTTATGTTGTATCATGTGCTTGGTGATAGATCAGTCATTAACTCACAAGAAAGTGTATAAGAAGATATTAATCAACTGATAATAATTCTGATGTGCTCTACTTTTGCACTTTGAGACTTCTCCTTTTTTTTATTCTTTTTGGTTATGAAATAGATACTGTGAAAAGGAAATTTACAGCTAATATCAGGGTGGATTGATTTAAATCACTGATTTGACTCAGTAAGCAGGTCATCTTGATTTTAATTTATGTATTTTAATCCTGTTTTACTTTTGTACTACTTAGTTTATTTTCGTAAAGAAAGGTTGAGTTTTATTGGTTGCTAACAATTAAACCGTTGATTTGCAACTAAATAAAGCCTTTTTTACTAAATTTGAAACTTTTTTGTTTACCAGGAAACACTGTGTATATACATATTTATTTAAGCTTAACATACTTTTTCAGAATCTTAAGTTTTACTTTTTTATGATGTTAGAAAATGGTGAATTTCACATTTCTAGTCTACTAGATGACTAATTGTTTACTCGTGATTTATGTCAGGTTGCATTTGGATGTAAATTGGAATTCAATTAAAATTCACAAATATAGCATTTTAAAATTGTTTACGAATTAAATAAAATTATCTTACATGTGTTGGTTACATAAGGAAAAAACCCTAAATCTGTCAAAACGTTATGCATAAAACTAAATTATTTTTTTAAACAAAGGAAGTTCTGTCTATAGTTAATAAATAGAACAGATTTTTTTTTTCAGGTCACCATGTTCTTCAAGGTTTATGAACTAGTAGATCTCAGTCTGTTAGTCTTATTTTTATTAAGACTGTAAGAGGAAAATAAGCTTTCCTGCTTTTTCAAATCCCAATTGGTTTTTTAACTTTGAATGAAGTAGCCATTGAGTCTAGTTGGTCTAGTTAAATAAATGGAAATAAAGAAATATCATCTCTCTACCTGTGGAAGAGGCTGCTGCTGTGAAAAGCAGGGGTAGCACTGTTAAGAAATTCTGGCTGCGTCGTGACTTCTCCCAGTTCAGTAGTATGACTTCAATTAAAATTTCAGCAGCAAAAATGCAGTGCCAGTATATTTTTTAAAAATTAATTTAAATGATCTTAATAGATGATAGTAAGTTAGAACTATGTCAGAATTTCAAATTTTTACTTTTAAATGCATTTATTTAAAAAAAAAAATTAAAGAAAAAGCCCCCAATTTTTATTTTTTGAAATAATTGATTTTTATCCACCCTACGTAACATGCTTTGTGATCCTAGATAGCTTTATTTATTTATTTATTTCTAGTGTAGAATTTGAAATGTTTTTTACAAGGTAATCTATATAGGTATGTAAGTGGTCACAAGGACTGAACAGTTAGTAATTGCTTGCTGTTGGGAAAACATGTATCGGGGAACTAACAAGATTACTCGATGGTCTGGAAGCTGCTGCACCAAACGGAATAGACATCAGAAACTGGAGGCAGTAGAGGTGAGGGTCTTTTGGTAGTTGGCAGGTGTAAAGTGAAATGAATTTAAGACAAATGAAGTTAGAAAATGAAATCAGGGTTGGCTGTGATGAGAATAGTGGTGAGGACACTGCAGAAAACAGGATGGCATGCTGAAGAAAATAACGGAAACAGAACCAACATGAGTTCAACTAAGGGGCTTTATGGAGGAGCAAGCAGGGGGGCAGAAACGAATGGAAATCCTTCACTGCTTCCTGTGTCTCCAAATATGCTTTAGTATAAAAAGAGGGAAACTTTCTATTGCTGGTGCTTCACTACTCCTATAGTGAACTGTAGCTGTTCTGAAATACCAAGTTAAAGCCTGGTGTGGGCAGCGTCAGACTTCCAGTTAGGCACAGTAAGCTAGTGCCAGAGGTGGCTTTTGGGGTAGGCGAAACAGGCGCACGCCTAGGGCCCCGAGCAGTTAGGGGCCCCATCACCTGCTTTGCCTACCCCAAAAGCCGTGTCTGCCTCAGTTGGCAGCAAGAGGAGGAGTTGGGCCCTGGGGCTGGTGAGGGGAGCTGGGGCCAGCAGCAGGGAGTCCAGGGCCAGCAGTGGGGAGCTGGGGCAGGGAGGGGACAGCAAGTCACTGGGGCCACAGCAGAGGGGAAGGCTGGGGCCAGGATGGAGGCTGGCAGCAGGAAGCTGGAGCCATGGGGGGGGGAGGGAGAACATGGGGGCCTATCAGGGGCCCCTCAGTGGGCCTTTGCCTGGGGCCCCCAATAGCCAAAGGCCGCCTCTGGCTAGTGCTTAGGGGCACCGGTGTTCTAGGGGTGCCTAACCAGTGGCACATTACCTCATAGGCTAATGTGGCCTGTGCCCAGGGCCCTTCACAGGCACTGGAACACTGGCCTTGCCTCTCTGCTCCTCCTCCTTCACGCTGAGGCCCTGCATATTCCCCTGGCCAGGGCTGGCTGATCTTGGTCACTCCAGCTCCTCTTTCTCCATTAGACCTCCATCCCCATGCGAAAACACAAAGGTCAACAGTAGGCATTTGGGGTGCTGGAGATGCAGTGCATAATGTATAAATCTGGCCCTAGCCGTGTACTCTGCACTGATGACAAGTCAAAAGTAGTTTGATAAATTTTAATGGTCTGTCTGTGTCACTGGTGCTATAGGTCTCTAGGGTAAGTGTGCTGTGATCATAATTTAGCAGAAAACCGGGGCATGGATCCAGTATTCCTCAATCCTCTGCTAGTGCTCTCAAGACTCTCATAAAAGGATGGATACAAGGGGCAATGTGCTGTATAATATACTTAAATTGCTTACTAAATTGAATACAAAATGATGCATTTTTTCTATAGAATTTGTAGACCAGCCTATAGGAGGTAATAGAGAATTATATCCCTGCTATTGAATTCTATATACGTATTAAGAAAGGTTATTCTTTTATTCCAGTGGGCTTTTCTGTAAGTCCCGTTCACTGGATTCCCTTTACACTGCTTAAGTTTAGGCTAGATGTAGGTATGGTTATGAGTTACCTTCCTAGACTTTCCTAGAGGTATAATTTTATGAACTTGCTTTTCATTCATTATTATGCTTACCTCTGTCTGAATTAACAGTGTGGCCTATTATTCGGCTTGCAGGCTGATGACTCATTCATTTGCTTCACTGGATTGTTGTGGGTAATTCAGTCTCTACCTTACCCAAGCTTTATTATGTAGCTAATAAGAAATATTTACAACATTCAAAGTGGATCTTGTAATCCCACAAAGAGATTTCTCTTGCTTTAAAAACTGTTTGGTCTACTTCAATCTCTTCTGCTGTACATGCAGACTGAGCTTTAGGCTATGTCTACACGAGAAAACTTGTCCCGCAATAAGTTATTGCGGGACAAGTAAAGCGCAATAACCATTGCGCTTTCTCATGTACACACGTGCTCTTTCTTTCGCAAAGGAGCATTCAACCTTGGAATGCTCCTTTGTGAAAGAAGAGCAGTGCATGGTGGGCACCTGTCCCACCATGCACTGCCCACAGCCAGCCCCCTAGCCCAGCTGCAGGGCTTCCGGTGGCAGGGGGGCTGCATTGACAGCCCCCGCTGTCACCCGAACC
>ML685787.1:20517766-20594463 GCA_007922175.1 Pelusios castaneus
TTGATTGGCACTCTGGGAAATTTCTGGAGGCCAATCATTGCGCGGTGAGCATACATACGAGCTCAAACGCGCAACAGATGATCCGGAACAGCTGTTACCACTCTCGGTCGAGTGGTGGTTGGAATGCGCATCAAGAAGGCGCTTAGTGCGAAGGAAAACCATTTCACGTGTGTACTGTTCACTTATTAACGCGCGGTAATGATTTTTAGTGCAGATTACGGTGCTCGTGTAGGCAAGTCCTTAGTGTTTCAGAAGGGGTTTAAGGGGCAGATGTTGTCTGTCACTCAGGCCATGTACACACGATCACTGCATTGCGCGGTAAGGCTCCTTACCGCGCAATAAAGCTGCTAGCGTACACAAGATAATTTTCCCTGTTGCGCAGCAACACCCTCTTGCTGCGCAACAGTTAAACCATTCAAATAGAGAGTGGTTAGCATTACTGTGGAACAGCTGTTCCGCAGTAATGTTCGTGTGTACCCATTTTGCGCATTAGTAGACAGCCTCCGGAAATGTCCCAGAGTGCCAATCGAGGCCACTCTGGGACATTGGAGATGTCAAATATGTCAATTTCACTGCTCTAGCAGCTCCCGCTGCCACCCGAAGCCCTGCAGCCCCCTAGCTCAGCCCCGAGGCTTCGGGTGGCGACGGGAGCTGCAGCCCCAAGCGCCGGAGCCCCTGCCGCCACCCGAACCTCTGGACTGAGCTAGGGGGCTGGCCCGAACCGGTGAGGGTTCAAGCCAGCCCCCTAGCTCAGCCCCAGGGCTTTGGGTGGCAGCGGGAGCTGCGGCGCTTAAGCGCGCAGCCCTCGCCTCCACCTGAAGCCCTGCAGCTGGACTAGGGGGCTGGCTGTGGGCAGTGCATGGTGGGACAGGTGCCCACCATGCACTGCTTTTGTATTGCAAAGGAGTGTTCACACGGGTGATCGCTCCTTTGCGACATTACCAGCTCGTGAGTACACACCAAAGCGCTATATTTATAGCGCTTTCCTTGTCCCGCAATAGCTTATTGCGGGACAAGTTTGTCGTGTGTACATAGCCTTACTGTATGTATGGGGAAAGGTGCTAGTGTGTGCGGGAGTGGAGAGCTCACAAGAAGATTGCCCTAGGGAATTTGTGATACATTCTAAAGCATGATTTCTCATAACTTGTGGAAGTCCCTCTGAAGAAGCACTTTTTGGTTTAGTATCCATCCACTGTTGAGAAGAGGATGAAGCCAAGGATATGCCTCTCATTGTGACATTTTCAATAAAGGTTAATGTCCAATATCTGTATATCTTCTGCCTATGTTAAAATAAAGAGGTAAAATGACAAGGTGTGGGAGGAGCGTTTATGGTTATAAAGCTGCTTGTGGCAGGCAAGGCCCATAAGGTTAAGATGTAGCAGAGAGAGATTTGCTCCCTTCATCTTCCTGGGATTTAGTTGCTTTCCCTGTGGCTTCTGGGACTTTACAGGATTTTCAGGCTGTCGCCTGTCCCTGTGCCAAAGCAAAATCTCTCCACCCTCGAGTGAGAAGCTGTTTGCATCACCTCCTCAGCACATCTCCTGATACTGTGGCCACACTCCCTCCCAAACCACTGACATCCGCTTCTGGATCTCTGCTAGCCCAAAGTAACTCTTCCCTTCGGTATATACGAGATTCCCAGTGGCTTGCATTGCCACAATCCTCCACAGCTAAGCCTTTCTTCATCTTGAATACAAGCTGATGAAATCCAGGTCTGAATCTATTCTCATATCTACTGTAGATTTAAAAGAGAATATAAGCCAAAATAAAAACGGTACTTTTCTAAGTCTAACATTTGTATGCTTTATTTTTCTATCAGCACTTCTCTTTGTATGTTACTTATTAGTCAGGCTTTTGGTTAGGATTTGTAACTATGAAGTTATTGGATTATTGTGTTATATATGATATTCTGCTGAAAAAGTTTTGTTGGCCTGACATAGAAGCTGAGTGTGGACTAATTCTGTTTAACAGCTTGTGCATACTGTATGTGGGAGTGTAAAGAAAAAAATTGTCACTATATAATTTCAGAGCAATTAATGTAGAAAAATGATTAGACTATTTGGAAAGGAAAAAAATAGAAAGTGCACAAATTTAATATGAGGCATGAAGTTCAAGTTTCTCTACAAATGAATGGGAAATATCCAAGTGTTCTTTGGAAAACTGGGGGTCCTGTGGGACTTTTAAAGACTAACAAATTTATTTATCACATGAGCTTTCATGGGTAAAATCCCACCATGCCTCTGATGAAGTGCTCATGTGATAAATATTTTTGTTAGTCTTTAAAAGTCCCACAGGAATCCTTGTTTATTTTGCTAAACTATACTAACATGGCTACCCCTTTGGAATTTGGATGACTGAGATATAATTTGTACATACAGAATAGTAGTGTTCGACTGTTGTAAATTGACAGGACTAGTTGTATTTAAAACAAAAAAAAAAAAACAACAAACCTCCAGCATATTTAACTTTATTATATAATGCAAGTGAAATTTGATTCTACTGGTTGCATACAATGAATGAATATTCTGATAAAACAAACACATAAATGTTGTCTCTGATTCTACTTATTCTCTTGCAGTGGAAAGAGATTTTAAGATATTAGTCATGAACAACATGAATAAAAAGCAAAATGCAGTCCTGTTGTCTGAATGAAAGTTTCTTGTGGAGTGACCCTTCTGTTTTTAAAGTCTGCTTTAATATTAAAGTAAAATTTTTGGAAAGACAAAGTGGTGGAAAATCTCTTTTGAGGGCAGCAAACTGCTTAACAAATAGAATAGGCCTTTTACTTCTGACGATGTGAGTTATAGCCCACGAAAGCTTATGCTGAAGAAAATCAATTAATCTATAAG
This sequence comes from Pelusios castaneus, assembly GCA_007922175.1. Classification (NCBI taxonomy): domain Eukaryota; kingdom Metazoa; phylum Chordata; order Testudines; family Pelomedusidae; genus Pelusios; species Pelusios castaneus. The sequence continues at coordinate 20,520,616 of ML685787.1, forward strand.
GTGCCACAGGACTCTCGTTTTTGCTGTACACAGACTAACACGGCTACCCCTCTGAAAATAATTCATGTTACTTGAAAGGTTTCCTGGAGGATGACTTTAACTTACTAAATATATATAGTGATTATTGAAGAGCATACAACTGAAACATGAAAAAGTATGTGAATGAGGGGAACTCCCTATGAAGAGCTATATTGTCTATTTCAAATCTCTCCTCTCTTTACAACTTACCTCTGCTATGTTGCTTTCCAAAACACTCAACTGGGAGATGGATGAGACTGCTGCTTATTACATCAAAAACAACTGGTTTAATTGTTACCTCATCATACACCCTTCCCCACTTTGCTTTTATTTCCCCTTCTACCTTTTACATCCTATACTGAGATTGTAAACTTTTTGAGGCAGAGACTTTTGACCATGTTTTTAAAGCTATTTAGGTGCCTTAACTGTTCAGATAAGAGTACTAGGATTTTCAGAAATCCCTCGGTGTCTAGCTCCCTTTGATTGCCATGGGAGTCAGATGCCTCACCTCTCCTGAAAATTGTAGTAGGTATCTAACTACATCATTAGGCACAGAGAATTTGTTGTATATTTGTACAGCATATAGCACAATGGAGCTTGATTGGGTAATAACTTTAATAATAATAATACTCCCAGATCCAAGCTGCACCAGGCTTATCTAAGCCACAGGTAGCTGAGGAACAGTGGATCCTAAATTTTCAACATTTTCAAACTTGGGGTCTAAAGCACCCAAATCCAAATACATGGCCTGATTTCCAGGGATGTTTAGCATCTGTGGCTCTTTAACTCTAGGAACTCAGTTTTGGGTGTAGTTTTAGGTTTCTGTTCTGTTGCCCAGTGGTGTAAAACTCTTAAACAATTCTGTGGCAGCAGGAATTTGTTTCCTTTCCAGACATAATATAAAGTTTATAGATGTATGTATTGATGATTAGCTGTAAAATTGGGAAGATTATGATGCATTTCTTCTGGGCAGGAATTTCATTTTGTGCACCATAGGTTTGCATACAGATAATTATCCATGCATGGATCTCCCTGACAGTGCCAAATGGATTGATAGCCACTTCCATACACAATCCCTACCACAACCCCAAACATTTGGACTTCTGGAAAGCAAGAAGAATGAAGGGCGGGGTAATTTGCATTGTTTCTTTAACAACATCTGGCCGAATTAACCTTCCTGCAGAACGTCATCCATACTGGTGATTCCAGGGACTGCCAAGTTTAATGAAAGTCCTGACATGACTGAGCTGTGCTGCAAGGTAGGAAGAGAAAACCACAGTGAACCCTTGATGCATAAGATTCATAATGCCTCCAGCAAATTGCAGAGCTTCCTATAGCACTTAGGAGACAAAATCTGACAGAAGAATTCAAAGGAAACTCCATGAGGTTTTTAATCCCTCTTGAGTTCCTATTTCCCTTCTGTGGTGGGTTTTTCTGTAGGAGGACATGAATGTTCAAACTTCTATAGCAATGTTAAAAACAAGTGGGAGTAAAATAGCAAACTTGAAAATGGAAATGAATATTTGGACTCTGTTCTTTTAAAGGTTTTGTATAGTTTAAGCCTTTTAAAAAAGGAAAAGGTCAAGATTGGAATTTTCAAAAGTGATCTGAAATGGCTTAACTCAGCTCTCATTGAAATCAATGGCAGTTTTAGAATTGCTTTCAGTGGGAGCACATGTAGGCCAGTTCTGCTCTTCATGAAACCTAACATTGATTTGGACACAACAAATAAAAACGAAATCCATAATCTTTTAAGCACATCTTAATAGCCATTCTGTTGTAAAAGTCTTATAAAGAATGATTTTCAAACCACAAGAATGGCCTAATATATTTTTTTAAAGATGCCTTAAATTAGGCACCTAAATTCATATTTATTAAGCATCAAAATAGGGGTTTGGTGCTCAGTGCTTTCTGAAAACCAGGTCACTTCTATTTAGTTGCTTAAATATGGATGTAATTGTTAAACTTTTGGCTTCTGTTTTTGAAGAATGTGGCTATAATTACTTATTAGTGATTCTTATTCAAATAGTCATCATAATTTAAAAAATAATACCTTTCTTTGAATGGTTTTCTTATGCTTTCTGGTATCAGTTTGTGAGAGGTTCTTTGTTATTGTTTGACCAAATCCAGATACCCTCACTCAGTTTTTAGGTAAAACTTCCATTATTATAAAATGAGTTCTAGATTTTTGTCCCAAGTGTTCAGGTTTATATTTTAAAACCCATTTCACTTGTTTAGTTTGAATAGTAATGTTATGAGTAGTGAAGTCTTAATATTCTTTAGTAATGTAATTATTTTTTAGGGAGCAGTGTTGTTGTGGTAACCAGTTTAAGTTAATGTCTTATTTACCTTATATTTAGCAATGAATGTGCTTTAAAAATAGAATGTATTTTCCTGCACTTTGTATCCAAGATAGTCGTAATGGAAACTGCTCCCAACAATAGAAATCATTAACCAACTTGACTAATTGAAGTAAAATATCTGGGGCCAAATTTTGACCATGGGTGCGTACATGGCTAGCAGCTGAGATGCTGATCATGACGCTCTATGAATGCAGAGGGACAGCACAGAGCGTTTGGCCACTTTATATCCTGCTTAAGACCATAAAAAAGAATTTAAATGAGGCTTAAGTAGTGAACAGACCTTCGGTAGCACAGAGGTGAATTTCACCCCATGCCAAGCATCTAATGTTCGGTGTGCTACTTTCCTTTTAAATATTTTTCCCTAAAATTATCAATTATATCCTTCATGAGCATTTTTTAGCAATTTTGGAGTGGATAATTATAATATTTAGAAGACAAATATGCTTTCATTTGACTACCCTTTTTTCTTACTCATTCTAGGAATTTTTCTATTGTCACACAGATAATCTTAAAGTACGTAGAATGCAAACCTGTTATTTGCAATATTGAGTAAATTAGATTGATTTTAAGACCAATGCTGTGTTGTCAAAACTGTAACATATCATCATATGTGAACAGAAAAAGGCCTAAAAGGGAATTTTCAGTCACAAAGGGAAGTTGGGTGTTTAACTCCATTTGTGCCTTTTGAACAGCTCTCTTGGTTCTTGAATACCAACAAAGAATGCGTAGCACAGTTCAGGAGATAAGGTGCAGAGGGTTGAACAACAGTAATGGTGCTGCATCCACTTATAGCTGATGTGGAAGCTATGATTATAGGCTGCAGAACTTCCAAAATCTTTTGTGATATTTTCATAATAATAAAGACAACAGCTTCCATCTTATCCACCTGAAACACTGAATGCTTCCCTGCTTTTTCTGTGTGGTAAACCTCCACTGTGTTGTTTTCTTTTTGGGATATATAAAGAACAGCTTCTGTAAATTTGAGCTAAGTTCATCTCCAAGGCCAGGGTCTCCCCCATCTGCCTCTTGGATCTCTCTCTCCTCTCTCTTTGCTAGGTGTCCAGGTTGGGCTGGGTCAAGTCTTCAGACATCCAATTTCTGAACCCATACCCAATTCAACTCCACAGACGAATACATGCTAAACTGGGGCTCTGTGCTTGCATGGTTGCTAGGTATGCAACCCATTTCATTGTAAAACAGACAGATTGTTTTAGGCACCTCCAGATTTCTTATCCTTATCTTTCCAGTAACTAATCTGGAGCCCCATTGTTTCCCTGCAGTGCTATGCTGTCCACTCAATCCTGGGATTGGCCAGCAGAAGCTTGATGTTTGTTTTTGTAGTGTTAAAGCCATGAGTTTTCTTTCTTTGGCTCTTGGTGTGTTCATATAGATTTGTGCCTGCGTGTTGATCATGAACTTCTTAGGGGCCTTTGTTTTAGTGGGGGAAACACCAGAGATGAGTGAAATTGGAGAAACTGTAGATGTGTAGGACTGAAAATGCTAAGCACAGGGAGATGAAGGTAGGCCACTTCCAATCAAGGGTTGGAATATGATTAGCACAGGTAGATGGCAAGTTCGTACCCAGGGATGGATGCCCAATCAGCTTCTAGGAAAGGATTGGAGGACCATGATATCTTATTTGTTGTGAGTGCTTGTGGCTGAACGTTTTCATGGCATTAACTGCCTGGCAGCAACATGTATTAAAAACTACCTCTTGGTCTTCTCTTTAGCTCAATGTATGGTGGTAGCCTGGCCATGTGGCTCTGATAGAAGTGTGTGGATGTGTAGGCACATACTGTGTTAAGGGGGGAAACTGAGCATGAGATCAGCATGAAGTGAAAAGAAGGAAGTTAGTTGGATGGGATATTTAGAAAGGCAAATAGATTCATCCGTGGGATGACTTAAAAGAGGTAGGATGGGTATAAGAGAGGACAGAATTTGTCCCACTGTGCATGACTAGTCTAACAGAAAAAAATAAAGCAGTTTTGGATTTCTGTCCCCCGCCCCCTCATCCACACACACATTAGCTCATTTAAAATTCATTAGCTCAGCTCAGATTGGCAGTATTTATGCAGTCCCTCAAAGAATTATGTCCATTCCATTTCAGGTGTGTACATACCCCATGCACCAGAAATGTGGTACCTCTTGGGATAGCTCACGTGCCCTCAGCCAGCTTGTGTCATTGCACAATGGTATAAAGCACAGTTCTCAACCTTTTCAGGCTGTTGTACCTCTTTCCGGAGTCTGATTTGTCTTGAGAACCCCCAAACTTCACCTCTCTCAAATGGTGACAAGTTCCAGAGGGGTAGCCATGCTAGTCTGTAGAAAATAAAAACGAGAGTCCGGTGGCATCTGAAAGACTAACAAATTTCTTTGGGCATAAGCTTTCATGGGCTGCAGCCCACTTCGTCAGATGCACTTCAGTCTCTCTGGACACTCTGTAGCCAACTTGAAAGTTGCCGTACTCAAACACAAAATCTTCAAACACAGACGTCAGCGTGAAACTGCAGAGCTGGAAGTCATGCATACTTGACACAGTCAGAGTGGGTCTGAATAGGGAGCTGGAATGGTTCTCATTACAAAAAGTAATTGTCCCTGTTCACAACCAGGGGTATGTATACCCCTCAGGAAACACAGAGGTGTTCTTGGGGGTACATCCTCTTCCTATCTCACCCCTCTTCCCCATCCCTCTTCAGAGATCTTTGTCATACAGTTTCTGCAGCCTTTTTGCCTGAAGTACTCGATAACAGACATTTGAGAGCTGCAGCTTGGTCAGTGGTACATTCCTTTACTGGTGCCTATGCTGTCTCAGCATTTTAAAGATTATGCCAAGTTTGGATGGGTAGTTCTTCAGTCATTCTTCAGGTAGATTTGGAAACCCACCTCCTGGTTGAACTGCTTGTGAGTCACCTGAAGTGGACTTGACATCTGAAATCACTCAAAGAAGAAAAAAGAGTTACCAGCTTGTTCTGTAGCTGTTCTTCAAGATGTTGCACATGACCGTTCCATGACCTATCTTCCTCCTTCCTCTCTATGTCAGTGTGTCTCCAGTAAGGAAGAACTGAAGGGGGTTGGGGATGGCTCCACCATTGGTACCATCATGTAGCAGCTTGAAATGGCACAGGTCACATGCTCTACTCCTACACGTACAGCTAAGAGAAAAATCTTCAACTCTGATGGACGGATGTGTACATACCTGAAGTTGGAATGGACACAAGCAACACATCTTGAACAATAGTTAACGAACTGGTTAGTAACTGCATTTTCTCTCTTTTCAGTTATCTCTAGAAAAAAATAAATCATAGCCCTCCTCTTTCATCTCATTATTCTGACATACATAATTTCTATCTGAGCTGCTTTAACTGGGGACTCTCTCGCTCTGGTGTCTCATTTATTGTATCACAGTCTTGCTCCTCCGTTTTTCTTTGGTATACAACTTCTGCCTGTGATTCAGCTAACCACAAAGTTAAGGCAGTTGTATATCAGTCTCCATTTGGATAGCACAAATGGATGGTTCAATGCTTTTTTTCTTAAACAAACAAAAAAAAGGTACTCGGCCAGCAGGACTGGTGCACTGGGGGAAGGGTGGGGTGGTTGTCAGCAGGGGAAAGGAGACCTGCTCCTTTCCCCTGCTGAAAATGCCCTGGGCTGGTGTATTCTTGTCCTAGAACAAGGATTTTATTGAACTGAGTTTCCATGAGGTCGCATTTGAACTCCTGCATTGTTGATAGACATCCATATACTCCCAATAAGATTGACTTCATTAGTTATTCTCATCTCGGATACAACCAATGTGATGCTTTCTTTTCTGTCTTCGATATCCTTTCTTTCCTTGGGACTGACTGTGCTGGACTATCTCTGCTTCATCTATCTCTGTGACTTCTTTTTTTTGAATTCCTAGACTTCAAGACATTCATGTTTGTTTAGACACTGGTTTTTTTAACAGTTTAAAAAAACCCCATCTTTTTTTTTTTTTTTTTTTTTTTTTTTAAAGACCAATTGTTCATAGCTGTTGTCAAATGCCTTTTGTTTTAGCTTACCAAACATTTTAAGGGCCACCCCAGACAAACCTGCTAAATTATAATCAGGGTAGGTATTTTGGTGTATAAGAATAGAACCACAAAATTTTAATGAAAATCAAGCCCATGGATATTCATATTCATGTAAGTATGATAATGTGGAATAAATTAAAACTATATACCGTTAAGGACAGACTTATGTTAATAATAGTCAGTAGCCACTAAATTTAACTATCATTTCATTATGTTTCTCCTGGAAGAAACTGAAAACTCCCTTTCAGCATTCCAAGTGTGTTAGCACATGGGTGGATTATGAGTTTACAACTCTGTGGTACATGGTGTTACATTAGCATTAGAGACAACGGTCTCTGTTTATCCCACAGCAAAACAATGGATACTGCATAACACTACTGTTGCCCACTTACATCCTATTTTATCATTTACAGTCTGGGAGAGGTGTGGGGGGAAACAGCTTGAGGACAGACCACTGCTCCTACACAAAAAAACCCAACTTGCTTTGGTCAAATACCAAAACAGACTTAAACTTCCTCTCTAACTTCGTGTTAAACTACTATCTCTTCTCTTCTCTTCTCTTCTCTTCTCTTCTCTTCTCTTCTCTTTTTTTTTTTTTTTTTTAATGTTTAGAATTTAGATCCTATTGGAATGGCTGTCTATATTAGAGTAGCATGTCTAACTCCCAGTATAAATTGCTAAAAGTTACAATGGGAAGAGGGTATATAGATCATGAGAATTCTCCAATACATTCAAGCTCTTTTGCACTGCATTTGGTGGCATCTCTGTTCCTGTTCTCTTGTCTGTGGCACACGGTAGCTTAGTCTTTCAAGGACTCAAATGCATTAATCTCCAGTACAGCTCAGTATAGGAGTAACTGGATAAAATTAAACGGTCTGTATTATACAGGTGATCAGATTACATAGTCTAATACTACCTCCTTGTCTTAAAATCTAGTAATATCTGAAACACTCCTAGCACAAATTGATGTTAATGCCATTTTATTTGACCACTGGTAGATTCTTCCTTCGTTGGGTCATCCTCAGGTGAAATAGAACAACAGCACTACTTCTGGTCTATCCTTCATCTTGGCCACTAATATAGAAAGCATGGCTGGGGAACAGGGAACATGGTCTGTGGTCCCATGATCAGCAATCACGCGTTGGAGCCGTTAGCAGCTGTAATATTATAGCAGCTTTTGGAGCTAGAAGCGAGTGGTTTAAACTTCCCATTTCTAACTCTGCAAAGCTATCAGGTATTCAGCTTTAAAGCCATGAACTATTTAGATATAGAATAAACTGCTGCTAGCCCAGTTTGATATCTCACCCGTCCAGGAGCTCCGAAATAATTTCAGAGGAAGAAGAAAAAAATCATTTCTTTAGCATGCTGATTTTTTAAAAATAGCAGTTTTTTGAAGCTGCTCGGGAGAGGGGAATGTTAAAATACATATACAGGAGATTATGTGATCACAGGTATATGGCAAATTGTGCAGAAGTGTTGATACCTTTTCTTTTTACAGGCCTGTGCAACTACAGTGTGCATGTGTACAATATATATGTGCTATCTTTGTTTTCTTAACTGTGCTTACTCCATGACTGTGGAGGTAGATTCATAACAGTTTACACAGAAACATTAGCAGTTCTTATCTGCTCAACTTCACTTGGTAGAGTATCTTCTAAGATTTACATTTAACGTGCTCTGTTGTTGTTTTGTCTTGGAAGGTCATTAGAATGTCATCTTAAAATTGCTGAATTGCTTATTGATCTCAATTATTCTGTACTTGTGATTACTTTTGATTTTTTAAATGCACATTACTTTATATTGCTTTCAAGAGTTTTAAAGACAAAAACGTATTTTTAAAAATGGAAATTTGAGAACTCTGATTATCTGAAACCAAGCCTTTAAGTTAATTTTAAGGGAATCATTTGGAAAATTTTTGATACTCTAGTTTAATTTCTTGCTATTCTGTACTGGCTGATTTTAGTCTGTTAATACCTTCTGGTGCTTGGAGACCCTCACTATACAGATAACATGGTCCTGGGTACAAGGCTACGTTGCTGCATACTAATGTACTGCTCTGAAGTGCTGCTCCTTTTATGTTTGTAGAATTGGCAACTGCTTCTCTTTGTTTCATATTTCTTCAGATTAGCAGAAAATCATACCCAGGGACTGCCAAGGGAATGTATTCATTTGTAATGTTCAGTTTATGGCCTGGTCTTTCTGGATGTAATCCCCATGTGGCTGTTTAGTTACAGCTTCTGCTCCCTTGGTTTCTTTCCTTCCAGGTTCCTTATTTCATAGATTATAATTATAAACCTTGAGTTCATTGTTTCTTTGCCTGTACTGTATCCTCTTTTAATTAACAGCATGATTTCACTATGATATAGGACCACATCAGATGGGGGATAGTGAAAAGCCACCTTTATGGCCTTCCTCTCCACCTAAATCTGTGGGCCACTGGGCTGGTCCTGAGGTGCAGTGAGCCTAGGGGTAAGTTAACTCTGCATGTGGGAGCAAGTCTCCCAGCCTGAGTAGACAGTCTTGCACTAGCATGTTCAGAATAGCAATGAGGATGTTGCAGCTCTGGGGGAGATTGAGCCTAGCCATCCCAGCTCAGACCCATGGGGTTTAGTGGGTCTTGAAAACCCCAGCTGCCATCTGAGGTGCAATATCCACACTGGTATTTTTAGCACACTAGTTCGAGCCTGTCTGCTGGTGCTGAGAGACTCACTCCCAACTGCAGTGCATAGTTATACCCTGTTGTATTAATCTAGATGGAATATGTGGGCTGAAGGTGTTAATATAACCCAGTCACTCTCCAAAGTTCAACAAGGTCTGTGGCTTGGTATAGAGAGACCTCAGTCTTCTTAGTGCCATGGCAAACACTTCATTAAAAATCCTTTTAACCTTTTATTAAAGACACCAAAAAGAAGGAAACAACAGTTAAAATGTAAAGTTTTAAGTAAGTCTTTCACTTTAACAGCATTTCTTGTTCTCTTTCCTTTTAGTTGTACATGGTTTTTAAGAGGAAACTACCTCCTGTTTGACAGTGCCTTATATGGTATCAAAAATGGTAATAACTGTCATCCCAGGGGGTGTTCAGGATTCAACTGGAGCAGGTAGAGATGGTGATGTCATTTAGGTTCCCCCCTCCCTCCTTTCTCTCTCTGGTCTATTCTGTGGTCAGGACATCTCTCAGAACCAGGGTGATGAAGGCCCAGGGTCCCAGCAAACAGGGCTGGCAGCCATGATGGTGAAGCTCCAGTAGCCTCTCTTTGTTCTTCCTGAACGTTCTTCCTTTTGTTCTTTCATACTTTCTCCATAATTTTTTTTTCTTTTAAGGACCCAAAAAGGGAGTGATGTTTGGACTTGCGTCACTACCCACCCCGTTTCCTTTATTATGACCACCAGTTAGGCCTAATATATGGCATGCTAATTTTAGCTCTATGCTGGCTCCACACCACCTGTTTTTAAGAAGCATAATTTCATAATCCTGGAATCATATCAACTTGGCCTTTTTACTTAGACTCTTTCACTTACCCCATCTCCCTTTTGTACTGTTTTGTACCGCCAACATTTGTAGTAATAGGTTATTGTAACATCTTATGAACTTGAACATTCTTTTTTTTACAATTGAGCTCACAATCTGGATAAATGTGTAGGTCCAGTTGTCATCTGCTTTATTTACTTGAAATTGCACTGTTTGGTAGCTGTCCCAATCTTGGTGGCCAGGGATTGGCTAGGTGTAGCAACTCCTGACCCTGCAGACTGAGAAGTCTTTCTGGAAGTCTTGCTTGGCAATAGTCAGCTTTTTAGGGCCACTACTATGCTCTTTGCTGAACACTGCCTTCAGATTGGCACTTTGGTTGCTGCTTTACTGACTTGAATATCAGCACAGCTCCCCCAGCCTAATTACAATGATGCTTTTTCTGATTTTCTTTTCCTATGTCACTGAAATAACTGACATGTGCAGTTCATCACTTTTTTCAAATAGTCCCACTTAAAAAATTGTGTTAACTAGGCTAGCAGGTGCTTAACATAGACTGTACCTTATTACTCTTCCTTTCTCATTTTACTTATATACATTTTATCTTGTTTGTCCTCCTTTCCACTTTGGATGATCTCTGAGTGTGTTGTCTGCGTGATGACCTGGGATATGACCACTGAAGAGAAGAGGCCTGCTTGGGTGAAATTTATCAATAGTATATTTGAATGCATTTTTAAAAGATGGTCATGATGAAGTCCCCTAATTAGCCATATGTGGAACTGTAAAAGTCTTTACTGTGGCCTATTTGCTGACTAATAAGATCCTGCAGCATTTGGAAGAGGCTTAGGTAGGCCTGAACATAACAGGATGAAGGCAATGAGTGCTTTTAAAAATGAATTAATGCTCTCTAGACAATCTGTTTCTCATTTCTCTTCAGAGCTATTGGTTTGGGACAATCACCTTTTTCACCATATATTTCAAAAAAGGAAATATTTATATGAACAAGAACAGCATCTGCATTTACTAGGTAGAATAAAATTCAAGGACTGTCAATGCTATGTATACACAGATCACCATCTGAGGTCAAGACAACATTTTTCAAGCTGTGGTTCTGCAGAAATGTGCATTATGGGAAGATGTCCACATTTTCTGAAGCATTCACCACTGAGTGCTATAAAAATCAGGATATTGACATTTCTCTAATTCAGTTAGGTGTTTATGTTCCCATATCATGTGGGTGGAAAATTAGCTAAGCAAATATGTGGAGTTGACCTTTTGTGTCTGAAGTGTTTATCAGATCCTTCTGCTCAGAGTGAAACCTTGCTTCAGTGCCTTGCTGTGACAGATGCTTCCAGCTCAGAAACAATCTTGAGACTGGAGCTTGGTTTGGGTTTATCTACACAAGAAAAAAAATAGTTTCAGGAATAGGTAATTTTTCTAGTGTAGATGGACCTAAAATGTCCGCCATTTTTCTAATGTAGGTGGACCTAAGAATGATTCAGCTGCTGCTGAAAACAATGTAATTACTGGAACAAAATTGTCTTCCATGTTGTTACATAAAGTGTGATTTGAGACCTCATGGAATATAGTTTTGATTCTGTTTCAGTACTGAAACGGCTTTTGTTCCATTTGCACTTGAGCAATTAAACTGGCTTCCAAAGCTACTGAGATGGGAACAGAAAACTTGTAGATAACCACTATTAATAGTGACTCATTTCTCCTCATCACTTGAAAGAACCCTATTGATGTGACTGAACACTTGTTTTTGCTTGTGGAGGGTCTAGGAGAGATGATTAGACTATTAGGTCCATCTAAACCATAAGAAAGAATGTAGGAGAGAATCAGGAAAAAGGTAGGCAGCACTGACTTGTTTATAAAGTAAGGGTGCTGGCAGCAAAACAGTCAAATAATGCCCTCTTTGTCAGGATTCAAAGATGCCTAACAGCATCCCTGGATAGATGTTTTGGTTGGTTGGATTTTTTTAGGGTTTTTTTTTTTTTTTATGGTGCATCTATGAAAATCAATTCTCGTTCTGACCCATGTGTTTTCCACAAAACACTTCCAAGATGAGAAGCAACCTACCAAGCATGGAAGAAGAAGATAATTGCTTTCCCCCCCATATCTGCACCTTTCTTATATCAGCTTCACACAATTATTTACCAGCTCAGAATTATAAATATTAACATTTGACTTCAGGAGGAAAAAGGAGAAAAGTCAAATATGTTTTTAACATGAACCCAACCCATCAATCTAAAAGTGCTGATTCATTTGCCCACACAGTATAATTAAGTAAGCCGTTAGTCTCTTCAGGAGCAATACATTCAGTGATCTCGCAATCTGAAAGTAATTATAGCTTAAAATGTTCATGCAGGCTCTCCTTGACTATTTATTACACCCTAGTAGTTAAGAGATGGTATGAATACCCTAAAATTTATTAACTGTTTCCTAGAACAGACACTTCTGCACCTAAAAATGTTTTGTGGACAGGTGGATGGTCTTAAAAAGACATTTATAATGGAAATCTTGAGGAGCTGAGAATGTCCACTGACATTTCAAGTCATATATTAAGAGATTATTATAGTGTGGGTAGATTGGGTATTTCATTAGATAATGAACCTGTTATATAATTGAAGTTCAGGCTCACACTGATTAATCATGACATTTCTATTATTCATTGAAACAGTGATCTCTCCTGAACCTTTTTTCTCCTACCTCATTTGCTGTTAGCTTTTATTCTTTATTTTATGTTTTTCTTGCTGTATTAGGCGCAGTTTTGCAATCTGTTGAAAATACTCCACTGTCATGGATTTTAACATGGGAGTTTGAGATTTTAGTACCTGCTTAAGCATATCTTGGCATTACTCAGGATTGCCCTCTATAGCAGGAGTTCTCAATCCATTAGTGTCACAATACGGTCAGGAGTTCTCCTAACCATGCACAATACAGGGATGACATCCTCCTGTGTAGACAGCCGCCATAGTGGCTTCTGTTTCTACTGAAGTTCCACCTGCTGTCAGGACTTTCAGTAGTGGCTGAAATGAAAGTAGCCCCCCCCACTCCCCCACCACTGAAAAAACCTGTCTCTGCAGGTAATTTCAATGCCGGCAAGCTTGAGGAGTACCCCCAATGCTGCAAAAAAACAGCTGCCCTGGGCAGTGTCGGCAGCCTGCTGCTGCAGCTGTCTTGGCCACCGAAAGACCCTGCAAGGGTTTCTTTCAGCCGCAGGCTGATTTGTAGCAACACACTCAGCCATGTGCCTTGACAGAATTATCTATCACGACACAGCAGTTGAGAACTGCTGATCTAGAGTACTGCTCAATACCTGCATCCAAGGCAGCAATGCCCTTGTGCTATCCTATAGGTAGGATAGGGATTGAGAATCAATTGTCATCTCTCCGATTCACTATTAAGCTGTTGATGCTTATCTCCAAGCAGGCCTGGATGTCAGCTTTATTGTCCACTTGTTAAATTTCCTATAAAATATCCACTTCATGAGACTGGAGCCATGTTCATTGAAAGTTGGGTTTTGTTTTGTTTTTTTAATTAGAAAAAATATTTTAGTCTTCTAATGGATATTTGACTTGAACTAACTTTAAAACAGTCAATATGGCAATTTTGAGAAATTATGAGAAATATCCAATTTTTGTCAGCAAAGAAAATAAGCCAGATACTTTAAAGAGCCGGTCTTGTTGGAAACTCATGATGCACCTTTTAAAATTGGAAGAGTTATCAGTTGGGAATCAGGTAAAACGATAAGATTATTAACTCCTTAAGAAGGCAGAATAATTTTCTAAACCTTTTTTTATTGTTTATATAAAAGTTCTATTCTCTGAAAAATTACTGTAAAAATTAGCACTTTGAATTCTTTGTTTTCATGCAGCATCAATTTACAAGTAAAAGGAGAACGTTTCTAAATGTCAGCTGCAGACTCAAACTGAACTGTCGTAGTCAAGCTGTGTCCTCTTGGTTTTATCGAAGAGTAATGGGAAAAGTTATATGGAATCCATGGTAGTGTTTTTACAATGTCACTTTTCCAAGTAGAACTTTGAGTACAATGTCTAAAATTAGCAGCAGTAAAGCATCTAGTTGTTTTTCAAATTCTTTTTTTGTAATGGAGTGCACAGGTGTTAATGAGGGTCTAAGTCGGGTGTCAAACATGAGGCCCGGTGACTGTGCTCCACGGGACCACACTCTATCTAACAGAGGCTATGTCTACACTTGTTAATTTAGGTCGACTTTAGCTAAGTCGACTTAGTTAAGTCGACTTAGCATGTCCACACCTAAATTTCAAGTTGACTTAGGGGGGATCTTACAAAGTCAACCTAGAGCGTCCACACTGGACGCCTAGGTCAACTTCTAGGGGCTAGGTGGACCTGGGAGAGGTCCATGGTGGCAGGGGGGGCACCCCTTGCCAAGTGCCAGTGGGCTCAGCCTTTGCCCCATTGTACCTGGGTACAATGGGGCAAAGAGGGACAGGGACCCTGGCAGTGCATAGGGGCAGGGTGGGCAGGGCTCTGCCCTGCCCTGTGGGGGGCATGCCAGGTTCCCTCTGTGCCACCCCCCGCCCCCGTGGCAGGGATGGCAGTGGGGAGTCCTGGAGAGCCCTAAGTCGACTTAGGGCTACTCTGCGTCCACACTGGCTTAAGTCGACTTTAGAAAGTCGACGTAAGCCTAAAGTTGACTTTAAACTAGGTTTAACAAAGTCGACTTAATTTTCCTTAAGTCAACTTAAGCAGCTTGCTTAAGTTGACTTAAGGAAAGTGTAGTGTAGACGCAGAGTAAATTAAGTCGACTTAAGCAAGCTTAAGTTGACTTAATTTACAAGTGTAAACGCACCCAGAGAGAGGGGTGTTGGAGAGTGCAGTTCCGCATATGGAGAATTCCACAATGCCACGAGAATGCCATAGTATTTCAATTTATGGTATGTATGGTCCACCTGAAGTACATTTAAGTCAAATCTGGCCTGCCATAGCAAATGAGTTTGACACCTGTGGTCTGTTTTTTAAGACAATAAGTTGCCTAAGCAAAACTGAGGGCATAATTTAGTCTTCAGAATCTCTTCTGCTGGTGGTGATAATGTGTAAAAAGGAAAGAACCTGCCTTGACATTTAGAGCACTAAGCTGTCTTTTCAGGGCTGTTCAGTTATAGGGGGAAACAACCTTCTCCTTCTCTCTCCCTCTCTTTTTTTTTTAAAAGGTAAATTAAGCATTGTATATGGAATCAATGGTACAGTTTTTACAGATTCACTTTTCCAAGTAGAACTTTATAGAGTACCATCTCTAAAGTTGGCAGCAGCAAAGCATCTAGTTGTTTTTCAAGTTTTTTTTTTTGAATAGAAAATGTCTGAAATCAAAAGGCCGAATATTTTTTAAATCACGAAATCAGTCATTCAAATCAGTTATTTCCAAATCAGGTGAGTTAGTGGGGCATAGTAAATGTCATGAAGTTTTTTTCCTGTAAATAGAAGACTGGAAGAACACAAAGGTTAAAGTGGATCATTGCTCTGCTGACAGGCCATCTCTTATAGTAGCTGCATGGGCTCCTTTTCATAGAATCATAGGGCTGGACGGGACCTCATGAGATCATCTAGTCCAACCCCCTGCTAAAAGCAGGAGCATTCCCACTAAATCATCCCAGCCAAGGTTTTGTCTAACCGGACCTTAAATATCTCCAAAGGCAGAGATTCCACTACCTCCCTAGGCAACCCATTCCAATGCTTCACCACCCTCCTTGTGAGAACGTTTTTCCTAATATCCAACCTCAGCCTCCCCAGCTGTAATTTGAAACCATTGCTCCTTGTTTTGTCCTCTGTTACTACCGAGAACAGCCTAGCTCCCTCCTCTTTGGAGCACCCCTTCAAGTAGTTGAAGGTTGCTATCAAATCCTCCCTCAGTCTTGTCTTCTGTAGATTAAATAAGCCTAGTTCCTTCAGTCTCTTCTTGTAAGTCATGTGCCCCAGCCCCCTAATCATTTTCATTGCCCTCCACTGGACTCTTTCTAATTTGTCCACATTCTTTCTGTAGTGGGGAGCCCAAAACTGGACACAGTATTCCAGATGCAGCCTCACCAGTGCCAAATAAAGGGGAATAATCACATCCCTGGATCTGCTGGCAGCACTCCTACTGATGCAGCCCAATATGCCATTGGCCTTTTTGGCAACAAGAGCGCACTGTTGGCTCATATCCAGCTTCCCGTCCACCACAACCCCAGGTCCTTTTCTATAGTGTTGCTACTTAGCCACTCGGTCCCCAATCTGTAGCAGTGCATGGGATTTTTCGGTCCTAAGTGCAGGACTTTGCACTTGTCCTTGTTGACCTCATGAGAGATCTTTTGACTCAGTGTTCCAATTTGTCTAAGTCTCCCTTAATCCTGTCCCTTCCTTCCAGTGTGTCTACCATTGCTCCCAGCTTGGTGTCGTCCGTGAACTTACTAAGCATGCAAGCTATCCCACCATCGAGATCATTAATGAAGATGTTGAACAGAACCAGCCCCAGGACCAACCCCTGGGGCACTCCACTCGTTACTGGTTGCCAACTAGACATAAGCCATTGATTCCTACCTGCTGAGACCATTGATCTAGCCAGTTTTCTATCCACCTTACGGTCCCCTCATCCAACCCTTACTTCCTTAACTTGTTGACAAGAATGCTGTAGGAAACCGTATCAAAAGCCTTGCTAAAGTCGAGGTATACCATGTCAACGGCTCTTCCCGCATCCACAAATCCAGTCATTTCATCATAGAAGGCAATGAGGTTGGTCAGGCACAATTTGCCCTTGGTGAATCCATGCTGACTGTTCCTGATCACTCTGTTTTCCTCCAAGTGTTTCAGGATGTTTTCCTCCAAGTGTTTCTTTGAGGACCTGTTCCATGATTTTTCCAGGGATTGAGGTGAGGCTGACAGGTCTGTAGTTCCTCGGATCCTCCTCGTTCCCTTTCTTGAAGATAGGTACTATATTTGCCTTTTTCCAATCCTCCAGGACCTCCCCCGTTTGCCATGAGCTTTCAAAGATAATGGCCAGCGGCTCTGCAATCACATCGGCAAACTCCCTCAGCACCCTCAGATGCAGTTCATCTGGCCCCATAGACTTGTGCATATCCAACTTCTTTAGGTAGTCCTTAACCTGAACTTCCATCATCGAGGGCGGCTCTTCTTTACTCCATTCTGCGTTACCCAGTGCAGTAGCCTGGGAGCTGGCCCTCCCTGTGAAGACTGAAGTAAAAAAAGCATTGAGTACTTCAGCCTTTTCTGCATCCTCCACCACGAGGCAGGGGAGGAGGCAAAAACATCACCTAGAGGGCTAGGTTTTCCCAGACCACCAGCACAGAGCCTAGCACGGTTCCCTGCTGCTAGAAGACCCATCAGGAGGTCTGAAAGTGGTCAACACATCCATTGTTCCATGGCAGACAGAAAAGGGTTTGCCAGGAAGGGAGTGTGGTCAGAGAAGCTAGGGAGCATACTTGATATGGCACCTCCCAACTGTGGCTGCCACCTGTATAGCATCTCTGGAACTCCTATGGAAGATACAAAAGCCCAGTTTGATTGCATACACCCCAGGGCCTCGGTGACATGGTCCTTTAGTCAAGTGAACCTCACCATTACCCAGATTAGCAGAGCAGCTGGGGTCTTGGTGAGACAGATATGAATGATAAGAATGTCAATACTGGATCAGACCAAAGATGCATCTAGCCCAGTGTCCTGACAGTGCTCGATGCCAGATGCTTCAAAGGGAATAAACAGATTGGGGCAATTCTGAGTGGTTCACCTCATGTCATCCAGTCCCAGCTTCTGGCAGTTGGGAGTTTAGAGACACTTGGGGTATGGGTTGCATCTCTGACTGACCATCTTTGCTAATAACCATCGATGGACCTATTCTCCAGGAACGTATCTAAATTTTTTTTAAATGAAGTGTTATACTTTTGGCCTTCACACATCCCCTGGCAACAAGTTCCACAGGTTGACTGTGTATTGTGTGAAGAAGTACTTCCTTATGTTTGTTTTGAATGTGCTGACTATAAATTTCATTGAGTGGCCTTTAGTTTTTGTGTTATGTTCAGAGATAAATAACACTTCTTCATTTTTCACCACACCATTGATGACTTCATTGACCTCTCCCATATCCCCTCTTAGCTATTTTCTAAGATGAACATTTCCTCTCTTTTTAATCTCTCTTTATGAAAGCTATTCCATACCCCTGATCATTTTCAAAGCCCTTTTTCTGTCCTTTTTCCAATTCTAATGTTCTTTTCTGAGATGTGGAGACCAGGACTGAATGCAGTGTTCAAAGTATGGGCGTACTGCACCATAGATTTATGTAGTGGCATTATGATGATAGGACAAGAAGGAATAAGCTTAAATTACGGCAAGGGAGGTTTATGTTAATATTAGGGAAAAATTCCTAACTGTCAGGATGATTAAACCACTAGAGTAAGTTGCTTTGGCAGGCTACGGAATCACCATCATTGCAAGTTTTTTAGAGCATGTTAGACAAGCACCTGTCAAGGATGGTTTAATAGGGTACTTGGTCCTGCCATAAATGCAGGGAACTGGACTCAATGATCTCTCATGGTCCCTTCCAGTTTCTATGGCTTTTGTAAAAAGAAATCATATCTCACTCATCTAATAGAGCAAACAAGGAGTCTAGTGGCACTTTTAAAAACTAACAAATTTATTTATTGCTTGAGCTTTCGCAGAAGAAAATCCCACTTTGTCAGACACTTACAGATGAATCATCTGTAAGTAACTGATGAAGTGGGATTTTCACCCATGAAAGCTGTGTGATAAATAAATTTGTTAGTCTTTAAAAATGCCACTAGACTCCTTGTTTGTTTTGCTGAACGAGATTGAAACGGCTACCCCTTTGGAACTAATCTAATAGAGTTCTCAACAGAGTGTACTTAGACTTTCAGAAAACCTTTGACAAGGTCCTTTTACCAAAGGTTTTTAAGCAAAGTAAGCATTCGTGGGATAGGAGAGAAAGTCCTCTCATGGATCAATAACTGGTTAAAAGATAGGAAACAAAAGATAAGAATAAACAGTCAGCTTTCAAAATGAAGAGGTCAATGCCAGGGTCCCCCAATGATCTGTACTAGGACTTGTGCTGTCCAACATATTCATAAATTTCTGGAAAAGGGAATAAACAATGAAGTAGCAAAATTTGCAGACAATACAAAATTTTTCAAGATAGTTGCATCAAAATTTTATTGTGAAGAGTTACCTGAAATGAGGCACCCAGTTACAGGTCCTGATAAAGCGGGACCTGGGCAACAAAATGACAGATGAAATTCAGTGTTGATAAGTGCAGAACTATGCACACTGGAAAAATAGTCCCAACTATGCATATAAAATGATGGGGTCTAAAGTAGCTGTTACCACTCAAGAAAGAGATCTTAGAGTCATTGTGTATAGTTCTCTGAAAATATCTGCTAAATGTGCAGTGGCAGTCAAAAAAAAAAAAAAAAAAAGGCTAACAATGTTAGGAACCATTAGGAAAGGGATAGATAATAAAACAAGTAACATCATAATGCCACTATATAAATCAATGGTGCAGTACGCCCATACTTTGCAACATTGTTATACTGTTGACTCATATTTAGCTTGTGGTCCACTATGACACCCAGATCCCTTTCTGCAGTACTCCTTCCTAGGCAGTCATTGCCCATTTTGTATGTGTGCAGTGGGTTGTTCTTTCCTAAGTGGAGTACTTTGCACTTGTCTTTATTGAATTTCATTCTATTTACCTCAGACCATTTCACTGGGTTGTCCAAGTCATTTTGAATTGTGATCCTATCCTTCAAAGCACTTGCAACCCCTCCCAGTTTGGTATTATCTGCAAACTTTGAAAGTGTACTTTTTATGCCATCATCTAAATCATTGATGAAAATATTGAACAGACACAACCGATCCTTGCAGTGCTCTGCTCGTTATGTCCTTCCAGCATGACTGTGAACTGTTGATAACTACTCTCTGGGAGTGATTATCCAACCAGTTTTGCACCAATCTTGTAGTAGCTCGATCCAGGTTGTACTTCTCTAGTTTGTTAATGAGAAGATGATGTGAGACCGTATCAAAAGCCTTACTAAAGTCTATATATACCACATCTACTGCTTCCCCTCCGTCCACAAGGCTTACCCCATCATAGAAAGCTATCAGGTTGGTTTGACATGATTTGTTCTTGACAAATCCATGCTGACTATCACGTAACACCTTATTCTCCTCTAGATGTTTGCTAATTGATTCCTTAATTATTTGCTCCATTATTTTGACTGGTCTATAATTCCCTGGGTTGTCCTTATTTCCCTTTTTTTTTTGTACCTGGGCACTATATTTGTTCTTTTCCAGTCCTCTGGGACCTCTCCGGTCTTCCATGATTTTTCAAAGATAATAGCCAATGGCTCAGATATCTCCTGAGTCAGCTCCTTGCATGTTCTAGAGTGCATATCAGGCCCTGGTGACTTGAAGAGATCTAAATTGTCTAAGTAATTTTTAATTTTTTCTTTCCCAGTTTTTGCTTCTGATCCTATCCCATTTTTACTGCCCTTCCCTATGTCAAGCATCCAGTCACCACAAACTTCTCGGTGAAGACCGAAACAAAGAAATCATTTAGTTCCTCTGCCGTTTCCACATTTTCTGTTATCGTTTTTCCCTCTTTATTGAATAATGGTCCTACGCTGTCCTTGGTCTTCCTCTTGTTTCTAATGTATTTTTAAAATGTTTGTTACCCTTTATGCTTTCAGCTAGCTTGATCTCAGTTTGTGCCTTGATCTTTCTGATTTTTCCCCTACATAATTATATTGTTTATTGTCATCTTTTGTGATTTGACCTAAATTCCACTCTTTTTGAAGGACTCTTTCTTTATTTCTAGATTATTGAAAATCTCTCTGTTAAGCCAGGCTGTTCCCTAACAGATTATATTCATCTTTGTATCTGATCATTCTCCTCTTTATTATAGTTTCAACCAATTTGTTTTATACTGAAATTAGGCTGAAATTACCGGCCTGTAATTGCCTCTTTTAAAAAATCAGTCATCTGCTACAGATTCTGATTTAAGTGATAGGTTACAAACCAGAATTATTAATTTCACAATTTCATGTGTTCCTTCAAAACTCCTGGGTAAGACTATTTGGTCCTGGTGACTTACTACCGTTTAATTTATCATTTTGTTCCAAAGTGTCCTCCATTGATACCTCAATCTAGGATAATTCCTCAGGTGTGGGAATTCCCTCACATCTTCTAAAGTAAAGATATATGCAGATAATCCATTCAGCTTTTCTGGAATGGCCTTTTCCTCCTTGAGTGGCCCATTAGCACCTCACGTGTCTTGTGGCCCACTGCCCACCACACTTACACCGACCCTTTGGAAGCCTACCTGCTTCTGATGTACTTTAAAATATATTAGCTGTTCACTTTTGTGTCCTTAGTTGCTCTTTAAATTATTTCTTGATCTGCCTTCTTATATTTTAGTTGTCTTGCCAGAGTTTATGGTCCTTTGTGTTCCTGACTAGAATATGAATTCCAATTATTAAAGATGCCTTTTTACCTCTTTTATTCTGATGGTTGGCCATGGTGACTTTTTTAAAATCCTTGTACTATTTTTCTTTATTATTTGGGGTATACGTTTAGTTTGAGATGTTGTTTTTAAATTGTCTCCATACAGTTTGCACTGTAGGCATTTCACCCTTGTAGCTGTTCCTTTTGATTTCTATTTTATTACCTTCCTCATTTTTTGTATAGTTGCCCTTTTTGAAGTTAAATGCTGCTAAGATGGGTTTCTTTGGCATTTTCCCCTTAGCAAGGGTGTTAAATTTAGTTATATTATAGTCTATTCCTGAGTGGTTCAGCTATATTTACCTCTTAGCTTTGAGTGGAGCACAGTCTTGTCTAAATCAGGAATTGCCTTTCCCCTTGTGGGTTCCGGGAGAAGCTGCTCCAATAAGTAGCCATTTATGGTGTCTAGAAATTTTATCTGTGTCCCTTCCTGAGGTGACATGTACCTAGACAATATGAGGATAGTTGAAGCTCCCCATTATTGTGTTTTCAGCCTTTGCAGTCTCTAATGTTCCTGAGCATTTCACAGTCACTATCACCATCCTGATCAGGTGGTCCATAATATATTCCTACACCTATATTCTTATTGTTAAAGCATGGAATTTCTATGCATAAAAATTGTATGGTACAGTTTAATTCATTTAAGATTTTTACTTTATTTGACTCTGCTTTCTTTCACATATAGTGCCATTCCCCTACCAGTATGACCTATTCTGACCCTCAAGTATATTTTCTTTCCTGATATTACTGGTCCCAGTAATTATCCTCATCACCTTTTCCCTCCCCCCTAAGTTTCTATGATGGACCTATTATGTGAATATCCTCATTTAATGCGAGGCAGTTGAGTTTACCCTTCTTAATTTTTAGACTTGTAACATTTGCATATAAGCATTTGTAGATTTTGACAATATTCACTTGCTTGCCTTCATCACATTCTAGCTCTCGATGAAAAAACTTAGGGTATCAGTTAGTATCAAGTTTCTGTGTTTTGATCTCAGATGTATGAGCAACCTTCTTGTTTTTCCTGGTTGTAGTCTTTGAGGGTCAAGTGAAAGAAGCAGGGAATTTTTCACAGGTTTAAAATGGTTAGAGATCTATCAGTGCCTAATGTTTATACATGATAACATCATGCAGTTGCATAAACATAAAATAACAAAACCAGTCACTCCAGCACTGATTTACACTGTTTATCAGCCATATACTCCAAACTCAAAAACCAATTCCTGCTGCCAGAAAACACAAGGGAGAATAGAGAGAAAAGGGTACAGTTAAGCACTGTCATCCCTAACCAGTTATTAAAAAATTCCATTCATTGAGATTTTTGGTTGTTACTTTTATTAGCTGACGAATAACACATAAATGCATATAGATAATTCTTTGTATGAATAATGTAATTTGAATTAGTAAGTTTAGGGCATTTCTAAAGCATTCATGTACTTTACATCAGTCAATTACTTGGCTTGGATGTTTTCTTATTTGTTTATTTTTACTTCATTAGCACCAATAGACTCCAATCAGGGGTAATCATTCCATAATGCTAGACACAGTACAAAACACTTGAAAAGATGGCATCTGTTCCAACTAGCTTGCAAAGTAGATTACAAAAGAACATAACTGGTGGGTGAAATGGACTAATGAGCAGTTAAAAGGTAAGAGAAGAGGTAATGGAGGATGTAAAGTTAAAACAAGTATATTTTAGCACAATGAGAAGTAGTCATAACTGGTCTCCTGAATAACCATTGCCCACAATCTCAAGAGTCTGTTGAGGTTAGAATAACCATTACATTATTTCTCCAGTCACAGTTTGTAGAGTTGGGGCCAGTCTGGCCAGAATCAGCAATAGAGTAATATTCAGGAAGCAGGAAGGTAGAAACATTGCTGCTGTTCTGCATCTTAATGCTCACCAGCATTTTTAGAATTCAGCATGGCATTGTGAACCTGATTGCTTGAGTGGACTCAAGCTCTCTTTGAAACGTGTCACACACCTCTTACTTTCCTATACATGAATCTCAGGATCTTAGACATGGAGACAGACATCTTCAAAAGGATTTCTGCTTTGTACGTGGAATTCATTAAACAATAATTAGATAACATCATGGCAGAAGGATGGTGCCATGAATCTGGTGTCTGACATTGTTCACTGGATTGATAACTATTTAATGCTTCACTGTTCATAAAGCTAATTCTTGTACTTTCATAACCATATTACTGGTATCAACTCATTATGGAAAATACCGATGTGGATGAACGTTCAGGTATATCTAAAGATCAATTTATGCTTTGTTTTCCTGCCAGGATATACTGAATATGCATATCAATACACACTAATAAATGTACTGCCTGATTCTCAGGCTCTGGTGAGAACAATGTTGATGGGTAGGCTCCTGTGAAATCAACAGCTTGCATCACAGAAGGGAGCAGAGAAACAGCAGTTTTAATTATTAGGAATACTTCGCAGGAAGGAACAAGTTCAAGGTGAAAGGTTATTCATCATATGGTAGGGCCTGAGTCTTTCCACTGCTAGGCCAATTTTAAAGGTAATGTGTGGTCAGGGTTTTCCCAGAGAGAGAGTGTCCCACTGGTTATGGGATTCTCTTTGGCACCCTCCAGTTCCTGTGTGGGGGAGGTTCTTCACGAAGGATGGGGTGTAGTCTAAGAATCAGTCTGTTCCCTGGATTTGGAGAATGATACTGCACTGTTTAGTTTAATTTGAGCCCACATGCTACTACGATGGGAATTCTCTATATAGTTTTGAATTTAACAAGTGATCAGACTAAAAAATGAAGGAATATGAATCTCTTGTCGCTGTTACGCAGTGGGGAAATGGGTCTGCCCTGACTGATGGGTGGGCAGGAAAGATTGGGACAGCAGGTTTTCCCTGGATAGTGTGCAGAGCCCATCAACTCTCCCTGCTTCAAGCTGAGGCTGGCTTGAGGTGGGAAGAATAGGGCTGCATTTACTTCAGAACGCCCTCTCGGTTCAGTAGCAGCATGTCCACCTCCTCACGTGCTGCTGAAGTAGCTAGCAGGTTTAGGAGGGTGGTTATTTATCTAATGGAGAAGAGTTCCTCTTGCAGCAGTTCCCAAAACCACCGGCTGGGTGGCAAACCCACACCATGTAGCTGTTCTGTCTTGAGCTTAGTGTTGTGGCAAGCACTGAACTCTTTCAGGCAGGCTAATGAAACAAACAGCGCTCTCAGTGCTGTGTACAGGGCTGACCTAAGGTCTTTTAGGGAGGTTTAGGCCATGTCTGCACTAGAGAGCTTACAGCAGTATAGCTGTAAGGTCTCCAAGTAGCCATTCTGTGCTGACAGGAGAGAGTTTTCCCATTGACATCATTAAGCCACCACCGATGAACAGCAGTACCTGTGTCAGCAGAAGCTCTCCCATCAACATGGCGCTGTCCACACTGGTACTTCTGTTGGTGTAACTTACATTGCTTAGGGCTGTGCTTTTTTCACATCCCTAAGCGACATAATTTATAGTAACAGAAGTGGTACAGTAGACGTAGCCTAAGCAACGTGATTCTAAAGGATACATCCCAAATATAATGGTCTTATTTCACAGAAAATGTGTGTGCATGAATGTCAGTTTAGATTCTGCCTAGCCTCCTTTTGCAGGCTGAGAGCTCAGCTGCAGCGGTTTGGGGTTCTTGGTTTTGTTTGGGGTTTTTTTACATTTGTTTCCCTTCATTTTACCTTCAGAAGGCTAGTGTTGCAAGGAAAAGAGCTAGAGCCTTTTTGCCCCCTTATATGTGAAAATTGAGATTCCTGTTTATGGACCCAAATGCCAGCTCTGTTAACAGCAACCTATCTCTCAGCTCACCAGTGCAAAAGTGAATGTGTTTAATTGTCCTGAAGATATGTGCTTCAGGAAGCTGCTGAAGGGTTCTTTAGAAGTTGAGCGTTTCTCTGGAGCACCAAGGGAATACTCACGTAAGATATCTCGTACACAAAGCGGTACTGGGCCGTGTGTTTAGTCCTGATGTAACAGAAGCAGCCAAGTGGCTGACTAAAACTCAAACTGAAGGGCAATGTTCTCTCTAAGCTTATGATGCAGCTGAGCAAGTTATGGTACTCATTGAGCGGCAATTTGTGAGGCATGGTGCCGCATGGGCACAGTTTTTTGGTGCCGGAAGCATCAGCACGCCTAAGTACCTTAGTTCAAAAGAAATGCATAGATGTTTTTTCATTCAAACTTTAATAAAAATGTTAAACTGAAATACTGTAGTTTTATTAATTTACTAAACAACTGTGAGATGACACTTGCTGCTTATCTAGCCTCTACCGGCTGGGGAGAAGAGAGGCAGGGTTGGGCAACCTCATTACAGTCGGCTATAATAGCAACCTGTTAGGAGGATGGCTCTGATGCCATAACAGCAGAACTATCTGACCCTTGATCTCATAGTGTAAATGAATGGCCACTCTGAGGGCTGTAAACTAACCAATAGAGAGTCCTTACTAGCTTTTGATTAATGAAAACGATCCCCCTTTTGGCTACTGATAAAGCTATGATGTTGGTGTTTAGAATTAGTATGCACTTCCCTCCTGCCCCATGCCTTTTAATTTAGTGGGAGGATTTTTTGCTTTGTTTTAATATTACTGTCATTACTATAACTTTGAGAAAAGTTGGATGGTGCTGGAATATGATGATGAAATTGTTAGACTGTGCTACTTTTCCTACTCAGTATTATCCATTTAACTATAAATGTGCACACACAGATAAATTGTTTAGATAAATCAATTTATAAATTAAATATATGAAAACAGCCACAAGAAAATAATTTGGAAAAAAGCAGCTAGTGTCAGAAGATATTTCTTAATAATCCTTAAAAATATTTTCTGGAATATACACACTTTTAGAGATGGCAAATATAAATATTTGGTTTAAACTGAGCAATCACTTATAGCTTTTACAGTCCTGCAGCTCATCTTCTTGCTGAGCTCATAACTCTTGATCTTCAGAAATGGATATCAGTTTGCTGTCAAAATCAGTTTACATTCATAACTTAACAGCATCATCCCCAGAAAATCTTTTATTTAGAAGCAAAGGAAGCTTTGTCCCAAGTTTCCTGGAAGAGGTTCTGTAGGGGTAGTGGTCTGGGGAGTTGAGACTCCAGGATCATTGGGCTGGGGAGAAGAGACGCGGGGACCATCGGGCTGGGGAGAAGAGACGTGGAGATGGTTGGGCTGGGGAGAAGAGACGCAGGGATCATCAGGCTGGGGCGAAGAGATGGGACCATTGGGCTGGGGAGAAGGGAGAAGAGACACGGGGATCATTGGGCTGGGGAGAAGAGACACGGGGTGGGCTGCATGGGCCTCTGTGATAGGTGCGCAGGAATGTGCTGTGCTCCTGTGCAGCTTAGAGGGAACATAACTTGGGTTACAAATATAAAGTAATAAACAGTCAATGCTGTGGCAAGCTGCCAAAAAATGTGGTTAGTCTGTGAATTCTGCAGGATCCATCACTGCAGGCAGAAGTGATTGCAACATAGATATCCGCTCTTTCTCATGGAATCTCACAAATCCCTCCCAATAGGGATTTCAATTTTTGCTGGACTCCACTGTAATGTTTTTTAAAAACCAAGCCAACAAAAAGGCCCTCATTAAAGTAAATATAACTCTCGGACTCTAAGGTCAGAAGAGTCAAATATGATAGTCTAGTCTGACCTCCTATACAATGCAGGTCAGAATTTCACCCACCCACTCATGCAGGGCATCAGAAGGAGTTGCTAAAAAGGCTAGAAAAAGTGTGTGCATGAAAACATGGACTTAGCATGGTTAAAACTTCATAGTTTAGCACAATAGAGGAGGGGGCGGGGAGAGGAGAGAATAAATAGGTTGTTCATGCATCTTTTATAGGGCAACATTTCATAGTCCATATTCATGTTTCTGTTAAAGAATAAAAGCTTCTGCATAATTAAGTCATCCTTGGACGGAAAAAAGATGCTATAATTTTCTTATGTTCCATTGGAATATAGTATATTTCTAATGTGCTTTGTTCTCTACACAGACATGGCATGGTCTCTTTTGTTTATATTTGTTTTTTTTCTGTTTCTTTGTTACTTAAATACAAAATTTTTTTAGACAGAAAATGGAAGGTGAAATTTATTTGTTTAGAACTCTCTAGAAATATCTAGCAAAATTTCTCGAACTAGAAGAGTCAAAACACTCAGAAGCAAGAAAGGAATTGACAGAGAAAATACACATATGGAAGATGGATTTATGCTATGGCTTCCAGCAATATTTGGCATAGTTGTTTTCATGAGTGCATTCATTCAGAAAAATGTTTTTTTCAATGAAATTACTCTAATTTGGACTTGAAATAGGAAGTATTTTGTTATGAGGTCATTAACCACAAAAACACTGGCCTTATTTGTGACACTTGCTGGCATTCAACTGTAAATCCTATTAATGTGTCTGCTACTGTAATTTAGAAAACGTAATTACATTTTATGGCGGCTCTTTTAGTAAGTCCATGATAAAAGCAAACTGCTGATTCTTGTAATAATTGTCTGATATTAAACCCAACCTTTGCAGTTCAGAGCAACTGTGGTCTTTTTTTTTTAAAGATGTGCTATGATTTTAGTACTAAACCAGATTAATGCTAATAGGAATCAGCTGAGTGAACTCTCTGTGCACTGAAAGGATACTAAACCTTTGTGAACTGCTTTTCAGTTAGACTACATTTTTTTCCTTTAAAATGAACTAATCTGGATGGTATTGTATGACCTAAGTAACCTTTTTTCTCTCTCCATAGGTGTATTTTTAAGAAGAGTACTGACCATGAGGAAGTCCATCTGTTAGCTCATTTTTGCTAATTCTACAGGAGAAAATGAAGCTACTCCTTGGCTGTACAGAATCCTTTACTGCCACTGTTGGGTAAATGAGAAATGGTCGTGTGATTATGCTGACATCCCAGCATGCATTTGGTAGACCTGTGGTTAACTCGTTCCCTCTCCATGTGTCTGCTCTTACAAAGTTTTGTCCTCATGATACTGTGCTTTCATTCTGCCAGTATGTGCCCAAAAGGCTGCCTTTGTTCTCATTCTGGAGGTTTAAATGTGAGTTGTAGCAATGCAAATCTCAAGGAAATACCGAGAGATCTTCCTCCTGAAACAGTCTTACTTTATTTGGACTCCAATCAGATAACATCCATCCCAAATGAAATTTTTAAGGACTTGCATCAACTGAAAGTCCTCAATTTATCCAAAAATGGTATTGAATTTATTGATGAACATGCCTTTAAAGGAGTGGCAGAAACCTTGCAGACTTTGGACTTGTCCGACAACCGGATTCAAAGTGTGCACAAAAATGCTTTCAATAACTTGAAGGCCAGAGCCAGAATTGCAAATAACCCTTGGCACTGTGACTGTACTCTGCAGCAGGTCCTGAGGAGCATGGCTTCCAACCACGAAACAGCCAACAATGTCATCTGTAAGACTTCTGTGTTAGATGAACACGCTGGGAGACCGTTCCTCAATGCTGCCAATGATGCAGACCTTTGTAACCTTCCTAAAAAGACTACTGACTATGCCATGCTAGTTACCATGTTTGGCTGGTTCACCATGGTGATATCCTATGTGGTTTATTACGTGCGGCAAAATCAAGAGGATGCAAGAAGGCACCTTGAGTACTTGAAATCCCTGCCAAGCAGGCAAAAGAAACCAGAAGAAGCTGATGACATTAGCACTGTGGTATAGTATCTTGAATACGACTGACTTTGAGGTGGCAATTAGATTTGGATGGCATTAAAACTAGAGGTTTACTTCTAACATTCATTGTAAACATTTAAGACTTTCTTTTCAGTTCGACTGAATTTATGCCACTGTTGATCTTTCTAAAAAAGGCTTTTGTTTGGGTGGTATACCTTAACTGCTTCTCTGGTGGTATTCTAAAGCAAGTAAACAAATATGTAAACATTAGTTAGACCCATTTAATAATGAAATTTATTTTTTTAATTTAAAACCAAATAAAAGCTTAACTTTGAACCATATTAAACAGAGTAATTTATTGATCAGAAACCTGTTTAGTGACTAAACCTGCTCGGTTTGTCAATGTAAATTAGGTTAAAAGTAGTAGTAACGCTATGGGTCATAACACTCATAAAATCCCAAGAACTCATAGCTTATATTCAAGGGCTGCTCTTGATTTACTCCAAAGGAATCAAATGAAGAGCTGATGAATAGCAGCCCTTTCATTGTTTGCCCCTCTCCAAAAAAAAAAAAAAAAAAAGGAAGTGGAGGTGGGGAGAGCAGGTGATACAGTCCAGTCCACAAAGTTCCCATGGGTTTACGAAACTGAAGATATGATGGAGCTTGAATAGCACTTCAACTGAGCTAAAGAACGGCAGCCATGAGGAAGCCTGCGCTTCAGGATGCCACGGCCAATTGGACAGATATGTAAGTACCATTGAGACCTGGGAATAATAGCGTCAAACCAAACTTAAAGGATTGATTAAAGGAATTTAAATGTAAGCAGGAATACTGTCAAAGACCATGTCCTTTATAAACCTGAGACCTCTTCGGTCTGTATTTTAATGCTTCTTATTGAGCACTTGTACTGAGTCCAAAGGTATCCTAGGTTTTGCCAAGTGAAAAAGAGAAGACATGGTCCCTGTCTTGAAAAGCCTGCAGTTTAAGGGCTCAATAAGGTTTTGTCATAAGCCCCAAGCAAGGAGCAGCAGGAAAAGAATCAGGAGCCAGATGATTACTCTGAAAAGCCCCGCTGTTCTCGTGGATTAGCTGCCTGCATTTCACGCAGGCATAAAGGGTGAGTAGTGAGGGATGCAACTCTTCTTTCCATGCATTCAGGCAGATCAGGATAGGGTGTAGACAAAGACTTTGTTCTTCCTTGCTGAATACTCCAGCCAGCAAGTCTGAGCCAGTGTGCCAAGAGAAGGGGAAGAAAAACCCCAGTGCATGTGTCAGCATGCAAAATAGTGTGAAGTTTGTAGACAATTATGGCAGTAGAAAGGACATACACTATTTAAATGAAATATTATCAGAAATCCTGTGATAATTCCAAATACAATACTGATTTTTCTCTCCAGTTAATAGCACAGTGCCAATAAAATTCAGTATCGCTGATAAAAATCGATTATTGAAAAAAATCAGATTTTTAATGTAATTGGAAGTTGTAATTTAAATGAACATTTTCCTGTTAGAAAATAAACCCATTTAAGTTATATTTGAAATTGTTATAATCTATATTAAGGCCTAAACTTACTATAATATATTAAAATATATAAATTCAGTTAAACAAATCAAGCAGTACGTGTCTGCTGCCAGTTTTAAAGAAAGTTAAACCACTGGAAGTCCCTGGCTAAGGCCCTGAAGCCAGAGTTTGTTAAAGTACTGAACCAGCTTCGACAGCAATTGACTTTTGCAGAGCAGGGAGAATATTATATATTATCTTCATTTTAGTTTTTTGAACTAGATCAGTTCAATCACTAGTTCATTCAAATTAGAGAAATAAATTCAATGTCTCTCTTGGGAACCAGTCTGGCAGCCAGCCTGGGACAGGTAGGTGAAGCCTCTTCCCCCCAGCCAAGCCCCCGCAGGCAGGATGGGCCAGGGTTAGAAGTGGATCCCCATCTACTTGCCTGCTGCCTGAGAGAGCAGCCAAATGTACTAGGGGAGACAGTGGGAGGAAGACAGAGCCACTCCCTCCCCTTGGTAAGTGGGGCTGGGAGTGGTGAGACTACAGGAGCCACAGGTAATGGGGAGACATGTGAGTGCTGTAACCAGTTATATGTCCTCCCCCTGCTCTTCCTCCAAATTCCCCTGCCCCCCGCACTTTCCACTGGCAAAGATAGAAGTTGACACCTGTTTACTCTCTCCCTTGAAGTCCAATGCTGGCTGGTTAGGCCCAGAAGCAGCACTCTCCTACCATCAGGAACTTGCTCCCTGGCTCCCAATGAGAAAAAAATTGCAACGTGGCCTCACACACAAAAAGTTTGGACACCTCTGTGGTAAAATCTTGCAGGACATGGTGACCAGGAACAATGAATTCACTTCACTAATTATAGATAATTAGCACTTAATAAATCTGTTGGGTTTTGATACAAATCACTGGATAGATTTGGTTTTTTTCTTATGTATCAAGCACATTTAAGATCGTTTTTATTTACCTTGTAAATGCTATTTCTGTGCATTTTTAATTGCATTCAATTTCCATCCAAATGCTGCTTGATAGAAATCATGAATAAAAAATTACTGAGATAATAAATGAGATATGTATCATTCTTCAGTCTCTTAATATGAAAGAAACATAGACTTAGAATGTGAATAAATGTATATTGATATACAATTGTTTAAATAAAGATAGTGCATCCTCTCAGTTACAAACAGTACTATAGCTAATTTAAAGACTACCTTTACTTGAAGATCAACATGTTTTAATGCACAAAAATAGCATTTAGGAAAATAACCAAAAACGTACAGATGCAAAAGATTAAAATTACCTATTTACATCAAGGTTTCCTGCTTACTCGTTTAAATTACTTTTGTCTAAATCAATCCTCCCTAATAGCAATGGAAAAAAAAATTCAGACATGACTATGTAAAGTTTGGGTCTTAAATATATATGTTTAGGAACCTAAATAAAATTAGCCAGGTTTTTTTACAATACCGATCAAAATGAAAGCACCCAGAGTTTGAAAATGTTGACTGTTGTGTTTAAAGGGCGTGCTGCATTAGTGAATGTGTAGGTAGTGTATGTGACTGATTGTTTTTTAGATGGTTTTACTGATAAATGTTCATGAAAAATAAGTTCCAGAGGGCTAGCTGTGTTAGTCTAGTTCAGCAAAACGAACAAGGAGTGTGATGGCACTTTTAAAGACTAACATTTATTTATCACATGAGCTTTTACGGGAGAAAATCCCACTTCGTCAGATGGCTGAAAATGGATCTCTTCCACAAAAGCTCATGTGATAGATAAATAAAAGTGCCACAAGACTCCTTGTTTGTTTTTCATGAAAAATAAGATGTCATATAGATAGTCTTACCCTGGAATATAAAGATTAAGGGACTATAATCTTTAAAACCAGGATATTTTCTCTTTTTTGTTTAAATGAATGCACCAAAATGCATTTCTGCTGTCATCAAAATAAAACAGTCTTTGACTAAGAATCAATAGAAGTCCAGGCTTACTGAGCAAGG
Organism: Pelusios castaneus; assembly: GCA_007922175.1. NCBI lineage: Eukaryota > Metazoa > Chordata > Testudines > Pelomedusidae > Pelusios > Pelusios castaneus. Next base: position 20,553,221 of record ML685787.1, read on the forward strand.
AGTGTTTTGTGGCCTTAGAGATTGTGTTTATGAAAAGGTGCTTTGCAAAAGCAAGAGTTAAAGGGAAAAAAATGAACAAAAATCTCCAAAATAGTAAATCTTTCCTCTAAAATTATGAGGACATGAATTATTTCTGTTAAAGCACATGTATAGTCTTTAAAATCTGTGGAATGTTTAAGATTGTTTCATGCTTTTGTGTGGGTTTAATAACTCTATCGGGATTGCTATACAAAAGTAATCCCTAGAAAAAACTGAAGTTAGAAACAGCTGATTGTATACAAAGTGAAGAAAAGAACTTCTGTTTAAGAACAGTATATTCAGAAAGTAAGAATGGCTTTTTCTGGAATTTTCATGGGCCAGACACTGAGTACCTGCTTCTCTCATGGGCTCAGCAAGTCCCAATATTTGGTCTATTAAGTTTTAGGTACTTTTTTAATGGAACGGTTTTGGAAAATTAAAAAATTGTTAGGTGTTCTCAATTTTGCTCTTTGGCCAAAAGATTGATCTGCTGTCTGTGGAGCTACTGGAATTGATTCTTCAATGGATTTTCAAGTAAAAAGGCTTTTAGGGAGTAGGATAGTGTTAATTGCACAAATCCTGTTCGCTTTAGATGTTACTGCTTTCTTTCTTCAGCAAATGCTTTGGAAAGACTCCAGGCTGCTCCCAGGTTCCACCCTTACCATTGCCACCAACACTGTAGAAACAGCAGACTCCAATGAGAGGGGGAAATTCAAACAAAGAATCTGAAGAAAACAGATAAAATTATATACTGTACCAGCAGTAAACAAAAACATGTTGAAATGGGACATGTCTTTCATAAGACTTACCATTTGTATCCCTTTTATATATGCTGGATCAAATTCAGTCCTGATGTAATTTTGTTGACTTCAGTGGAGTTACTCTAAGAACCAGTTTTTGCCATATTTCTATTACTGTGTTGCCAAGCAGCGTATTGAATCCTAATAATATATTATTTCTTTTTTGGCAGAAAAAAGGAATGTATGGCAGACACAGAATTGATATATTAATCAGCTCTAGTTTTATTTATAAATACATACTGCACAATTTTGACGGACTATGACTAGAGATGATTTTAACAGTAGAAAGCTTCCTTGGCAATTGCCAGAATCCCTCAAATTCTTGCATATTACACATTCTTTATCTGTTTCTGTCCCCACTCCCTAAAATAAATGAATAAACTATTTTTTCTTTTGGACCCCTGTCCCTACTTGTACAGTTCAAGCTCTGTGAGAGAGATCCTGGAGCTACTATGATTTTTATACCAACTGAGGATCGAGCTCATTGTTTGGAAGATCACACTCAAACCCATGAAAATGAAGTTACATTGTGTTTGGAAAAGAGATTTTTTTAAGGAAGAGTTACATATTGATTCCCCCTAGATTGATTCTGTATCTAATTTAGTCTGGTTACAAGTAAAAGGATGATTTCTTTTAGCTGCCACCGTGGCAATCTCTGCCTAAGATCTAAAAATGAAGCAGGATTGTGTCTGCTTCTTAGGCTAATATACTAACACACAAAAATATTGCAATTACAATTTAGCTGGCATCCAGGTCACTTTTCAAGTAGCCATATTGGCCAGGGGATGCCAGTCTTGCTAAAAATTTGAGTCACAATTGTTATTGTACTGAGAAGAAACACAAAAGGAAGGAGTAAAGCTGTTGAGTAGGGATGATGCTCCTTTTACATCATCCCTATTTTGACTCTGAAAGTGTCTTTTAAAGGAAAATTCATGGGGCATAGTCCTGGCCCCATTGAAATCAGTAGCAAAACTTCCATTGGCTTTCAGGAGGTAGGATTTCCCCCCAGATGTTTTATGTCCATCTTCTTCACAAAATTACTAAATTGACCTTTCTAACAGTACTTAATATAACAAAAAATAGCTGATTAAAGGAACTAGAAGTTGCCATTTTTACACAAAGAGGCCCATCAAGACACTACTTCAGTGCGTGAGGAAAACATGAGGATTTGAAGCTTAATTAACTTGAGACGGGATAGAGAACAGTTTTGCTCAGTTATTTATGGTTTACTTGTAGCTTCAAGGATTTTGTTATTAGAGAAGGAAAGGATTATTCAGAGGCCTAATTTTATCTCTCTTCTAAATTTTGTAATCACCTTCTACTTATGAAGGGTGTGATAATTTAAAGATTTTTTTAAAACTGATTATGTTCTGTGTGGATTATTTTTCTAACGTTGATGCTGTGTAATAGTGAGAACTACATCAGTCCCTTTGGGACACTGTAATGTAGGCTCACACTGCACTTTTATTATAACAACATAAATTATTGCCAATGATAAGTTATTTTTGTACAGAAATGGGTAAGTACCAACTACATTCACATTTTTACTATATAAAAACCGTGGCAAGTGGAGTTCAATGTTTTAAAATCTGCTATCACTGCAGGAAACAGCACAGGACATTTTTTTAAAATTATCTGGCAGAAGGATCTTTGGAACCACCAAAAAAATTTTTTAATTAAAAAATATTTTTGCCTCCTGGTCAAATCTAAATGTTACCACATATGGAAAATGGAGAGGTAGGTCTTTCAGACATGGCCCACAGCTTGGGGCGGGGGGTGAGGGGGGTCATTGTCTCTGGAAGATGGCAGAGAGGCATTGTGATGAAGCTCAATACTTTTTCTGGATAAAGATTGATTTAATTTGGTTCATTACTTAAAAAAAGATTCCCGACCTCACATTAGATGGACTAAAATAATATGAAAAGAAAACTTCTGGAAACATATTTTGATGGACATGCTCCTCTATTGGCTGGCTCCAGATGAGTTCCAGAGAGGGGCTTTCACGCCACGGTTGGATAAAAGAACCTGCAATTGTTGGGTGGAGATTATTAAGTGCCATGTGCTGAATGAGTTCCTGCCTGGCTGAGGAGACCACACACAGCATATATTATTGAAGTGGATGGAACTCTGATTGGCAGCTTATCTTTACTGCGCCACTTTCAGTTTGATGTGAAACAATATTAACTTTATAGAGAGATTAATTCTGAATGCTAGGATGACTAGTTATTGATTTCCTACCTCTCCTACGGGAGCCTGTGAAGGGCAAGCTAATTCCGTGATGATGTTGTGCTGCCAAGGTATACTGATCGTGCTAAAATGAGGTATGGTGGTACAGCTTTGATTCTTGATAGAGTGAGAGGGGTTGGGGGTTGTATTATATTAAGTTCCACCCCTTTTTCCTCACTGGTTTTGACGGGTGGAAAAGAAATTCACTTCCCAGGCCTGTCTGTTAGTGGAGCAGTATCCTGGTATAAGCAGAAGGGAAACAGTTCTCCCTCATTCCCTCCTCCTGAAGAAGCAGCAGCAGATCTTTAGGTGGATAAGGAGACTCCAAAAGGGTGGAATGAGCATGAGGCATCTTGTAGTTAGGGTGGCTTCTCAGTGATCCGCATGGCTCGCTAGAGGGAAACACTGTGAATCATCCAGATATGATGGTTGCATCCTTTTAATCACATCAATATGACAGTTACTTACTCCCTTCATGATGGATACCCAGGATGCTGCAGTTTTATTTTTAATGCTGGTGTTGGCCATGTTTCTGTTCCATTCAAAGACTGAGGTAGTCTCTCTATAAGCATTTATAAAGTTCTAAAGCTGTCTTGCTTAAATGCATGTTTTTAGTGAAAGTGGGAATTGTTAAACTTCAAACAATGAGGATTTAAAGAGAAGGAAAGAAGATTTCTGTCAGTTGTCGTGGTAAAATATATAGGTGTCTTTAGTTTTGTTTGTACTGCCATAATCAATAAATCAACTCAATGAGTATAGGATATTTGTTGTATATACAACACTATATATATGCATATTTCATTCATTCATCTACACTTAATATTTACCTCTGGTTTGTTGCATATATCTACAGGATGTGAACCACCCTGGTTATTCCATGGAGGTTCCATACTTCCCATTCAGCGTTAGAGCCACTTTGGTTTGTTGCTTTATAAACATTATGTATGCGGCTGCTGTACCCAGTACATTTCCACCCACAGCCTTTCAGAATGACCCCTGTAGTCCAGAGGTAGTGGGTGAGCCAGGAAAGAGAACAAGCTCACTAGCATGGCTTAGGCTGTCCCTGAGTTCAGCCCTCTGGCCATGCTGCTGAATTATTAAAGAGCTTCCCAAACACAGCTGCTGTTCTGACAAGAGGAACACAATTTACCAGAAGCAAGAAGTGCAAGGTGAAACGTCTGGAGTCTTTTTCACTTAATTGTTGTTTAATTTTTTAAAAAATTACAATATGGTCCTGATTATAAAAACTCCAGGATGCAAAAAATGTATTTATGAATAGCATCTGTGGACCAATTTTCTTTTCTTTTTATTTGTTGAGTAGATTTTTTTACATGGATACTTTACTCAGTGATACAGCCTACTATAAGATGTTATGCTTTTTTTTTTCCCCTTTCTCCTAAAAGTTTGGAAGTTATTTCCTTGAGATGGCTCTGAATCAGCCAGGAATGGTTTAAAAGTACAAAACCCAGCAAGCTTCAGAATGCTATGGATACATTTAAGAAATGGTCAAGTGTTTGGGGATTTTTGAGTCTTATTGTGAAAGATGTATTTTAGGTCTCAACTACATATTGTGAACATTCTCCTTAATTGAAGAGGTAGACTAGAAACTTTACTAAAGCTTTCTTTAATCCACAGCATGATGGAATTAAGTTGGTGTTGAAAAATACCAGAGTTTTAAGCAATCTAACTGTCTCTACCCCTCTCAGTTGCTCAGCTGTTAGTCTTTGCCTCTTGTGATGGCATAATCTGGGGCATTCTCACAAAATCACAGGCATAGTCTTCACTAGGAGAAATGGTAGGGTTTTGCTTTTTAACATGTTAAAACACAGATATGCTAACATCCATTGTACACAGGGCAGTTGTAGTTTTAACATGTTAGCTGGTTAACGTAAACCTTGGGCTCTCACATAGGTTTTATTTCAACCAATTAAAATTAAAACCAGTGTTAAAATTATAACTGCTTTGTTTACATAAGCACTTCAACATATGTTGAAAGTGCACCTTTTCCCCTAGTGGCCATAGAATGCTCCAAGTAGATTTGATGTAAACTTCTAAAAGAAAAAAAAAAAAAAAAGATTTGGGGGAGGATTTTAGAAGGAAAAAAACTCCAGACGCTTCAGGCATTCTACATATATCATAAGCAAGCAAAAAATGGCCAGTTTTGCTGGTTATCTTTTTGAGGCTGAGCTTTTATCCTTTATACCATATTTCTTGACTTACTGGTGCTTTATTTCTCAACCTAAAGTTGCATTGATATTTTCCAAGGGCTCTTATAAATGTGCAGCATTTACTTATTCCAGTAGAAGAGAATTAATTTATTTTGGATTTAGCCAAAGTGAGTCAAATTGATGAATGAAATTTAACTATGAAGACAACATATACGCTGTTTTTCTGGTGATATTGATATACTTTACACTGCTTAGTAGTTATCTCTGTTGAAGAAGGCAAGTGTTTGTTTTTCAAATTATGATCATGCTAAAGTTTTCGACTTGCACCGCCAGTTTGTGGGAATTGATCATTCTGTGTCTGCTACAGCACTGGTGTGGCAGGAGAGGAGACACGTTTGCGCTGGTGTGCTCAGTGCTAGGTAGAACAGTCTCAGGCCTGTTTATAACTTGTACCAAGCTGTCCATAGGCTCTATGGAACATCTGGCATCCAGGAATAGAGTGGAGTTTGCAGATCCTTGGCTACATTCTCTACATCCAGGAGTGCAAAGGGGATGGTGTGGCACCTGTGGCTTTATTCATGACTCTGAATTCAAGGGGTGTAGATAAGCAAATTTGAAAGTAGTTTTGGATCATCGGTGTGGTATAGAGCAACCTTAGGGAACCGGAATCCGGCTCTCAGCTACTATAAATGAAAAACACTGGCACATGACTTGGAAAGATTCTCAGGATATAAGTAGCGACTTGTTTGTCATCTGTCCCTAAGTTGTTCAGGATTTGGAGGGGTTGTTTTTCCCCCTGCTAATTCCAGCTGCACTATAACTTTAACTTTAATACTGAACACCAAAAATCAGGTTAAATTGAGAGATTTAAGTTGCATAATCTTTTAATTCAACTTTTTTAGATGTCTACATGTTTAATCTTCAACCAGCTGTGTCTCATTTGTTAAATCCTCTTTTATCTTGTTGCTGTTGATGAACTTTATTGAGAAATGCGTAAATGGATGAATATTTGATGTGGCTTCTTTTCCAGGTTTTTTACATGTCCCTTGTATCATCTGATATATAATGAAGTCCCATAAATAAATTGAAGTATATAGGCTGAAGCTTTCGTCGACATAGTGCTTGCTGAATTAAAACAGCAAGGTGAAATGTATTTTACTTTAAAGTTCTACATGTGGGGGAAAAATATATTTACTTAATCTATCAATTTAAAAGTTCATAATCTAACAGCCATTCTTATATAGGACAAGCTTGGAAGTTACTGCACTATACGTTGCTTTTTATTACAGTTGGCAATCCTGAAACTCCACCAGACAGCACCCATATTTTTAGGCATCATTTGTCAAACTGCACAGTCAATTTCAGATTCTTAAATAAGAAAAAGAGATTCAATTCTCTTTAGTCACAACACTGTTGCTGGCCTTAGCAGGTACACTGATCATAATGAACCTCGTTACCAAAAGAGCCTGGGAGTGAAATTCTGGCTCTTGTGAAGTCAATGGGAGTTTTGCCATTGATTTAGGAGAGTCAGGATTTCACCCACAGCACATGCTCTTTAAAAGAATATTGATGCATCAAGAAGTATTGCGAGAGCTTCTGCAGACATTCTGGAAGTAAAAGGTTAATAGTGAGTTAACCCTTAGAAAACTGACTGCTGGAAAAAGGCTGTTTTGGTCCCTTTGGGAAACTAAACTAGGAGTTGCAAGTTACTTCTCAGTGTTTTAATGGATCACAATACTGTTTAAACTGTAAACAAATAAATAACAAGGGACAAATTCTGCTCTTTAGTTATGCAGCTACTCACCCACTTTATAAGAACTGCATTCACATAACTGTAAAGATCTCCATGTTGTAAAAGCTGTATTAAGCAAGCTAGAGACTTCATTCAGTCAGCATCTCACAGTCACTTTTCAATAGAACAGCAGCAGTCAGCAGGAGACTAGGAAAAACAGCCATTATTGTTTAAATACTTGTAGGCTTCAGTATTTTTCACAATCTCTGCTGTTGAGCAGCAGGGGGGTTTATTTTGTTTTGTTTGTTTTTCTGTGAACATACTGCTGGAGTGAGCTAAATCTATGTAGTTTGCCTTTGAAGGAATGTACTTTGGTATTTTCAGACTTTCCTCTGAAAGGAGGTTGCATGGAGATTTACCCCTTCATCGAAACCCTTGCATTTTAGTTAAAACTAATTAGCAAAGATGAGGTAAGATTAAATGTGCAGAAGGACTTAACTGCAAACCTAAAGATAGCTGGTACACAGATACTACTCCCTCACCGAAACTGCCATCATTATATTAATAAATCACGCATCCACATGAACACTGAACAAATCATTCTGGCTTTGAAGTGTGAATCCTTCATCCCTGATTGATTGTTTGAATGAAAGCCTGCAATGATTAAAAAAATACTTTATATTTGTAAAATCCTTAGGGCAACTTTTAATCAGCTTCTCTTTCTTGTACCATTAGGTTTGTTTTGACACAACATCTGAATGAGTGCGGGCATGAATAGCAGTCAGTTTTTACCTGGTAAAAGCATAAGGGTTATGACTGTTGAGATGCTTTTTATATAAAATTGTAGTACAGTATTAGATGCCTGATACATATTTTCTTTCTGCTGTAGGTGTTGGATTGAAACCCAAAGAAGAGGACCCCAGCACACAACACAAACAGAAGTCTGTGAAAGGTTATATGCAACATAGCCTGAGGATTTGGAGAAGGGTTTCCTACTAGTAGACCTGATGGAGCCGCTCCAAGTGAATGTTCGGCAGTGGTTCCCAACATTTTTTTTAAACTGTACTAGTTTACCATATTAAGACCTCAGCTATTCTACCTTCTCATTCAGTTGTGTGTGCTCTAACAATGCAACTTGTTTTATGATTAAGAAATTGGGAACCAAACACTCAAATGAGGGTTAGTATGTGTACCAGTGAAGTGGCAACAATGTAGTGGGATCCAGCAGTGAGACTTGTCAGAAAAAGAAAACCAGCAGTACTTGTTACAAAAGCCTGAAGCTCTTATAGCGGAAAGAGTTCTAGATATTCCAATCTCAATCTGTTTCTTGCTCTTTAATTAATGTTCTAGGGCTAAATTGTTTTCTGCAGCTGGAAGTGATTGCACAGAAATTAAGCCATTATATTTCTTTAACACAAAGGTGTGCAGTTGTTAAATTAAGTTTTGTATTTCATGTCTCTTCTTAAGCCACCTGAGCTATTCCACATTCACTATGTAATATTCACCACCTGCAAGGCAAGGAGCCAGTCAACTTCATCATGATTGTTTCCTTCATGGCAACAGCATCCTTCCCAACCACCCAAATTTATAACTATAAAATCTTGCGCTGCTCCCTGTATGCCATTTCCCAGTAGTAACTAATAATCATTTTTATTTCTCCATTACCCTGACCAATTGGATGGGGGGGGGCTGCGTGAGGGACTAGCAAAAGTGAATAACAGCTCATTGTGGGGCAAAGGAGAGCTGAACAGAAAGAAGGGCAGCTTCTAGGAGCCAAGGTTGATAGAACAACTCAACCAGGATCAAGATAGTGGAGGGAATCGTGGCAGCCCATGGTCAGGGGTGGGGAGGTAACCTAACCAATTTATGGGCAGAGAAAGAGAGGAAAGGGCAGAGAGGAAATAAGGGGTGTCAGTGGATGGGCTGTTGTGGGACAGGCAAAGGCCTGGAATAAAATCTGCCCAGCCTCTTTCCCCTTATTACCTTGCCCTGTTTTGCGTCTCACCCCTGAAAAAGAGTGGCTTGCACTGTATGCTGGCTCTAGAAGGCGCTTTGAAGATACACTGCCCTAGAAAAGCTTTGCTGATGCTTTTATACCAATAACATCCCCTCCTGGAGCCACAGTATAGACCGGCAATACGTGCTGTTATTCTGCCAAAACAATGGCTTTGCTAGCACAGTCTGTGCGAATGGGGAAGCATGGGACGGGGTTTCCAATGTAGCCGTGTCATTTAGGGGTCTGGCTTTCACACCGCTATGCTGGCAAAATGTTGTCATGTACAGGTGGTCGCAGTCTGTCTGCGAGAGTGTGGGGGCTGGGAGGAGTGATTACAGGAAAGTCCTTGCTGCGTGTGTGAGGCTATAGCCCTGTTCTGGGAATGTAAGAGTGGGGCTACCAAACGTGGCGTCTGAAAGATAGCTACAGCCATTCTATCTACCACAGACCCAAGGGGCATGTGGCACTTTATTTAACTGCTCTGCTCTCTTCGCTTGCTGTGGGAGAGCCTGGCTTTCTCCGTTGGCCAGGGATCCTCAGCGAAGCAGCTCAGCTGTCAGGGGGGCTTTTAGAATGGCTAACAAGACAAACCCAAAAGTTCACTGGCCTGTAAACTTACCTTAGGGAGAGTTCAGCCTGTGAGCATCCCTCCATCCCAGGACAGGGGGCCTTTGTGCCTTTCTTTCACCAGATCAGCTCCAGCCACTCCACCTGGCACCGAGGCACGGTTGGCCTCTGAACCCCTTTGCCCAGGTGGTGATCTCCCTGGTAATGCTGATCAGCCTTTGCAGCCCTGAAGGCTGACACTCCAGTACATGCTTGGCAGCTGCTCTCTTTCCCTTGCTGCTGTCAGGCTAGTTCTGAGGAGTAAGATGATGAATGCAAGGCCTCTGCCTTTAAGTAAGTAATTGCCACAGCTGCCTCAGACCACTATTTCTGCAGCATCTCTGGAGTTGCTGCTTGTCTCTTCCCTTACTGACCCTAGGAAAAGTGATATTTTTCTCCAGTATTCTTCCCAGGTAGTGCTTTTAAAACAATGTTCATGGTCCAGTGTTCCAGCAGAAGAGTGTTAAAGTGGGTGCCTGTGCTTTTTAGAAATACAGGATAGATGGGGGTAGTGGGGGGGTGTTGTGCTAAAGAAATAATTTTCTGCTTCTCCCTTCTTAAATGTCCACCTACTATGAGACCAAGTTGCCCCTTCTCTAAGGTCCTCCTGGATGGATTCCATAAATATAAAGGGCCAGAGTCTCAAGTGGTGTAGATCACTGCATTTCAGATGGAGCTATACCAATTTACACCAGCTGAGGAGCTGGATTAGGTTTGATTGCAAAGCATAAAGAGGGTGGGGTGCTATCCTACATTCAGAGAGAAATCTCAAGCACTCTATTGCTGAGTTCCACAAGAAAAAAAATGACCTTCCTTAGCTCTTTGGATAAACACTTAGCACAAGTGATTAGTATTCATTAGTTGTCTTTCAGCAGTGCCTAGGAGCTTTGAGCAGGGAGAAAGTAATTGCCACAGGAATTCAGCTTAGCACCACTATCTCAGCACCACAGATTTATGCAAGTAAACAAACAATAGAAATTTAAATAGGAAAGGTTAGTATTTGTCTTTCGGCCTCAGGAGAAGACAAAAACTCTAGCACGACCCTGTGTAGGTGAGTGTATAACTAATCTCAAGAACAAGCAATCTCATGTTTCATTCAGTGTTTCATCAAATAGGAAAGTCCAAGAAAAAAGTCAGTAAAAATTCATCAAAGTATAGGTGCACACACTGCTCACCCTATAGCAGCTCCCCATTCCGTTAGAGGAAGTAGAACTCTCTCTGAATCTTAATCCAAAAGTTTCAGAAGATAAGGCAAGTGACAACTGATTTTTCTCCTGAATGTATTCTGAGCCAATGCATAAAAGTCTCCACATTGCCCTTTCCACTGAGGAAGAGCTGAAACGCAAGGCGATAAAAACCACAAGTGTTTACAAACTAACCAGAAAACTATAGACTGAGGTGGGATGTGTGTCACATCTGTTTTACCATTGACTTCAATGGCGTTATTCTTGATTTACATTAGAGTGAGTGGTAGGAGAAGTCCATTACAATTAGGACAAAAATAAATAAAAGGCCACCATTCACTTCACGCATGATTCAACTAGCCTTCAGTTCTTCCCCCCCCCCACCAGACGCTTGAACCCCACATCTTAGGAATTAGCCCACCGTGATACATGCTAGTTGCACCACCTAGGAGGGGGCTGCAACCTGCGGCTCTGTAGCCATATGCAGCTCTTTGGCTGTCCCCATGGGGGACCCTGTGGGCAGCTTGTGCTTGGCTCCAGCCCTTCCCGCTCCCTGCCACAGGGGACCCTGTGGGTGGCCTGCTCCTGGCTCTGCCCCATCTCACGAGGGGATCCTGAAGTGGGACCTCTTATGGTTCTGCCCGCCAGGGGACACTGCAGCAGGTGCCCTGGACCAGCTTCCCCCATCCCCCACCAGGAGGGAACACCCATCGCAGCGCTCAAAACACTTGGTTATTGAAGGATTTTTTTTTTAAATGGCTCTTATCTTTCGGGTTGCTGACCCCCTGAGAGAAAAGGAAGGGAGGCAGTAAAGAAAAGACGACTGTGGAATCTTGAGATACCAGCCTTGGGTTCAGGGGCTGAAGAGGAAGCTTCAGCACTCTCCTTTAGTCATCCCTGCTACTTTGATGCCTGGAGCATGGTCCCATTCCAATTTCCTTCTCTTAAGTAAGTCTCAGCCTTGGATCATTGTTGCCCGTATATGCCGGTCCTGTGACATTTCAGTGTTTTTCCTCCCTTTAATACTTCTTTCTGCCTATGCCAAGAAGGACTGGTGAGGCTACAACTTGACTTTGTTCAGAGGAGGAATCAAATAAACTGGAATATTCCTGGTGGGGGTTGGAAAAATTCACAGCTGGGACCTCGGGCCCTAACCTGGAGTAGGGCTAAGTACACTCAGCTCTGATGAGTTGCGGGAGTTCAGACATTAGCATTAGCATCAGTAAGTTTTTAGTGAAGCCACATTTTTCTTGTCTTCTCAAAGAAGACATCCGGTGCTTCTCTCTTGCTTATCTCAGTCATAGTCTTGAGGAGGGCTAGTCTTCGCTACACCAATCTACCTAGAATTAACTGTTTGTCAATTAACTTGAGGTAGCTAATGTGTCTGTAAACGCTAATATGAAGTTGCCAACACAGTTGATCCAGGCTACTCATTTATTTGCCCCTGTGGAAAAGACCAGCCTTTTAAATTGGATCAAACTTCTGGGGAATATCCACACTAGCTTTTACAAATGTGTGTTAACTAGCAATCAGTTAATGCTAGATACAACAGTCGTGTGAAGACAGACACTCACTGTCTGGCTCTTAAGGACCAGGGCTGAATTAAGGGGACCCAGGGCTGTGCACTCTTGTGCCCCCCCAACCGGCACTGTGGTGGTGCCCTGCTCGCACTGGGGTGGGAGGGGTTGGGGCCAGAGGCCCTAGTCCATAGTGCTCCCTCCCTGCTCCAGGGGTGGGGGCTGGCTGGCGAAGATGAGCTGCTGTGTCAGGACCTGCCAAACTAGCCTGAGGCATCACCATGGGCCAGCCAGCCCCATCCCTGGAGTGCAGCTGAAAGGTGCCCTCCCGCCCCAGCCACTGGAACAGACCAACAAGAGTGTGGGGGGGGGGGGCAGAGAGCTGTGAATCATGGTCTCTGGCCCAGTGCCCACCCCCAGGCCTGTCCAGTGCTGTAGCCTCTAAATCCACTGCATTGATCCAGCTCTGGCCAGTTCACCTTGCTTAGCAGGATTTCATCATAGGCTAATTCATAGGTTACTGTGTTTCAGGCTTTGTCTATTCCAGCAAAAAGGTTCATTTTAACCATGGGCTAACTAACACATTAGCTATCCTGCTTCAAAATCCTAGTGGAGACACGGCACTTGTAGTTCTTACTGTAAGATGGCTATACAACGCCAATACTGTGGCCCATGGTTGACTGTGCCTAGTTTGCAGACAGTAACAGTACAGGCTCAGATCCTCAGTTGCTTAGACATCTAACTGCCATTGATTTCACACCTTTTTTTTAATGATGACATAGCCTCTGTCAGAGATCATGGATAGCCATACTTGAGATGGTTATCAGTGGCAAGGCAATAAATGTTTGTCTCCAGTAGTTACCACAGGAGTCCCAGCAAATATAATAAAGGGCAAACCACAAATAATTATAAAACAGTCTCTTGAACTGCAATATCATGGATGTGAACTCAGGTTGCTGGTGTATATGACATCAGCAATTAATATGAAATTCCCAGTAACACGGGGAACAAAGTGCATTAAAAAAGAGTGGCTTATCTTCTAAATAATTATACCGTGATACAGGTCATTTGAAAATGAAAATAAAATAGGTTTATTCCCCCCCCCCTTTCATTTTTCTTTTTTGCTTTTTCATTTATAAAGGATGCCTGGGAAAGTATTTGCAGGGGGCAAAAAAGGTTTTGTTGCATGTGTTCCTTCTTGTTTTTTCACACTAGAAATTCAGCTCCTGTCTAGGCGGCAGGATTCGATGATGGCAGACGAAGTACTGAAACAGTGTCATCAAGAACTAAGTGAAGGTTCAGCAATTATGAGGCAAAGCGATATTTAATCAGAGTACATTGTTGGTTTGGTTTTTTTTAGGTCCTGTTTTCCTTCAAGAGTTAATTGATATAGTTGATTAAAGGAGCTTTCAACATCCTTTCTTCTTCAGTTAAGAATGCAAAGTAAACACTCCAGAGTCCTCCCAGCAATTCTTCAGCAAAACCAGGAAAGGCGAAACTCAATATTTCTGATAGCTTTAATTGCAAATAACCAGCAGGAATTTCTTTTTTACAATATAAAATTCACTTTTTTTATACATCGTAGAAGAGGGGAAACGGACACACTTTCCACTTTTAAAGAAATTCTCTGCACATCAGCTTTAAGGGAAGGGGTATTTTTCACAGAAGATGTTTGTACTGAATATATGTTTGCTTGAAGTCCCAGGCATTTCAAACTGATCTGAATTCCGTCTATTAGGACCAGATTTACAATACCTCAATCAGCTTTTGGTTGAGGTATTGTAAATCTGGTCCTAATACAGAGACTTACAGATGGATTACTGTTTGAAACAGTTGGGAATTAAAACCTTGAGTTAGAGAACTTCAGATCTTCTTAGTCCTTGAGATAATTAGAAAATAAATACAGAAAGTAGGTAGAGATGCAGAAGTCAAAGGATTTAAATTGCAAAGAAACATTGCACCATGTTTTAGGTGTTTCCAAATTATTTAGAAACTTAATGAAGAAAATCTGAAGGTTTCTAGCTCCAGTTTTGCAAGTTACTATCATATATAATGGGGAAAAAAGTAGTTCCTGGTCTTAAGGCTTGTACACACTACAGCCTTAGCGCGCAGTAAGGCTGTGAATGTACACACACAAATGTTGCTTGTTGCGTGGCAACAGCCCTCTTGCCATACAACAGGTAAACCACCCAAATGAGGGTGGTTAGGCTTAACGCAGAACAGCTATTCCACAGTAGAGCCAGTGTGTACACTCTGACAGCCTCCGGAAATGTCCCAGAGTGCCAATCGAGGTCACGCTGGGAAACCGGAGCTGTCAAATTTGTCAATTTCACTGCTCTAGCAGAGCAGTGAAATTGACAAGTAGTGGCTTGCCGCTGGGGTTCCTGGAACCCCAGTGCAGGAGCTCAGGGGGATTCCCGGAAGCTGCCTGGCTTCCCGGCTCCTGAGGCGGGGGCGGCTGCCGCCCCAAAGCCGGGATCCCAGCAACCAGCACTCCTGGCGGCTGGAGCCCCGCTGCAGGGATTCCCTCAAGCTTCCCAGGAAATCAAGCAGCTTGAGGGAATCCCCGCAGTGGGGATCCAGCCACGGGCACTCCTGGCAGCTAGAGCCCCCGCTGCTGCTGGGGCTCCCCTGCTACTGAGAAGCCAGCGATCTCAGTGGCTAGAGAGCCCCGCTGCCAGCCTAAAGGCTGGCTGGGCAGTGCATGGTTGGATAGGTGCCCACCAGGGCTGTCCTTGGGGGGGGGCACCGCACCCCACGCTGGAGAGGGGAAGGGAGGCCCTGGTCGACCTGCTCTGCTCCTGGGAGCCTGGCAAGCATTGGCTCCCGGCGGTGGCACAGCCTCAGGTCCCCAGCCAGGGCTGGTTCCTGGCTGCAGCTCACAGACCTCCACCGGCAGGAGCAGGCCCCTGTTGAGGCTGCGGCCATGAGCCAGCCCCGGCTGGGACCGCAAGCTGCTGCTACTGGGATGGCCGCGGAGTGGGAGCTGGTGCCAGCCCTGGCTGAGGCCAGCCCTGGGCCCAGCCGGGGCCAACCACGTGGGGCAGGGTGGCCCGGCCCAGCCCAGAGAGGCCAGGCCCCGTGAACTGCCCCACCCCTGGGCCTTCCTGCTCTGCCCTGGGGGGGGGGGAAAGGGCTGGCCCAGTACTAGAGGCCGGGCAAAGCCTCCCACTTCACTGCCAAAGGCAGTGGGGGCATGGCAAAGTGGGGGGAGCTGCAGCGTGGGTCCTGCACTGCCCCCAGCTGGGAGTGGGACAGCGCAGGGCCCACATATCCACGGGGCCTGGAGTGATCACCCTGTTCGCCCCCCCCGAAGGATGGCCCTGGTGCCCATCATGCAATGCTCTTTCTAACGAAAATGCAAAGGAGTATGTGTGGACTGGGGAAAGCGTGACAGTTATAACGCGTTGCTTGTCTCACAACAATTTATTGCGGGACAAGTCTGTTGTGTTTACATAGCCTAAGTGTAGGGCAGATCAGTGCTAGAGGGATGTCAAGAACTCCCATTGGCAGCTAGGCTTGTAGTATTCTTTGCATACAATCAGAAACAGCTACTGCACATCACTAGATATTGTGTGTGGAGGCCGCCTCCATCTGTGTTTGGAAAGTAGTTCGCATACTTTGGATGCTACCACAACCTACAATGTACACACATTAATGGCCTGAGTTGGTTGCTGCCCCTAGGAGCAGCTCAGCGCCTGCTTTCTGCAATGCTAGCTCTTCACAAAAAGCCGCAGGTGTGTGCACTAGTAGGTTACTGAGCTACAAGGTACAAGACTGAAAGCAATCTCGTGAAGAACAGCCAGCCTGCTAATACACACCGGGTCTTCGACCACTGAGGCTAAGCAGTAGTGGCTCCAGGGCAAAGTATCACTGACTTAAGTGAGGGGTGTGGGGCTCAGAAGCTCTGGAAGTTTGGCCACTTATTTAGCTGCCTAAATATGGATTTTAGGTGCCTTATCTGAGGTAGTGAGGTTGCCAATGAGTGTCTCATTGTTTGCAGTCATACTTTAAAGAAAGGGTGTCTTGAGAGAGACAAGGGG
This sequence comes from Pelusios castaneus, assembly GCA_007922175.1. Classification (NCBI taxonomy): domain Eukaryota; kingdom Metazoa; phylum Chordata; order Testudines; family Pelomedusidae; genus Pelusios; species Pelusios castaneus. The sequence goes on from ML685787.1 coordinate 20,569,511, forward strand.
GGGGGGGTAATATCTTGTATTGAACCAAACTCCATTGGTGAGAGAGCAAAGCTTTTGAGCTTGCACCGAGCTCTTCAGCATGCTACAAGAACACGGCTTACATTAGATGTCTGACAGACAAATCAAGTCGCATCAAACGAGATGTTTCGTGTTGTTTAAAAGATTCCAGTTACGCCCATCAAAAAGTGTCATGTAAATTTTGCACATGCCTGACAAGGTTGCAAACAGACACAGAATGGATAGGTGCCACTCCACAGAGAAACAAACTTGCAGGGATAGTTTGTTGCCTCTGAAGTGGAACAAGTGAGGGGGCCACTCAAATCCTATCCTCTTTTCCATTCCATGCAGTCAACTGGGGGTCACGTGTGGAGGGGTGAGGAACTCAAGGAGTGAGGGCTGAAAGCACATTCAACATCAGGTAACGGGTAGAAATGGATTGGTTCTGAAGCAGCCTTTGTTTAACTGTACATGCCTGCAGCTTTAAAGTACCCATTCCAGTGGATTGGCCGACCCTCTGGGCTGTATGCAGTCAGCTGGGCACTGCCAATGAGAATGCGTCGTGGGTGTGCTAGGCCATTTCAGTGAGTGCATCTACACTTGTAAATTATGTCGCCTTAATTTAAGCCTGCTTAAGTCGACTTAATTTACCCTGCATCTGCACTACAGGTTCCTTAAGTCGACTTAAGCCAGCTGCTTAAGGCGACTTAAGGAAAATTAAGTCGGCTTTGTTAAGCCTGGTTTAAAGTCAACTTTAGTCAACTTAAAAGTCAACTTTCTAAAGTCGACTTAAGCCAGTGTAGACACAGAGTAGCCCAACGTCGACTCTAAGTCGACTTAGGGCTCTCCAGGACTCCTCTACTGCCCTCCCTGCCGGGGGGGGGGGTTGGCACGGGGAGTCTGGCATGCCCCCCCACAGGGCAGGGCAGAGCCCTGCCCGCCCTGCCAGGGTTCCTGTCCCCCTTTGCCCCATTGTACCCAGGTACAGTGGGGCAAAGGCTGAGCCCCCTGGCACTGGGCAAGGGGTGCCGACCTGCCACCGTGGACCTGTCCCAGGTCCACCTAATCCCTAGAAGTCGACCTAGGCGTCCAGTGTGGATGCTCTAGGTCAATTTTGTAAGTTCCCCCCCCCAAGTCGACTTAAAATTTAGGTGTGGACATGCTAAGTCGACTTAGCTAAAATCGACCTAAATTAACAAGTGTAGACATAGCCAGTGCTAGTAACCAGACCATCATTGCCTAATGTGAATTCAGTATTCTACATAAAAAAGGATACAGTCAGTGTATGCTGAATGAATGGTCTTCTGTATAGATTCTAAAGATATTTTATCATAGAAATCTGGAAGCTCATTCGACTTCGTTAGTAATGCATTTAGGGTTTTATTTTTTCCTGGGTTCTTAAAGTACATTAATACCTATCATGTTTTAGTGTGCTGGTCACAGTAGTTAAAAAAATGTGATTTCCTAACATCCTGCTATATGTAACGGCACAATTATAACATACATCTATCTACAATAAATGCAAGGAATTACTCATAGACTTTTAAGGCCAGAAGGGACCATCAGGATCATCTAGTCTGATGTCCTGCACACTGCAGACCACAGTCCTCACCTACCCATGCCTGGGATAGACCCATATCTTCTCGGCTGAGTTACTGAAGTCCTCAAATCACCATTTAAAGACTTCAAGTTGTAGAGAATCCACCATTTACCCTCGTTTCAAACTGCGTGTGACCAATGCCCTATGCCACAATGGAAAGTGAGAAACCCCAGTGTCTGCCAGTCTGACCCTTGGAAAAATGCCTTCCTGACCCCAGTTAAAACCTTGGCATGGGGGAAAGACCCACCAGGCAGAGTTAAATATTTCATCTTGTGGTGATGTTATTTGTAATGCTTCCAGTAAATACACTGCTACCTGTACAAAAGAACACTGTGCCCATCAATCAAATCGGTTTTAAGAAACCATCCTGAAGCATACTGAGTACAATTCTACTCCCTCTTTATTAATCCACTTCTGGCAGGCAACCTATTTGTGGCAGTCCCTGGTTGACACTTAAGACAAGACAGGTTTTACTGTCAATGTGAAGGAAGCACTGACTGGTCATTATTAAATGATACTATTGTGATTCAAGAGCTGAAGATTCTAGTAGAGCTTGAGGGGAACAGGGATGCATAGTATTTTTGAAACCATTTTAGTAACTTTTTTATTTTATTATTTATCAAAACATAGTTTTGACCAATTTTTCACCTAGCTTTAGATTTTATTCTTGGTTCTGCCACAAACTTCACTGTAATCTCATATCACTTCTCTAAGCCTCAGACTCCCCAGCTGTAGAATGAGAATAATGACATAGGCATCAGATATGCTGTGAGATTTAATTAATTAATGTTTCTAAAACACTTTGAGATCCTCAGATAGATTATTATTATTTGTATTATGCTAGCACCAGCGGTCCCAGTCAGGATCCAAGCTCTGTTCTGCTTGGCATTGTACAAGGCAGCCTGGTCACCAAAGTGTTTACAGTTTAGTTTCAGACAAGATATAAGTGGATATAACAGATAAATGGATGGAATGGGAGAGGGAGGACACACATAATAGTGATAGGAACATATGGCAAAATAGACCAGCCATGTGCATAGCCAGATGGTTTATAAGATATAAATATTCAAAGTAGGTATAAGTCATTCTTACTGGCCTTATCACTTGATAATTTCCTACAGGCATCACAACAGAAGTAGATCTTGAAGACGGATTTGGAAGAAGACAAGCTAGTGGCTCCACAGAGTAGCTCAGGGTGGGCGTTCCACGCAAAAGGGACAGCATGGACGAAAGCACTAAGGGTGCGTCTACACTGGCAACTTAGGTCGACTTAAAGACACTTAAGTCAACCTACATAAAGCCACGTCCACACTGGGCTTTTATTAAGTCGACTTAAGCACTTCCTTAAGTCACCTTAATAACAGCTTAAGTCAATTTAATAACACCACCTCTGAAGGTCGACTTAAGTCGACTGCAACCCAGTGTGGATGGGGAATAGCGCTAAGTCGACTTAAAGCCAATGTGGATGGCTATGTCTACTGTTAAGTCGACTTAACACGGTCAACTTAAGTTGACTTAAAGTGTAGCCACTCTGTTAAGTCAACTTAACAAGATCGACTTTAAAGTCAACTTAACAAAGTCAATTTAACTTTACAAGTGCAGACATAGCCTAAGACACTTGTTGGAGAGGTAGATAAACAGGACTTACAGAAAGTGATATACAAGAGCAAAAGATCATAGTTATTAATATACTATCCCTGAACCAGTGTGTTTTTACTGGATTGCAGTGCAAACTTAAACGTGGTATAGTGTTGATTTGTTTTGCATAAAGGGTTGTTAAACATTTTAGAGCAAGCTGTGCAATTTTTAAAAAAAAATTCATGAAAATTGTTGCTGTTATTTAAACAGCTCATGCAGTTGTTACCATTTTGAAGAAATCATGAAAGCTATTTGAATGTTTTTTCAGCTAACTTTAACCTTGTTGATCATAACTTTTGTTGATGAGGATATAAGTTTAAGGAGTAATCATTGATGACAACCAAGTATATCGCATTACCTTTTTTAAAACAATAATAGGGGTATTGTATTTTGTTGTATTATTGCTCTCTTGGAAAACTGACCCATAAGTTGCTCATTCGTAAGAAATTTACATTTGTTTCATTGGATTTTAGTCTATGCAGTTCCAGAACAGGCACGGGGTGGTTTTAGCTAGTTTAAAAATTCATTGAATTCCATTTACAGTGATGCAATGCTTTCTGAGTGTGCTATTCCTTCAGAAATAATGCACTCATGAGCCTTGCAGTTATCTTCAGGAAGGCTGCTGGAATTCAATTTTGTGAATAGTCACATTTCCAAAGCCGTTAATAAGTTTAATTTAAATAGTGTATAGTGTCTATGCTGCAGTCTATTCCTTAGCCACAGTAGGACTGCTCCACAATACAAATAAAGATCTTCCTATTTACTACCATTACATACCTGTGAATGTGAACAATGGATGCTAAGAGACGTCAGTAAATCTGAGGCAAACTCCAGGCTTTTAGATTTAATCACAATAGGAGGAAAACACTTTCAGCTCCATTCATTTTAGTACTGCTTGGGATCCTGCTTTAGTACTGCTTGGGATCCTGCTTTAAGCGAGAATTTTAAGGACAGAGCCTCAACAGGTTGTAAACTGGTGTAGTTCCATTAAAGTCAATGGAGCTACCCTGATTCATAGTTGCTGAGGATCAGGTATTTCTTAATCTTTTACAGTAAGGTAAATGATAATGCTGAGACAGGCTCTGTGATATGTACATAACAGCTATTGCAAGGAAGTGGGTTGTGCTGGCAAGTTCCAGGACTGCGATTACTCTCTTCAATAGACATATTTAAGCTGAATTGCATACAGCATCTTTAGCTTTTCTCTGATAAGTTTCAAATGGAAACAGAGTTTTTACTTTAGTGCTTAGGGAAATGTCAGCTCTTTAAGCGTAAAATTCAACAATAGTGTTGGGCTAGGAAAATCAGAAAATGTTCTTCTAATATAAATTTTCTTCCTGATCTTGGAACAGAAATTGAGTCTGTATTCATTTTATAAACTACTTAGCAGAGTAAACTCTCTACCAAAAGAAAAAAAAAGTTAAATCACCTCCCATTTTCTGTATTTAAAAAGATACTCTTGAATGAATCACTTCAGTGAAATTGCCCAGCCTGGGACCAATATAGGAAAAGGAGTGATGTTCTGGAACAGAAAAATGTAGACATAATATTTCACTTTAAAGTACTGAAGCTAAAAATTAGGCTTAGATTGTCATGGATGATTTTAGAGTTTAAGTATGTTTTCACTTAGATTGTAAGTCTGACATTTTGGATCTTTTTTCCCCCTACAAGTCATGTAGAATGGTCACCCTTAAAAATTTGCCAGTGGCCATCAAAAACTAACAGCATTCCCTCAGTAATACTGCAAATACTGAGGTAACTATATTTATGGCAAAATTGACCAACTGGTAAGCGATCACTGTAACTTGATCAGGTATATCTCAGCCTGAACCCAGTCAACTTCAGTATTTATTCTGATTTAGCTACCACCATTTCAAAAATTAACCCATGAAGCAAAATATAAATATGTCCATTTCTTTTTTTAGGATTGTAACCATGAAACAGACACTAAACACATGGGTTAATTAAGAAACTCTTCAAGAACCTATTAATCTATGTGTTGTCTGTAGTTATTTCTTTTATTAATATCAGTTTAGCACAGCTCTATTCACACAGTGCAATCCATAACATTGGGCGCTTCCATGTGCTTTGGGTAGTGTTTTCTGACAAATGCTAATTTTGTCCCTTCTTACCATAAACATGTAGGGTCATATGGAGCTGGTGTAAATCACTTAATAACACCGTCATCTATGGATTTACACTAGCTGAAGTGCACTGGCTCCTAGTCTACTTTTCTGAATGATATGCTTTTGTTCTCTTCTATTTTTAGCTCAATTACTGAGTTTCCATCACATTACACAACCAAAGAGAGCACCTGTCCTTTTATTTATAGCTTAGTCTCTTCTGAGTTCCTTTCGCTGCTATTTTCTGTCTCCCTCTCACTGTAACTGCTTTCTGTTTCATGCTATTAACTCTGACTGCATCTCACTACAATGTTTCCTGATTTAACTTAGAATATAAACTCTCTGTTTATGACCGTTAATCCCCTTGAGATGACTGATGGGGCTGAGATTGCTAAAGGAGATACATCATTAGATGAGTTGATCAGTGCCTAGAGCAAAATTCCTAAACAGAGCAAACAGGAGAGCCTGTCCAAAATGTAAAATAGTATTAATGTCAAGTTAGCTTCGCAGTTTAAATACTGTGCAAGCAAGATTTAGTTTAGCATCAAATGACATAAACCAAATATTTACTGTAAGTTGGATTCTGCCTGGCCCCTAAATGCATGTGCAATGATAAGGAAGGACATCAGAAACCTTTCCTTCTTATGTTCCATGGAAGGACAGGCAGAATTCACTCCAGAGGCTGTATCACTCCATTCCCCGACTCCTTATTTCCCCAGAGAAATGTGCCAAAGCAGATGAGGAGTCAGGAGTATGCCTCTGTTCTTCATTCCCTATCACCATTCAGTAGAACTGACCAGCCATGAGAGAGGCATACAATGGAGAGTAAAACACCAGGGATCTGACCCTCAAAGATAGTTAAGTTTCAAGAACCTGACCCACAGTAACAGATTTGAACATCTAGAACTAACACTGTGCAGTGTTTGATTAATATCTAAACATGATTTTTGGGGAGGCGTGTCTTTATTATCATCTGAACAACTTTTCTAGCTGGGTTTGTTATTTGTCTCCCATGTTGTAGGATGTGAATATACTTGTGCATTGTAATATTTTTTTCTCAGAGAGAAATGTTTGTATTTTTATCCTTTAAAAATAAACCAATGACAAAGCGCCTGTGTCGGTGTAAAACTGGAATTATTATCATGGTGGTGGGTAGTTTTACATGCATTTCCCAAGGAATTCATGGCTGATTAAGTCCACATGCACAGAGCGGGGCTGACTCCTCTTGAAACAGGATATCATCCCTAACTATCAACTACTACACTTGAAGTGGTTGCACAATGTTTAATTCTGTTTAAAAGTCAAGCAGGATTCTGCAAAACAGTGGTTCTCCATTGTTTTGTCTTAGCCAAAAAAACCCCAAACCCATGGCCCAGTGTACTCTAATAGCTTGCTTCCACTTGATAGTGTCCCACTCATTTCCACCTGCCACAATCCACAGTGGAGCTTCAGGTACTGCAAGCCTAAAACTAGTTTATCTGGATCCCAGAACAGAGTAGGTGCTCGACACCATGGTAATGGGCATGGCTTAAAAGCCTGAATAAAATGGAATATTATTATTCTGATGGCCTGTTCTCATTGACTACTGGGGACTCAGGAGCAGTATTAGTGATTCTGGGGCCCAGGGCAAAAGTCAAGGGGAGGGTCCCTCCCATGCCACATGGGGTGCTCCATACTTGACTTTTGCCCCCCCCCCCCACCAGGGTCCCTGCCAGCCAACCCATCCTCTCCAAGGTGTCCCAGTCCCTCGCTGGACCCCTGCCCAGTTCCCTGAACCCCAACCCAGCTCCCCTGTCCCCCCCACCAAATGCCCACTTGGCCCCCCCACTGACCCCCTGGCTCCTCCCTGCCAAACCCTCCCCCCCCCACTGCTAGGCTCCCCAGCTGGCCAGCCACAGGCCACCACAGGGCTCCATTGCCCCCACCAGCCTGCCACAGCTCCCCGCCAGAGCAGCGCGAGGTCCATCCCCACTGCCCACCTGCTAAGACTGCCTATGTGTGGACTTTACATGGTTGTGCTTTAAGACACAGTGAAATGAGGGGACCAGTCAAATACATGACGTCCTGTACCAATATTGGCGTACAGCAGATCATTTCTGATTGCTTTGCACTGCCGACATTTATATTAAAAAATCCATTAGCAGTACTTTTAACTTTCATGATTTCTCCTAGTGGTAAATCCACCACTGTATAGGCATATTCCAATATGTCTTCCAATAAGACATTTTCCACACTTCCATTTAAAGGAACCAGTCCAGCTTAACTCATCAATTGCTCGGTGTTGGGAAATAGCCCTCACATGCTTAGGGGTATGTTGCCATGTGGGCACCTTCACACAGCCATTTCTTACCCAAAAATAAATGACTTAATCCCAAAGGTAGGGTGAGGAATCTAAACTATGAACCACCACAACCTGTTTCTCAAAATTCATTCCTTGGGGCTTTAATCAGAGCCCCTGGCTCACTGATGCAAGTGGAAATTGACTTCACGGGGCGTTGGATTAGGGAGTAGAGCTGAGGTGACAACACGCCATAATCATGCTGCTCATACTACTGCTTCAGCATCATGCTAACAGGAATAAAGGCTCATTATGAGCTTCTGCAAAAGAGCTTGGCATTGCCATTTTCCAGCCTACCAGGTAAAACTACCTGAAGAGCATTCATGTGCCCCTGAATTGCAGTAGCAATACCACCATGTTAGCTCTTCACTTACTGCATTGCTTTTCTCTCACCACTGCTTCTTATCCCTGGCTGACCGGTTTACTGTAAGATGAATGGACAAAGAAATCCCTTTTTTTTTCTACCAGCAAATCTGAAGAATGGCTTTTTATCATGACGCTTCATAGCTGAAAAGGGCAAGTTTAATTAAACAAGAAAGCACTGGAGTTCACAAGTACTTCAGTCACACAAATAGTTTAATAACATGCTGTCCTTTCATGACAACACAATCGCCTTTTCAGCAACATTTACTTTTCTGCTAACATTGCCAGTCTGATTTTGCAAAAATCACAGTGGCAGCAATCTGCCAAAAGCCAAAAAACACTTTGCAATTAGCAGCGGAAGGTTTGGAGTTTGCACATGGAAAAAAAAATTGCGTCACTGACTAATAATTCACTATGGGCTCAATCCTGCCACGTGCTGAACACCTGACCTGTTGAAACGGTTGAGTGCCCGCAAATTCCATTGACCTCAACCCATCCACTCACATGAACTTGAGGGTGCTCAGCAGCACCTTGCAGAATTGTGCCCCAAATGAGCATGTTCCTTAAGAAAGCTAGTTCAATACACAGGGAATTTAAGCAACGTAATTCATCACAACAAGCAAGGAGGCCTGTGGCATTTTTAAAGAACGACGAACAAATTTATTTTTCTCATGAGCTTTTGTGGGTGAATGCCACTTCAGAAGATGCTAGAAAAATGGAAAACTTACAGGATGGGAGGCAGGGAAAGATAAATCCTGTAATTATATTACATTGCATCAGGTCAGATTACTTGAGCAAATCAAACAAATTTTATAGATTCAAACAGTGTGAAACAACATTTTTAAGGCCTGATGGGCTCCATATGGTAATCTAGTCTGGCTTCTCCATAGCATAGATTCTAGAATCTCATCAGTAATTTTTGCATCAAGCTGATAAACTGTGCTACAGTTCTGGCATATCTTTAAGAATGACATCCAGTCTTGATTTAAAGACTTCAAGTGATGGTGACACTAGTATATCCTTATGCACGTTTTTCAAACGGTTAAGTACCCTCGCTATTAAAAATGTACACCTTATGTCTAATTTTACTTCCCCTAGCTTCAGCTTCTCACCTTTGGGTTTCATTATGTCTAGTCCGTTAGATTAAAGAATCTACTAGTGTCTGAGATCTCTATTTTATGTAGGTACAAGGCACATCTTAATCTTGATTTAACCTACCATATCGAAACAACACATATAAGCCATTACAATAAAATCGTAACCGTTTTATAACTATGGCAGATCACATCGAAAATACCTCACTAAAGTGACTAAATCAATTATTTCATTACTAGACGCTGAGCCAAGGCTAACCTAAACACAAAAGGGGTCCTCAGTTGTAAACTGTCATCGTCCCAATGTAGCTCATTAAATACTTTCCTGTGAACAATGCCTAACACAATACATGCACTGCAATAATGCTAATAATAGCACGTTGGGGCTGAGTGAGTCACTGAGCTAATATGGTACCAGTGAAAGTCACTATTTTCCAATGGAAATGTCATTGGTTCAGAGGGAAAATAAAGTTATCATCTTAAGCCTTCCAGCTTCAGTCACAGAATCGTAAACAGAGTTTCCCTGAGCAGCGTTCTCAGTTGTCCAAAACACCTGTTAACAAAGCCTCACACTATGGTAAAAAATCACCTTAAGCTTGATGCTGGAATCTGAAACCATCACAAGCCTCGGCTTGAACCACCGTGTTTTGGCGAATCACTCAAAATTTCAACTGCTTCTCCATAGCATTTCGGATTGGACATCAAAGGGGGCATTTGCGAAGTTCTGGTTTTTTAACAAGTTTCCTGACTTCTAATGTATCAAAATTATCCAGCGTTAGGGCATTTAGTTTTGTGGGGGGGTTTTTTAAACCGTCTTTTCCTCTTTCCAGCTTGTTTGGTGCCAAATCTAGCAGGTACCAAATACTAATAAGAAAATTAAAATGGACCCACTTTTTCTAACTTCAGTAGAAGATTTGTGCCATTTCTGTACTATGCCATCTATTCCCAGGGTCATGCAGAAGCAAGGGACACAAAGGCAGTCAGCTTCCCCTCCCCCTGTAATCAGGAGGGGACATCACTCTGGTGGCTCTGGGACCATTGGCGGGGGGGCCGCCGCGCGGGTAGCGAGTTCCACCGACACTGGGGCTGTAGCAGGAGCTGACAGAATGTGCTGCTCCAAAAGTGCTTATATTTTTATTCCTGCAAACGTCCCTGTCTATTCCTAACCAATACAAAACGGTTTCCATTGCTGGCAAACTTGGTGTGTGGCATCCTGCCAAGCAACAATAGCATCTTAATGGGCTTTTCCCAGGAACGCTTAATTCAGAAGAAAAATGTTGTGTGTGAAATTCACTCTGGTATTGAGAGCACATGCAAGACTATCCATACCACTTTAGGGCTGCATGAAGCACATCCAGATAGGGCCCGTACTAACGTCACACCATGTACCTTATTGTTGCGGCTGAGGGCCTTGACTTAGGGCATTCTCAATCATTTGGCACAGACAGGGTGCAGCTACACTGGTAAATTAAGTGAGTCTACACTGGAGTTTCCTTAAGTCGACTTAAGATGGAGTTAAGGAAAAATTAAGTCGACTTAATAAGACCACGTTTTAAGATCTGTTTCTACACATAAAATCTATTGTATTTGTCATTGCTCAAACTTGAACCACCCTCTGCAGTACAACAGGCAAATAAGGCATAGAGTTTTTTGGTATGCCATGTTTGTTTGGCTAATATTTTACGAATACCCAGTGGCATGTTTAGAAAATGCAAGGCACACTTTTGACAAAATGCAATTTTTTTAAGTTTAAAAAAAAAAATCAGTAACATTAGGTCAAGGCAGAGTAGTAAAAAAATCTGTTCCATGCAGCAGCACTAAACTGTATGTTTTGGTAGAATTATTTTCTAAAGAACTCTGCTAAAAAAATCAAGACTAATCTGATGCACTCTACTATTGTTCCCTGTTTAGACGGGCAGCTAGCGCACTAGCTGCCACGTTGGCACCTCCCACCGATAAAAGCAACTATATTCTTCTGCAGACATAGGAAACACCACAGAAGGTCAATGATGTCCCGAGAGACTTCCCCTCCAGACTCTGACTATGACACTGGAACAGACAAAGAAGAGCCTGTCCCCTAGATATTCCATCCCACATTTTATACTAAACCCTGTGAATACTGAGACAGGACTCTGGAGCTCAGTCCAGGCTCTGCAAATCCTTATCGTGTAGGCATGATCAATATACCATATTATTTTTCACTAATAAGATGCTGATGAGCACAGTAGCAATACCTTCCTATTGAGGTATGTAAGGAGCTAGATTCCTGACCAGGCACCCAATGAAGGCTATGAAAAGAATCCTGGTCATGTCTACACTGGCAAGTTAGTTCGAATTAAGAGGCTTTCATTAGTTCGAATTAAGGGCTTCCTTAATTTGAACTAATAAATTCGAATATGCTATTCGAACTAAGGGTTAATTCGAACTAGTTAGTTTGAATTAACCAATATGGCCATGTTAGTTTGAACTAATTACTTAGTTCAAACTAACCGGCATTGAACTCAATGCAATTTGCTAATTCAAACTAAGCAAGTGCCATGAATGACACTTGCTTAGTTCGAATTAAGTTAATTCAGACTAACTAAAATTAGTTTGAATTAGTTAGTTCGAATTAACTAATTCGAACTAACTGTAGACATAGCCCCGGTGACATCAATGAGAGTTGAATTAGGCCCTTAGTACAGTTACATCATGTACCCTATTGCTGTGGCTCAGGGTCTTGATTTAGGGCATTCTCAATCATTTGGCACAGACAGTGATGTGATGTTTTGATGCATTCCATGAAAAAGGAGCATTTCAGACACTTATTTCCAATTCATCACCATAGCAAGCTAAAAACAGTTGCATTTTTTGTTATTAAAAAAAAAATAGTTGGTTGTTTGATACTTCAAACAGTTCAAAGCTGAGGGAGGGAGACATGAAAAATACATTAACTTTTTTTCCCTTCAAATTTACCAACGTTTACAATTTTTTTTTATTAAAAATTATACTGAGACAATTAAACCAGAAATTTCAACCAGCTCTTCTCAGGCTTCTGATTTACTCAGAAGCAATACAGTTGAAATTACAGAACTATGGTAATGTCTTTTCCCAAGTAACACAAAATGTACACACATTAATTTCTCCTAATTACTTTGGAACCAGATAACTGCACCCTCTCATCTGAGTACCAAGATCCAAACCACCACCAATTAACTATTTAATTTGAGCTCAGTTTAAGTATAGTGAGGTGGCATCCATATTTACAATTAAAATCAGCAGAAGCAGCATGTTATGTCCAAGGGCAGAATTTGGTCCATAATGCCCCAAACTGCCCCAACATTAACACATCAGTTCAAAGCATACCTTGGGCCCACATAAATTCGTTGGGTGTACTGCATTGACGCATACAAAAATTATTTCACTAAAAATGAAATTCTGCTTTGACTTTTGCCTTGTGCAATCTAATGACCATGGTCAGATTTCACAGTCGGGGGGAGGGCAAGGTAAGGCAAGGGGACAGTGCAAGCATAGAATCTGTTCTTTGAATGCTTGCTTGTGTCGATTCCAAATCAGGTATGCATGTGCTGCATGCGTGACCCCCTGGAAAGTCCCCCCGTCCCCCGTCCCTCCCACAAGTACCTGCAGGGTCAATCTGGAGTCACCCTAGAAAGGGCTTTGCTGACCCTTTCCCTCCTCAGTTCTTTCTTATTGCCTGTGACAGTTGCTGTAACAATAGTTCTGTTTTGATTAGCAAGTGAATCTTTTCCCCTTACCGCTTCTCAATAAGTACCTGTAAATAGATGAGTGGTTTAGTTTGTTAGTGTATTAAGGTAGTGGGGTTAAGATAGCGGGAGGCTTTAGTTCTTCCCTCCCTAGGCCAGGGGTCAGGGCACACCTGACTTCAAATTGTGTGAGTTCTGCAGGAATCCTATGCCAAGGGATACCCTGCACTCCTCCTTTCTTAGCTGTTTGGGAGATGCATACTTGCAGGATTGATGCAAGATCTTCCTTTCCAAAGGAAAGAAGCCAAAGGCTGAAGTTCCTTATGATGGCTCTTTGCCCTTCACAAGCTGGGATGCAAGGTATAAGCAAGTCAACATCGGTGCAGAGTGCCCCGGGATCGGTGAGGAAGGCACTGCAAGCTAAGGGCTCTGCTAAGGAACCACGACACTCTCATACCTCTCTGGCACCAAAGACCACAGCATAGGGGGGTCACAACAGCATCGCTCCTGCTCCCCAGTACCACAGAAGAAAGAGGTTGGAGAGAGGATGCTCACCGACATCAACGTCCACAAAAGAAGGGAGTAGAAGAAGACCCGTGCTGTGCTGCTCAAGCCCCATTCCTCAGCACCATAGACTCCAGCCCTGGGAAGGGATGCTTCAAGTCTGGCGCCTCTAACATCTCTGACGAGGGAAATTTTGGAGGAGGATTTACAACTTCCCTCCATGCCTGAGACCTTGAGGCAGCACGGGACCTAACTGGGACGACAGCTCCACCAGCCCTTCTTGTGTGAGGGTGCTGTCAAGAGGCAACTGATAGCCAGCCCCGCTCCCCATGGTATGGCTCCCCAGTAGCATCCAGCACAGTGGCCAGATCACAGTCTCTGCAGCACTGATCACAAACGTTGTCGTCTAGCACTGTGGCTGAAGTCTACCCTCCTTGGCACTGCTCCCTGGCCTTGTCCGGCACTGCATCACCGTGGTCCTCAAACAGCAGGATTCTCATCTGACTCTGATGGGGAGTCAGTGGTCTCAGGGGTCCAGTGGGGGGGGGGGGGGGGCGTGGCAGGCCCTGATGGGGAGAGGTGCAGGCTGGGGGACCAGCTGCGGGGAGACTGGCAGCATAGCCCGAGGGGAGAAGGTGGGGGCCCTGTGAGTCTGGGCAAGAGGTATGGGCCAGGGGGAGAGGCAGAGGCTTGCAGGGAGGCTGTCAGCAGGACCTGAGAGGAGGAGGGAGGGCCCCCACAAGGCAAGGGGAGAGGTATGGACCCGGGAGGGGTGGGAGACCATTGGCAGGAGGGACTAGCAGCAGGGCCCGAGGGGAGGAGGCAGGGACCCCGTGAGGCTGGGGTGGGGAAGTCAAGGATGGTGCCGTGGGGTGGCCCTGTCCTTGACTTTTTCCCAGGAACCTAGCTTCATTAAGACTGCCCCTGTTCTTGGGTTTCCTTGGACAAGTTTAAGGGAAGGAGGAGTCCAGGTCTTTTAGTTGGTGGCAATGATTAAGAAAGGCAAGGTAGTCTCTGGAATGCTCTTTCAGTCAGCACTGGATGTGGTGGATGACGCTACCACGTCTTCAGGAGTAACCATGAGAAGGAGCTCATGGCTGTAGGCCTCAGGACTTCCCCAAGAGGTCCAAACAACCGCAGGATCTTCCCTTTGAGCATCCAGAGCTGTTCTTCTCCCAGAAAGACTCTAAATTGCAGAGCCTAAAGGACTTGAGGGCAATCTTAAAGTGATTGGGTCTCCACATGCCAGCAAAACAGACCCACAACCAATGCCCCATTTCTATCAGTCAAGGCAGGACTTCAGTCGCAGGTGGGGGCAGGGGTGAAATGGCATGAGAAACAACCAGCATTCTTCGAGCCAGAGCCAGTCACATCACCCTTTGGAGCTCAACAAGAACCCCTCGGCACAGGAGATTCCTCTGCTTAGTAGTTGGCCAGATGTACCTGCAGTTCATTGTTCTGCCATTCAGGCTTTCATCAGCACCTCAGGTGCTCACCAAGTGTCTCTCTGTGGTAGCAGCTTTCTTGAGGAGGCAGAGGATCTAGGTGTTTCCCTACCTACATGATTGGCTGGTGAAGGGACAAACCAGAGACCAAGTGGTAGTGCACCTGCAAGTGATAAAGGCCACTTTTGACAGACTGGGTCTCATGATCAATGAACAAAAGTCTACACTGCTTCCCACACAGAGAATAAAGTTCATTCGTGTGGTCCTAGTCTCGGTATGGGCAAGGACCTCTCTTTCCCAATCTCAGTTCCTGGCCATCAGAGATACGATAATGGGCTTGGAGAGACACCATCTCACCATGGTTCAGCACTATTTAAATCTAATAGACCAGTGGTCCTCAAACTTTTTAAACAGGGGGCCAGTTCACGGTCCCTCAGACTGTTGGGGGGCCGTATTATAGTTAGAAAAAACGTGAACGCGTAGCTATCACGTCTGCTGCTGGCCTGTGTTTCTGGGTACTGGGTGGCAGGCAGTAATGCATCCACACACTTTTTGTTGGTGCTGTGGGCTCCGGCCAGGCCCAGAGTGTGGGACTGACCGATGTTAGTCTGCTGGCCTGCTGTTGTGTATGCAACTAGTAGCCAATGTTCCCTCTAGGTTTGGTGGCTTGTGTGCAAAATTTTCAAGCCGTGTGAAAAACTTTTTCAGAATACATTTTTGGGGAAAACTCACAAGACAGAAATTATAGGCATTAATTGAAGATAAAGTGATTGTAAATAGAATTAATTAATTGTGTTTAATTAATTTAATTGGAATGAATTTGGAATTGAAATCTAATTTTAAGAAAGGTTTTTATTTAAAATTAATTTTTAAAAAGTTTTAAAAAAGAAGGGAGAGAAAGAAAAAAGAGAAGGAAGGAGGAGAAAAAGAAAAAAAGAAAGAAAGGAAAGGAAGAGGAAGAGAAAGAGAAAGAAGAGAAAGAAAGGCAGGGAAGAGAAAGGAAGGCAGGGAAGAGGAAGACAAAGAAGAGAAAGAAAAAAAGGAAAGGAAGAAAGAAGAGAAAGGAAGGCAGAGAAGAGGAAGGAAGGCAGGGGAGAGGAAGACAAAGAAGAGGGAAAAAAAAGGAAAGGAAGGAAAGGAAGAGGAAGAGAAAGAAGAGAAAGGAAGCAGCCCCGGGGGTCTGGAGGGGGCGGTGGGGGCTGCCGGCCTGCGCGGGGGTCCCTCCGTGCTGCGTGGGGGTTGTGACGGCCGCTGCACGGCCACGCACCCACGCAGCTTAAAGGGAACACTGCCCTCCACCCCTCCCCAGCCCCCACCAGTCTCCTTGTCCCCCCCCACCCCTCTAACCCGGGCCGTCTCCTTGTCCCCACCCCCACCTCTCTAACCCAGCCACTCTCCTTGTCCCCACCCCCACCCCTCTAACCCGGCCCGTCTCCTTGTCCCCACCTCCACCCCTCTAACCCGGCCCGTCTCCTTGTCCCCACCTCCACCCCTCTAACCCGGGCCATCTCCTTGTCCCCACCCCCACCCCTCTAACCCGGGCCATCTCCTTGTCCCCACCCCCACCCCTCTAACCCGGACCGTCTCCTTGTCCCCACCCCCACCCCTCTCCAGGCCTCCCTCCAGCGCCCCCTTACCTGGCCGGAGGCTGGGGACTACAGGGGTCGCCTGCAGAGCTGCTTGTCGGCCAGGCCGCTCCCGCCCTGAGCACGCTGTATCTGCGCATGCTCAGGGCAGGAGATTTGAATCTCCCCAGCCCGGCCGCAGCCTGCACAGCTGGGAGGGAGCACCGGCGGGGACCGAACGCGGCCCCGGCAGGGCAGACAGACCCCGGCAACGGAGACCGATCCTGGCCCCGTGCCGGGAGGCCGACGCTGTCGGCAGAGCAGGGCGGGGTCGGCTCTGGGCCGGGAAGTCAAGGCGGCCGGTGGGTGGGAGACCGGCAGCCTGCCCTGGCCGCGGCCACCCCGCTGCCCCAGACGCATGGGGCAGGCCGCAGCAGGGGCGGGGGCCGGGTAAATAACCTTGGTGGGCCGTATCCAGCCCGCGGGCCGTAGTTTGAGGACCCCTGTAATAGACCATAGAGCAGCTTCCACATATGTGCTCCAGCATGGAAGATGCTGGTTGAGGGCTCTGCAGGCTTGACTGGCAATGATGTATTGTCCAGCCCATGACATTCTGGACAAGGTGGTGTGTCTGCCAACCCAGGTGTTAGTTGTCCTGAATTGCAAGCTCCAAAGTGTATGTGCTGAGCTCCCCTTCTGCTTGTCTCTCCTCTCCGTGCGTCTGGTGACAGATGCATCAGATTTGGGATGGGGAGTTCCCCTGGGAGATCTAAGGACACAGGGACTACTTATCCTGGAAGGTGGCTTTTCTTGTAACCATAACATTGACCAGGAGGGTGTCAGAGCTCAGACTCGATGTCAGAGCCACCGTACAGAGACTTCTTTAAGAAGAAGATCAGCGTCACCGCCATCTGGCTTTCCTGCCAAAGGTTGTCTTGCAGTCCCATATAAGCCAAAAAAATTTCTTTCCAGTATTTTCCTCCAAAATCACATGTGGATGACAGGATGTGCAGGCTGCACTTGCATTTTATGTTGAGAGGACAAAGCCTTTCAGGAAGACATCACAGCTGTTCATGGCAGTGGTGGCAGTGGCGGACTAGATGAAAGAGGCAGTTATGTGGTCATCAGTCCACACGGTCATGGTGCACTATGTGATTACTCAGCAAGCAAGGAATGATGCCACATTCGGAAGGGCAGTCCTGCAGTCTGTGAGCCTTTAAGTTTTGACCCCTTCTTTTAGGGTATGGCCTGGAAATTGCCTGATTTGGAATTGACATGAGCAAGCACCCAAAGAAGAAAAAATGGTTACTTACTTACTTATGTAACTGGTGTTCTTCAAGATTTGTTGGTCATATCCATGCCAAATCTCACCCACCTGTCAGAATTGCTCAGGAGGGAAAGAGTAGGTAGAGCCCTTTATAGAGTGCCCTGGAGGCATGACTCCAGGGGGCTTCACAGCTGTCATGCAGGTACTGGGGGAAAACTTTTCAGTGGAACATTCATGCAGGCATGCACACACTTCATTTAGGATGGACATTAGCAGCACATCTCAAAGAACACCAGTTACAGGTAAGTAAGCATCTTTTTCTTAGCTCATGTCAGTACTAGGAACACTTTGCCAGTAAGCAATACCAGTACAGTATACCAGCAGAGAACTCAGTTGTAGACACAGCTTATGCTAGCAAATCCATGCTTTTGCCCACATAGCTTATTCCCACCGGTCCCAAACAGAACAAGCTATACTGGTAAAAGCGTAGTTTTGCTAGTATAGCTGCAGCTACACCATGTGTTTCTGAGAGCCCAGCTATTTCAGTCAGGGATCACAGCTCTTCACACCCCCGACTGACATAGCTATAGTAGCAGAAATCTTTAGTGTAGACAGCCCTAGTATTTACTTAAAGTGCTTTTAAACCAGTAGGAGGGAAAGCAAGATAATTAAAGCGCCAGTCAGGATGGTAGAAAGGATTGAGAAAGCAATAGCTGAATGAATCCTTGGTTGAATTAAATACTTACATATCACCAAGGACAGAGCATGTTCACTTGAAGGTTCTTAAAGAACAGGCAGATATGACTAGAGACATTATCAATCATTTTTGACAATTTATTAAGAAAAGATGAGTGGCCAGTGGACTGAAGGAAGAAAAGTTAGTACTAAGAGTGAAGTAGGTGATAAAAGACAGGGGTAGTGAGGGAGAGAAAGTACAAAACACTGAGACTCACTTGTATTCCTGGTGCATTATTACTACAGATAACATAGAGATTGATGTATAAATATTTAGACCCATGGCTTCCTAACATGGGGGGTTGCAAACAGATAAAAAGGAGGTGCAATCACCTTCCCTTTCTTAATAGTTAGATGTTGGGTGTGGGGAGGGAAACGCATAATTAAAAGAATTGGAGAGGGTCCCAAAACTTCATCTTTTCTAACACAGTATGGAAGACATGGCGAACTGCTGCTTTAGATGAAATAACTTGGTGATCATCTAGCCCATGTATAAGCGAAAGAGCTACTTCATGGCAGACAAACCTGTCTCCCAAGGAAGCAGAGCAGTCTCATGGACTGAGTGCCCAGTAGAAGTAAGGTTGCACATGTGTGCTGAGTTTGAAGGTGCTGAGGAATGACACAAAACATGCGGCTGTACACTTGGGGAGAATGCTGGAAAGAGTGGTAATTCTTAAATGGTTCTGAGCAAAGGAGACCAAAACTTAGCCTTGGGCTTGCCTTATAATGGATAATCTATTGCTCTATCTAGGCCCTTACCTGGAATTACCGATGTCATAGCTGAACTCCAAATTCAATGCTAGGTTGTATGCAACACACATATCCAACACCAGAGCAGCAATATGTGAGTCCTGACTCAGTTAAATCAACATTGGTCTTGAACCTTTGTCTGTTTCATGAACAAAACCTAAAACTAGACAATGTAAGAGTTTCTTGGGCCCTCTACTTCCATCTCTCATAGTGCTAGTGGCCTGGGGCAGGTGGGTCCTGGGCCTGAGCCCGTCTACCTCTGAGCGCCCTCTACCTCTCATCATCTCATAATGCTAGTGGCCTGGGGCAGGTGGGTTCTGGGCCTGAGCACGTCCACCCCATGTCCTGGGCTGCTGGTGATGAGGGATGCTGGGGTCCCAGGCAGAGGCACCCTTGGCAGATCGAGGGTACCAGAGCTCCACCAGCTGCTGCAGGCATGCCATCTGCTGCTTGAGGGCTACAGTCTGACACTTGAATGCTACAGTCTGGTGCTCCGCGAGGTTGACCAGGCACTGGAGCATCCCCCGCCCGGCCCTCTAGTGGGCATCCACCCACTCCCTCCAGGCCGTCAGGCATTCCTCGGACTCCTCTGTGATGTGCTACAGCTCTCCGAGGTTCTCGTCCATGGAGTGATGTGCCCCCTTCCTCCTCCTGCTTGGGGCTGGTGGGGTCCCGGGAATGCCACGTCTCAAGGGTGCAGGGGCTGCTGGAGAGAAGCAAAGAGGAAAGTTCCTCCCATTAGCTGGTGCGGTGTACAGCCTGACAAGAGCTGCTGTCCCCTGCCCTTCCCCCTGCTTTCCAATCCCTGTCCTTTGGGACAGGGACCCCTTGGCACATGCCGTCATGCTCTGCTGCCCAGGTCAGGTGCGGTGCCCATGGTGGTGAGCTACAGGCAGCCCTGCCCCGGAGGTCTCTCCTGAGGCCATGTACCACAGGTGTCAGGGGCATGCTGTCTGGCCTGGGCACTCCCGCCTATGGTCCCCCCCACTCCATCTCCCAACACACCACCAGCCCATTCGGCTCCAGCTCCCTCCCGCCACAGGGCCAACTGCCCTCTGCCCCTGTGGGAAGTCCTCTGCACCCTCCCCCAACCCTGCCTGTCCCCCCTGCAGTCCCTGTCCCACAGGCATGCCCAGCCCTGCCCACAGGGAGGGAGGGAGGGAGAGAGAGAGGGAGCACTCAACAGCAGGTGCAGCAGGTGCCTGGCACTCTGTCCCCTCACCTGGGTTTTTCTCAGCAGAGGGAGGCTGCTCCTCCTCCGGAGCTGGCTCCGCCGTTGGGGCAGGGATCAGCTCTGGGCTGGCAGCAGGGTCCAGGGCTGGTAGGGTGCCCTGCTGCTGGGTGCTCATCTCCCCCTCCTCCAACACCACATTCTCATCCACCGAGCCCTCCTCCTGGTCATCATCAAGGGCGGGGGGCTCAGTAGAGTTGATGGTATGGGCTGTCAGGCTGCTACCCTCCTGCCCCAGGAGGGCATCTAGCTGCCGGTAGTACCGGCAGCTGGTGGTGGGGGGCTGCCCCCCTCTGGAGCCTTTCCTCCTGGGCCTTCTGGTAGCCCTGGCGGAAGTCCTTTATTTTTACGTGCACCTGCTGGGTGTCACAGATGTGCCCCTTCTCCGCCAGGGCCCGGGAGATGGAGGCATACACGTCCCAGTTGTGGTGACTACCCTGCAACTGAGAGTGTACTGTCTCATCCACCCAGAGCTCTAGGAGGTCCAAGATCTCCTGGTGGGTCCAAGAGGGGGCCCTCCTGAGGCGCTGGCTCCTCTCTGCCACGGCTGCTGTGGCAGGCCTGGACAGCTCTGCAAGGCAGGGTGAGCAGGGTTTTGTCCAGCCCTGTGGTTGCCCAGGGCAGGCTTTTCCTTCCTGGTGCCAGGAATTCTGGGAGAAAGGTCTGGAGGCCACTGAGGTCGACTTAGCTAATTAAGTCAACCTAGGGTGTCCACACTGGATTTAGGTCGACTTAATGAATCGATTTAAGCGTTAAGGCGACCTAAAGACCAGCAGTTATTAAGTCAACGTGAGGAACTGCTTAAATCGACTTAATGAAAGCCAGGTGTGGACGCGGCTTTGTTTAAGTCAACTTAAGCCTCCTTAAGTTGACTTAATTTGCAAGTGTAGACGTAGACATTGAAGCTTATATACTGTCCTAAACAGTCATGTAGTACTAGGGCTTGGCTTCAGGAAATCTAACTAGATCAAGAGCACTTAAAGCTACATTTAGGGCATGTCTCCATTGCCCTGGTGACAGACAACAAAACAGTGGCATCGACTGAGTAGATATGTGTAGACCAGTTCAGTTGATGGGCGAGTGCTCTCCTGTTGAATCAATTAGTCTACACCCGCAGAAGGCAGCATCAACGGGAGACACTCTTCCATTGATGTATCATCCTGAGGATGCCATGCTGTGTAAATACAAGCATGTTGACGTGAGATACGTAACTCGCAGTTCAGCAGTACACTTATACGAGCTGCATACCTAGCCAGAAGGTCTTGTTCTCCACTGCCTTGAACTTGTGCAGTCATTTACACCTGTTCTGAGTGGGTGTAAAATGTTATAACTAGTATGAGTGGAGCAATCCTAGTGTGTACTGATTTACACACAATTTGTACAGCAATAAATGACCACAGGATATGAAGATAGTGAAGAATTAGGCCTTAAGACTATTAGACACCTTTTTGTAATTTAATGGAAACCAACTTTCTCATGAAAGTAGAAGAAGAGAGTGGGAATTTCATTCTCTGCATTTATTTTTCATTGCCATGTGGCTACAACTTCCTAGCCTGCTATCTTTAAGCCTCAACATAGCACAGAGTCATTCATTTAATTTTTTAAACAAGCTATAGCTACTGCTGTATTGTCTTATAGTATTAGATTTATGTAGGTAGGTGGGAACACCAGCTGAGAACATCGCCCATGAGATCTTATTATTAACATTTATTTCTATTTCCCCCTCTTTTTTGGATTTTTTTATTGTCATTCAGTGTGGTGTATATAAATTTATATTATTTTCATTTTATAAAGGCACTTTATGGTGGTCATTATATTGAAAAAAGAGTACTGCACTGCTTTTGATTTCATGCTGTAAATCAGACTGCTTTCACTTATTGTGGTACTGGATTGTTTATATGTTTTCCCTCCTCTGCTGATTTCTACACCCAAAGCACCCACCACACTCAAATTGTTTACAGAGCTAACTCAGAGCTGATATCCATTTGGTAGTAGCTCTTCTGCAGTGTCAAAGCCAATGCATTTCAATGAGAAAATAATATCCGTATAAGCCTGTTAAACACGTCTGTTCATGGAGAAAAGAAGCATCAAGTTGCCCAAAGGATTAGGTTCGTGTCAGAGAAATACTAAGCATGTCTATTTACTTTTTACTTCTTGTATTTAGCATAGGTTGTTAGGGAAAAGAAGTCTGCAAAACTACTTGATGCTTCCTTCTGCAACATCATTGTCAGCCAGGATCAAACCTGGGACCACTGGAGCTTAACACACAAGCCTCTACTGCCTGAGATAAAAAACACAACTTTTTTTTAAACTAACACTGTTGCAGATTCATTAATATCTAGCCAGTTTAACTGCCACTAGAGAAAACAGAGGGCTACACCAAGCAGGCATGGGCTCTGTTTCTAAGGTCTGTCAGTGAGACAGCGCCAGGTTTCATAAAAACACATCCTCTACCTTCTGGGCAAAGTAGCACAAATCCTGAAAAATCTCATTTCCTCCAACTCCATCTTGGGTTTTCCAGTGTCTTCCATTGACTCCCATGGTGTGAAAGATATAACACATGTTTATTGTATCCGGTACATCACAGTATATTTGGTTGGCCAGATGAAGGTGGCTTTGCTTCCTCTGTGTCCTGCTAAAATAAATGGGGGAGATTTTCCAGGGCACAAATGGGGGAGGCAGATACTCAACTGCCATTGACTTTCAATGGTAGTTTGATGACTAACTACCCTTAGTGCCTTTGAAAATCTCCCTTTGACATCTTTCCCACTCATTAAGTAAAATTTTAGTAGCATACAGAGGCTGCCCATACAGAAGATGGTAACGTGAACAAATGCACCTGTTTCTGGCAGAGGAAGAGGGGGTTTTTTGTTCCTTAACATCTGAAAAATGGAACCTGATGCATAAAACACCTCTCCTAATTAATCACTTGGCTTGTTCATGCCTCCTAAAAAATTTGAGATCTTTCTGGCAATCTGCCTTGCTTCAGGGAAAAAATAATGGCATCAAGTTCCCTACTAACAAATAAGACTTTCGGAGCCTGCCATCATTAATCAGACTTATTGGACTGTGGCTTAATCAAAGGAAGAGAAAAAAGGCATATGGCGAAGTGTTTGAGTGGCTGTGAGCTTTGGGTGCTTTGACCTCTCCAAAGTCTCCAGATAAATAATTAATATACATAAAGAGATGTAGTGTATCTAAAAATAAAGCCAAGTTCCACAGTGACCCTCAGTGAAGCTGCAGAACATTTCACACCTCAACCTCTCCTACCTTTGCAGTTTTGCCCTATGATACTTGACTCTGAATGATTGATTCACATTGGAAATGGAGCTGAAGGCCAAAGGGCTGGATCTGCATGCTCAAGGAGGCTTGTTCTCCTTTCACTGACACCAACATAATGCCATTGGTTGCCGTGGGGTAACTCCCAATACCCCAATACGCTTTGTTGTTAGAACACCATTAGGGCTCCGACAAGTACCTTGGCAAGGGACAGGGATAGTTGTACCTGATCTGGATCTAGAAAAGGGAAAGATGAAACTCTTAAAACACCTACCAGATGTAACTTCTTTTAAAGAATGTGTGCTTGCAAATAGCACTGTGAAGGGGCATTATTTGATGTTATTGTGACAAGAAAAATGGGAAGGGATTGTGCAAGGGAAAGTGAAGGACTAGCTAGATTGTTGGATTCATGAAACTGGAAGCCGAAAGGACTCTCAATTTATAGGAGAATCTGAACAGTAGGACTTGTAGAGTCATTGGGAGTGTGACTACACTGAGAAGGGAAAAAGAGGGTGAAGTGTTGGTATTAGGACTTCAACTGAATAAATCTCTCTGACCTCTGTCCAACAAAGCTCTTAAATAATTGGGCTGATTACACATTTATAGTGAGGATGGGTAAGTTTGCTGCATAGAATGAAAGAGCTCAGCACTGAGAAGCTCAAGTCCATAGAGAGGATTTGTGAGAGAAGGAAGGCTGAGGAGATATGAATTGCCCAAGAATTACCCTACTAGACTAGAGCCTAAAGAGCACAGAGGTTCCCCAAAATGGCAAAGGAAGGGGGTAAGAGGATAAACGCATTAAAAGATTGGAAGAAACCACTATGCTCAGAGCTTTCTCTTTAAAAACAAAAAAGATCCTATGTAGAAGTCACATGGTGGGGCAGGAAGAATGATTATAAAAGTTCATTATAAAAAAAGTAAGGAAATTCCCAGGCAAAAAATATTAGCAAAGGTTTTTGCCAGTAAGGTGTGGATGTGTTAACGTTCTCCACGCAAATGTTTTATGTGGGCATATACCAAACTATGGAGGCCACATACAGAATGATCTGCATTCATTATTCCCCGTGACATGCTGTACACCCTTATAGTGTTATTTGTGTATCAAACATGTTCAGTCTTGTACTGTAACTGTGTACTGTCTGCAGCAAAGTATGTCCTGTACGCTATTTTTTGAATGCTCATGACATGCTGAATATTATTGTTATAAGACAACAGAGTCCTGTGGCACTTTTAAAGACTAACAGATTTATTTATCGCATGAGCTTTCGTGGGAGAAAATCCCACTTCAAAGCGTCTGACGAAGTGGGATTTTCTCCCACG
>ML685787.1:20594863-20608063 GCA_007922175.1 Pelusios castaneus
GGAGAAAATCCCACTTCAAAGCGTCTGACGAAGTGGGATTTTCTCCCACGAAAGCTCATGCGATAAATAAATCTGTTAGTCTTTAAAAGTGCCACAGGACTCTGTTGTCTTTCTACAATAGACTAACACGGCTACCCCTTTGGAATTATTGTTATAGTGCATGTTTCCTGCAATGTCATACATATATACAGATATGAAATTCTGCTATGTTCCCAGATATGTTTCTCACGTGGCTTGAATAGATTCAGACAAACACAAAGCTGAGGTTCTACGCCCCACAGAGGTATGCATGCAGGAATAATAATGGACTGGCCTGAGCACTTTGGCTCGAGTGGAAGAAATCATACCCATTGCCGGCCATGGTTGATCTCCTGGGAGGTGAGGAAACTTGTTAAAAGAAAAAGTCATCTTTGTCTCAAGGCTCTCTCTTGAAATCTATATTCTAAGCAACATGAGGACTGAGAAATGGCCCACAATGGGGGAGCCTGGCTGAGAGACTGCACCCAGCCTGCATGGTAAGCTAACATCACATACTGAAAAGCTACTGAAATATTAAGCTTAGTTTAGGATGCAAGTTACATTATTAGTTAATTGTGATATAATCTCTTGATTCATAGTAATCCAATTTATAAACACTTAAAATCTTGCTGTAGTCAATAAATGTATTTGTTTTGTTTAAAACAGTATGCAGGGATTGAGTGTGTGCAGGGAACTCACTGGGGGTGACAGAGGTGGTACAGATCCATTTCTTTGATAAACTGATGGACAAGTGTAAATGAGCTTTCAGGGTGCAGTGGACAGCACTGAACCCTGCAAGATGACTGCTCCTGAGGTTGTGTTTGGGACTGGGGGTGTTTGCTGAGGATCAGTCTCATGAGTGGCTGGCAAGAAGTGGGTTATTCACGCTGCAAAGCAGAATAAGATGGGGCACAGGAGTGAGGAATTGGGATGACACAGCTGTACATCAGCCCAGATTGCAGAGGGGGAATGTCACCGAAGGATCATTTCCCTGCTGTTAGGGCCATAGAGGATGCTCAATTTGTACAACTTTGCTATTTCAGTTGTTAAATATCCATGCATATTGCAGCCACAAACTTCACTCAGGCCCATCCCTAGGATGTGGGGGGTGAGCAGGGTGATTGTCGCTGCCTTTGGCAGCAAACTGAAGGCAAGGGGTGGGACAGGGAACCAGAGCCTGGCTTCTGGGCCAGCTCACCCTGCCCCTGGAGGCAGAGCAGGAGCTCAGACCGGCCTCTGGGCTGGCCTGCCCCCCCCCCTCAGCATGGGGGGCGGGGAGGGCAGGGGCCCCACACAAGCCGATTGGCCCTGGGCCCTGCCCCACCCCCCGAGAAGGCCCTGGCTTCACTATGTAACTTTTATGTTTCCTCAAAAAGATTCTGCACATTCCCAATATCACTAGTTGGTCTACAATTTATCCCTGCTTATGTGGGAAGGGAAGATCTTTTCATCTTGTAGTTAGCTATATTCTAGGATGGAATAAAAAGTCCCACACTCCAGCTTTTCTTGATGCCATCAGAAATTGCTTGTTTCTGCTAGTATCACTGCTGGCCACCTCCCCATTTCTCTTTCCTGGTCTACTACACTGTAAAGAATAAAACATGCTCTTGGACTCTTCACCATCCCCCATCTAGCTTGTCTAGGCTCAAAGAAGTTAAATATAGAAAAGTCTTGCCCTGTATCACCCAGCCCACTCCCTGCCAATGTAAGATGTGGTACCAAAGAGAAAATTTATATAAAATTGACATTGTATTTGGTCTTAGCCAGGAGATGAAAATAAAAGGTTGGAGTATGAGATGGTGGAAAAAATCATTTCTGCTACCTTCCAAGATGCTTACACATTAGGTTTGCTGGCTCTTCCCAAATTTAGCTGAAAGCGCCTATGGATTTTCTATAAGAAAAACTCACTGTGGTCCCTTATGCTGTACTGAAATTCCAGGATAGCTTCTGCTTTCTATTTCATTGACAGTGTCACTATTTATATGGTATTTCATTTGTTAGCCAATTTCAAGCTCTGTAGAGCACAACTGACCATTAGTGTTTGCAGATCAACTTGATCAAATATACATTTGTGATGCATTAATATCTATGAAAGAGTCATATGGTCATTTAAAAATGTTCTCTGTGTATTTTTTCATTTATTGTAAACTATGCAAATCTACAGTTTCCAGATTTCACTTTGGCTTGATTTTATTTTCTGTTAGTTGAGCACTAAGACCTCCTGCTGTCTTCAATGAGACACTAATTATACCCTTCAATTTGGAGGGAAACAGTGTCATAGAAATAAAAAGTTATCTGGCTATCACAAATGTCAGGAGTCTTGAACTAGGCTGGCCTTCTTTAACATTGCTGAAAGGTTTACCTTTGATAGCCAAGTTAATACAATTTTGGAGGGATATGGATTTTTTTCTCCTTTTTAACAAAAATTAATGAACTAAAAAAAAATCTAAGATATTTTTCAAAATTCACACATAAAAATTAAAGCCCCTTTTTTCAAGTTTTTGTAGCTTGAAAATAATTAGTGATGGACCTTCAGTATTACCGGTAATACTCCCCAAATTCTGCAAAGCAGATACAGGGCTAGATCAAGGCCCTGGGATTGCTCACCCTTGTGGCTCTCACACTGCAGTGGTGCCCAGTTTGGGGTAGGGTGGGGCAGCCCAGCTGGTGCTAGGAGGGCAGGGTCCAGGGCTGAGGTGGGTGCCCAGTGGCGCTGCGGGGGGGGGGAGGGGACTTGCAGCATGGTGGTGCTGTGGGGCAGGCAGGGTTTGGTTCCTGGCCAGTTGCCGGGGGGCTCCTGGGCCCCAGGCCGCAGTGCTCCTGTCCCACTCTTGGATGGAGGTGGGGTGGGCAGGCCTATGGAGGCTAGACTGGGGCTGGATTTTGGTGGGGTCACGCAGGGCTACCCTTCAGGCCAGGGCCCCAGCAACTAAAGCTCCTGCTTTAATCCGGCCCTGATTAGATGACATGAATGCTGTTTCTTGGCACTAAGCACCCATAAAAGGAGTTCACTCTCCAACTCCTGATTCCACCATCTGATAATGCCAGTGATAACATTTTCTTTTTGACAGAACGGCAGCCATTAAACCTAATGATGCAGCTGATAATTATTGAGCCCAATAAATTTACCCAATCAGGCAGCCTATCCAGTTCTAGTACATAACGCTGTCTAACCTGGCCTTTTGATTTTATCTACAAATATTAAATGGAATGACGATGATGTCAGCTTGAGCTGTGATCTCTTCAGATGTCAGATGAAGCCAGCTCAAGTCTTGTCAGTAAGTGGATGGAAAATTTTTCAAAGAAAAGCTTTCAGTCAATTAGGAGATTTTGTTCAAAAGCGGCTGAGTCATTCCAAGCCTGGATTGTTTAAATAGACATGATGGGGTGTGCACTCATCAGTCAATAGGAATACACCTAATGGCCACATGGGAGAATCAGATGTCTTTATATTACATGCAATGGACATGATTCAGAATCCTGGGCTGGCTTCTTCCAGCACAGACAGAGATCAACATGCGATGGAAGTTTGCGCAGCGGCCACATCTCAAGATGCCCTGCTTTACTTGCTTGCCTGGAGTTAGGCAGCAAAGGCCCAGTGGGCAGGTGCCGTGGCATCTGGAACTAATATTGATCTGGTGTATATCCCCACCACAGCCTCCTTTTGTGACATTACTAGTGGACCCCTGGTTCAGTGAGAGTTTAAATCTGCTTTCCCATGGCAGAATTTCCCCTCAGGCACAATGGCCACTCTGCTGGATGTAATTTGCACCTCCCTGCAGCAATGGTGCTGTGTTCAGCCAGTAAGCATACCTCTGTAGGTTCAGCTCAGGTACGTGTAAGTATTGTTATTGAGTATGGTTTATGTAGCCCTCCTGCCTGATGCCAATAGCAGGAACAAGGGCCAGTTGTAATAATACGTGTAGGGATCCTTTCTAACATGAATAAAACAATGACTCAAGCCTTCACCCAGACATACTCCTACTTCCAACTCTTTGAAAACAAAGGGCAACATCTCTGGTCACTTTGGCAGGTGGTTCATCCCCACTCACAACCACTCAGGAATCCATGAGGACAGCAAACCATGGACACCTGTTAATGCAGGAAGAAAAGGAGAAACCCATGTAAAAGGACCATGGTAACCATATATATGCTTACACGCTACAAAGAGTCAAACCTATCAAGCATGTCCCGAATATGATCAACCCCACACTTCGAAGAGCTAATTGTCCAGCTTAGGAGGTCCAGGACTTAATCACCAAACAATCCCCACTCACCTAAAACCTCACCCACAAATCCACCTAGATTCAGTGGTTGTCACTGGGGTCGGGGGGAGGGGAAAGTGGGGGGCGGTGCTCTCCTCCCTTTGTCTATTCCAGTGTAAAGAAATCTGTATCATCAGGGTTTACTCCAACTTGTAGCTACCTGGTCCAGCTTCATGATATCAGCTCTGCCACCACCTCTGCTGGTCTGGACTGGCATGGCTATGATGTCAGCTCTATGCTGCTGCCAATGCAGGCTTGCTCAGTTCCACAGAACGGCTCACACATTATTCATTCAAAATTTCCAGCTAAGTAACCCAGCACAAAGTTCTTTCTCTCAGAGATAACACTCCTAGTCTCTAGAACCCAGCCCTTGACCCTCAATTGCTGAATTGGAATCCTGTTCCCAACCAGAGTTCACCACCCACAAGCTCAGGGTGACCCACTCACCTCAGGGCACATCCTGCACAATTCCTATACCCTTCTGTGAGTAGAGAAAGAGTAACAATCTAGCATCATTTCTGAAACCAGGTCA
Source organism: Pelusios castaneus (assembly GCA_007922175.1). NCBI lineage: Eukaryota > Metazoa > Chordata > Testudines > Pelomedusidae > Pelusios > Pelusios castaneus. The sequence continues at coordinate 20,599,679 of ML685787.1, forward strand.
TAAACAAATACCAACTAATGCTACAAAACACTGTGTGGAACTATGGGTAAGCAACACTGCAATTCATGTACATGAAGCTGGCCCACACTGGCTTTTCCCTTGTAGAGGCAGCAGAGTTCTGGCCCTCTAAATCCTCTAGTTCTGGGTTTCCATTTACATTTACTCTGCAGTAGGGATAACAGACAAGGGACCCACAGCATCTCAAATTCAGTCCTTGTTTTCAGTGTCCAGAGCCCTAGGCAAATACCCTTAGATTATAGCCACATCTCCATGCTACTGGCCATTCCCAGTAATTGGGGCCCTATCCTTCCTTGGGATGGCAGTGGCAGAGACCAACATCTACTAGAATTGAGAGGTTCCAGAACTACTCATTGGGCAGGCTCCATGGATCAACATTCCTTGTCAAATAAGCCGGATTCTTCCCAGGGGATGGAGGGCTCAGCTTCCATCCAATCAAGCAGAGGAGTCTGTGTTGGCCACTGATATCGCCCCAGCAAAGCTATGGTGGGGTAGCAGTTACAAAGACCTCTCTTCACATTGAATCCTCCACTGAGGTCATGTTGGTTGAAGCTGCCAGAACTGCAGGCATCCGAATTAATACCCCACTGAGAAGAAAGAAGTGCTTCACCCCTCTCAGAGAAGCCATTGTTTCAGGCTGCCACAGACTCAGTCAGACATCATTGTGTCAGTTACATTCAGGTCAGGTTTTCAAGGCTTCCTTTGAAACCATGAGAGCTAGAAATTTATTTTTTGGCTTGAAAAAAAAGTTTCTGAACTCAGCACAGGACTCCAGAATCCAAGACCCTAGGCATTTGTCTGTAGTGCATCAGGATTAGTCTGTTTACAGCTTTTTCTCCAATCCCTGTTGGGTCACATGGGCTAAGCATCAAGACTGAAGACAGATTTCTATCAAATGAGTTCTTACACTACTCTTAGCCTGTACTTTCTGTCCTATGTCGTCTTCTGCTTTTTCCTGGCATTTTCTGTCCTTTTTGAAGCACAAATCACCTGCCTGTCCCACTTGATGTCATTTCCACTTCAGTGTGCTATTGCTATTCCATTGCCACAACCTTTGAAACCTACTTGGTGCTGCCTTATTGTCTGTCTAAGTAATCAGCATTCAGCAAGAATAGCAATGCTCTGAACAGACGAGAACTGGGCTGTTTTTTGCAAATGCTGACAGACCGTGCAGCAGGAGCAGATGAATATCAAAAGCTCTTATGTTCCTTCACGGATCAGAGCAGCCACAACAATGGCACAGTTCTTCGCAGAACCAGCTGTGGGAAATTTTTCTCCTCTAGGCAAACTGGAAAATGCCCATTTCTCCCAACCCACAGTAATTTCTAGGAAAGATAGTCATCACACTCTGTGCTGCTCTACCAGAGATATGGGCAGGAATAAAAATTTGAGCACTTTAGAGGAGCATGTTCTGTGCCCCCTGAACTGAAGGAGCTCACTCTCCACACTGCAGTGCTGGTGCTGGAGGAGCTATATGCTCATGACTGTGCCCTTCTTTGCCCTCCTCTTGTGTATGCCCCTGTGCTCTACTATAGCTGTCTGTTCTACCTGTATGACAGAGAATTCCCTGAGTCTCTGTATGAAAGATGCCACCAAAGGGACAAGCTCAAACAACCTTGAATGCACTAGACAACACCAGAAATTATTAGAAGGAGAAAAGGGCCCAGTTCACAGCAGCCTGATAAATGAATTAAATAGGGAACTGTTGCTTCCTTTCACAGCAAAATGGCAACTCTTGGAGGTGGTAGTCTTTCACAGGCCACATGGACTCCTCAGGGTTATATAGCCCTGCAAGTTGCAGCCGAGACATGTAAAAGAGTGAGATTTCAGATTCAGAACAATTAACACTTCCAAAAATTTAATTTTAGGGTGTCTCATTGCAGCCCCTGATGGAAGAGTTCAATAAAAACAAAGAGCAGCCTAACAAGTTGATGGGAAGAGGCCAAATAGCTAGACATGAGTATGACATTCAACAACTAGCTATGGCTATCCAAACTTTTGGGGGCTCCAATCTCGCTGATTTACCCTTTCATCCCTATTATGCTCCCTTGTCAACCTTACAGTAGACACCTCTCCTCTACCCAGTTTCTTCAGTACCTTTGAAGTTCTTGTTGCAGGATCCATTAGCTGCCCTGGGGGATTCAAAATGTGTGCGCTGGGAATTGCCATAAAGAAGACAACATTTAAATTCAGCAAGCACACCAGAATGGTGCCACAAAAGGATTTTCTGAGTCTTTGGTGCATAGGTCATGGGCCGGAAGAAGGGACCTGTGGCTATGTCTACACTTAAAAGTCGACCTTGTTAAGTCAACTTAACAAGTCGACTTAACCTTTCAAGTGTAGACAGAGCCTTGGCTCCCTGCTGAGAAGGGAGCCGTACTCCTAAGAGTAGACCTTAAGTTGACCTAACAGGCGGTAGTTATTAAGTTGACGTAAGGACGCCCTTAAGTCGACTTAATGAAAATCCGGTGTGGACATGGAGTAATTTAGGTCGACTTAAGCATTCTTAAATCGACCTCAATTGTTAGTATAGACATAGCCTGTAATGTATTGGAAGGCTTAAGGAGAGAGAACAAGAGAATGTGGTGCCTCTTTTAAGGCTTGAAGGAAGGAAGCCAATCATGAGTGTATGTGTGTGTTTGTGAAAGAGAGAGAGAGAGAGAGAGAGAGAGAGAGAGAGAGAGAGAGAGAGAGAGAGAGAAGCAAAGGTTCAGGACAGTCATTTTTTATGAATGGATTTTCCCATCCTTAAATGGAACTCTCTGTAGTCAATTAATGTGTAGCTTGTCTCCAAGCCAAATTATAAAAACAATGAGAAATTACTGCTAGGCCAACAGACAAACAAAAATCAAACCACTAACTTAGGAATCCCCTCAAATTACTTTGCAAAACCAAGGCTGTGTAGCACATGATTGATGGTAATTCACTGAAGCAAAACACAACTAAAAACTAGAGACACAGTGATCTGTTACATTTAATTTAGAAACATGACTGTTATGCAATTTTAAGCCATGCTAAGTATAAAAAGATCTCTTCAGAGAAAGCGTTGGATGCTTGAAAAAAAAGAGTGTAATACTGGAGGATGAAAAATTGGGGAGGAAAAAACAATAATTGAAAAGCAAGCTCAAACTGAAGGATGTAGAGATAATCTAATCAGCATGCTTCCAGCACAGGAATATATTGTATTCTGTATTACTGAAGGCTGAAATAATGAATTGGATGAAATGTCTTTCATAGGGAAAGGGAAAGAAACACACTGAAATCTTACCAAGTCCATTTCTAGATTGGAAGAGTGAAGAGGAGCGTAGGTATTATTATGATCTTACTTACACTGGTGTAACAAGTTGTATAAAATAAATATATAAAGGCAGTAGTACAACACGAAACTCTTTCATTCAACTGGAATGTTCTGTTTCACAAGGTACTCATTTGACCTGGTCTACACTGCCAGTGGCGACAACAGGAGATACACAAGCTGTGAACTGAAACTTTTGTGACTCCCATCGATTTACTAATGTTCACTTGCCATGAGTCTTCACTGCACTGTGTTGACAGGAAATGGGGTCTGGTTGTCGCACCATTAGTCTTCAAAGAGTGAGGGGGGCAGATTTACTACATTGGCTGGAGAGCATTTTTGGGATTGCTTGTGTGGGTCTCCACTGCACACTCAACTGATCCTGCTGCATCAGTCCGTGGAGCAAAAGGCAATGTAGACATACCCATAGCTATGTTACACAGAGCCCTCATGCATACAGCGGACTGGGAAAATTTTGACAAAATGTATCTTCATCAGAAAATATTGATTTGTTTAAACCAAAACTTTTCAAAGGAAAGGATCAGTTCTGACAAAAACAAACAAATAAACAAAACAAAATACCATACCCTCTGAAGTTAAGGACAGGATTTCTTGTCAGAGAGCGATGCCCTCCCTCAAATAGCCCTGGCTAGGACCATTTGCCTGGGATATGAGAAACTCAGGTTCAAGTGCCTGATGAAAACCCGGGTCAAGTGCCGCGGATGTAAATATCTCCCATATCCTAAGTGAGTATCCTAACCATCTGGGTTTCTCTCTGTTTTCTGTTTGTTTGAGGGGTTTTTTTTTTGCAAAATTTTTTAAATGTGTCGCTTTCAATAAGAAATTGCAACATTTTTCACAGGATGGGAAAACTGTTTCCCACACAGCTCTGTTCATGATGAGTAATAGAAGGTCATGCTTCCTCACAAAAATATTACTCATATAACACTGTTCCTTATCAGGCATTTCTAAATTATTATTTATATTACTGTTGCAAATAGAGGGCCCAGCTGAGATTGGGGTCCCATTCTATAAATAAACTATTGAATAGTAAGAGACAGTCCCTGCTCCAAACAGCATACAATTAAGCAAAAAGACAGACGAAGGAAGTGCTATTATCATCATGTCACAATAGATGGGGAACTGAGGTACAGAGAGGTTAAGTAACTTGCTCAGTCTCATACAGGAGATCTACAGTAGAAGTGGGAATTCAACCCAGATCTCCTGAGTTCCAGTGCTGTGAGATGAACCCAGATCATCCTCTTTGCTTGGCTTGGTTATGGAAAATGTTTTATTTTTAAAAAGTTGATCAAACTTAATTGAAAATCATTCATTGTTGGTGGTTATGGAGTTAGGCTCTCCAACAGCAGATTCTTGGTATTATGTACAATTACAACTTCAACAGTCTATGTTGCATCAGTCTGTGGTTGTACTGTTCAGCCATTTGTAAAAGAGCCATCTGTTATACTGCACAACACTTATAACTATCAGACAATAGAATCTCAGCACTGAAAGCATTTATTATAGGAGCTTTGTGAAGATCTATTACAAGAGTTTACCTTTGGGTTTGTAGTTTAAAAAATTTCAAACCAAATTTTGATGGGAAAAGATCAAATTGTATTACAATAATTTAATTAAGCATAAATAAAATGTCAAATAATTTAATTAAGCACAAATAAAATGACTTAACATTCACTTAGGAAGAAATACAGTCAAGTGTCAGCTTCCATGTTGTTAATGAAGTATACTCAATAGGTGGACTACAAATTGCTGTGGTAAGTAATATTAACTTTTCAGTCAGCCTAATTAAAGAATATCTACTTCCCATTATAACATTAGCATGTACTACAGTGTGTCACCACATTCAATACAATAGCTATGGAAACGATCTTGAAGCATGTGGCCCACCCTGTATAGATTCAGTCTGGAGATTGTTGCACCATATAGTCACATTTACAGCAGTTATACTATCTCTTGGGATAAGTAGCCTTTCAGTCTTGTTGTATATACAATGTACTTATGTCATCTTAATAACAAAACTTAGCACTTGATAAACACTTAGGGTGCATTTACAGTTCCAAATTAAGTTGATTTAAGGAGGCTTAAGTCGACATAATTTACTACGTGTCTACACTGGGCTTTCCTTAATTCTACTTAAACTGCTCCTTAAATCAAATTAAGGAAAAGTTAGTTCGAATTAATAACACCTCGTTTTAATTTGAATTAGCACTTAAGTCAACTTTATTCAGTCGACTTAAGCCAGTGGAAACGCGGAGTAGTGCCTAGGTGGACCTTTTTAAGTCGACTTAAAATGTTAAGTTGACTTAATAAGGTTGAAAAGGGGCCACATCTACATTTGAAAAGTTAAGTCCACGTCTGTTAAGTCGACTTAATAAGGCCCACTTTAAGTCGCCTTAAAGTCGACCTTATTACGTTGACTTTATAAAGTCGACTTAACTTTTCAAGTGTAGACATAGCCTAACTGATGAATCTTCACAATACCAGTTTTACAATAAATGGGGAACTGAGGCAGTGAGGTTAAGTGACTTGCTAAAGACCACACAGTAAATTGGTAGGAGAAAAGGAACTATTCAGTATTGCCGTTTTCTTTGGCCTGTGCTTTGATGACTAAACCACCGTTCGCTCACTCTCTTTTGCTCTCTCTCTCTCTCTTATTCTATATTCTGATGTGTGACTTAAAAACATCAGCTGGCCACTCACGTAGCAAATCATCACCATCCACACAAAACAACTCACCAAAAAAATAAAAATAAAGGCTTAAGTCGACCTTCAGAGGTGGTATTATTAAGTCAACCTAAGCTGTTATTAAAGCGACTTAAGGAAGTGCTTAAGTCAATTTAATAAAAGCGCAGTGTGCATGCGGCTTTGTGTACGTCGACTTAAGCATCCTTAAGTCGACCTAAATTGCCAGTGTAGACACACCCTTAGGCATTGGACAGTGATAAAAAACCACTTCTTTTCAGATTTATTTTTTCCCTTCAAGGCTAAATATATTTAATTCAAGAAACCAAATTCATATTAGTGCCACTGCTATGAAATTTGTGGAGTTTCACCAGGGGCAAATTTAGCCCATGGAGTTTTTCCTCAAGACACTTTCTTTCCATATCTCAAAATACCTCTTAGTATTTTGCTTCTGTCTACATTTCTTTAGCACTAGATACACTTTTTCTGTCAAGGTTACCAATATGGAACATAGTACTCCAAGTGTGCCATCCTCAGCTTTAAAGCCATAATTTCCTTTGACATATGATTTGTTTTCTTATTCATATAGCCTAATACCATTTGGACTGTGTTCTGTGCCTCTTATCTTTACAGACTTGCCCACTACAAACCTTAGAGCTCTTTCATACTTTGTCTGTTCTGGCTAATATTTGATGTGCATATTTATTTGGGTTTGGATCTCCACAGCTACATCGCCCTATATTTTCCTGATGTTTAACACCAACACCCAGGCTTCTAACCATTTCTCTAATTTGTCCAATCCTCCTGCAATCTCATATCTTAAGCTGTATCAGTTGCTCCTCCTTACCTGAAAATCTGGATATTATGCAAATTGTTCGTCCTTAAAGTGCTTTGTATCTAAATAGAATCCTAAGGAGAACCCTAATTATTATAACTCCTTCCTTTTTGGGAAAGTTAATTGTTAGTTCAGGCTCTACTAGCAATTTCCTTACATTCTTCACCTTGCTCACTAGCTTCCTGTGTGGAATTTTTTCAAAAGCCTTGTTAGTACCCAAGGACAGAAAGTCTTCCTGCAATATGTACATAGCAGTATATTTTGTCAGGGATCTGATATAAATTTAAAACAATCTACCACCCTCATTCGTCTATATAGTGGTTCATTAGAGCCATATTTTGCTGCACCCCCCCTCCTAGATTGTCCTGGTTCACAGATGACCTGTGACCCAGGAGACATGAAGAAAGCTGGCTGGAAGCACTATCCAATTCTAAATGCTACCTACTGCAGAACAAAGATTTTTTAATCTTAAATCATTGCCGTGCTGGAGGTAAAGGAGGTTTTCTAGGTGCCTAGGACTATATAACTGCAGATAGTACTGGCTTCCAGCTATTTTCTGTGTGCAATTCAAGGTGTTGGTTTTAATAAAGCTATTCAGGTAAAATACTGCTTGGTAGCTGACTTGTCTCACAAAATCTGAGCTGAACCAAACTTTGAGTTTACAAAAAAAAAAAAAAAGAGAGAGAGAGAGAGAGAGAGAGAGAGATTTTCAAAGGCATAATGAGGAGGCACCTAATGTCCATCATCTTTTTTAGCAGTTTTTCCTGTTGCTCCATTTAGAATAATGCTTAGACACTTCAGATTTCCAAGACAATGATGGAGCTGAAATAAAACCCTGGATATGAACACCTCAAAACATTGTGGAGTGTTCAAAATTTGGGTTCAGATTTTTCAGAAAGTCTGTCCATTTATACGAATATGCAGTGCTTTTTTTCTGGCGGAACGCACCGGAACGGCGTTCCGGCACCTTTTTTTCCTTCTCCCACCCACCGGCCGCCTCGACTTCCTGGCCCAGAGCCGACCCCGCCCCGCTCTCCCGACAGCGTCGGCCTCCCGGCACGGGGCCAGGATCAGGCTCCGTTGCCGGGGTCTGTCTGCCCTGCCGGGGCCGCGTTCGGTCCTCGCCGGTGCTCCTTCCCAGCTGTGCAGGCTGCGGCCGGGCTGGGGAGATTTAAATCTCCCGCCCTGAGCATGCGCAGATACAGCGTGCTCAGGGCGGGAGCGGCCTGGCCAGCAGCAGCTCTGCCGGCCGTCCCTGTAGTTCCCAGCCTCCGGTCAGGTAAGGGGGCTGGAGGGAGGCCTGGAGAGGGGTGGGGGTGGGGACAAGGAGAGTGGCCGGGTTGTGGGGTGCGGGGGACAAGGAGACGGGCCGGGTTGTGGGGTGGGGACAAGGAGACGGGCCGGGTTAGAGGGGTGGGGGTGGGGACAAGGAGACGGCGCGGGTTAGAGGGGTGGGGGGACAAGGAGACGGCCCGGGTTAGAGGGGTGGGGGTGGGGACAAGGAGGGACCCCCGCGCAGGCCGGCAGCCCCCAC
>ML685787.1:20608073-20633315 GCA_007922175.1 Pelusios castaneus
TTTTCTCTTCTTTGTCTTCCTCTTCCCTGCCTTCCTTTCTCTTCTTTTCTTCCTCTCCCCTGCCTTCCTTTCTCTTCCCTGCCTTCCTTTCTCTTCTTTCTTCCTTTCCTTCCTTTCCTTTTTTCTTTTTCTCTTCTTTGTCTTCCTTCCTTCCTGCTCTTTCTGTCTTTGCTTCCTTCCTTTCTTTCTTTTTTTCTTTTTCTCCTCCTTCCTTCTCTTTTTTCTTTCTCTCCCTTCTTTTTTAAAACTTTTTAAAAATTAATTTTAAATAAAAACCTTTCTTAAAATTAGATTTCAATTCCAAATTCATTCCAATTAAATTAATTAAACACAATTAATTAATTAATTCTATTTACAATCACTTTATCTTCAATTAATGCCTATAATTTCTGTCTTGTGAGTTTTCCCCAAAAATTTATTCTGAAAAAGTTTTTCACACGGCTTGAAAATTTTGCACACAAGCCACCAAACCTAGAGGGAACATTGGCTACTAGTTGCGTACACAACAGCAGGCCAGCAGGCTAACATCGGTCAGTCCCACACTCTGGGCCTGGCCGGAGCCCACAGCACCAACAAAAAGTGTGTGGATGCATTACTGCCTGCCACCCAGTACCCAGAAACACAGGCCAGCAGCAGACATGATAGCTACGCATTCACGTTTTTTTCTAATTATAATACGGCCCCCCAACAGTCTGAGGGACCGTGAACTGGCCCCCTATTTAAAAAGTGTGAGGACCCCTGCTGTAAGACCTCACAGGTTGTCTTTCAGTATATTAGCGGCCTGCATAGTTAATAAAACTTAACAGTTTTTACCTTGTATTTTTATTTCTTTGATATATTCAAAAATTTACTGTTTACTGCACTATTTTCAGTGTTATTTCTTTATGACACGACGGACATCAATAGGAGTTCCGGTACCTTTTTTTTTAGAAAAAAAGCACTGCGAATATGATTTGGTCAGAACATTCCTGAAATTTAGTGAGCTCTGAGTTTGGCTCCACACACAGCTGAATATTGCTTCCTGAACCCATCTCTAGCTCAAATGATTACGTGCTTCTCATAACTTCACCCAGACACCAAGCCTTGCGAGGGTTGCATCTCACTTTTCAAGTTAACTGATAGCAGCTCATACAATGGACTGTTATTTTTGTGATTACAGCTTCCAAGTCCAAATGCCCTCTGTTTCCTGTGCTGTTTTCTTTCACTGCAAGTAAAAGGTCTTAATAAAATACAATATTGGAAACTTCTTGCTTTGGTTGTTTCCTATACCTTCTAGTTTAATAATGGTTTTTCAGATCATTGTGATGGGAAATAAAAATAACCACTCTCCACATAGCCAGAGATTTGTGTGAATGTTAAATCTTTGGATTGAGATGAAATCAAACATTTTCTACAGAGCTTTCTATCTGTAAGTCACAAATAGCATAAATTATGGTGTACTTTATGGGTATTTCTGTACTGCTGTCAGAATAAAAGTAAATCTGATGTCATAAAATAGCAGCAATACTATGCTCAACAAATACAGACAAATTTAAAAAGAAAGATATAAATATAGCTACTACATACCTTATCCACCCACCCACACCAGCACAGAAGAATGCCAGATGCAAATGCTGGGGGCTAGGGACAGATCAAGTTTACTTATACAGGAAGTCTGTAACGTACTGGTCTCCCAGCTATACCCTTCTTCCAGGGTGGAGTAGCGCTGGTAGGTAAAATACTTTTCAAATTATAGGAACAGATAAGTGAGGACAGATAAACATATTATAAGGGCATGACAACTACCCTGTCAGTTCCATCAAAAGTCACTTTATTTCAGCATGAAATAGGGAAGAGAAGGTGCAAATATGGGATACAAGGGCGAGGATTTACATGTAATATAAATTGAGGCCTAACTAACCAGACATGATATCCAAATGCTTTAAAATGGCCTCCATTCCACATCCATAATTTTGGGAAATTTATAATGTTTTGGATTAAATAACTGATGACTTCAAATGACAGCATTAAAATATTCAATACCTGATAGTACCTACAATTTGTTGGGAGTGCAAATCTGTGTGCCTGACTGCTCAAAGAGACTCAATTTTTACAAGTACAAATGACAACTATACTTTTGAAAGTATCCTTAACTATATTATTTTGGAGACATGTTATGTTAGGCATCATTGACTGTATCCTGTTTCTTTGGCTGAATTCTTATCTATAATTATACAGAAATGTATTCTTCATTTCTGTATAAAATCCTCACCATTAAATGACTCTGATTTTACTGAGTAATTATTCATATGTAAAATCTGTAACAATTTAAACCCAACGGCAACATGTTTACTATAAGATACTTGTATGATATGCATGTTTGTTCAATATCTGTTCAGTCTGAATCTCATCGGAAAGCAACAGCCCCAAGTTTTGTCTGGAGAGCACTATTTACCATCTATGAAATGTGTATTACATTTTCTAGGTAACTATCAGAACTTGGATTCTGTGTATTTGGAAACAAAATTTTGCAGGAAAAAGGTGTAAAATTATAAGTTTAGTAACATAAAAAGAACATCTAAACTGTATGTGACATTCCATTTATATGAGGATGCAAGCTCAGTGGTTTAAAGCCTAGACACTATACATCAAAATAATCACACTGTACATATGTACACGTGTGCATGCGCACACACACGCACAGTTTTGCATGCTTACTGCAGATCCACACAGATCCACATATATATAGAAATATGGGGTGGGAATTTCAGCAGCATTATACATTTTGAAAACCTACAAATATTAGTTATTTTTTCTCCTGTATTCATGGTTTGTTTGGTTTTTATTTTATCAGAGGATCTTAGCTGAACGGACTGATTTTAAGGGCAGTACTGTAGGCCGGGGGTATATCTAGATGAGACACCAACCTGAGGCTCTTTCCACTTGTGGAAAGAGATGCTCCTATGCAACTTTAATAAGAATAAGGTTGTCAGATCTGGTGTCTGGCCAAATTTCAACCCAAGAAGTTATATTTTGCCTGTCTAAATACTCCACATAGTTTCATTTGTGTGATATTTTTTGCTTTAGTATACGGGCCAAAACTATTACACATTTACTATTTTTACTGAAGACCTTTTTCCTATGATATAGTGCAAAACATCTAATGACATCAATAGGAATGCTGTGGTATAATGGAAATTAGAATGTTCACCTAAACGTTCAGTAAAACACACCAACTCAAGAGAAATTCCAAAGGGGTAGCCGTGTTAGTCTATTGTAGAAAGACAACAGAGTCCTGTGGCACTTTTAAAGACTTCACTTCTGCGGGTGGGGAAACAAATTGACAGAGCCAGACGGGTACCCAGAAGTCAACTACTGCAGGAGAAGCCCATGAAAAACAACAACAGAACGCCACTGGTCATCACCTACAACCCCCAAGCCAGACCTCTTCAACACATCATCAAAGATCTACAGCCTATTTTACAAGATGATCACTCACTCTCTCAAGCCTTGGGAGACAGACCTCTCCTTGCTTTCAGACATCTTCAAAGTGTCTGACGAAGTGGGATTTTCTCCCACGAAAGCTCATGCAATAAATAAATCTGTTAGTCTTTAAAAGTGCCACAGGACTCTGGTGTCTTTCAACTCAAGAGAAAAATATATCAGCAAATCCTCGTGTTAGCAAGTGGAATCACAAAATAAAATAGCCTCTTACTCTACAGCTTTGTTATTAGTCATATTATTGGCCATTAGGTGATCAAAACCCCACACCTGTTTAATTTGATTACCGAGGAAACAAATGTGCCAATCTGCTCTGAACAAATTAGAATAAATGGCAAACTGTGGTATATGACAATGTGAAAATAGCACCGAGAGCCTAGTGTTTGCACTAGGAAAGTTTATGATGGCCATAATGCTGAGTAAGCTATTTTCTGCCTGTCTGTGCTATTTGCTTTTTCCAACCCATTAACTATGGATGGCAGTGGGTTTTGAGAACGTTCAGAAACTGTGCATCAAGTATAACTAATATGCAGTTTAACTGAAAGTAACTTTCAATTGTTTTGGAATTAAGAATAGACATAGAAGTGTGGGTGATAGGGTCATCCAGTCCATCTGGAGCAGGCTTTATTTCTACACAGATTCAGCTAAGATTTATCATCCTCATTCTACTGTCCTCTGATGGTAACTCAGTGACCTTGTCAGGCAATTTATTCCATGACTTAATTCGTTTTCTTAAAACTAAATTTTTTCCCTTACCTAATTTGAACAATTCTTTCAAGAATATGTAGCTTGATTTAACATTCAGAAGTATGACAGAGGGCGGGGCAGAGGAACTATTTTGCCTTCACTGATCCTACCACATCAAATATTTGTTCATTGTCATCATATCCCACCGTATTTGCTCTTTTGATCCAGTCTGCACTCTCTTTAAAAAATGTTGTCAATTACTTCATGTTACATCCTATTCTAGTATCTCTGTTAATTTTAGTTACTGTTACAAGAATGAAGATTTTAAAAATGACAAGCAAAAACAAAAACCACCAAAGGTTTTGGAAAAAGAAAATAGTACAGATAAACAGAAAATAGCTTACACAATGCTGTGGCTATCATAAACTTCCCTAGGGCAAACACTGGGCTCTCAATGCTATTTTCCCATTGCTACATACCACAGTTTGCCATTTATTCTAATTCGTTCATAGTAGATATAAACCCATATGCTTTTTCAGTGCATAAAACAACTAATTAATGCGGATTAAAAAGAAACTTTCCATGGAGGCAAGTTGTTCTGTAACTGCCATTTAAAGAGCTCCGTTCCCCTTCTTTTAAAATAGATGGTATTAGTTAGTATTGGGAACAGGATGCTGGACTAAGGCTATGTACACACGATCAGATTAAAGCGCAACATGGCAATCGCGCTATAAAAAACACATGACCTTTGTTGCAGGATAGCATGTACTCACGTCGCTCCTTGCAACGCAACAGAATTCCTTGCATTATCGTGGTTGAGCGCAATGACTTCTGGGCACCTATCCCATCGTTCCATTTTCCCTGAATCGGCGCTTGGAATCATGGGATGAAGGAAAAGAACGCAAAGCGCCATGGGTAAACTCTCAGTTTCCCGTGGTGCCTTGTGTTCCTCTTGCGTCTTCCTTGTTGCCAATAGCAACTCGCGCCTATTTTCAACAGTGCAGTGATGCACCGCACCACTTGCAAGCAATCACGACAGCGACAGCATGGATCCTGCTCTGATCTCCACTGTCGCCTTCAACATTCTGAATACATCTCGGCTGGTTGCTCAGTACGCAATGAGCTCCGAGTCAGACGAGGACGCTGAGGAGCAGGGGCTGATCGATGCCATGCAGAGCAAAAGCACCGCATTGCTCAACTCCTTTACCGATCATCTGCACACGGTGCTACGCTGTTTCGGGTCGCGAGAGATGAGCACCGAGTGGGGATCGCATTGTTATGCAGCTGTGGGATGACGAGCAGTGGGTACAGAACTTTCGAATGCGGAAAGCAACCTTTCTGGAACTGTGTTCCCAGTTGGCCCCTGCCCTGCGACGTAAAGACACCAACATGAGGTCAGCCCTAACCGTGGAGAAGCGTGTAGCGATTGCTGTCTGGAAGATGGCGACTCCTGACTGCTACCGGTCGGTTGCAAACCAGTTTGGAGTCGGGAGGTCCACCATCGGATTAGCCCTCTCAAAAGTCTGCCAAGCCATCAATCGCGTTCTGCTACCGAGGACGGTGACGTTGGGCAATGTTTGTGAGATTGTGGACGGCTTTGCTGCCATGGGATTCCTGAACTGTGGGGGAGCCATAGATGGCACACACATCCCAATTTTGGCTCCAGACCATCTCGCAACCGAGTACATCAACAGGAAGGGCTACTTCTCCATGGTGCTGCAAGCACTCGTGGATCACAAGGGGCGTTTTACGGACATCAATGCTGGGTGGTCGGGAAAGGTGCATGATGCCCGCATTTTCAGGAACACTGGTCTGTACTGGAAGCTGCAAGGGGGTACCTTTTTCCCTGATCAAAAAATTACAGTGGGTGATGTGGAGATGCCCATAGTCATCCTTGGAGACCCAGCATACCCACTGATGCCATGGCTCATGAAGCCGTACACCGGTAACCTAGATCGCAGCAAGGAGCGGTTCAATTACAGATTGAGCCGCTGCAGAATGACTGTGGAGTGTGCCTTCAGCCATTTAAAAGGGCGCTGGCGATGTTTGTATGCGAGGCTGGACTTGGCGGAGGACCACATCCCTGCTGTGATTGCGTCATGTTGTGTCCTTCATAACATTTGTGAAAGTAGGGGAGAAAAGTCTTCCCCGGGGTGGGCTACGGAGGCACAGCGCCTCGAGGAAGCATACGAACAGCCAGCCACTAGGAGTATTAGGGTGGCCCAAGGAGAAGCTGCTTGCATAAGGGAGGCACTCAGGGAGCATTTCAATGATGCCCTCCCCTAATTAACTTCCAGGATGCATCAGGTGCACCTTATGAGATTTTCAATGTGTACAAATAAAGCCACTCTTCAAATTATTTGTCACTGTTTTTATTCAAACCTAAAAGGTGGGGGGGGGGTTTACAGGTGGGTGTATCTGCGGGTCTCTAAAAAGTAGCTGGGGGGGGGACTGGATGTTGGAGTGTACCAAGGGGAAGGGTGGCCTTCAAAGAAATGCTTTGAGGGACTACGGGGAGTGGGAGGCAGACACGACTGAACTGTATGGAGTGGAACCCGTACATTAATCGCCTGGGACTGCAAAGCAATCATGCTCTTGAACAGTTCTGTTTGCTCCTTCATGATGCTTATCAGTTCATCCCTGTGTTTCTGCCTCCTCTGTTGGGATTCCTCTCTCCAGGCTCGATTCTCCCTCGTGGATTCCTGTGTTGCTTTCAGCAGCTCCTGAAACATAACCTCCCTGTTTCTTCGAGCACGCCGCTGAATGTTTCTCATTCGGTTAGCTGGGGTAGACACCGGCCTTGTGAAGGTCGAATCTAATAAAAAAATAACAATAAAGAAATTGTTAACACATAGCATAGATAACCAATGTAACCTTCCAGTAGCACATTCCACTGGAAAGCACAGGGCAGTCAACATCCTATGCTTCGCTGAAGCGGACAAGGTACGTCCTAATAGACGGCTTACTGGGGGCTAACATTCAGCACTGGGCACACAGATGGAACCCAATATCTCTCTCCTCAGAGTCCCCCTGCCAGCTAGAATACATATCCTACATGCCACCGGTTGCAAGCCAGGACCGTATGCTGCTGCAGTGTGTGCTGCCATGTTTCCCAGGGCTGTGCTTTGCAGCTGGCGAGGCAGAGTATCCGTCTTTGGGAGCGTAGACACAAACGCTCTCCCATCTAACCTGAGTAGTAGGCTCTGGAGGTACATTGAGGAAACCTTTACTGACCTGAATGCAGATGATTATTTTACAATCACTGCTTGTGTTGATGCACTTCTAATGAATGCAGAGTAAAGAGCATGCACAGCGGGGACCAGCAAGCACCCCCACCCCAGACAACAATATTTTAAAAGGACCCATAGTTGCACAAAGGAGAAACTTACCGGAAACCCCCTCTGCCGCGTCAGAGGACACGCTGCAATTCAAGCTTTGGGTGGACGTCTCAGCGGGGGTGCAGAAGAGCTCCTGGCTACACGCTGTTGCACTTTCCTCCGTGTCATCCTCCATCTCCTCCTCCTCCTCGACAATGTCCTCATCCCGCTCGGGTCTGGCATTCACTGGATGAGGGGGGGGCGATGTGTCCACGGGACTCTTGGCAGTGGTTGTGGGGTCCCCACTGAGGATGGCTTCGATCTCCTGATAGTACCTGCATTTAGCAGGCGCTGATCCCGAACGGTGGTTTGCCTCCTTCGCTCGGTGATTGGTTATTCTTAGCTCCTTCACCTTTGATCTGCACTGCACAGTGTCTCTATCATGCCCTCTCTCTGACATGGCCTGAGAAATTATGCCAAATGTATCATAATTCCGCCTGCTGCCACATAGCTGCGCCTGCACAGCGGACTCTCCCCAGATGCAGATCAGGTCCAGCACCACTGCCGTGCTCCAAAGGGGTGCACATCTTCCCCGACGGGCCGCCATTGCTACTGATGATCGGAGCTGCACTCCACTCCATGAGGAAGAAAACAGCAAGTGAAACAGACGAGAAATTTGAAAATCCCGGGAATCAGATCAGGGCGGGGACAGTTTCATCACGGCCACAGAGCGGGTGGGGGGAAGACCAGAGAGGATGACTTTGGAATGCTGGGACACTTCCGGAGGCCCATCATTGCGTGGTAAGCGTACATACGAGCACAAAGGCGCAACAGCTGTTCCGCGTTAGCTGTTGCCACCCTCGTCGAGGTGGTTTTTGTATTGCGCTACAACAAGGCAGTTAACACGCAACAGCCCTATTGCATGTGTGTACGCTGTTGTTGGTATCACAGGGTAATGATTTTTAATGCGCGATAAACTGATCATGTGTACAAGGCCTCAATGCAGTCTGATCCAGTATGACTGGTCGGATCCAGTATAGGTATGCTGTGTCAATACTTTCAATCAAGTTTGTACTATCTCCAAGAGGTTTTAGATACTATTTTATAAAGAGGGGGTCTTCACTGTTCCAGTAGTTGTCTAACAAGAATGAAATGCCATTAATAGTCATCTTTGTCTTATAATTGATCTCTCTAAATAATGTAGATTAGAGATCTCTCTCTCTCTCTCTCTCTCTCTCTCTCTCTCTCTCTCTCTCTCACTACACTACATTAAGAATGCATACAGGTCTCAAACTGGAGTGAAAAAACTGCCCTGTCTATTGACTAATATTGGAAACTCCATACTCCCTTTTTCCATAATTTCTGTGTGTCAGTAATGGCTGTTAACATATTACATAAAAATGACTGTAAATATTAGAAATAAATGGCTCTCTCTAGACTTTTGTCTTCCAGGACTTTCTGTGGACAGGTGAAACTATTATTTCAGCATGGATTTTGACAGGTGTTGGCACAGCTGCCCCTTTAGAGGAAATCTGTTGGCATGAATGTAGGATGTGTCATAATGAAGCTGGTGAAAGATGACATTTCCAGCATTCAACATCTGTAAAACTAGACAAATGGATCTTGGTTGGTGTCCAATAAAATCTGACTAGGTCTTGACTCGAATTATATATTGAATAAGAGAGAACTACACAATATTCACATCATGACATATACTCTACTTGACTACTCACTTTCTACCTCCCCTCCCCTCCAATATTCTTCTCAAGCACAATAAGCCTCATCTATGAGAACAGAGAATATCTTCCCTTTTGTACATATTGGATCAAATTCATCCCTGTTGAATGACATCAGTTTCAACAGAGTTAAACCAAGATACTTTTGGCCCAACTAACTTCAACCCTCAGCGATGATTTCTGAAATGAGTTGTTAAAGTTATCACAAGGTGTTCTTTGCTGACAGAAAAGATTGGGCTTCTTATTAGAACATATTTTTTTCAGTCCATTCATTATACAGGCATGTGTTACAGCAGCCAAAATGTGTGTCAGGGAGATAAAATCTGTATCAGCACGTAAAATAGTTGGTGTCTGGCCTCAGTTTTTTAACTTTGTAGAGAAAAGACAGATGGTGCAGCCAATGTTGTGGTCCTTGGTTGCCATTTGGGAGTGCAATGCCAGATACCTGGTTGCGGCAGCCATCCCAGCACCTGCTATCAGAGGAAATGTCAAGAGTGGGGAGACATACAATGACTGATGTGTCTACTCCTATTTGAGAATCAGAATGTCTTTCATAATCATCTCTTCCCCTGCCAGAGAGACATGTATCAGTTTGGGTTTTTTTAACTCTCTTCGCCGCAGCACCCTCTTTGCTGTCTAGAACTTAGCTAGCAGACTATAAACCCTTAACTCACATGTCATCTAACTGATTATCTACAGTTTTTCACAACTATTTATCTGCATTACTGCCAGTTTGTATTTTGGTCATTATTTGTCCTCAGCGCTTAAATATATCTATATTAAACCACATTTTTATATTTTCTGCCCATCTCATTAAGCTTGCTACCTCCTTCTGCAGTTTTAACTTATGTTTTTTCCTTCTGGTATAATTTTAAAGTGTAACCACCCCAAAGATGACATTTTCCATTGGATCATTAATAAATATTGCATCATACAGTGTGAGCTAGTTAACTATTAATAGTATTATTTCTATTTTACAGTTGGGGAAACTGCAACAAAAAGAGCCTCTTTTTTTTTGGTAAAGAGGTGTGAGCAGGGGTGTAGCCATCCTCCCCTTTCTGGCCACACCCCTGACTCTCCAGGGTAGGCCTGACTAGCCCTGCCTCTGGTCATGTGACTGGAAGCTTCCTGCCAACCCTCCAGTTGCCTAGCAACTGGAGCATTGTGAGAGAGGGGGAGAGGCAGCCTGACCCTTGCTGTGCAAAGGCTGCAGTGGCTGTACAATCCACGGTCATGGAGGCAAGCTTGCACCACTACTGGGCACTGCATTGGGCAGGGGTGGACAGGCCAGCTGGCCAACTGGATGGGCACGGGCCCACCCATAGCTACACCCCTGGGCTTGAGGTACACAGGTGATTGCATTTGGGTACGTACTCAGCTGCTAGACACGTACATTCACACTAATCATACACCCAAATGTAGAAATGCAATGGATTTGGGGTAATCCACCTAACCCCCCTTGACTAAAGTGGAGTGAGTGGTTTATTCAAGGCTGTCAGAGGTAAAACTGGAATTAGAACACAGGAGCAGATGGTTTCCACTGTCCTGATCAATTGACTACATGAAGTAAGCAGGGCTGGATTAGGGCAGGAGTTTTAGGGGCTGTAGCCCCTGGCCCTGGCTTAAAGGGGGGCCCCGCAGCGCACAAAAGTCCAGCCTAGCTGGCCTGAGTGGTGAGCTGCTGCCGCTCGCCTTCAGCCTGCCTGCCCAGCTGCCAGGTTGGCTGGTCTGCTTACCAGCCAGCCTAGGGACTGGACAGGAGTACCACAGCCTCTGACCCAGCCCTCCCCAGCCTCCAGCAGTAGCACCGGCTTGAGGCAGCCTGCACTCCTCCCCACTGTATTCCCCCTTACTCTGCAACAGCACTGGTCGTGGGCCCCCCAACCCTCTCTGCTGGCCGGGGCCCTGGAGCCCCTGACCCTGTACCCCACTATGGGGGGGGGGCAATGAGGGGCCCACAAGGGTGGATAGTCCCAGACCCCCCCCCCCCAGGCCTTGATCTGGCCCTTGGAAGTAAGAAATCCACATGAAGTCCAGAAATTAAGTCATTTAGTTTAATGAGGCCATCACAGAACCTTGCGTTTTCCTAGAATCACAGCCTATAGACATCCAAGCCATATAAGTAACTCTTATGTACACCAAAAAGCGCATACAGGAACCCTGTTCAGATATCCTGAACTTTTGTGTCAATCTTTCCCATTCTCTAATATGGTGGGTAACTTTAGTTGTAATGTTGGGTTTCTGATTAAATAAAAACATCCAGAATTGAAGGCAGGCAGCATATGCCATTTTAGTGAACGTAATATTTAAAGTAGGCCTTTCCCCATCTGTTTCAGACCCAATTATTACATCATCATTATTCAGCAAGATTTCCAATAAATGAATTAAATGCATATGCAAGTGTTTTGAACAATGCAAAATGCAGCTGTGATATTATTGGAGATGAAATAGGGCAAAAAGTTCTCTTCTAGACATACTGAATGTCATTTTTCCTACTCTGTTTGCAGAGAATATTGCTTGGTAAGCAAACAGATAGTTCCCCCACATTCTTTAATCACACACAGTTGTGCATTGAAAAACAACAAAGCACTCACTTGGATTTGAAGAAAATGCTACATTCAGAGACCACACTGCAAGTTTAGTCATCAAAACAGCAGTATCTATTAAAAAACATACAACTTGCTCTTCCTAACTCAGTTATCCCTAGACAAAAACAGATTAAGATTAATTACAGCAATTAAACAAAGGGACAGGGTACAGCATTAGTAGCAGCAACATCTCCAATGTTCCCAGATACTTTATCCAGTAAGAAATCAGAAAGTCTTATGGGCTCTGCTTTAGCCCAAGTATATTTTGTTCTAGGATAATTAGCCATTTGTCTGCTCAGTTACAAAGAATATGCATGATTCTACACTCGCACAGAGTCTTCTTCACAACTGTGTTCAGTGGGAACAATGTAGTCAGATATTTATCATTTGTGCTCAGTATGTTGTATCCATTGGAAACAGTTCCCTAGATATAACTTTTTTTTAACTTGATCATTTGCTTATTTTTTTAAAAATTAATGTGCAGAGGTAGAGTGAAAAAGGTTTGGCCAGGGTTCAGGTTATGAAATCATCATAGGGAACCCTAATTCCAATTCTCTCCTCTCCTTTTACATATTTAGCTTATTACCATTTTTAAAGTGCAGCTATATTTCCCCTCAGTTCAAGACCAGCTTTCTGTAGCTACCTAAAGCTAGCTTTAGCCACAAGGCAAGGCCATATTACAAGGACACTGAATTGGTGATAGGCCAATTAAATTCCGTTGGGTGCATCTACACTTACAAATTAAATTGATTTAAGATTGCTTAAATCGACTTAATTTAATCTGCGTCTACACTACATGTTCCTTAAGTCGATTTAAGCAGCAGCTTAAGTCGACTTAAGGGAAATTAAAGTCGACCTTATAAAACCTAGTATAACATCGACTTTACTGGCTAAATCAACTTTATTAAGTCGATTTAGCCAGTGTAGACGCAGATTAGCCCTAAATTGATGTTAAATCGACTTAAAGGGCTCCCCCACCGTCCTCCCTGCCAGGGTGGCTGGCACAGGCAGAGCCTGGCATGCCCCTCCACAGGGCAGGACAGAGCCCTGCCCACCCTGCTCCTATGCCCTGCCAGTGTCCCTGTCCTGCTCAGCCCCCATTGTACCCAGGTACAATGGGGCAAATGCTGAGCCCTCTGGCACTTGGCAAGGGGTGCCCCCCCCCACCGTGGAGCAGTCCCAGGTCCACCTAGCCCCTACAACTTGACTTAGGCATCCAGTGTGGACGCTCTAAGTTGATTTGGAAGGGTCCCCTTTAAGTCGACTTAATTTTTGAGTGTAGACATGCTAAGTCGACTTATTTGGCCAAGTGTAGACATAGCCATTATGTTGCCTTTAAATGATTTCTGGATGACCCTCATTTTCAAGTCAAAAACTGAACCACAGAACAGGTGGTAAAACGACCACTTTCTCTCTCCCAAACCGTGACTCAGAGCCTGTGTCAGGGCCTGATTCCAAGAGGTGAAAAGAAAAAGGTGGAAAGAGTACTATTGGCTTCATTGGGTTTTAGATCAGCCCTACCCTCTTTTATAGTACAAAGTAAACCTGCTTCAGGGCATATTAGTTATCTGTTGCCAGGATTTTGGCTCTTCTCCTTCCAATCAGAAGTAAAGTCACTTTGCCCCAAACCTTCTTCTTTTGTGTCTTCTCCTTACTTACCCTGCTTAGGATCCTGTTCTGCTAAGACACCCCTTCCATTTTGCCTGACTAAACAAGCAACCTCTATCTGGCAGAACTTCTTTCATTATGCCAATGAAAAACTCTAATCCCTTTAATGGCGTGCCCCACTCAGAATGCCGACATCCTGTCTCAAGTGCTTCAGCACTAGTTAAGGCAGGCAGGCATCAAATGAAAAACAAAGGTTCAGGAGACCTCAGTGGCTTTGTAGACAGAAATGCAGCAGAAAATAAAGACAGCTGGACAGTAGGTGAGAAATATTTATTCCCCCTATCTAAGCTTTGAACTGGGGATCAAACCCAAGCCTGGAGAAAACAAAACAAAATCACCACATGATTGAAGGAAGAGGACTTGTCCCATGCAAATAAGGTCTATGGCCATATCTCTCTTTCATTAGTGGATGGCTGCTTGACATTTCATCTCAAGCAGTATAATTATTGAGCTATTTCCAGTTCTAACCCGGTGCTTGTAAATACTGATCCTAATCTTGCCTGAGAAATTTAGACATTTCAATTTGGCATGGCACTAATAAATACTGTACCAGTAAGTACCTGGAATGATGACATGCAAGAAACCTTGCTAAGATTTCACCCAACTGTGTTGATGCTGAGTATAAAAAAGAACTCCTAAAGCCTCTGTGAATGCTAACTCAAATTTTAATCCAGTCAAACTTGCACACCACATTGCACTGCCTGCTTACAAATATTCACATGAGCAAAATTTAGTTCACTGGAAGCATGGCCAAGATTAATTTTAAAAATTGTTTAGTGACAGAAAGAAATTTGGTGTATGCAGAAGCAGAAGTGTATTAAGTTTAGGCCACCCAATCACAGAGCACACGTGACATTTTCATGCAATTCTAATAATGAATTTTAAATAATCAAATTAATGTTCACTATAAACTCTCTGCAACCAACCATGGGGTGACAGTTATTCACCTAGTCCAAAAGTTGTGGTGACTAGTGATTCTGGATGCCCAACTTAGTCTTAGTCTTTTTATAGGAACCTGATTTCATGAAAGATGAGCACCTGCTCTCTACAACGGCTCACCCCTGAATATCTCCACTTGAAATACCTTAAAAGAAAGCCCAAAAATTAAGTCACCCAATATCTGTAGTCCCTTTGGCCATAACCTATTAATCACAGAATTTTAGATCATGAACAAAGTAATGGAAATGACTACGTGTTCAGTACACACTTAAGCACCTAGGAACCCAAGCATGCATCAGGATCCCATTATGCTATATAAAAACTGTGCTGTACCAAATGGCAGTCCTTGCCCAAAAGTGTTTACAATCTAAGTAAGTCATGAACAATAGAGTCATATGCTATTCCCCACTTCCAGTATATAGTCAAAGAAATTTCACTATTACTTGAAACTCAAGTTTTTCTTCCCTCACATCTGGTGAAGAATTTTAGCAGCTATACGTGTCTGAGGAAACATGATTTTGCACAGCCTGTCTGTTGATGAAAGACTCATTCTCCTCGGTTGAAGAAGGAAGCTGCAACTGCCAAACAAATTGCTTCTTACTGAACTTAGTGTTGTCGTAGCTGTGTTGGTCCCAGGATATCGGAGAGACAAAGAGGGTGAGGTGGTATCTTTTATTGGAGCAAGATCTATTTTTTAGAGAGAAACTTTTGAGCTATGGTGAGTCCTTCTTCAGGTCTGGGAAAGGTACTGAGAAAGTCACTATAAGAACAAGAAAGGGTTTTTTTTTTTTAGATGCTAGGCAAACTGAAACATTGACCACATTTAGTCAACAAGTCAACAGCTAAAAATTTATAAAATGAGGCAGCATTTCAACCCATTCATAGACTCCGAGGGCAGAAGGGACTGTTATAATCTTCTGACCTACTGTATAACACAGGCCATTGAACTGCCCCCAAATAATTCCTATGGCATCTATTTTAGAAAAAAAACATAGAATCTTGATTTTAAAATAGCCAGAGATAGAGAATCCACCATGTCCTTAGGAAGTTGTTCCAATGGTTAATTACTTTCATTCTTAAATATTTACACCTTATTTTTAGTCCATTACATAGCTACATTTTCTTGCAAACTACCTTTAACCTCTAGCATCCCTCAAAGACCAGCACTGTCCAGATACACCCTCTGCTGACTAAAACATGCACACACAGCCCCACTTGCTGCTTTGTTTGTTGATTTTCTAACGATTGCCCGATAGAGGTGTTCCAGCATTTCAATCAATTTCGGGGGGGGGGGGGGGGTTTTGTTTTTTTTTGTTGTTTGTTTTTTTTTAATTTATTCATTCAGTTCCCTTTCCCCTGCCCCAGGATCTTCAAAACTTTCATCACTTAGCGTAGGTGCAGTCCTCTGTTTCCCCCAAATAATCGCAATGGACCTTCACCAAGAGCCACCGATTGCTTAAGGTCGCCTCTGGGATCAGTCATTATAATTAAGACTCAATATCACATTTAGTTATTGCTTGTGACCTAGCACATGCCTTAAAGGCCCAGCCAGCCTCATAGCCCTCCACACACATCATCTGTAGCCAGTACTCTGCAATGTAACTCCAAAAGAATTTAGTTGTAACACATTTCTGGCTGGCTGGCAATAGAAATCTGTGATCATGCAGTTTAGTTTCCACTTCTAGATCACCCTGGATTTGAATAAGTGGAGTCTCTCCTTATCTATCCATTTATTTAGTGGGAAGGTCTTTGGACTAACAGGGAGAAGCTCATTACTGTCTCATCATGCCCTATGCCTGCACAGCTGAGGAGGAGATAATTTGTATTGACCTCTCTGTTTTGATCAGAGGACAAGTAAAGTCTTGCATTCTATGGAGCTTACATCTAAAAATAATCTGAATTCATTAATCCCTAAACAAAAGATGAATTCAAGCCAGCAGTTCCCCTCCCCCACCCCTTTTTTTCTTTTCTTTAAGAATATATGTCCTAGTTCATATTCCCTTAGGGCCAAGTCCTCAAGACCTTATCTGATTTTTATCTAATCTTCATTCAGGAAAAAATGTCCATGAACCATGAATTGTGAGTTTTGCCAGACTAAATAAAAACTCACAAAGGACCTCAGAATTTGGCCCTTACAGTATTAGAATTGTCTGTCACCAGTACTCCAGCAGCAATAACTCGTTACTAGTCTCCAGTTACCAGCATCACCAACAGCCAGACTCTTGGTAACCAACCCCAGACACCCCAACACAGCACCGATCCATGAAGCCATAGAATTGGTGTCCAGAGTGCCACTCTGCCCCTACAGCTAAAAGGGCAGAGAAAAAATATTATGTGCCTGACAGTGGGTTCAAATATATATATGTTCATCTGTCCCTGGGGTTGGTGGTGGTGTCAGCTGCCAAAGAAAGAGAGGCAGGGCCAGTAAAGCTCAATTCCCAAGAACAAAGACGTGAAGAAGCTTGACCTCTGGCAGAAGGATTTATTGACTGCTAGCCTCCAGCTCTGCATATCAAACTAGCACCTCTTGACACTGTGACAGCCCGTTATACAAGAGCACAAGCTTCATCAGTGCTTTTTAACTCAGGTCCTTCTCAGGGCTGCAACTTGGTCTTTTATTCATCCTTTCAGGTCCCACTAGGCCACCATTAGTCCGGGACGATGCAGGCTTTTGCAGAGCAGTTCTGCCGTTGTCATGTCTGTGAACTCCTGACCCACCTCCAGAGGCATTGCTTATAAATTGCCGGACGTGGAATGAACATGAGGAAGCACTTGAAAAAGAAAGATGGTTACTAACGTTCCATTACTGTTGTTCTTCAAGATGTTTTGCTCACGTTCATTCCAAGACCCACCCTCCTTCCCTCGTTAGAGTTCCAGCAAGAAGGAACTGAAAAGGAGGGGGAGTTGGCAGCACCCATTACACCAGCAGATACACACGCCACTGCAGAAGGCACTAGAGCTGGACCTGTGGAGACTACTGAAGGAAAACTCTCTAGCCTTGTGCATGTGGTGCACACACACACCTGACATGGAATGGGCATGAGCAACACCTCTCAAAGAACAACAGCAACTGCTTTTTCAAACTTGTGCAGAGGTTTCTTTCCTATTTGGAGATATTTTTTTCCTTGGCTATGTCTACACTTTACTAAAGTTAGTTTGAATTAGTTAATTCAAACTAACTAATTCAAACTAATTTTAGTTCGTTCGAATTAACTTAATTCGAACTAGAAAATATTAGTTCAAACTAAGCAAGTGCCATTCATGGCACTTGCTTAGTTCGAATTAGCGAATTGCATTGAGTTCAATGGGCCGGTTAGTTCGAACTAAGCAATTAGTTCAAACTAACATGGCCACATTGGTTAATTCGAACTAACTAGTTCAAATTAACCCTTAGTTCTAATAGCATATTTAAGTTTATTAGTTCGAATTAAGGAAGCCCTTAATTCAAACTAATGAAAGCCTAGTGTAGCCATGGCTGTAGTTAGTTTGAATTAAGCTTCCTTAATTCGAAATAACTTGCCAGTGTAGACATAGCCCTTGTGGCTTCTGAGTTAGGCGGATGAAATGGAAAACTTGTTATTTTATTTAGCATGAAATGATTACACAACAATGAGACCTCTTGGACTAAAAAGATGTGTGGACTGTATGTGAATATAAGTCGAAAATGCATTGCATAGCAGATTTCCTGTTCAATGTTGCTACTGATTCATAATATAAGAAGACACACTCTGAACAAGTGACCCATGCACTGTGATTTTGGCAGTAACACTAACACAGAAAGCAGACAGTATAAAGGTAAGAAGGAACACTACTGACTTTGCCTATTACAGCAAAACGTGCAGAATTTGGATATACACTAAAACAATGACTAAAAATTCCGATGATTCTCATTTACAATATAACCAGATATTAATGGTATCAGTGACAGGGATGTCAGTGACTAGCTCTGCTGCAGGCCTTAATTCCTGATAACTGATGCTTGAATGAAATATAGAGTATTCTATAGTACCAGACTAAATGAATTCTAGTACCAAGAGACAAGTTTGTATGCTAGCTCTGTCACATACACGGTATTTGGTAGAAGGGAGAAATAAAGCCTGAGTCATTCAGAAAATGCTGATATGCTTTTTATAATACACACATCTGTCACACTGCACTCACTCATAATCACAATCCCTTTCTTGCCTGGGAAGAAAGAAGATTATGTACATCTGCATGAAAAAACATGCTCATGAGTCTGTTGCTTTTGAGGCACACATTTGAAGAACAACCCACTAAGAACTTGACTAATTCAAAGTACAACAGAGCACAAGATACCGATGAGAGAGATCCTTTGCAATATACAGAGAGGAAAAATAATGGACTATATAGAATACATTAATCTCTGAAAATATTGTAGATAAACAGCACAAGACAGAGATCTGGAATTTAAATTGTGCTTTGTTTCAAGGGAAGGCAGCTGTTCAAAAATCTGAGGGTTATAATTATTACAAATGAGACAAAACTTCTTATGAGATCAGAGTGCCCTGAAATCATAGGGAAAGATGCAAGCAGGGTCTAGGGAATTTGATACAGTAGTTATTGTGTTAATTGAGGCATCAATTTAGCAGAGTAATTAAGCATGTGCTTAAGTCCATCTTCGTTTAGCAAAGCCCTGAAGTCAAAAGATTTAAGATAACAGGATTTAACTATGTGCTTTGCTGAACAGAGATAGATATAAAGCATGAGATTAAAATGTTTTGCCAAATCAGGCTATTGTTCTTAGTACCTATAAACTCATGAGCCTTGCTTACTGAAATGCATTCCTCTTCTCAGAGCTGTAAACAGATTTGACTCACGGAGATTTGTGCAGCTTCTGGTTTTGGTTTCAGGTCTGAACAAATCCAAAGCAAAACCCAGCTAAAACTGTGATGTTTGGTTTCAGGTTGAGATGATGCCATTTCACTTGCTTAATACCTGAGAAAATACACTGGTCTCAATTTGCTCAGAACTTGGCCATAACTCATTTAGAACTCAGTCAAAACTCAGCCCAATTTGTCTCAAAACTTAGGCTAGGCTTTCCAAAAGGTTCACAAACTTCTGATGAACTGGTCAAAGTTTTGAGTTTGTACTGAAACCCCAAATCAGATGAAACTCACCTAGTTGAGGCTTCGTTATGGAAATTCTACAGTTATAATTCCACTTTTTCTTTGAAACAGCAGATTGCGCTACCATTCTACATTCCTACATGGACCTCTGCTACCTAGATTCACTGTAACAATTTGGACGTTCTTCTAGTAGTAGTAAACAGACTTTATTTTGACACAAAATGACTTTCATTGTGGTCCCAAAATGTGGTGGCATACAAACATTTATGGGGATAAAACTTTGCTTCAAATATAGAAGAGGTTGAAACATTGTGAATCTAAATCCAAGAAAGGTTTGGGAATAATATTTCCCACTACTCACTCAGCTCCAATGTAGATCTTGCTGAAGATAATCCATTGTACTTTCAGGTTAGACATAGTGATAAACAATTATACTCCCGTCTTTATCACACTGCTCTCCCTTAGAAGAAAGAAACAAGCGAATCAATAGGATTTTATGCTAATGATCAATCCCAAACAGCTCAGAGAAGCCTTTGCTCTGCCAGTGGTAACATCAGTATAATACTGGTACCAAGGAAACGACATAGACTTGAACTTTTGCAAGATAATGATCACTCTGACTTCAGTTTAGTAAAAAGAGACTCTCTAAATCCATGTTTTCTGCAGTTTATACAGCAAGCAAAATTGCTTGAGATACCTACGAACTACAAAGGCTGAAAATCAAAAAAAGAAAGCAAACTGAAAACAAACACAATTGTCTAACTCCCACAACCATAAGGTGTTGTTTGAGATTGTTGACTTGTGAATCAGGCAGTGTAGTACAGCCCCTTTCCTCCCTTTTCATCATCCAGGAGCATTCCTTAGACAAAGAGGTGATAGCTACATTGTTCAGATTTTCCATTTCAAGCAGTCATCCATTCACTGCTACCATCTACCTTTCCACCTCTACCATCTGGCCTTGGAAGGCAGAACCACATTCTGTGCCACAGTCACTGCCAATATCAACCCATGAATTGGATAATCGAGAAGGAGTTGAAGTCAGAGCAATGCGGACATCAATGTTCTCCACAATGCAAGTTGCCATTTCAGCAAGGCACCATTTTTCTTCATTGTCTTACCTACCTGAGTCCTCAAGGTCACTCCCAAATTCTTGTTTCCTTCTATTATAACATCACTTTGTTTCCCATGGAGCAAAAGAGCAGGCAGTCTGGCAGCAGAGATTAAATATAATGTAAAAATAAGGGATACAGAGGCAGGCAACCTCTATTTACTCTTTATTCACCAAATTATGGGTGTCATCACACAAATGCCACAGCAGAATTTGCTGCAGACGGTATCTTTGGTTCTCCCTTAAGCCTATATGCTCCATGTAGCAAGAACATATGGGTTTCATGTGACATATATACAATTTCAAATATATTTATATACTTGGTGTATTTAGACCATAATGTATTAGAAGGACCATTTTAGGTACTTATATATGAACTAACAGCTGATCATATATGGAACACACATGTGACGTGTAGTATTCACATATATACTAGATCTATATTTTCCTGTATGTAATATTTATGTCTTGCACTGCCTAACATATTAAAGCTTGATTCTGCCACCATTATTTATGGAATGCTATTTGTGTGTAACCTGCACCCCTTTTTCTTCATGGGTTACCTAGGAGCAGGTGCCTGATGCTGACAGTAAAGGAGCTCCTTATCATCCAAGACATGATGTTGGGTAGGTGGGAATCCTCTATCAGCACCTAATCTGTAATCATTTTATTTACAAAGGAAATTCATCTTGGTGATGTCTCCACCTGGCTGGGCCTTATTTATACTCACTGAAGAGCTTTCGGTGCCTCCAGGAATAAATCTGAGCTAATCTGCACAATGGAGTGAACTCCAAAGTACCAACTATAAACAACATACAAACAATATCCTTTTAGACTAGAAATAACATACCTTTCCTTAGCAATTTAGAACTACATGCTACAAGTGACTGAAATTAATTAAACTGTCACAACAATTTCAAATCAGTAAGGGGTGCATCAATAAGTCAACTAATGCAGCTTCCAGTAGTAAATGAAATTTAACCAATTTATATTTAAGCTGGCAACATTTGCCCCACCCCCAAGTATGTGCGTCTCTGAATTTCAGCGTCCTAGCCACTTGCATGGGTGCGCATGAAGACCTTCAAGCTGGAAACACTTTATTTTGTTGATCCATTGAAACTATCCTGTCAAGGCAACAAGGGACAAAGCCATTCTAATGTGGGGTCATTTCTAGCTGTACAACCCCTTTCAAGATGGGAGTTATTTTAATTGTGGGTCAGTAACTCTGGATGCTAGTTAGACAATAACATCACTCCCTCCCTTCTCAGGGAAGCCCCTTTAAGTCTCCTCACTATCCCCTTTCCCCTGAAAGCAATTTCCTAAACAAGAAAGATTGTGGTTACTCACAGTGCCCTCACTGCATGCCTGTCTCAGTCAGTCTTGGTTACAGCCTCAGTCCCTATCTAACTCCAATGAAGTCCAACAATTGCTTATTTGGCTCCCTGCTTAGTCAAATCTCAGCAGTTCTAACAGCAACTTAGTGGCAGCTCCTGGCTCAGCCAGAGTTCCATCAAGCAATCTCCAGTCTTCTGACCAGACTGTCAAAAATGGAGCCCACCTCATGTTGCTTCTGTATGCAAAGCAAGAAGCCTCACGCCCCTGGAAGTGGAAGAATCTCTCTCCCCTAAGACATCATGGTGTTGTAGTCTCCAAGAGCTGGATTGCAGCACTCAGGATCTTCCTAACCAGCATAATCCAATTAAGGTCAGAGGCCCCCCTAATAGAGAGTGCCTACACATGTATGAAAGGGTTGGGGAATTGTGCCTTTAAAGATTCTATTGGGGAAATCCACTATCAGCCTTCATTGCATAGAAGAAGGCGAGGAGTGCATGGGTTGTGCCTGCCATGGCAGATACACAAAAGGTACACTGAGGGTATGGCTTTGTCAATCAGTATGCTGTGCGCACATCTGCACTGATACCCAGCCTGTCCTCTATCCCTTCCAAATTGGTGGCATCACATATAAGGGAAGAAGGGTGGACAGAGAATATGAATGGCCAGGAACATTCCTCAGTATTTCTCATTCTGATGTGCTGCCTCCAGAACCAAACAACCATTTTTGGCAAAGCTAATGACCACTCCCCACTAGAAGGAGTAAGTGGAAATCTGCACTTGAAGCAGTTGGCAGCAATCTGGATGGGATCTAGGGATACTATTTTCTCAGTTGCTCATGCACCCTTTCTACACATGCATTCCCCATCTCCCTGCCCCATCTTTGGCCATGGAATGATATTGCATGCAATGTCATGAAATCTCTGGGAGATTTTAGGATGTTCTGTGGGAAGTTTGGATGCAACTGTGACATGCTATAACCCATGTACACCCTCACAGTGTGATTTATGTATCATTTGTGTTCACCTTATAGTATAACTGTGTATTGTCTAATGCAAGGTATGTCATGCACTGTGTTTTTGGAACGCTCATGACATACTGAATATTATTGTTATGGTATAATGTTTCTTGCTATGTAATATTCCCAAATGTGTATCTCAAATGGCTTGAATAGATCCAGGCAAACTCCAGACAAACAGGGAGGGCTCATGACTCGCAGAGACATGCATACCTGAACAAATGACTGGCTGGAGCACCTGATAAGGTGATGCTCATTTAACTCAAGTGGCAGAAACCAGGCCCATTGTCGGACATGGCTGATCATCCGGCCACAGGGGGTAATGAGAACACATGTTAAAGGCACAGGTATTTTTGTCTCTGGAGCTTTCCCTTGGAATTCATCTACAAAGCAATATCAAGGACAATGGCAGAATGCCTCCGGGGAAAGTGGGAGAAGGGGCTGGCTGCAGGAGTCATCTTAGCCAGATTGTATGGTAAAATAACATCAAAGACCAAAATGTTTACTTTAGTATGCAATTCCTTTTATTTCTTCCTGATCAATCTGACTCATATTAATCTGATTTGTAATCACTTAACATCTTTCTGTACTTAATACATTTGTTTGTTTTATCTAAAGCAGTGTATCTGGATTAAAAGTGTGCAAAGCAGTGGTTCCCAATCTTTTCAGTAACATGGCACACGTCAATGAGACAAACAATTCCATGGCACACCCACTTTTTTCAGCTAAATTGATTGCTCATAATCATCACATCACTTACATTTACTATGGTTATGGTCTTAGTAGAGAGGTTTGCAACATAGTGCATGCAACAAGAAGGGTCAAACGCACTAATGTTTCAAATCCACCAGAAAAAAATTATATAGCATCTCAATCTTGCCCTTTGGCCACCTATGTTTAGAATGTTCATGTTTTAAAATCAAAAGACTGATACCTCGCTTTTATTTTGATGATTAATTTTCATGAATCAATGGCTTTTTTACATTGATTTTCATTATCTTTGTCCAAAATTTCATGGCACACTTGGACAGTTCTCACAGCACACCAGTGTGCCACAGCATACTGGTTGAAAACCACTGGTGTAAAGATTTCACTTAGTGTGACTGAACTGGTGCTATCAATTTCTTTGATAAATTGACAGATTAATGTAATGATCTTGCAATTTGCAATGTACAGCAATGAACTCTGTAAGACGGCAGTCCCCGGGTTTGCAGTTGGGATGGTGGGGGAGGGGAGAGGGGTTGTTGGGTGTTAATCCATGAGCAGCTGGCTAGAAGTTCTCCTTCACGTGGTCAGGGCCAGATTACTTGCAGAAGGCTGGATGTGGGCCATCCCAGTAGTGGATGGTCCACACAGCAAAGCAGAATCAGTTGGGACCCAGGAATGAGAGATTGGGTGACACAACTGTAGGGAATTTATGTTTTATATTAAGTGAGTAGCTGGCCAGTGGATTTATTAGAAATCATACCTGTTATTGAAGCTTGGCACTATGATGTAAACAGCTTGACTGGAAAACACTAACATATAGCTAACAAAGGAAAGTTGAACAGAAACTGTTCACAGTTAAGTGGTAACAAATTACTGTAATGGCCATGCTAGAAAGCCATTAACTTTGCTGTGGTAAACAGGTAATGTAGGCAAGGTGACAGGAGGGCAAGAGATCCTGGAACATTTCATTGGTCAGAACTGTATTTGATACCCAAATGATTCATAAACAGTAAGCATGGCAGGCTAATTATATGCTGTTGATCAAGTATGAGCTAATCATGTAACCTGCATATTAAGGGGATGTAGACATGATGTAACCTGTTGTATTATGCATGTATCTGTTGCATTATGTATATTGTATTTAGCATATTAGAAAGTATATATGTCTCGTGAACTCTGTATTCCGGGCTTACTTTCATGGGTCTAGGCAGCTCATGTCTACTTCCCACTAGGTTGGATGTGTAAGGGAAACAAGCAGGTTTGATTACAGGCATCCCATACCCCTTCTACTCCTTGTTTCATCTTAAAACATGACCTTTGTTATTTTTCAATGAGTATCCAAGCACTACACAAAACTTTATTAATATTGGGTGGAAAGAATTTTGACTATAATAGAGGCAAAAATAAATATTTATGCAGGAAACTTAAAATGGTGTAGAATCATTGGCTATGTCTACACTAGGGAATTAAGGTCGACTTTAATAAGTCGACTTAAAGGGGCCCTTAGTAAATCGACTTAGAGAGTCCACTCTCTAAGTCGACTTGTTTGCTCCAGGGAGAGCCAGCCCCGCATG